>AP025052.1:24519113-24622779 GCA_036186865.1 Eustoma russellianum | reverse complement strand
TCCATATTAATTGGCAGTCGGTTAAATCTCCATTAAACCAACAAGTCGTAATTGGTCTCTAGCAAGACATTACGACTACCTAATTAATACGAGTAAAGTCCAACTAGCCTAATAACAGTACATGCATTAATCCCTTTATCACACGATATCTAGTTTGAACATAAGTCATGGTCAGCATCATACTTATATTGTTCAAACATATGATTACTCAATCTCTAAGTAGACTGATTAAACAAATGACATTGATCACAATATCAATTCATTTGAGCACGGTCATGCATTTCACAGTCTCACTAATCGAGGGGCCCAAAGATATCTCTCTCAAAAGAGAGGGACAAATTCTATCTTTATTGTTCAATATCCTCTACATAATTTCTATCATATTCAATCATGACCTTTATTATTATCCAGTTACGGATAACGTTTGATCATGTCAAAATATAATAGTCCTTATGTTGGAAACTATGACAATCTCAAGTTTAAGGATTAAAACATGACTATCATGAGATTTACTTATGACGCTAATCCATGTAGTAATCTCATGATGGGCCTATCCAATACATTGTTCTCTAACAAGTATCTATAAAATTGATTTGTATCACCATACACATAATCATCTTATGATTATCAAATCAATACTCATACTGGTTATAAATTACTTTATCTCTATAACAATAATAAACCAGGGACATATATCATAATTGTGTAACATACTAACCAATCAATAATGATAATAAAACCTCTTTATTAATAATAAATGTATAACATAAAACATCCAAATCATGGCCTAGGGCACATACACTAGCAGTTATTGTATCTCAGTTTTAAATCTTTCCATATGTCAACTGTATCATCAATTCACATCACACTTTGAGCAATGGAAGGAATAACTGAATTCATAATCCAAGACGCAACCATATTATTAGCCTTTATCCAGGCAAAAAACTTACGATCATTATCATTAGGCTTAACTAATGATCCATCGATAAAACCTGTTTTGTTCTTTGATTCCATTGCTCTACAAAACAACCTACTCGAACCATGGTATGTGTGTGCATTCAAGAGTGGTTGCACCAACACAAGCGCAGGATTATCACTAGGATGTGAGTACAGAAGGTCCTCTGTTGGATCCGCGCAGCGTGGTTCAAGTTTAAAGAAGAAGACATGTGAAATGCTTTCAATTCAATGATGATAATTGAATCTCTCTGATACCACGTGAAAATTCAATATGCAGGTTCAAGGGTTCAAATTTAAACAAATACGAAAGCAGTTTGTAGAGAAGTGGAGAGAAACTGCAATGATCAGATATTTAGAAATGGGAAAATGAACGTTTAAATAGATGCAATGAAGAAAGAAGGAATATAAATTACACAAATGTCCTTATAACTGTCTCAAACCAACTAACTAAATAAGGGCACAATGGTAAAACATGTTTTAACTTCCTTCTCGCCATTCGAACTGCCATCAGCGTAACCCAACTAACTCAGCCAATGCTTTTCCTGTTAATCTGCACAATTCCTCCGCAAATATAGCAAGCCATATGGTCCCAGCGTCCTTCCATTGATCATCTCAACTGCCTCAACCGCTCTAGCTTCAGTGGCAGCTCACTGCACTTCCTTTTCTTAGTTCTGCAGTTATTTACGTCATTATTATTCACAACGGTTACTTTACCAAAAAGGACATGTCACAGACATGTACTGCTTGAGGTGTCAGAAGAATATGTCTGTTATGAGAATATCTGCCTTATCATTAAATTGCTAAGACAAATCTGGAGACATCTAATGAAGTGAAAATTATCATTCACATATTTCATCACATTATGAGTTGCATATGATTTAGTAAATTCACAAGGGTAAGAATTTCGGTAATTATACAAGACACGCCAGTCGTTATACAACTCTAATAAAGGTGTGAATTAGAATAATTTAATAAAAGATAAAGGTAGGTTCTGTTTGAGATGATTATACAGCTTATGATGGAAAATGAATTGTTTGGATGAATTTAAAAGATATTTTGAAAATGAGCTAAAAAGATATTTTATAATTTGGAATTGGAACAAAATGAGAAAAGCGCATTGTGAGAGATAGATCTCTCACATAGAAGGAGATTGTTGGAATATGAATGTTCTGATGAAGCTTATAATATGTTGAAAAAGGATTGAAAAGTCATTTTCTACTTGGAAATACGAAAGCAACATCATACCCTGACATAGATCTCTAACAAAGATCTATGTGTACATCATACTTTGACATAGATGCCTAACAGAGATCGATGTATACATCATACCACTGTCATAGATCTCTAAATGAGATCGATGTATACATCATATCCTGACATTGATCGATCAATGTACATCACACCCTACATATATCGACGATGTCATCCTGATTCAAATTGAAACCACACTGTCCAACAGCATACCCTCACAGAGATCGATCGATGTATATTATACCCTCACATTGATTCGATCGATGTAAATCATACCCTACAATTAGATCGATCGATGCCATTCAAAATTCAAATTTTTATGACCGTTGGAACAAGAGACCAAGAAACTCTAAACATATTGAATGAGGGGTCAAGCAATCTTTCTCAAGGTCAAAGCTCACAATCCCTACTAGACTAACATGATGGACGGTTAGGACTAGAGGCATGGATTTAGCTAAGAATGAGAAGTTGATGGAATTAAGGAGATGGTTAACCATCTAAAACCTTCTTGTGGATCAGACTTGCATAATTTAGAGCATTAGATGTGCCAGGGAACTTTAAATACATCGCTTCACATGCTTAAGAATCGTTTAATAAATGGGAGATGAATGAGAGGACAACCACTCCCTTGAAGTGTTTTAAAATCAAGGATTTTGATAAAAATGCTGAGTCAATGCTAGTCTTAAATTGGATAGCTGTTCAAAAATAGACACCTCTTTGGAATGAAAAGTAGATGAACAAAATGTCTAGAATGCATACTAGACTAATTTATGCACACTTGTAGGTGGAACTACTTGATACTTTTCCCTATGCAATGCTTAATATGATTCATGGTACACACCTAGAAGGGAAGTTATGGTTATAAATGATTTGCTTGTGGCTCCTAACAAAGTCTTATATAAGGAATTGATATATGAAATGGGATGAGGCAAGATGAAAGGGTCGAGCGAACCAAGTTAAAAGCTTGTTAGTTTTCTATCCTACCAAGAACAAAAACAATATGTCATTGGTATTATCGAGTGTTGACTACGACAGTCGTATTTTGTGTCACTGAGAAATCCTATAAGCTTCCTAGTAACTTTGACTTCTACATATCCTACCGCCTTGCTAACAAGAAATTTCTTGAACTTTGCAGAGTTATTCAATGCAAATATGATAGAAGTAGCCACTAAGTTACACAATGCCCTTCTTATTGCAATATCATCTACTCCATGTTAAAGAAATCGGATATAGTGATGGATGAAAATGATGTTGACAAGAATTCTTATAAAGATTGTTATGATAGTACTAACATCAAACATGTCCTCAAGGCTAGAAAAGAGAAAAATGCAGGTTCCAGAGGAAAAATTTTACCCCTTCATAACTAGGTTTTAGTTTATCACTTATTTTGTATTAAACTTGTATTTAGAAACTTGCATGATCATATGATTTCTTTTTATCTCCTTTATATGATCTTTTTATGTTGCCTTATGTCCTTTCAAAAAGGAAGAAAAATATATGGATATATAGAGTACATAATAAAGAGTGTATATATATTGCATGTGATGCAATATGAGACTAATATAAAGTGATAGGTATTTGAAGGTTAATAGGTATGAGCAAAATGAGTTTGAGATATGTGTTGCTAGTATATTTGAGATATGTATATGTGGCAAATATGAGTTAGCATATATTAAGAGGGAGCCTGAATACTTGAATAAGGGAAAATGCAATATTTTTTGCTTTGTCTTAGGAAATTTTGATGATTACAAAAGGGAAAGAATACGCATGTTGGTACATTGGTATATTTGTATATGTGGCTTGATATATGGCTCATGTATATAGCTTGTGTATGAGGCTTGATATACGGTATATGGGACAAATGGTATATGCTTAGGCTTGCTTACTTGGATAAGCGCTTATAATAGTGTTTGAACATGCTCTTGGATATGATGGATGATTGTGTAAAAAGGAGGGTTTTAGGTATGCTTGCTGATGTATATGCATGTGATGGACATGATATGCTTGCTTGATGGATATGATATGCTTGCTTGGTGTGTTTATTTGGTATGATATGGTGAAGTTTGACTTGCTATATGCTTGGATGCATGACGATTAGCCTGCTGCTTAAAAATGAAATTTTTGCATATATGTTGAATAACTATTGTAAATAGGAATATGTCATGATGTATATGTTGCCCTTACAAATTGATGCATGGTTTAAGGGGAGTTTTGAAAAGTTTTTTCATCACGTCTATTGGTTTTGAGAGGATTATCTATTGAGGGGGAGGTTTGAATATGTTTTCATGTTCATAAATTGAGGGGGAGCTTCAAAAAGTCTTGAAGTAATTTGGATCATTTTTTATGTATTTAGGGGGAGCTTAAATGCATTGACAAGGGAAAGATATTAAATTTTAAGTTTTGAAACCTTTAGCTAGCTCAAATATAGTTTTCAAACAAAAACATTTTTAAAAACCTTGGGTTTGAAATAATCAAAAAGGGGGTGATCGTTGAAAAGTTGACGAATTTAAAATATGTTTGAAAATGAGCTAAAAAGATATTTCATAATTTGGAATTGGAACAAAAAGTGAAAAACGCATTGTGAGAGATAGATCTCTCACATAGGGGGAGATTGTTGGAATATGAATGTTTTGATGAATCCTAAAAGATGTTTGAAAAAGGGAGTTAATTGCACCTGGTATCCATACTTTTCCACAAAGTTTTAAGTAGCATATATCTTTTAATAAACTTACTTAGCAGCCATACTTATAGGGGAAATAGACACCTGGTATCCTTGCTGACGTCATAAAGGCAATTTGCATTTATTTTTCAAAAGTTTATAGAAAAAATAATTCAAAAATAAAAAGAAAAACCCACCCCCACCCCACCCCCACCCCTACCATCGACCTCCCTCCCCCATCTTCCTCCATCTTCATCTTGGCATAATTACTCCAGATTTTGCTACTCGTTAGATTACTTCAAGCATTAAAGTGTAAACATTCCAATATATTCACAGCTGTAAATACAATCTAAAGAAAAGATAATGATTTTTGGGAAGATTAAGCAAGACCAAGAACGTTCCACGGGAACTCATTACAGTCGATGTTCGGCTGGACAGCAAGAAACTGCAACTTCTTTTCTTCCTAATGAATCGACATGATCTCTATAGAATATGCTCATTTCAAGAATGTGATACCATTCTTCGCCGCAGAAGAGTCATGGAGGGTGTGAGATGCTCTGGACAGTGGCCACTATCTAAAAATTGATCTACCAACAATATTTTTGACAGGCAGAGGACCCCTGCAAGAAAATTATAGAAAGGTCATCAGAACTTCTGGAATGAAGAGCTTATTAAATTCTAAGACAGAATGGGTAAGACTGGCTTCACTTGTCTATTTAATTTGTAATAAATTATTTCAATGATTATTACAAAGACAAAATCAACTTATAGATGTTAGCATTTACATCTTCGCTTTTTTGCTCAACAATACCTGAAGCATCTCATTAAAGAAGCAGAGATGAAATGCTTTTGCTTAAAAGAAAACAACTTGCATCAGGCCCAAAATGCAGTTAGAAGATGAAGATGAAGATGGAGGAATGTAGATTCATAGGGGAGGATGAAGATGGAGGAAGAAGATGAAGATGGAGGAAGATGGGGGAGGGAGGTCGATGGTTGGGGCGGGGTGGGATTTTTCTTTTTATTTTTGAATTATTTTTTCTATAAACTTTTAAAAAATAAATGCAAATTGCCTTTATGACGTCAGCAAGGATGCCAGGTGTCTATTTCCCTTATAAGTATGGCTGCTAAGTGAGTTGATTGAAAGTATGGATGCTACTTAAAACTTTGTGGAAAAGTATGGATACCAGGTGCAATTAATTCTTGAAAAAGGATTGAATAGTCATTTTCTACTCTGAATAAGAAAGCAACATCATACCCTTACATAGATCTCTAACAGAGATCGATGTATACATCATAACCTGACATAGATCTCTAACAGATATCGATGTATACATCATACCTTGACATAGATTTCTAACACAGATCAATGTATACATCATACCCTGATATAGATCTCTAACAGAGTTCGATGTATACATCATACCCTGACATAGATCTCTCTCTAACAGAGATCAATGTATACATTATACACTGATATTGATCGATCGATGTACATCATACACTCACATATATCGATCGATGTCATCCTGATTCAAATTGAAACCACACTATCCAACCTCATACCCTCACATAGATCGATTGATGTACATCATACCCTCATATAAACAGATCGATGTAATCCAGAATTCAAATTTTCATGACCATTGGAACAAAATCCCAAGAAGATTCATGGTGTTTTCTCTTTCCAATCTTGCTCAAATTTCTTGTGGACTTTCCCTAACATTAAAAATGCTTCCTTGACTATTATATCCATGTCTAAGATTCTCTAGGGTGGCTTTGGAAGATCAAATCAATCCATAGAGTGGCTAAAGGCTATTATTAAATTGTCAAGAATTGAGATTGACTTGAAGACATGGGGGATGCTCCAAAAACATGGATTACATCTCCTATAAATAGAAGAAGCTCAGGTGAGGCATTCATACACTTTCATCCTCTCCAAGCTTCTCCTCCATTGTTGAAAAGCTCTCAAATGTGCAAAAGTGCTTAAAGCTTACTAAGCTCTTGTTGCTTGTTTTTCATTGTTGTAAATGTAAGAGTAGAAGTCTAACACAATAGGAACTATACATATTTGATCTCTTGCTTGTGATTTAGACTTATTAGAAAGTGTAACCATACTACTTCTCCAAATACCTATTGTGTGAAAGTTCTTTCATAGGACTTGTTGAAGTTGCGAGGAAGCAAGAACTTGTTCTTGCTTATAGTTGTTGTTGAGGTTGCACAAAGTGTATATGCAACAAGTTGCTACTGTTGTTGTTGGTATTGCACAAATTGATTATGCAATAAGTTGATGCTGTTGTAGTTGTTTCTTGCACTAGAGTTACTGTAAGTGTTGTTTTTCTTGTTTTTGTTCCTTATCAAAGGTAATAAGAAAGTTGTTGAAATCCACTTTTAAAACAAAGTGGTAGCGGAGTATAATCATTTAAGATTCGAACCCTCTAAATCTTGTGTCTTCGCTAGTTATCTCTCATCTCCTTCTTTATTGATTTTAGTGCATTTGTTGTATTGAGCTAAACCGAGAAAATTTTGCAAAATTACCCAAGACTCTATTCATCCCTCCTCTAGAGTGTTCATCACGGATCTTACAGCTTATGTTTAGACAACTTAGCTCATCTAACACTAATGAAGAGAGGTTGATTACAACGTGCGCATAAAGGTCAGTTACTTAATTCTAAATATGTGAATCAGGAAAATACATAAAGTTATTTAGTTCAGCATTTAGTTGTTAGCATAGTGCTCAACAGCTCAGCTTAGCTTATCGAAGGGAGTTCGATAAAAGACATTTTTATGAGATGGACAGTTAATATATGACATTAAGCCAATTGGCATTCGTCCATCGGTACATGTATTGCATGCATTAAGTTGAATAGAGTTTCTGGAAACACTTGGCAAAATCAACATGCAAAAACAAAACAATGGGTAACAAAACATTCTATTCTCATAAATTAAGGGTATGCTCTTCATAATTATTGATACAAAAACATGCACAAAAAACAAATTCTTATTTTTATCATTAAATATAGAAAATCATCCTAAAATTGATTTGATCGTCGGAAGGTTTTTCTAGAGAACAAAACTCCGATACCTCTAATGTTATTTATTTTTGCATATTTCGAAAGTATTTCAACATATTTTCGGTTAATATTATAGTTAAAGATCTGATGACGAGCCCGAGCTCCTCAATTACTAAGTGATAGATTGGTTATTCAAGTTCGGATAGAAACCTTAGTGGACTAGGAATTACTGTTGAAGATAGTGGCCTGTTATTACAAAGCAAAGGAGAGGAAAGAGGAGGCAAGTTGACGTTGGAGTCATCTTAGTTTTCAGAGGTGTGATCTTTGTGATCACACCTTCAATGCTGGACCAAAAATTGTAGGACTATTCTGGTGCTGAGGTTGTATAGCTCAGCAGCCAAGTAAGAAGTATTTTCAAAGTGTCAAGCTGAAATAAAAGTAGCAACCAGTGAGATGGCTCGAAGACATTGAACAGTTGGCTGGTCTTGGCACGCGTGGCACGCCTGGCACGTTTGGTACACTGATGGTTGGTCTTGGCACGCCTGGCACGCTTGGTGCACTGAAGGTTTGATCTTGGCGCGGAGCGAGAACACAGAAACCTGCTACATCAAGCCAAGTTGATTTTTCCATGTGCCATGTTGGCTTCTAGATACTTCTTTAGCTAGTATAAGTGCATATAGATGTTGTAAAATAAGGCTGAACGAAATAGAAAGTTTCTTTCCGGTTTTTCCTTTCTTGCTCTCCAAGCTGCACCACTTGGCGCCACTTTTCTTTTCTCTACAACATTCATACCTTTGCTCCTCTTCGTTTGTTCATTCTATATTTTGATCATGTTGTTTTGATATTTGAATTCTGCCGTTTTAATGCAATTTCGACATGGCATCAGAACCCTTGATAATTTGTCATCAATTTGTTGATGTTCTTAGTCTGATTTTGCATCATACGAATTTCTCTTCGTATGCGATACACATCAGCTGAAGTCTAGCTACGGCAAGTACAAGTGCTGCATTATCTAGTTCACGCTACAATCATGCAATCAATGATAATCCAGTGAAGAATCCATACTACTTACATCTAAACGATAGTTCAGCGATCGTTCTAGTTCAACCTCCACTCACTCCGCACAATTTTCACTCGTGGAGCAGGACATTTCAAATGGTGTTACTAGTGAAGAACAAGACATGTTTCATCGATGGATCTATGCCTAATCCTACACCGAATGATCCTCAATTTCAAGCTTGGAGGCAGGTAAATACTATGATCCAATCCTGGATCATGAACTGTGTTTTTCCTTCTATTGCACAGAGAATAATGTGGTATGATTGTGCCTTGTACGTATGGAATGATTTGACTATGACACACGGTAGTGGTGATCCATTTAGACTGTCTGATTTACTGTATGAGTTCTATGTTGTACGACAAGATAGTCTCAGTGTAAACGATTACTTTACGAAATTGAAAGTACTGTGGGAAGAGCTAGTGGCTTTAACATCCATACCGAAGTGTGATTGCCTTAGATGTGTATGTGATATAACTAAAAAGGTGAATGAGTTCATTGAGAATGATTATGTCATAAAGTGTGTCAAATGATTGAACGAGGAATTTGATCCAGTCAGATCGCAGGTGTTCGTGATGACACCATTGCCAGATATTAAACCTGTATTTCAAATGGCACTGAAATTTGAAAGGAAAATCACTAATATCAGGCAATAGCTGGCTTTAATAATATTCCTATAGCACTAGTTACTAATTGTGATGATCAAGAAATTTTTGTGGCAAACACGTATGTGAACAAGAGACAGGGACAAACGTATAGGAGGGGAAATCGAAGATTCTATCAGGAAGGTAACAAGCACTTGCAATGTAATCACTGTGGTATGATAGGACACACAAGTGATAGATGTTACAGAAAACATAGATTTCCTCCTAGTTTCAAGTTTAAAAACCAAGTGAATGCAGCTGAGATGATGGAAGAGAAGCCTCAGAACTGTGATGCTGAGCAGGCTTCCTCTTGTTTGCATCCACAATCCAAACATTCTCTTACTCAAAAACAGTTTACTTTTTGAAATTGTTAGATGTTGATGATGTTGTTTCAGGAACCAGTGTAAACAAAGAGTTGCAAGGTGCTATTATGACTGCACAGACTGGTATGTCTACAGGTAAGTATTCTACAAGTATTGATTATGTATGGATCTTAGACTCAGAGGCCACTGACCATATTTCATGCTCCTTAACCCTGTTTCATTCTTATTATCCCATTGATCATGTTTCTATCAAGCTTCCAAATAATATCACAGTTGATGCAACTCATAAAGGAGTGGTTAAGTTGCACAGTGGTCTTGTTTTGAAGGATGTATTACATGTTCCTTCATTTTCTTTCAACCTTGTTTCTTTGAGCAAGCTTATGACTCCCTTCATTTGCTTGTTTCATTCCATGATTCTGGCTGTTTCATTTAGGATCAGTTATCCAGGAGGATGATTGGTTCAACTAGAAAGCATCATAGACTCTATTACATGTATGATTCCAGCCTGCCTATACAGTCTGAGGCCTTAAATACTTGTGTACTGCCTTCTGCTCTCTCTTCATCAAGCCTAGATTCTCATTCATATCTCTGGCATGCCAGACTTGGACATGCTTCATCAACCAGAATTCAAGAGCTATGTAGATTACATCCAGATATACCATCATTTAGCCAAAATAATAATTGTACAGTCTGTCCTTTAGCAAAACTGAAGAGGGCCCCTTTTCCTGTATTTATTACAGCCTCTAAATTTCCTTTTGACATCATTCATGTTGATATATGTGGCCCTTATAGGCATCCTACTTTGTATAATCAGAAATATTTTCTAACTATATTGGATGATTGTTCAAGGTATACCTGGATTTATCTTCTTAAGGCAAAATCTGAGGCTAGACAGATTTTACAAAGTTTCTTCCATTATGTTTCTACTCAATTTAATGTCCATATCAAGGTTCTTAGGAGTGATAATGGACTTTAGTTTAAGATGCCTGAGTTCTATATGCAGCATGGGGTTGTCCATCAAACAACATGTATTACAAATCAACCCTCAACAGAATGGGGTAGTAGAAAGAAAACACCAGCATCTTCTTGTTGTGGCTAGAGCACTCAGATTTCATGCTTCATTACCCATTGCTACTTGGCTTTTGTCTCCAGCATGCTACATATTTGATAAATCTAATGCCATCACCTGTTCTTAAGCATAAAACTCCTTATGAGGTTTTGCATCAGGTACAGCCTGTTTATGATCATCTCAGAGTATTTGGTTGTTTGGCCTTTGCTTGTGATACTTCTCCTAATAAGGCTAAGTTTGCACCCAGATCTTTGCCTTGTGTCTTTCTTGGAATACCCATGAATACAAAAGGTTGTATTCTTCAGAAGTTAGATGACAAATCTGTCATTGTTTCTAGGGATGTATTGTTTCATGAGAGCTCTTTTCCTTTCTTTGATGGCTCTTCCTTAACAGCAACATCAGTGCCAGTGGCTTCTGACATGGCTGATGTTCCTTCAACTTTATATCAAACTCATCCTCAGTTGCATCCTTTGCATGAGTTATCTTCCACACCTGATCCTCTATATTTAAGTGACACTGAATCATCTCATGTGTCATCATTGCCTGTAGCATCATCTTCCCCTTCTTCATTCTCTAAGGATCCAAATTCTCCTCCTGCTGGTCAGATACCTATAATACAGTTGCAAGTCCACTTGCCTCCTGTATCAACTCCCGCATCACATGAATCTTCTGATCATAGACCTATCAGACCAAGACATGCTCCATCTTATTTGCAAGATTAATACTGTAATCTGAGCCATTCATCTGGTCAATTGGATTCATCAGCTTACTTGCCATATCATATTTAGTCTTATCACTCTCTTTGCTCTAACTCCTGAGTACAAGTCCTACATACTTAATATCAGTACTGAGCATGAGCCTGTGACATACCAACAGGCAGCTTCATCAGCAGCCTGGCAACAAGCAATGCAGGTGGAGTTAGCAGCATCACACTTGGAGCATTGTTCCCTTGCCACCAGGTAAGCAACCCATTGGCTGTAAGTGGGCTTATAAAGTTAAGAGAAAGGTTGATGGTTCAATAGAGAGGTATAAAGCAAGGCTTGTGGCCAAATGATACACCCAGCAACCAGGTATAGACTATGTTGATACTTTCTCTATTGTGGCGAAAATGACTTCTTTGCGTCTTCCTTTGGCTTTAGCTTCTGTAAACCATTGGCATGTGGATCAGTTAGATATCAATAATGATTTTCTTCATGGTGATTTATATCAGGAGATTTATATGGATTTACCACAAGGAGTTCAGTCCTCAATTCCTAATGCAGTTTGCAAGCTTCAAAAATCTTTTTGGCCTTACACATGCCAGTAGACAGTGGAATGAGAAGCTTACTATGCATTTGTTGTCTCAAGGATTCCAACAATCTAAAAATGATTACACTTTGTTTACAAACAGATCTTCAGAATCCTTTATCATTTTTCTCATTTACGTTGATGCTATTATTGTAGCAAGTGACTCTTTATCTCAGATACAGCACCTAAAGCAACACTTACACTCTACTTTCCAAATTAAAGATTTAGGTGTTCTCAGGTACTTTTTAGGGCTTGAGGTGGCAAGGTCTCAGAGGGGATCATGATCTGTTAAAGAAAGTACACATCGGAATTACTAGAAGAGATGAGATTTTTAGCTGCTAAACTTGCCTAGACTCCTATGGAACAAAATTTAAAATTGAAACATAATGGTTCACCATTGTTTTCAGATGTGTCTTGTTGCAGGAGAATTATTGGGAAATTTATTGTATCTCACTATTACAAGACCTGATATTTCATATAGTGTGCAGCAGTTAAGTCAATTTTTGGATAGCCCTACAGAATTGCATATGAAAGCTTTTCTTTTATTATTGAGATACTTAACAGGAAATCCTGGTCAGGGATTGCTTTTTCCTAGCACAGGTTCAAAGTTGCTCAAAGCATATGCAGATTCAGATTGGGGAGGATGCACTGAGACCAGAAGGTATGTCACAGGGTATTGTATGTTCTTTGGAGATGCTCTGGCATCTTGGAAGGCCAAGAAGCAAACTACTGTATCTAGGTCTTCCTTAGAGGCAGAATATAGATCACTTGCTGCAGCAACTTGTGAGGTACAATGATCATTGTATTTGTTGAAAGATCTGGGAGTAGAACAAAAACAACCTGTGGAGTTATTCTGTGACAACAAGAGTGCAATATACATAGTGAAAAAATTCAATTTTTCATGAGAGGACTAAACATATAGAAGTGGATTGTCATGTGGTTAGAGACAAGTTTCAGGAAGGAGTGATTAAACCAATGCTAGTTAAAACTGAATTTCAAGTGGTTGACTTATTTACTAAAGCACTAAGTTCACAGAGATTACAATTTCTGACTTCAGCATTAGGAGTGTGCAATATTTATAAGAAGTCAGATTTGAGGGAGGTGTTGAAGATAGTGGTCTGTTGTTGCAAAGCAAAGGAGAGGAAAGAGGAGGCAAGTTGACAGAGTCATCTTAGTTTTCAGAGGTGTGATCTGTTGTGATCACACCTTCAATGCTGGACCAAAAATTGTAGGGCTGTTCTGGTGCTGAGGTTGTATAGCTCAGCAGCCAAGTAAAGAAGTATTTTCAAGTGTCAAGCTGAAATAAAAGTAACAACCAGTGAGATGGCTCGAAGGCATTGAACAGTTGGCTGGTCTTGGCACGCGTGGCATGCCTGGCACGTTTGGTACACTGATGGTTGGTCTTGGCACGGGTGGCACGCTTGGCACGCTTGGTGCGCTGAAGGTTGGTCTTGGCGCGAGAATGCAGAAACTGCTGCATCAAGTCAAGTTGATTTTCCACTTGCCATGTTGGCTTCTAAATACTTCTTTAGCTAGTATAAGTACATATAGATGTTGTGAAATAAGGCTTGAACAAAATAGAAAGTTTCTTTTCGGTTTTTCCTTTTTGCTCTCCAAGCTGCGTACTTGGAGCCACTTTTCTTTTCTCTGCAACATTCATACCTTTGCTCCTATTCGTTTGTTCATTACATCTTTTAATCATGTTGTTTTGATATTTGAATTCTACGTTTAATGCAATTTTGACAATTGCTGAGGACATTTGTGTTAATAACTGATTGTATGGTGCATCGCAAGGTTGCATACCCTTTAATGTAAGAATGAGCACTTGTGTGAGTCAATCTACGATTAATGCACGTAGGTAGTCTTGCACGTTCTAATTTAAATGTGTTAAATAGTCTGATAGAATGTTTATTTAAACTAATGATTTGGAAAAGATTTGCTTGAATACTTATATAAGGACTCTATTAAAAATTCATTTACTTCAACCTTCTAGCATTTGAAGGAATCTTTATCAATTTATCACTGTATTTGTATCAAGTAAAATAGTATTGAATCTCTTGGCTAACGAGGAACTAATTTCTAGCAATTTTGACGCGTCTAATAAATACACAACAATGATAAGATTAGATTAATATATAAGTTAAAAAGGATGTTCACGACAGGCCTGGCTCCGAACCAGGTACAAAGACAAGACCTCTGGAGGATTAAAAGACGCTTCAGAAGGGCAAAGAGCACCTCGGTGGCGAACCTCATCAGAGGAGGTCTTAATTGAAGTCAAATATGAGGCCTCCAATCACGCAATACCATTTGTATAAAAGGTCTCACTGTTTACTTTATTTTTAATTTTAAAAAAGGGCATTTTATACACGTGGCGTCGCGTGATTGAAAGCCTCATATTTAACCTCATATGAGACCTCCTCTAATCAGCCCCGGGTGGGTGGAGGACCTTTTAGGCTACCTGAACAGATAAATGTCAGCGATAAGGCTTATTCTTCAAGGAAGATAAACCTCAGCCATATCATCTTTAATCCTCAAAACACGAGGATAAAATATCGATCTACGACTCCACGACTAATTTTACAACATCTCCAGAATAAGTATTAGTAGTTAATCTATGTAAATCAAATTTATAAATATATGCAGATCCTTTGTACTGACAAATCATCAAGCTCTTTGTTAGCATATAAGTTATTATATGATATAATCTTATTAGGTCACTAGTTACTTTTTAATTACTCATAAAGTATTATATTTGAAGTCCAAATCCTCAAGCCCGTGGACACTAGAGCTGATTATGTTTAAAAGGGAACCCTCATAGAGGTAAAGGAGTAATTTACGTCTAATTGAAATTATTGTCTTCGACTTTTGCAATCCTCTTTGTATGTCAATATACATACTTTTTAATATACACACATATATATGTATATACATAACGGAGTTTCGTATCTAATTCATGTAGTTGTTTTGTAAAGAACTTACGTTATCACATATCAATACAGCTTTCATTTTTATATATAAAATTATGTAACAATTTCTTGAAAATCATGTGGTCCGTATATGTTAATGAACACAACATCCATAGAAACAAGACAACCTTCAAAAGGTTTAGCAGTAATTATTAGATATCTTAGTAGTTATTTTCTAAGAAATAATAAATTGAGAAATAGATTGTTTTAGTATTCTAAACATACCACCACAATCACAGGACATTTATTCCTTCATATATGTTTATTTTATTAACAGAATTATAATCAATAACTACGCAGAAACACCGACAAAATTAATGATTAAACAAATGGATATGTATATGCCAATTTAGCTAGTTTTATGTCACTCAATGTTTTCCTATCAACGGAACTATAAATAGATAAGTTTCCAATCTTACTTTTTTGATTTTCTGAGGTAGTCATTTTCTCATTATTGACAGGGAACAAAGATGCATGCGGCTTGACTTTTCTGTTATCCTTATCTTAGATCTTTTCCCATCACTTTCAATCTGCAACCTTCCATTCAACAATTGGGATATGAATCTTTTTATCAAAGGATAATCACAACCACTAAGGGTCCTTGCCACACCTATTTCTAAAGGTAGTATAGGGATGTAAATCAGATACCTAACGGCCTGCTAGTAGGAGCTTAGTCATATACACACTAGTCTGTATTAGGAGCCCCAGTACTGCAGGCAAACTTACAGTAAGCTCCCGCACTTGCTGGAAATGGGCTCTCTTGCCTTTGGCAAGAATTGAACTTCTGACCTCCTTTTTAAGAACTCCTGTCCAGAACCAGTTGGACTATGTGGGACATCTTTTCATTATCATCTTTCACATGAATTATGGGACGTACTCTTAGCCTTTCTTTTTCTACACTCTTCTTACTGTTATTTCTGAAAAACAAAGTTTAGTGCAAGCCTTTTTTATACCAATAATGGAAAAAAATGGACTAGAAGGATCCATTGAACCTGACTCTTCAAATCTGGACAACATTTTCCTAAGAGAACTATTTTCCTCACAAATTTCCACCCATAGAATTTAACTCTAACGTATGTGTTACCTTTACAGGTGGAACTTAAAACAAATGGTAAAATTGTTACTTTGTGACTTTGAATCACGGGTTCGAATCGCAGAAACAATCTCTTGTACAAAAAGTGTAGGATAAAACTGCACACATCAGATCGCGAAGCGATCAGAACCTTCCCAGACTTGCATTATTACTCTTACATTTTATTTTGATAAATTGTATGCTCTACATTTTTATTAGGCATCAAACACATATACAGAACCGTTGCATTTGATTAGTCATGTCAAACACTACTTGATACATATATTCCGCTCTAGCAACGGTAATTCAAGTCTAAGTTGTTCTTAGGGAGTTGAGGTCATCTTTTTATTTTTCTTTTTCTTTTTTTTTCTTGTAAATAATCATAATATTGTTATATGGAACTACTTAATTCATCAATTTTAACCTTAGTTTGCCACCTTATAAATTTTTTTTTAATTTGGTTGGAAAATTCTTGTCACACAGCAACCCTGTGGCCGGCCTCCATCTACATCAGCCTACCTAAATTCGGTGTGCTACATCACTATCTATGTCCCCTTCTTGCTGTACAAATGATCCTAGGTACTTGAATTTACTTACATGTGGTACCACTTGTCCCTCGATAGTGAGTTAGCTATTCTCACCGTCAGCTGCGCCGCTGAAGCTGCAGTGCAGATACTCGGTCTTAGAACGACTAATCCTTAAGTATTTTTTCTCTAAAACGCATTTCCACTGCTCTAGTCACATACTCAGTGTATGTCTACTCTATGCGACTAATACAATATCCTCAGCAAAAAGCATACACCACGGAACTGACTCTTGGATCGGCTTTGACAACTCATCAAGGACAACTGTGAAAAGAAATAGGCTCAATGCAACCCTTGATGGAGGCCTACCTCTATCGAAAAGAAGTTTGTGTTCCCCACAAGCGTACGGCCAGTTGTTTTCGTCCTAGCATACATATCATTAATTATACCTTTATACTTCATAGGGACCCCTCTTGCGTCCAGAATATCCAAGATCAAGTTACATGGCATACTATCATACGCTTTTTCAAGATCGATGAAAACCATATGTAGATCGCACTTCTTCTCCATATACTTCTCTATCAATCTCCTTAGGATGTATATTGATTCCGTAATTAGCCGTCCTGGCATAAAACCAAATTGGTTCACCGTAGCCTGAGTTTCTCCCCTAATTCTAGTGTCGATTACTCTCTCCCATAACTTTATAGTATGGCTTAATAACTTAATCTCTCTGTAATTTCCACAACACTATGAGTCTCTTTTCTTCTTATATAGCGGGACCACGACACTCTTTCTTCACTCGTCTGATATTTTTCCTGTTTTGAAAATAAAGTTAAACAGAGTAGTTAGTCATTGAACATATTTCTCTCCCCAAATACTTCCACGCCTCAATGTGTATGTTATCCAGGCCAACTGCTTTAGCTCTTCCCATCTTCATAAGTACTCTCATCACTTCTCCTTGTGTGATGCTCCGACAGTCGCAGTTATTTTGTTGTCCTTGATAGATAGTGATGCTTTCTCTTTTTTCGTGGTCGACCCTACCGCCATTGAAAAGATTGTGAAAGTATGTTTGTCATTTCCACTTGACGTCTTGTGCTTTGACTAAAACATGTTCATCTTCCCCTTTATAAACTTCCTGCCTCCTAGGTCCTGTCTCTTTTGATCCCTAGCTTTGGCAATCTTGAACATATTATGTTCTCCACCTTTTGTTTCTAGTCTTTCGTACATCCTTTTATAGGCTGCGGTCTTTGCCTCCGTCGCTGTCTTCTTCACTTCTTTCTTGTCGATTTTGTAGTTCTCCTTCAATCTCACTTTTTCCTCCCATCTGTGCTGTAGCGCCCCGCTCCCAGCCCTAGCCTCGGGAACAGTGCACCCGCCGTACCTCACTAAGGAGAATACAAAGCGTCGAATCAATCTCTTACTTGTCAAAATGACGTAGAAATTTTTTTTCGCGGAAACGTAATCCATAACATATATTAAACCCCAATAATCGTCATTACATTGCTAAATAAAACTCTGGAAATAAAATAGTAAAGTAGTGTGTGAAAATCCTCAAAACATAAATAAGAACAAAACAACTGCAGCGTCCCCTCATATCCTAGCCGCAGCTCTCAACCAGCCCACTCCGCTATGTCCGTCCCGTCCTCAACGAAGATATGCTCGTAGTCCTCATCCGGCTCACCTGGGAAGTAGGGGTGAGTGACAGAAATCACCCAGTAGATGCCCGCCTCAAACAAATACAAACGTACATACCAAAATGATATAGCCACATAGCACATAAGCATGATATAACACATAGCACATAAATATAAGATAACATGCATAAGATAAAGTAAATGGCGGTAGGGTAAGTAAGGTCACTCCACATAAAAATGCGCAAGTACGTGATGCATGCTCAATTAACGTGTCACACGCAACAAGAATCATGTCATGCAATATGCCCTAGACCTATATGCAATGCATGATCCCCGGGATTGACAGGATGCCTGTAGCCCGTGCACTACAATCCACCCTTGCGGATGCCCGTGGCCCGTGCACCACGATCCACCCCAACCGATGCCCGTGGCCCGTGCACCACGATCCACCATAACCAAGTATCCATGGCCCGTACACCATGATCCATCATCATCACATACTCATGGCCCGTACACCATGGTCCATCATAATCACATACTCATGGCCCGTACACCATGGTCCTCTTCACTCGAGCGTCTGAGACCCGTGCATCTCAGCCCACTCCCAATGCAATGCACGTGCCATGAATGCAACAACAAAATCCGCCTGGGGCCCGTACGCCCATCCTCACCAACTCCGGCACTCAACACTAGTCGTCTGGGGCCCGTACGCCCATCCTCACCAACTCCGACACTCAATATTTGGCTTCATAAAATTTACGAATATTGGAAAGTGGTTATGTTGGCATTCCTTTTATTTTTTCTTAGCTTGTACTAATTTTCTAGAATTTTCTACTAATTTTCCCTATTTTTTCTCTCATTTAATTCTATTTATTACTAATTATTTTAATTACTTACATTTGTCAAAATTCATTAAACTAGTGGGAAATAATTTAATTTAACCATTTTATATTTTCTGGAATTTATTTGAATTTTCGGATATTTAATTGTATTTTTCTGGAATTTAAAATGATTTATTTACTAATTTCTAAATTTACAGAATTATTAAAATTCTCAAAATTCTTTTTTTTTTTTTTTCTGGCGGGCCGGGTATAACCGTTTGCTCCAGCCGGCCCGCGTTCACCTGCTCCAGCCCGGCCCGCGTTCGCTGTCCCCCTTTTCCCTTTTTTTTTTTTTTTTTTTTTTTTTATGGAAGTAGTGGGCCGGCCTGCCTTCGGGTCCGGTCCGCTGGCCATCCGGCCCGGCCCGTTAGCGGGCCGCCCATTTATCAATCAATTTTTTTTTTTTAATAGTAAACGTAATTGGGCCTGGTCCTGCAGCCGCGGCCCGTTAGGACCAGGCCCGGTCCGCTGCGCTGAAGACCAGCCCGGTCCGCTACCCCTCTCTTTCTTTTTTTTTTTTTGTTTCCACCCAGCCGGCGCGTGTAGCTCACGCCCGGCGCGTGAGGCCCACTCTCGGCCGCCTCCGGCGGCGCGTGAGGCCCACGCGCCACCCCTCCGGTGGCGTTTTCGTTCCCCGATTCAATTTTTCTCTATTTCCAGGCTATATGAAATTATTCCAAGGCCAAAACAGAATTTTTAACCGTCCCTAACTATGTAAAACCCTATTCTTTTGAGTTGATTCACGAGTATCATTGCCCTAATTCACACATACCACCAAATCATATCCATACAAGTATACAGCAACAAAATAGGCAATTACCTCATGCTTTTCCAAAGGTAAACAATATAAATCAATAATTTAAACAAATAAAATAATAAAAAAAACAAAGAATCACATAAAATATCATCTAAGCATGCAAGGATCGTATCCATTTGAGGGGGGAAGAGGCACCTACCTCGATTGACGATAACACAACAAACACGACGGAAGTAGTAACACTTGGGTTCGGAGCCTCGCCTCCCTTCTTCTTCTCTCTTTTCTCTATTCTCTCTCTCTCTCTCTTTTTTTTTTTTTTCAATGCCGTATCCTTTTGTGCGTGTGTGTGTGTGTGTATACGTATATAGGAGGAAAGTTAGGATAGGTTTATTTAGTTTTCCCATTTGGTTTTGGTTTAGGTTTCCTAATGTGATTCTAACACTATTATTTTATAATTATCTTTATTATCGTCATCTCCTTTCATCATTATTATTATTTCTATCTTATCTAGTAACATTTTTTTTGTATACATGTATCTACTACTTGTATATATCTACATTGTATATATGTATATCTTTTTTTTTTTTTTTTGGTTTTTCTTTCGATCGTAACATCCTACCCACCTTACAAGAAGTTTCGTCCTCGAAACTTGACGTACCTTATTCGAAAAGCTGTGGATATCTCTCTCGCATTTGCTCCTCAAGCTCCCAAGTCGCCTCGCGCTCGGTGTGATTGGTCCACTGCACTTTGACATAAGGGATGACTCGGTGTCTCAACACTTGGTCCTTGCGATCCACTATCCTGATAGGAGTCTCCTCATATGTAATGTCCGGTCGGATCCTTAACGGTGGCGCATCTAGAACATGACTTGGGTCCGGAACATATTTCCTCAGCTGGGAAACGTGAAATGTGCTGTGAACCTGAGCCAAGGCAGGGGGTAATGCTAATCGGTAGGCCAGCGTACCAACCCTCTCGAGTATCTCATAAGGACCGATGTAGCGAGGCTTCAGTTTACCCTTTATTCCGAATCGTGAAACCCCCTTCGTAGGTGACACTCTCAAGTAAACCTTCTCGCCTACGTCAATTCGAGTGGACGTCGTTTCGAATCGGCCCAACTCTTGCTTCTGTCTTGAGCAACCTTTAGTCTATCTCGTATCAACTTTACTTTCTCTCTAGTTTGCTCAACCAACTCAGGGCCGGTAATAACACGCTCACCGACCTCATCCCAATGAACAGGGGACCTGCACTTACGTCCATAGAGCGCCTCAAAGGGTGCCATGCCGATGGCACTGTGATGACTGTTGTTGTAAGAGAATTCAATGAGCTTGATCATACCGTCCCAGTTCCCCTTGAAGTCCAATGCACACGCTCTCAACATGTCCTCTAAGGTCTGAATGGTCCTCTCAGACTGCCCGTCTGTCTGTGGATGGAAAGCGGTACTCAGTCGCAGCTCCGTCCCCAACCTTTTTTGACAAGCTGACCAAAAGCGAGAGGTGAACTTCGAATCACGGTCTGAGACGATACTGACTGGGACTCCGTGTAGGCTAACAACATCATCAATATATAATGTCACCAGTCTTTCCACGGTCACATCACTAGGCACGGGTAGGAAGTGAGCGGTCTTCGTCAAACGATCAACAATCACCCAGATCATGTCGTTACCGTTTCTTGTTTTTGGAAGTCCTGCTACAAAGTCCATCGTCACATGCTCCCACTTCCACTCCGGTATCTCTAACGGTAACATCAAACCTCCCGGCCTCTGATGCTCTGCCTTAACCTGCTGACAAACGAGGCATCTCTCAATGAACTCAGCAATGTGTCTTTTCATCCCACTCCACCAGTAGTGCTTCTTTAGATCATTATACATCTTCGTAGCACCGGGGTGGATCGACAACTTCGAATTGTGTGCCTCTTTTAGCAATTCCCTCCTTAGCTCCTTAACATCCGGCACGCACAACCTTCCTTGGTACCAAATACTGCCATCGTCATGTATTTGGAAGCCCTCAATTAGATTGGTCAACATCCTATCTCGGACATCCCTAAGCGTCACATCCTCCTTTTGCGCCTCTTTGATTCGCTCAATCAGAGATGGTGTAATGACTAAGGCTGCCAGGATGTTAGCAGTGGAATCAACAATGTCGAGATCAAACTCTGCCATCTCTTTCTCTAGTGGTGTCTGTCTGGCGTGATTAGACTTTCTACTCAAGGCATCAGCAACTCGGTTTGCCTTCCCCGGATGATAATTAATTGTTAGGTCGTAGTCCTTCAGTAGCTCCAGCCATCTCCTCTGACGCATATTCAATTCTTTCTGTGTGAACAAATATTTCAAGCTCTTATGATCGGTAAAGACCTCGCACTTCACACCATATAAGTAATGACGCCAAATCTTTAGCGCAAACACCACCGCTGCTAACTCCAGATCATGGGTCGGGGTAATTTTGCTCATATTGCTTCAACTGTCTCGATGCGTATGCGATAACCCTACCTCCTTGCATTAACACGCATCCTGCGGTGAAAGCGTTAGGCTAAAGTTAACATGTACATGAGGGTTATTTAAAATTTTATATGCATATACCTAGCCCATTCTTCGAGGCGTCGCTGTAGATGACAAATCCTTCAATACCGGAGGGTTGCGCCAACACTGGTGCAGTCGTCAATTTCTGCTTCAACTCTGCAAAGCTTTTCTCACACTCGGAGGTCCATACAAACTTAGTCTTCTTCTGAGTCAGTCGACTCAGTGGTTGCTGCAATTTTTGAAAATCCTTCGACAAACTTGCGATAATATCCGGCAAGGCCAAGAAAGCTGCGTACCTCAATGACGTTAGTAGGTCGTGGCCATTCTGTGATCGCCTCTATCTTCTTTGGGTCAACCGAAATACCTTCCTCGGAAATTACGTGGCCCAAGAAGGTCACACTCTTCAACCAGAATTCGCACTTACTGAACTTAGCGTACAACTTCTTCTTTCTGAGAGTCTCTAATACCTCATGCAAGTGTTCAGCATGAGTCTCCTCATTAGGCGAGTACACCAAAATGTCATCGATGAACACCACCACAAAATGGTCCAGCTGCTCCCTGAATACTGTGTTCATCAGATCCATGAAAGCCGCAGGCGCATTCGTTAGTCCAAAGGGCATTACAAGAAACTCATAGTGGCCATATCGAGTGCGGAACGCAGTCTTTGCTATGTCTTCTGCCTTAATCCTTAGCTGATGGTAGCCTGATCGCAGGTCAATCTTCGAGAATACCCTGGCACCCTGCACGCAATTTTTCGTTGTACACTAGTCGATATACCAAGTAATCGAATTCGCAATAATTTATTAAAGACATTACCTTCAATTGATCAAATAGGTCGTCGATCCTTGGTAGTGGGTATTTATTCTTTATTGTGATCTTGTTCAGCTCACGATAATCGATACATAGTCTCATAGTACCGTCTTTTTTCTTCACGAACAATACTGGTGCTCCCCAGGGCGAAACACTAGGCCTAATAAATTTTCTGTCCAGTAGCTCCTGCAACTGCTCCTTAAGTTCTTTTAACTCTGCTGGTGCCATCCTATATGGTGCCTTCGAGATCGGCTCTGCTCCAGGCACGAGATCGATCTCGAATTCCACTTCTCTGCTCGGTGGCAACCCAGGTAACTCGTCGGGAAAGACATCCTTAAAATCTCGTACCACTGGAATATCCTCAATCGATGGTGTCTCAGCACTGGCATTTAGAGCGTATACAAGGAAACCCTCAGCTCCTTTCTGTAACGCTCGAGAAGCCTGTGCTGCGGTAATATAGACTTTCCTGGAGGACTTCTTCAATTTGACATCCCCCTGGAAGATGGTCTCTCTCTTATCTAGTGTCTGCATACTGACCTGTCTCTGGCGGCAGTCGATATTAGCACTATATCTCGCCATGAAATCCATGCCTAGAATGATATCGAAATCTTGCATTTGGATCGGAATCAGGGTGGCGGAGAACTCAAGCTCATTAATCTCCAACGGGCAATCCTTGTACTGATAATGTGATACTAACACTTGATCCCGGCGGCTTGAACACGGTATGGAATCTCTAGCCGTTCTGGTAGAGTACCTAGATTCTTGGCAAATCTCCTAGCAACGAATGAGTGGCTAGCACCACTATCGAATAGAACGTATGCTGGGACTTGGTTAATTAATATTTCCCCTAACAGGTTCGTAGTTATGCACATAGCACAAACCATCAAAACAAAGAGAAAATATATATGTTCAAGATTTTAAAATAATAATTGCTTAAATTTAAACGTACCGGTGACTACGTCTCCGACCTCCTGTAGCTCTGCATCTGTCATGACATGCACTCGTGCGTTGGTCTTTCCTTTTCCTCTCTGCTGCGTCTGATCCTGTGGCAGGGGTGCTTGTGCCGGTGTAGGGCACTCTCTAGCATAATGTCCTTGTTTGCCGCAATTGTAGCAAAACCTGCTGAGCTCTCCAACACGGTCCCCTATGAGGACGACCACACTGAGCACATGGTGGGGGGTGGCGGTCCAACCGCCCTGAGTGGCTGCGCTGCCGTCGCTGTAGCACCCTCGATCATCAGTGGCCGAGTCGCCGATCCCTGACCCTGCTGTGGTGGCCTGGAGAATCGCCCGGTCGGATGTCGGCGCGGAATCTTTAACCATCTCCCTGATCTCCCTGAACGGAACTCCTCCCGCGATCTTTTGGCCCTGTCGGCCGATGCAACCCTCGCAAGGTCACCCTCGACCTTACGACACACCTCTAACAATCCCTCGAAAGTGGTAGGCTGGGCACATATAATCAGTGATTGAATGCGTGAGTTCAAACCCGTCTCGAATTTCAACATCTTAGCCTTCTCGTCGTCCATGGTGGCAGGCATGTATCTCCCAAGTGCATGGAATCTCTCAGAATACTCATCAACAGTCATAGACCCTTGGGTCAGGAGCTGAAACTCTGTCATCCTCCTCTGAATGGCACTCTCGGGAACGTAGTGCCTCTTATACTCCTCCCTAAACTGGGGTCCAAGTCGGTGGTGTGGTCCGTCTGCGTTTCACACCCTGCCACCATCGCTCTGCATCGCCCTCCAAGAATGGTACCACCACATCCACTTTCAAGTTATCCGGAACCTCTAACAACCTCAACTGCTCAGATACATTCTTGAGCCAAATCTCTGCCTCCTCTGGTCGGGTAGTACCCCTGAACATAGGTATCCGGGAGTGCTGCATCTCCCGGTAAAAGAATCGAAGCCCCTGGGTTGGTGGTGGTGGTGGCGGTGGTGGTGGTGGTGTTTGTGGTGGTTGCTGCTGCTGCTGTTGTTGCAGTTGCTCCTGCTGTTGTTGCAGGTGAGCCATCTGCGCCTGTTGCTGGGCCACCAAGGCAGTCAGAGTGGCCAGCGTATCTGCCAGTACCTGGGGAATGGCCCCCTGACCCTGTTGATCATCGCCGTTGTTACCCAGCCGGATCACGTCGTGGAGGCATTTTCTGAAATCCGAGTTCACGAGACGAAATCAAATTAGTCAGTAAGAAGTTGAAGGGTGTAATGCAGATAGATCGAATATTAACAGAAAAGCTCACCATCGGCACACACCTCCCATAACCCGATCATAGCTTAGGTCTAGAATCATTTCTTAAGTCTACTCTGTTTATTAGGGGCAAAATCGTAGCTTATGTCTAAGTGTTCTAGTTGCTCCTGCGTTTCCGAGGCGGATCTGAAGCCTTGTCTCTGATACCACCTGTAGCGCCCCGCTCCCGAGCCCTAGCCTCGGGAACAGTGCACCCGCCGTACCTCACTAAGGAGAATACAAAGCGTCGAATCAATCTCTTACTTGTCAAAATGACGTAGAAATTTTTTTTCGCGGAAACGTAATCCATAACATATATTAAACCCCAATAATCGTCATTACATTGCTAAATAAAACTCTGGAAATAAAATAGTAAAGTAGTGTGTGAAAATCCTCAAAACATAAATAAGAACAAAACAACTGCAGCGTCCCCTCATATCCTAACCGCAGCTCTCAACCAGCCCACTCCGCTATGTCCGTCCCGTCCTCAACGAAGATATGCTCGTAGTCCTCATCCGGCTCACCTGGGAAGTAGGGGTGAGTGACAGAAATCACCCAGTAGATGCCCGCCTCAACAAATACAAAACGTACATACCAAAATGATATAGCCACATAGCACATAAGCATGATATAACACATAGCACATAAATATAAGATAACATGCATAAGATAAAGTAAATGCGGTAAGTAAGTCACTCCACATAAAAATGCGCAAGTACGTGATGCATGCTCAATTAACGTGTCACACGCAACAAGAATCATGTCATGCAATATGCCCTAGACCTATATGCAATGCATGATCCCGGGATTGACAGGATGCCTGTAGCCCGTGCACTACAATCCACCCTTGCGGATGCCCGTGGCCCGTGCACCACGATCCACCCCAACCGATGCCCGTGGCCCGTGCACCACGATCCACCATAACCAAGTATCCATGGCCCGTACACCATGATCCATCATCATCACATACTCATGGCCCGTACACCATGGTCCATCATAATCACATACTCATGGCCCGTACACCATGGTCCTCTTCACTCGAGCGTCTGAGACCCGTGCATCTCAGCCCACTCCCAATGCAATGCACGTGCCATGAATGCAACAACAAAATCGCCTGGGGCCCGTACGCCCATCCTCACCAACTCCGGCACTCAACACTAGTCGTCTGGGGCCCGTACGCCCATCCTCACCAACTCCGACACTCAATATTTGGCTTCATAAAATTTACGAATATTGGAAAGTGGTTATGTGGCATTCCTTTTATTTTTTCTTAGCTTGTACTAATTTTCTAGAATTTTCTACTAATTTTCCCTATTTTTCTCTCATTTAATTCTATTTATTACTAATTATTTTAATTACTTACATTTGTCAAAATTCATTAAACTAGTGGAAAATAATTTAATTTAACCATTTTATATTTTCTGGAATTTATTTGGAATTTTCGGATATTTAATTGTATTTTTCTGGAATTTAAAATGATTTATTTACTAATTTCTAAATTTACAGAATTATTAAAATTCTCAAAATTCTTTTTTTTTTTTTTTTCTGGCGGGCCGGGTATAACCGTTTGCTCCAGCCCGGCCCGCGTTCACCTGCTCCAGCCCGGCCCGCGTTCGCTGTCCCCCTTTTCCCTTTTTTTTTTTTTTTTTTTTTTTTTTTATGGAAGTAGTGGGCCGGCCTGCCTTCGGGTCCGGTCCGCTGGCCATCCGGCCCGGCCCGTTAGCGGGCCGCCCATTTATCAATCAATTTTTTTTTTAATAGTAAACGTAATTGGGCCTGGTCCTGCAGCCGCGGCCCGTTAGGACCAGGCCCGGTCCGCTGCGCTGAAGACCAGCCCGGTCCGCTACCCTCTCTTTCTTTTTTTTTTTTGTTTCACCCAGCCGGCGCGTGTAGCTCACGCCCGGCGCGTGAGGCCCACTCTCGGCCGCCTCTGGCGGCGCGTGAGGCCCACGCGCCACCCTCCCGGTGGCGTTTTCGTTCCCCGATTCAATTTTTCTCTATTTCCAGGCTATATGAAATTATTCCAAGGCCAAAACAGAATTTTTAACCGTCCCTAACTATGTAAAACCCTATTCTTTTGAGTTGATTCACGAGTATCATTGCCCTAATTCACACATACCACCAACATCATATCCATACAAGTATACAGCAACAAAATAGGCAATTACCTCATGCTTTTCCAAAGGTAAACAATATAAATCAATAATTTAAACAAATAAAATAATAAAAAAAACAAAGAATCACATAAAATATCATCTAAGCATGCAAGGATCGTATCCATTTGAGGGGGGAAGAGGCACCTACCTCGATTGACGATAACACAACAAACACGACGGAGTAACACTTGGGTTCGGAGCCTCGCCTCCCTTCTTCTTCTCTCTTTTCTCTATTCTCTCTCTCTCTCTCTTTTTTTTTTTTTTTTCAATGCCGTATCCTTTTGTGCGTGTGTGTGTGTGTGTATACGTATATAGGAGGAAAAGTTAGGATAGGTTTATTTAGTTTTCCCATTTGGTTTTGGTTTAGGTTTCCTAATGTGATTCTAACACTATTATTTTATAATTATCTTTATTATCGTCATCTCCTTTCATCATTATTATTATTTCTATCTTATCTAGTAACATTTTTTTTGTATACATGTATCTACTACTTGTATATATCTACATTGTATATATGTATATCTTTTTTTTTTTTTTTTTTTGGTTTTTCTTTCGATCGTAACATGTGCAACTTTACAACTCTCTAAAACAGATAGGTCTGATATAAATTGAGCATATGCACAACAGAGAAAATACCTTTCGAAACTACCATTAACTGCGGAACCCTTTTTTTAATTTTCCTTTTTGACATTCTCGAGTTTTACAAAAATGAAAATGCTATTAAGTTAGAAGAAATATAAAATCTTCACGGATCCATTGGTTTTTACAGAAATACGGATAGGTTTTTTATGTTGACTCGGTTTATTGTGAGGCTCATTACGTCAACTAGTTCCCATGTTCTTCAAATGGATCTATTGGTTGTTGAGAAGGTTGCCCAAAAGCTATATATATATAAGACATACCCTGTAAAACTTACAAGTAAACCAGATATAAATATGGCTACCAGGGTTGCTGTTTCCATTCTTATATAATTTCAAGGCCCTAATGAATCTATGATAAGATCATTTATTTACAACTACAATGGAATGGTATACAAAGTCAACAGATTTCAATGAATATAATAGGATTTATGGCTACACAAATGGTTGAGAACGGTGGTCAAATGCAAACGTCTGTTGGCAATTTATTAAAACAATTGAATTCGGAATATGGCAAAGTAGCCCCTGGGTGGGGAACAACTCCTTTGATGGGCGTCACAATGGCCCTTTTTGGCATATTTCTATCTATTATTTTGGAGATTTATAATTCTTCCGTTTTATTCGATGGAATTTCAATGAATTAGGTCTAGATAAACCTAGGATGTATATTATACTAGTACCCGCTTCGCAACATACGATGGGAGCGCGTACGTTGAAAACGAAAAGAGGTTTTGTATGTCATACAAAAATATATGGTGTTCAAATAATTTTATAATAATATGAGTTGATCCGGATTTTTTCAACCAATTTCAGACTGACTACTATTCGGGTGCAATATTGTCACTATATGCAAGCACTACTGAATGTCAGCTGAATTAGGTTTCTCGTCCTCATTGGCCGATAAAAGGATTAATCGTTATTGACGTTTAGCACTTCGTCCATACTTATATATCATGCCACCATCTTATTGCATTTCAATGTGGGATTGTTTGGTCTTTACATCTCACTCCCTTTAATGATATAATGTCCTCGCTGGACCTCCATTAAGGGGTCAAGATCCCCTTAACGTTCCGAACGAGCACTTATGTCATGCTTATATATCATGCTACCATCTTCATACTTTCGAATAGATTGTATGAGTCATTACATCCCACCCTCCTAAATGAGACAGTGGCCTCGTGGAGCTCCATTAAGGGACGAGGACATGTATTAAAGGACAAAGATCCCCTAACGTCTCGGGTTCGACCCTTTTGTCCCAGCAACGCTAGTCGATTATGATACTATAATTGGAACGATCTGGGTATGCCCAACGGATTTTATGCATGACGCCTATTAGGCCCCAGTAACGTAAGTACTACTGAATGTAAATTGAAACGGCCTTTCATCCTCCCTGGTCCAAAACGGATTAATCACTTTTGACATTTAGCTCTTGAATAATAATTATGTATGATGTCACCTCTTTTTTCCAATCAAATATTACATTGAGCTACTTGTATGGGTTGTCTAATAATGTCTTACTAATTTAGAAGATCGATAGATTTCTGATTTAAATCTTTTACACAGTTTCGTAGAATTGAGACAATAAAAGTCTTCAATATTATGCATTTGACCTTTTGGTCCAGAAAAATATACAGGAAAAGAAGTGTTGAAGATCGGGTTATTCTAGGTCGACGCATAATTTAAGACTGAAAATTGTGACAACAAACCAAAAACTTGAAAATAAAGTTAATAAAAAATATGGGTACACGAAGAGCCATGATTGCTTTTATAAATCTGTCTAAGGGGTAATATGGTTAAATAGGAAATAATGTAATGTAGTCTTTTCTTTATAAAATATCGTAATTGTTGAATGTTTTTATTTAACTAGGAAAAAAGTCATTGTATTTTCGAGACAGAAGGATTAATTATATAAAGAAATGATGGTTTCCTTCTCTTTAAATCGATGAAATGAAAAAAATCTTCAGCCACACAATAGTGCGAGACTGCGAGCGCAAGTGTTTCGCCAGTGGGATAGGATCCCCTCACCGCAAGAGGATGCGATGACACGTGACCGATGGATCCCAATCCTTCTCCAGTATCTAAGAGATTTTTAGTTCGAGTTTCTTCATATGCAAGGATCATTATTTCATTGTGATATAATTAAAAAATGAATAAAAATTAAAAACAATTGACAGTGAAAATCACGTGGCCACAGGTTCCAAGTGCCCCCCATGCGCTTGCAATTCACATGGAGCCTCCGCCTCGATACAACCCACCCAAACTTTTTTTTCCCCAGCCTCCAGAGAAACCACGGAAATCTTTTTTTTTTTTTCCTCCACAAAAACTTTGAAAAATAAGGAGACATCTCTAGTATGAGATGAGAAACATATCACAAGTGCCCATTACATAGTCCAACTGGTTTCGAGCAGAGATTTTTGAAAAAGAGATCAGAGGTTCAATTCTTGTCAAAGTCAAGAAATCCCTTTCCCAGCAAGTGCATAGTGTGGAAGCTTCTTGGCCTGTAGGCTTGCCTGCATTGTTGGGGCTCCGCCTGCATTGTTGGGGCTCCGCCTGCATTGTTGGGGCTCCTTATGCAGACTACTGTGTAAATGACCAACCTCCTGCTAGCGGGCCTTTGGGTACCTGAAAGAGGTTCAATTCTTGTCAAAGTCAAGAAATCCCTTTCCCAGCAAGTGCATAGTGTGGAAGCTTCTTGGCCTGTAGGCTTGCCTGCATTGTTGGGGCTCCGCCTGCATTGTTGGGGCTCCTTATGCAGACTACTGTGTAAATGACCAACCTCCTGCTAGCGGGCCTTTGGGTACCTGATTTACGTCCCTACACTACCTTTGGAACTGGGTGTGACAGAGATTTTACTGGTTGTGGTTCAACCTTTAAGAAACCTTGGTTTTTAAATTTGATCTTGAATAATTTTATAACTATTTAACAAACAATGTAATATTTAAAACATACTGATAATTTAGTGTCAAAAGATGTTAATTGGAACATTTGTTTAGACCAATATTTTTAAGACGGGTATAGTAAATTTGTTATGCTACTAGTAGAAGTTGGGCCGTACGATGCATGTCTCGGAATGCAAAGATGTTGCAATCCATGTGCTATTTAATTATTCGTTATTTCCAACAACTTCTTCCATTTGCAAATGAAAACATAAAACTCTTTTTTTTAAAACCAATTATCAAAAATAGGATCAGTACATTTACAATTTCACTGGACATATCTAAGATATAGAGCATATAATCATCAAAATCTTACTCTAAGTGCCATTCACTTACAATGCTCTATACACATGAGTAGCAACTCTATAGGCTAAGTATTTCAGCTCGACATTGCTGTCTATGTTGTTGTTATTGTTGTTTTGCTCAATGCAGCTTGGTCTATTTATTTATGCTTTCACCTCGTCTCCTCACCTCATCATTCGTCATTGCTGTTTTTCTTTTGTGCCTTCACTTCGTCATCTCGATTTCAACATTCTTTCCTTTATCTCAGATACTTCATTATATATGTTTTTCTTTTCGAAATATGAGAGACAATACTCTGATGGGAGATCCATTAGACTATTATTAGCCATTTTACAAATTTCAAATTACAAAGAAAATTAATTTTGATTTTTTGTTAGCTGTTTTGTACTTTTTTTATAAAAATAGAGTAATTTTTATTGAAAAATTTCATTGATATCACAAACTTATAAGCGTGTTCAGCTGTGCTTGTTTACATTTTACCTCTTCCTGTACGATTGTAATAGTTATTTTACAATACCTAATTTATAAATTTTAAATCGTATTAGGCCTTAAACCAAATTTCATATATTTATCTTTTTTATCTTTATCAACAATGACATTTTTCCTTTAAAAAAGAAAAAGATATTTGAGCCCTTACTACAAAATCCAAATTAGGAAAAACTAAAAAAAGGAAAATTCTTCTTCGTCCTCATCCTTGCACTTTCCCACCGGCCACCGCTCCCGCCCTCGTGCCCGGCCCATCCCCTATCCCCCACCACAAAGTGACATCGTTATCGGGCTGATCCACAGGACGAAGCTGAAGGAAGCCAGAACAAAAGGAGCTGGCCTAGTTTGTTATTTTTTCGGATGAGATCTTAAGAGGCTAAAATTGAGGTAGCATATGAGGCCTCCAATCACACGTCGTCACGTGTACAAAAACACTTTTTTTTTAAAGAAAAATTACAGCACCTATTTGATTTTGTACACGTGACGACGTGTGATTGGAGGCCTTATATTCTACCTTATTTTTAGCCTTATAAGATCTCATCCGTTTTTCGTGTAGCACATTCAACGTCAGCCAATCAGAAAATTACAGATGTCAAGTTACTAACTCAAAATTTCTCCTTTAAGAGCTGCTTGCGCATACTTCTTCTCCACTCTTCTTATTCAACAGTAAGAGAAGAAACTAAAGCCTTTGCACTACAGCGCTCTCTCGGTTGATAGATTGTATTTAATATCTCATTTTTGATTTTTATAACAACTATAATGTGGATATGTTACTGCCATCTGGATTAAATGTTTCAACCTAATGTACTGTAGATATTGATACTCGGGTGATAAATTATATTTAGTATTACATTTTTTATTCTTGTGACAGCTACAGTGTGGTGGATATGCCAGTCTGGACCAAATATTTCAACCTTATGTACGATAGATGTTGGTACAGTTTGTATTGAATATTTTGTATGCACCACTTACTTAAAAATCGATTAATTAATCGATTCTTATCTTTTACAAAATTCTATCTCACTTATATAAGTGGCTCCCGAAACCGGGTTCAGATCTCCTCACCCATCCTCTTTTACCGCATGTGTTACTGTACAACACGTGACAGTAGAGACGTAGTGAGGTTAGATGAGACTGCTGTCACGCGTCGCGTTGTGGAAAGCGCGGTGAGTAGTCACCATGCGGTGAGGATTCCGTCCGCCCGAAACCAACCATTTGAACTTTTACATGAGAAGAAATTAAAACAAGAAAAAAAAAAAAGAAAAACAAACAGAAAAAACAATCCATTACTACTAATTTCTTCGCTATCCTTTCCTTTTTATTCTTCCGACCAAAATTTAAATCACAGCTTCTCCAATGTCCATTTTTCACCCTCCCACCTCCATCAACGACCTCCCAGACGCCATCCTCTGTACTATAATCGCCGCCGTCTCCGACGTTCGCAGCCGTAACGCCGCCTCCTTAGTCTGCCTCAAATGGCTTTCCATGGAGCGCTCCACTCGCACTTCCCTCACTCTTCGTGGCAACATCGCCGACCCATTTCTCTTACCGGGTTGTTTCGGATCCGTTACCCATCTGGATATCTCTCTCCTCTCTCCTTGGGGTTATCCTCTTTTCTCTCCCTCTATGCCTCCTGTCACAGCAACTTTAATCGCCAGCCTCCTTCGTAAAGCTTTTCCTTCTGTTCGTTCTCTCACTTTGTACGCGAGAAACCCTACTGTTTTGCAGCTTCTCCTCACTCAGTGTTTGGATTTGGAGCGGGTCAAGCTTGTCCGTTGGCACCAGCGGCCGCAATTAGCACCTGGGGAGGAGCTTCAGGCTTTGTTTATGGGAAATGAATCGATTTGGTATTTGGATTTGAGTTCTTTCTACTGCTGGACGGATGATATTACTGTTGCAATCAGTGCATTTCCGATGGTATCTTCTAAATTAAAGAGTATTAATCTGTTAAACCCTTCGTTTCCTGAGGGTTTTAAGTCGGATGAGATCGCTGAAATTACGAAATGTTGTCCTAATTTGAAGGAACTTCGTGCTGTTTGTACGTTTGATCCGAGGTACATTGGTTGTTTAGAGGATGAAAGTTTAGTTTCAATTGCTGTTAATTGTCCCAAATTGTCTGTGCTTCATTTGGCAGCCACCTCTGCTTTGTCTAGCTCCCGAGGGGATCCGGATTTTTCGGCTGATGGGCATGAGGATTCTAAGATTAGTGTTGCAGGGTTGATCGAGTTCTTTTCGGGTCTTCCTTTGATTGAAGAGCTTGTTCTGGATTTCTGTAGTAATGTTTTGGACAGTGGACCAGCTCTAGAAATCCTGAATAGGAAATGCTCGAAATTGAAGACTCTTAAGTTGGGGCAATTCCAAGGAATTTCGATGCCAATTGAATTGAAATTGGATGGAATTGCCTTGTGCGAGGGTCTCAAATCTTTGTCAATAAAGGACGTAGCGGACTTGACTGATATGGGATTGATAGCTATTGGTAGAGGGTGTTCGAGGTTGGCAAAATTTGAAATTTATGGGTGTAAGAAGGTCACTGTGGAAGGATTGGGGACTTTGGCTAGTTTGCTCCAAAAAACTTTAGTTGATGTCAAGATTTCTTGTTGTAATCATCTCAATGCTGCGAAGTCTCTAAAAGCTTTGAAACCTGTGCAGCATCGTATAGAAAGGCTTGGGATAGACTGTGTTTGGGATGACATTGAAGCTTTGGATGAAGACCTTGAAGGTTTTCAGTTTGATTTTGATCTCAACAGGTTGGATGAAGGAGGGGCGTCGACACAACCTGAAGGATCTGTTGACTTCTTTGATAGCTCTTGTGATAGTGAAAACATGTGTAGCAAGAATAAAAGGTGCAGATACTCTTATGATCTCAACCGTTCTTCGATAGATTTGGCTAGCAGTGAGGGTGGTTGGGGTAATCGGGCATGGAATAGGCTGTGCTGTATGTCGCTGTGGATTGGAGTTGGACAGCTGCTAACCCCATTAGAAGATGTTGGCCTTGAAGATTGTCCCAACTTAGAAGAGATCCGAATCAAGGTCGAAGGAGATTGTAGAGAGTTTTCAAAGACGTCGCAGGTTCCATTTGGGTTGAGGACCCTGGATCGATATCCTAAGCTAACAAAGATGCATTTGGATTGCGGAGACACCATTGGTTATGCTCATACTGCACCCGCAGGGCAGATGGATTTGAGCCAATGGGAAAGATTTTATCTATTAGGAATACAGAACTTAAACCTCAGTGAGCTCGATTACTGGCCGCCTCAAGACAAGGATGTCAATCAAAGGAGCATATCTTTACCAGCAGCTGGATTGCTGCAGCAGTGCCTTAGTCTCAGGAAACTTTTCATACATGGGACAGCACATGAGCATTTCATGAATTTCTTCCTTAGAATCCCGAATCTTAGGGATTTCCAGCTGAGGGAAGACTATTATCCGGCTCCTGAGAATGATATGAGCACAGAGATGAGAGCAGATTCTTTGTGCCGCTTTGAAGCTGCTTTAAATAGGCGGCAGATTCCTGATTGAAATGAGCATAAGGATTGCAATATGGCAGGCCCGGTGGGTGAAGGCCTGTTGCCTGTGAGGTCTGTTCAAGTTAGGATCACTGATATCTGATCATCTGGGATACATCTTAAAATAAGACATTGAGAGTTCTGTTTATGTTAGCCCGATATGATCATGACCCATGTTATGTTTTTGGTACACTGGCCTAATAAGATTATGAAGCGTGGAAACAAGAAAATCAATTTTCTTTTGGCTTTCTTGTTCCTGTTTGCCGCTGTACCATCTCCATGAGTTGGCGTCTGCAAGAATTCTTGCATAAAGCATTATGTATTATGTAAATTTAACCAAATAATTGAGCGTTTCTAAGTCTTTCCGTTTCATGTCATCATATGGATCCGTAAGAATATACCAGAAAAGCACACGGTTTGGTTTTGTTAAATAACTACTGGGAAAATAAATTAGAAGTAATGATGGAATGGTGCAAGGGACCGAGGTAAAACGGAAAGAAGGCTTGACAAGGAAGGATATGCTACAAACCTTGAGAAAATATGGGAATTGCATCATAACTACAAAAAAAAATAATAATAATAAATAAAACTTCAGGGAGAAAAAAAGAGAGGGAGAAAGCAACTGTATTGTGAAATGTATAATTCTAAACGAGAGAGAGGTTTACAGAGGGTCTAAATGTAATTTTCCCCATCTTCAACCTCCCAATCATCACAACAAAATAAGTTTCTTTTTATTCTATCATTAAAATCATGTCTTCTCAACACTCTAATTCATAAAATTAATCCGAATGTGCATCCTATGCTGCGAATCATTTTGAACCTTCAGAAGATACTGAATCTGAAGTAGAGAAAATTGATCTCTGTCCTTCTATGAAATAAAAGAGAACGAAAAACCTTTAGCGAATCGAGTTTTACAAATCCATCTTTAAATCTATGCATACTGTGTCTCCGGAAACATCATTTCGTCATCAAGATCAAGTTGTCTCTTATATCTCCAATAAACCAGATTATTCTGCTCTTTCTTCGATAAGTAGATAGAGGTTTTCCTTCTCATCTCTTTCAAAAATCCTTTTGCGGTTTAACTGATGCCAGCATGCGACGCATATGTAAAACATATCACATTGACTAAAATAGATATGATCCGACCCGACCTTTGGAAGGTCAGACTGCTTATAATCCTTCCGATGGTTATGAAACCATTTATGAGAAATAATTTGAAATAAGTCTTCGCCTCCCAATCCTAAATGTGCTTAAACTAATCTTAGGATTTTATAAACTTAGATTACCTCATCTAGTACCTGGTGGCTTTAGGACAATTGTTTTGTTGTTTGATCTTTCTCTAATCCATTAAGAATGCTTTTAAACTACAAATCTTTAGAGGTTTCTTCATATGAAAGATCTCGGACATATGGTTTTACTTCCTCAATACTAATACCCATACAGCACAATCAGAGCACTAAAGTGTTGTAGAACTTAAAGTGAAATAAGCACGACACTAGTGGAAAAGGAAGCATAAACTACCCCGTATATTCTTATATATTAAAAAGTATCAATCAAATGATAAACAACAACAACATTGCCCGTTGCCTTAGAGGCTCCCGCCTATGGCGGGGTATGGGAGGTCGGATGTATGCAACCATATCCATGTGTTAGAAACACATGGAGGTTATTTTCCGATGACTCATAATGATGCGTCAAGTTATGTCGAGTAACTGCTGCTTCACAATATAATAAAAACAACCAATTTAGTGAATCATTTTGCTTTATTACATCATATTCCAAAGTCAAGAAATGGTGTATCCTTGACTCCATTGGAAATAGAAAGAAATCAAATGATAAAGAGATTTGATATCATTCCGATCCTAGTCACATCTCAATTATATCTTTGTATTTATTGTATTTTATGATGAATGTATTATAAATAGAACTATGTATGTATATAATGAATCAATGAAATACTGACTTTTACTCATAATATATTATCATAGCAGTGTTGCTAGTGGGACTAAAACAAATTCATCACTGTCTGACTATCTGTTCTGGCCAAATGACCAGAAATCGGTCCAACAAATACAACCTCCGTCAGGCCTAATCATCGGCGAATGAAACAAAAAATTCTTCACAGAACAACGAACATCATTTCCAACTCCTTGCTTGACTTGTAAGGACTCAGAAAACAAATTTCTCATAGTATCCAAACCGTTTTCCAACAAAATAATTAGGCATGGTTCATACTCAATCAAAGAACAACAGCCACTGTTCAACCAAATAGAAATAAAGCAAAGAAATCCCACAATAAAACAACCCCAGAACAAGTTCACACCGATCCGAAAAAATCAATCAGCTGAAAAATCGACAACATGCACAAATATTCTACAACCAGCCCCCTCTATAGAGATAGAGATATCGTCGGAGGTTGGTTTCGGTTTGGCCATGAGAAATATAGAAAACCGAGGGCGAGTGACACCAACTCAGATGATAGGAAAGATGCGCTCAAAGGCTTCATCGAGCGGTCTAGAGAAGGAAGACATATCTCTTCTTCAATGCGCCCATGTAGTTAAAAGAAGCATCTAGAGAGACATGCTTCAAAATAGTAGGCTACCCGGATTGGTGTGAGAGAATAAACCACCGATGGGCCGTATGGAACAAGGTAGGGGAACCACCGTCGTGGGCATCCCGAAGATTACTGGCAACGTCGGTGGTATCCCTGGAGAAGAAGGAGGTAGTCAGACAGCCAGATAAAATGGAGGTAGGAGAGAAGAAAGCAGCAGCAGACAACGCAAAGGAGAGGGGCTGAAACACGGTACATGGGTAAGGGATTTTTATCCATAACCCCAAATTTTTAAAAATTACAATTTAGTTCCTGATTTTTCTAATTACAAATCTGCCCCATGATTTTTCTAATTTTACAAAAATACCCCACAAGTCTAGAAAGCTTTTAGTATTGGCCCCCCAGATATTTCAAAATTTATAGATTTATCCCAGAAGCATCAAAAATTACAGATGTGACCTCAGATTTCAGAAATTTACCAAAAACCGATTACACCAGCACCCCCTCACCTCCATGTGTCTATGTTGAAAAATACCATGGGTGTATCATTGACCATAGGTACACCGATACTATGACCTATGATCTATAGATTTTACACAGCTCTTTACGCCAACCAAATCCCATATTGTGACCACTAACGGTGAGTTGATTCTATTTCAAGGAGAGTGTCTATTGCCCTCTCACCGTAGCTAAAATTGAATAATTGTCTTTACGTTCTTTCATTATCTTCCAAGTTGTTGTGACTGAGTCAAGTATCAAAGAATCTCAGCTGTGTGGTGCTTATGTATCCTGGCTTTTGCCTTTTGCAGGATATCTTTACGAAAGAGATCATTGGATAAGGCATTGAATGCAGAGGCCTCTAAAATGTCAATGAGATGACTCAACAAGGTCACTCTATGTTTGCTCACGGGATGATTAAATGACAACTATGGCTGTGACACCAACGTCTAGGTCATTCGTCCTATGGGTACTTGAAAGATCTTGAAACAAAGAATTTTAGTTTATAGCAAACATGCTAACCTTCAACAAAAGTTGAAAAGGTGAATTTTCCTTTATAGAGATGATTGACTTGATGAGTGATACCATTTGAAAGACCCCAAGACAAATAATAGTAAACCGAACAAGCATTACAAAGACTCTGCATCTAAAGCTAATTGTTATCAACTTGAGTAGATAGGCCAATAATTAGAAAACCACCTGGAGGATATAGTTAAGGAACCTAACTATAGATAGCTAAAAGATAATGATATAGATACCATATGGGGTGTGTATATGATGACTTTGACGTACTTGTCATTATTTTTTATACTTCACTCCTTTGTCTCTATTAATCTCTGATCTCATTCCTTGCAGAAATCATGTTTTCAATCGTAACCAAAATGATAAGGAAAAGAAAGAAAGCCAAAGGCAATGGGAAAATGCCGACCATCAAAGAAATCTAACACCGAGATGGTGGCTATTGCAACTGAAACACATGTAGGAGTATTGATGAAATAACCTACAGCATCTACAAGAGAAGCTCACCTCATTGCCGATCCTGGATTACAGGCGCTGCAAGAACAGTCCATATGTTAGGTCTATAAAGAACACTCTATAGGAAAGAGGGTGAATACAGTGTTGAGCAATTTTTGAGTTTTTCTCGATTTAGCTCACTCCGATTCAAAATACTCACCAAAATAAAAAAGAAGAAGAAGAGAGATAGTAAATGGAGACACATAATTTACAGGGTTAAAATCTCTTTGATTCTACTCCATTACCACTTTGTTTCTAAAATGAATTTTCAACAACTTTCTTATTATCTTCCACAAGGAAAAAGAACTACAACTACTACTACAACTATTTCAACAACACTTAGTGCAGCAAAACTTTTACAACAACTATTGCTATGACAGTTTGTGCAATGACAACGCTTATAACAACTACAAGCAAAAGCCTTAGAGCTTTTCTACTTGTCTCTTTACAATTTCAACAAAGTTCTTCCTAATAACTTTCATCATATAAGTTTTGAGAGAAGAAATGGAAGCAGGAGATCAAATATATTTAATTCCTCTTGTGTTAAACTTCAACACTCTTAAAATGCAATAATTGAAAATAAGCAATAAGAGCTTAATAAGCTTTAAATAATTAATTTTGCACTTGAGAACTTTTGAGATGAAGCGAAGATGGAACTTGAAGTGTTTGAAAGTGTGTAATTGCCTCTTTTATCTTCTTGAATATATAGAGAGAATCATTTTCATTTTGCAGCCTTCTTCAAACTCTGACACTTGATTAATTGCTCTTGGAGAAGTTCAACTTGTCTTCAACCATCAGTGTTTTCAATTTGTTGAATCATAGCCATCATAAGAGAGTTTAGATATGTGTATAAAACTCAAAATAGCATTAGTGGCATTGATAATAAATACACAATCAATTTAGGACAGATTGGAAAGTGAAAAACTTTAAATCCATAATAGATCTGTTTGCAACGGCTATAAAAATTTTGAATTTAGAAAGATGTCAGTCAATCGATTTAGATTTCAATGTATATGTCCATTGATCGACGTGCTCATTTTATAGATCGATATCACTTTTCTTATCTTGTAGTCTTTTTAGTTTAATAACATCGATCAATCTCAGAGATCGACGTTGGAAAATATACTCCCATTTTTAGATAAAGAATATGTAGATCGATGGATTTCTAATATTTGGATTTCGATGGACGTCTAATATTTAAATATCGATGTACATGTACATCGATCAATGTGCCTATTTAGAGATACTTTTTTACTTTGAACATAGATCGATCGACATATAGATCGACTTCAGATGGTGTACTCTTACTCAAACAAAATATATATAGATCGATCGATATCTCTTTTCGAGAGATTGATGTATATGTAGATCAATCTATTCAGCAATTGACGTGTACATTGATCTTTATTTAGAGATCTGTCCTATTTTTCAAGCATTTGTCATTCCTATAAATTGAATAAGTCCTACATCTCAGTGGATCTAGTATGTCTTTCAGATTCATTGATTATTGAAATTGGAATATTCAAGGTGCCATTATAAGTATCCATCTTTGTCACATTAAAGTTATTAGCAGCAACTTTCAAAAAAAAGTTATTAGCATCAACAAACTCGTCTACCTCTTTTGAAAACAGACTCTTCTGTGTAGCTTGAGTATAACATTGATATCCTATGGATGACTCGTCTCTAAAACTACCATGGTGATAAAAATGCTGTAGAGTTCAACTTGTATGATGCTTTGGTTGATGAAACCCGACTCTCAAGGAGTTTTTCTAAGAGGATGTACATCATTCTGAGGTTTCTTACATTTTTCATTTCCTGTATCGCTCATGTATTCTTTTCTTGGCCTTGAGAAATATTCCTCAGATCTTTATTCTCATTGATTGTGTGGAGGATCATCATCTACATGTATCATCTCTGGTGTTTTTTCTTTTTGATTTGTTCTAACGTAGCTTGAAATAGTCTCATGTTTTGAACAATATATTGGAGTGCATGCAATTGATCTTCAGATATAAAAACTCCAAGATTTCGATTATTGTCACCATCTTTTCCATTGAAGTATGACTCTAACGGTTGATTAGTGTCTTGATTTCTGTGATGATGACAGGATCTTTTTTCGTATGGATTTGTTCTAACCATTTCTACCAACTTTACTAGAAAATAATAAGAAAGACAATGTAGAGGCCCTTCCTCTAGTGCAAAAATGGCAAAGTCGGATCCGTCATCAGATCTTTGATTATGATGTTGACCGTAGATGCTTTGGATTCATTGACAAAATCTATCGAAATATAAAACGTTAGATTTCCTAAAGTTGTATTATATAGAAAACTCCTTCGACAATTAAGTTAGCCATTGGTATTTTTTATGTTTAATGGTAAATAATCAGATTCTGTCTCTTTGTGAGTGTTTGCGTAGCACTAACTATGAAGAAACTTGGAGAGCCTTTAAGAACTTCTCTGAACACACCCTTGACTTTTATCAATGAAGTATTCTTATACTAATTATCTTGGTCTTTGCATGTCAAAATCATAAGTGTTGTCAGATACTCTGTTCACTTTAATGAATATAATATAGGTTTCGCTGGGTAAATACCGAGTGTCGTGGTCGCATGATTTAGTTGTCCTTGTAGTGAAAATAAGCCTTCCTGTACCTGAACCTTTGTACCGGATTTTTGACTTCTTCCATCTTAGGCTATCCCAACTCATGCCCAATGGTTTGAAAGTTGCCCTTTGTTTTTTTTTCCTTTACTTGAGGGCCGTTGGAGAAGAATTTGACCTGTAAGTTTTTAGGGGGATGTTTATTTGCAAGTCTATAGATAGTTGTTTTTACTTCAGTAGGAGATTTCCTAACAAAAAAATTAACCACGCTGTAAACATCCCCTCTTTTACCAAAAACTGGAAGGGCCGCTTCTTTTTCATTAGGAAGGTAGGATTGCCTGAGGCTGAGCATTGGAAGACTGGCAGAGCAGACAATTCGAGGCCAAGCAGCAAGTTCTGCGATGAAGCCTCTAGACTTCTATGCTTGCCAATATCTGTTGATTGGAGAAAGGTGGACGGGTCGATTTTGGAAGCTACTGATGGGGACCATTTGTGCTCTGGCCCTCGCTTCCAAACTCTTAGCCAGGCAAATGTGGAGGTTATCCAGGGTATGCACTGTGTTTCTTTACCTTCACCAGAGTTACTGTAGCGACCCGTCCCGAGCCCTAGTACTCGAAACGACTTACCCGCCGTATCTCACTAAGGAGAATACAAGGCGTCGATACACTTCAATTACACGTCATCACAATAACGTAAATCGATGTCAGCGGAAGTCATAACTAAGAATCCTCGATAAAATAATCTTCATCACTAATACAATGTCTAAGAATTCCTAGATCAATACAATAGTCAAATGTATGTAAACACTAATCTCGAAAATACACAAACCTCGAATATCGAAACGACTGTCTCAATCAACCCTCAAAAGCCTCGTCTGAATATCCTTAGTCTCGAAATCTCCCGTCTCGATCTTCACGGTATACTAACTCCCGTGTAAGCATACCCAACTTCTCCCACCTGCAAAACTGGTGAGTGGTGGTGTGAGCCAAATCAACGGGCTCAGTAAGCAGCCTATCTATACCCATTATGAACATCATACATACAGAGACAATTACAGATAACATTTACAAATCAACATACATGTCAATCGAGTAAATAAACTGCGGAAAGTAAGTCACTCCACATAATAATGCGCAACTTCATGATGCATGCCTTCTCTACGTGTCACACGCAACAAAAGTCAAATCACGCACGATGCTCATATATCTACCGTGCAATGCATGAACCTCGAGGTGATCCTACCACACGCCTCGTCAGGCCACACGCCCCGTCGAGCCACACGCCTCGTAGGGCCACACGCCTCATAGGGCCACACGTCCCGTAGGACCACACGCCTCATAGGGCCACACGCTCCGTAACGTGGAGTCAGCAAACACACGTTCCGTAACGTGGAGTCAGCGCACACACGCTCCGTAACGTGGAGTCAACGCCCCGAAGGGATGCAATGCTAATGCACGTGCCATGAATGCTGCACACACATAATCCACAATCCGGCGCATACATGATCCTATATATACCCGCGTCCATACATGTGCATATATACTTGCATGTCTACCCCCACACCTCCATATACACATGCAATACACATTGAGATCGTACAACCATACATACACCCAGTTCATTTATACATACCTAGCTCGCATATACATACAACTCGCATATGGAAAAAGTCCAATTACAGATATGCAGCAAACAACACACTGATGCACGATAAGCATAACAAGCACAAATAGACCACTTACCTCTGATGCATGACAACATAACAAGCACAAATAGACCACTTACCTCTGATGCATGACAACATAACAAGCATAAGTAGACCACTTACCTCATATTGGTCACTTAGCTTTCCTATTCTATGCCCGAATGTGAGTAAGGATACCATAAAGTCTCTGCTTCTACATGTTTAACTTATCCGCTGGAATCTCCAAAACTTGAACCTGTAAGTTAATTATTTGTTTATTAACTTGACCATTTAACTTCTCCACACCGACAAACTGTTTTGAAAGTAATAAATATAACTGTAAAATGTTGAGATAATATATTACGAAAGAAAAATAGAAATATTAGTGAGTGGAATTCGGCCAATTTTTTTATATAAATTTATGCTCAAGTATGCATATGTGTACATATATACACACACACATCCACGGCACCCCACACATGATTTCATATTCCTAAACAATATTTCGGCTAGTGTTGGACAACATGTTTTTGACCAACACAGAATCAATATACAAATTTGCATATATGAACAAGTTAACCATTCAAAGTATGAATATTCAAAATTACACACAAATGGGTTGCTGACTTCACGCTCACAGCGCTGGCCACCCTTCTTTTTTTTTCTTGACAAATTTGTTATTCTTACCACATTTGGCCAGTGACCCTGGGCAAATTAAATAACTCTATTTCAATTAAACAATTCGGCCTACATTGAAATGAGCCTCCCAAACAAATCAATAATATCTATATATAATTGAAATATACAACAAATATACATATTAACAGATTCTGCCACTGCCATTATCCCACCCAACGCACAGTAGCGCACACATGCACATTTAAAATTCTTTCTCCATATTTTCATAAACCATTTATGTACAATACATAATCATCTTATTATGAAATAAACTTCACTCGCTTATATAAATTTATAACATACACAAACTCTTCCAACAGTGGCCGAGTGACCACTGCCTTCCAGATATACACACACACTGCTCACATACAACAAATATAACTATGTAATCAATCATCTATACAAACATATATACTAATACATGATCCGGATTTAATATAAAAACATATGCATAAGCTTTTACCAAAATCACAGTAAATATACTAAGGTTACTTACCTCAATGGATTATATATACCGTAAGTGGATTCGAAATAGGTTGAAGATAGTATTTTTTTCCTTTTCTTCCAAGTTGGTCTCGGCAGTAGGAGGGGAAACAAATTCTTTAAATTTGTTGTTGTTTCTGCTGGGCTGACTGCTTGTCTTTTTTTTTGGGTAATAGAAACGGCAGGAGAATTTAAAGTAAATTTTAAGAGGCATAAATTTGGGTTGGGATATTTAATGGGATTGAATAACCCCATGATCTTACGTTACCTTTTTTTTTGCATTTCAAGCATTTTATTTAATTAAAACTTTCTTTTCCTTTGGCACAGGCTGTAACAGACTTCCCCCCTTACAATAAGTTTCGTCCTCGAAACTTGCGTGTTACGTGGTTCATAGCTTAGTATAATACTGCTAAATCCATTCCACTAATATACGTCTCGAATATCATCACATCAACTTTACTTTTTAGGTTGTTAAGCTATGACCTTCACGTTCATCACATAATAAGTATCATTAAACTTATATACTTGTAATCTACAATTTCCGGATTCTTAAACTCATCATTTATGATTCACCTCCTAGATATAAAATCAAACTAAATATCCATTGAGTACTCTAATATGTTAATTATTACTCTCTCTCAACACAGAATTGAGTCTTTAAGTCACTTCGTATATACTTATGAACTAACTCCATGACCATACCCTTACTCCTTCGGCATACCATCAATAACCTAACATACGAAATATGTGTATGTACATCTTTTTCGTAATTAATGTAACTACAATTTGGATTATAGCTTTAATTATTTAAAATACTATCCATTCAATTTTTTTTAAACCCAAGAGCCAAAGTGGTATATACTTGTTTTCGCAAAGCGGCGTCTCTCGAAAATGCTTAAGAAAAATAATGATATAACTAGTTCACATAAGTATTATGGTAAAATCGCGTTAAAGTAAACAGTTGAAACTCAGCAATGTAAGACTTTATAAAACGATTTGCATCCGATGTCTTTATTTTTCTAAAAGAGGTATTTATATTTTTTTTAAACAACTTTGTTTCACAAAATTAAAGTAAGATCACCGCAAGCGAATAAATAACTTCAAAACATTTAATGGATAAAATGCTTGCAATATTGATAATTGACAAATCAAATTTATTTCGACAAAATGGTTGTAATCAAAATTGAAAATTTGTAGTATTATATAAGGGATATATATAAACATATTGTTCTTAGAAAAACAACGACATCGTAAGGGAAAAAAATATTGAATGAGTTAAGGTATTCCAATTCACCATGTCTCCGCGCGCCACACTGACCTACCGTATATCTGTATTTGGTTATTTTAACCATTAATTCACATGAATAGCAACCACTACTTGTTTATACTTACTCTATTTCAACTCAAGTCTACTAGCCTCAAGCTAGGTAGTTCGATGTTCTTGAGAATCGACATTTAACCAAAGATTTCGTGACAATTTATCATTCCACTATACTTACTATAGCCGATTCTCGCATGTCGCTATCGATTAATATCTCTAATGAAGTTAATATCATCGGCCTATTTTGATATTCTAAAATTCAACATCTTAACTATAACAATAAACCTCTTATACGATATTCTTTGTACTCCACGGGTCATAACGCCAATAAATCCTTTCTAAGTCTCTATCATTCTACTATAAATCATTTTCATTGCTTAAGAACTACGATCCCAACTTAGACCTAGTCACGTTCGGACACTACTGTTAAAGTAGGGGCATGAACCGGATTCATTTATCATAATGGAACCGGGTTTGCAAAGGTCAGATCTAATGAATTATACAAATGATTATAATCAGCACTTAGGTAAGACAAATGATCCAAAGTCGTATGGAGTGCCCTAGGTATACGTGGGCATATCCTTTATCCGATCATCACTAATGTCTAATGTCATAACTTATTTCTAGAATCGATACTTAGTATCATCATTCCTTACGTCTAAGATCATTACTTATTTCTAAGTTCAATACTTAGAATATAATCATAGCTTACAACTAAGATCAGTGCTTATGTTCAAATCATCACTTAGTCTAAGATCACTTCTTAGTTACAAACCATACTTAATATATAATCAGTGTTTATGACTAAAACTAATGCTTAAGTCAAAGATCAACTCTTAATCAAGATTGTCGCTTATGTCTAAAACCATGACTTACGCGTGAATCATCACTTAATTTCTAAGGTCGCGTTTTATTTCCAATAAGATGCTTCATATATGATCCTTGCTTATGACTAAGAATCGATACTTATGTCTAATATCGTGAATTAAGAGCAAAATCGTAACTTAACTTCTAAGATCATAAGCCTAAATCTATGCTTCCCCCGTGGATCTAGAGCCATGCTCTGATACCAACTGTAGCGACCCGTCCCGAGCCATAGGACTCGAAACGACTCACCCGCCGTATCTCACTAAGGAGAATACAAGGCGTCGATACACTTCAATTACACGTCATCACAATAACGTAAATCGATGTCAGCGGAAGTCATAACTAAGAATCCTCGATAAAATAATCTTCATCACTAATACAATGTCTAAGAATTCCTAGATCAATACAATAGTCAAATGTATGTAAACACTAATCTCGAAAATACACAAACCTCGAATATCGAAACGACTGTCTCAATCAACCCTCAAAAGCCTCGTCTGAATATCCTTATTCTCGAAATCTCCCGTCTCGATCTTCACGGTATACTAACTCCCGTGTAAGCATACCCAACTTCTCCCACCTGCAAAACTGGTGAGTGGTGGTGTGAGCCAAATCAACGGGCTCAGTAAGCAGCCTATCTATACCCATTATGAACATCATACATACAGAGACAATTACAGATAACATTTACAAATCAACATACATGTCAATCGAGTAAATAAACTACGGAAAGTAAGTCACTCCACATAATAATGCACAACTTCATGATGCATGCCTTCTCTACGTGTCACACGCAACAAAAGTCAAATCACGCACGATGCTCATGTATCTACCGTGCAATGCATGAACCTCGAGGTGATCCTACCACACGCCTCGTCAGGCCACACGCCCCGTCGGGCCACATGCCTCGTAGGGCCACACGCCTCATAGGGCCACACGTCCCATAGGACCACACGCCTCATAGGGCCACACGCTCCGTAACGTGGAGTCAGCGAACACACGCTCCTAACGTGGAGTCAGCGCACACACGCTCCGTAACGTGGAGTCAGCGCACACACGCTCCGTAACGTGGAGTCAACGCCCCGAAGGGATACAATTCTAATGCACGTGCCATGAATATTGCACACACATAATCCACAATCCGGCGCATACATGCTCATATATATACCCGCGCCCATACACGTGCATATATACTTGCATGTCTACCCCCACACCTCCATATACACATGCAATACACATTGAGATCGTACAACCATACATACACCCAGTTCATTTATACATACCTAGCTCGCATATACATACAACTCGCATATGGAAAAAGTCCAATTACAGATATGCAGCAAACAACACACTGATGCACGATAAGCATAACAAGCACAAATAGACCACTTACCTCTGATGCATGACAACATAACAAGCACAAATAGATCACTTACCTCTGATGCATGACAACGTAACAAGCATAAGTAGACCACTTACCTCATATTGGTCACTTAGCTTTCCTATTCTATGCCCGAATGTGAGTAAGGTTACCATAAAGTCTCTGCTTCTACATGTTTAACTTATCCGCTGGAATCTCCAAAACTTGAACCTGTAAGTTAATTATTTGTTTATTAACTTGACCCTTTAACTTCTCCACACCGACAAACTGTTTTGAAAGTAATAAATATAACTGTAAAATGTTGAGATAATATATTACGAAAGAAAAATAGAAATATTAGTGAGTGGAATTCGGCCAATTTTTTTTATATAAATTTATGCTCAAGTATGCATATGTGTACATATATACACACACACATCCACGGCACCCCACACATGATTTCATATTCCTAAACAATATTTCGGCTAGTGTTGGACAACATGTTTTTGACCAACACAGAATCAATATACAAATTTGCATATATGAACAAGTTAACCATTCAAAGTATGAATATTCAAAATTACACACAAATGGGTTGCTGACTTCACGCTCACAGCGCTGGCCACCCTTCTTTTTTTTTCTTGACAAATTTGTTATTCTTACCACATTTGGCCAGTGACCCTGGGCAAATTAAATAACTCTATTTCAATTAAACAATTCATCCTACATTGAAATGAGCCTCCCAAACAAATCAATAATATCTATATATAATTGAAGTATACAACAAATATACATATTAACAGATTCTGCCACTGCTATTATCCCACCCAACGCACAGTTGCGCACACATGCACATTTAATATTCTTTCTCCATATTTTCATAAACCATTTATGTACAATACATAATCATCTTATTATGAAATAAACTTCACTCGCTTATATAAATTTATAACATACACAAACTCTTCCAACAGTGGCCGAGTGACCACTGCCTTCCAGATATACACACACACGGCTCACATACAACAAATATAACTATGTAATCAATCATCTATACAAACATATATACTAATACATGATCCGGATTTAATATAAAAACATATGCATAAGCTTTTACCAAAATCACAGTAAATATACTAAGGTTACTTACCTCAATGGATTATATATACCGTAAGTGGATTCGAAATAGGTTGAAGATAGTATTTTTTTCCTTTTCTTCCAAGTTGGTCTCGGCAGTAGGAGGGGAAACAAATTCTTTAAATTTGTTGTTGTTTCTGCTGGGCAGACTGCTTGTCTTTTTTTTTGGGTAATAGAAACGGCAGGAGAATTTAAAGTAAATTTTAAGAGGCATAAATTTGGGTTGGGATATTTAATGGGATTGAATAACCCCATGATCTTACGTTACCTTTTTTTTTGCATTTCAAGCATTTTATTTAATTAAAACTTTCTTTTCCTTTGGCACAGGCTGTAACAGTTACCGTGGGGGGTACCCCGACACGGCCCAACCTCTTCAGGAGGCGGTTGTCCTCACTAGAGCTCATCTTCCCAGATAGAGGAGAAGCCCCATCAACATTCCCTCCAAAGCTGGCAGAATAAGAACTTGCCTCCGATTTATTTTGGGAATCACTAGAAGATGAAGAAGTGATGGCCATGGATAAAGAAAAGGAAGTTTACGGAGAATAAAGGCAGGAAAAAAGATCTTACCAGAAGTTGGTGAAGACTAGCAGATGGCTGGGGAAGAAAGAAACAGAAGAGTGCCGGAAGAGACGAAGACACAAACGCTCAAAGGACAAAAGGAAAGTGGGCAGAATTAAAAGCCCCCAAGGGAAAAACCGGAATCTTTTAAGGTTGGAATTCGAAAAAGGCAAGATACTTTGAATTTTCCCCCATTGAAATTCTCAACCGCTGAAAAGTAATGATTGCTACTCTGTAAGGCGTGCTATAATTAAAGGCTATGGGCGGTCCAATTAAAGATGGAATATCAACAGTGTACACAAACAGATTTGTTCGCCCTTGCTGGTCAGCTCGGCCAGACTAAATCTAGGGGCAAAATGATGAGACCAGAGTTCACATACTAAGAAAGGACAAGACTTCCACGTTAGTCAACAAATAGTCAAACGATTGCACCTCTGCTCAGCACGGTACCACATGTTCAGTCAATTCCAGTCGATGCTTTCCCGACGACTGAACAAGAATTCTTTAAGTCCCCGGAGAAGTTTAAGCCTTGCCTCATCTTGAGCTTGGCCTCGGCCTCATGAGGTCAGCCCTGCAGTTCGGCCTCAGCCTCACAGAGGTTCATCCCTTAGTAGGCTCGGTCGGATCAAACATGATTTTTACTGAATGCCACCTGGGCCCAGCCGGAACACCGCAGCAGATTTCTGCCAGATGTTAAACAGGGCCCAGTACAACGAAGCATAGTGCCACACGGAAAACATGCAGAATCATGAGTCACCATTGCTGGCTCACCACATGTCATAAGTTTAGCACTCAATACATGCATTGCTCCGTTCAGACACATAAAAGCAATGAATACAAGAGAGAGAAGGACAAGCTGGAATCAGGCTAAAGATTTCACCGTCTTCCCCATTGTAAAAGACAGAAAGTCCAGGTTTTACCAGAAATCTACAAACCTCTTCAAATATATAAATACTCATCATAAATGACCCAAACTGACTTGAGCGTCGGAAGGTTTCACCTAGGGCAATAGTCCCTGGGTCCTCTTACGTTGTTTTCTGAGCAGGTTGCTTTGTAAGGCACCACCCCGCAAGCTAACGGAAGACTAACGTCGCAACTTCTCCGAATCATCTCTGGTCCTTGGTGAAGATCCGATTTCATAGTTCACCTGCTAAGAAAGGACAAGACTTCCACGTTAGTCAACAAACAGTCAAACGATTGCACCTTTGCTTGGCACGGTACCACATCTTCAGTCAATTCCAGCCGATGCTTGCCTGACGACTTAACAAGAATTCTTTAAGTCCTCGGAGAAGTTAAGTCTTGCCTCATCTTGAGCTCGACCTCGGCCTCATGAGGTCAGCCCTGCACTTCGGCCTCAACCTCACAGAGGTTCACCCCTTAGCAGGCTCGGCCAGATCAAACAGGATTTTTACTGAATGCCACATGGGCCCAGCCGCAACACCGCAACAGATTACTGCCAGATGTCAAACAGGGCCCAGTACAGCGAAGCATAGTGCCACATAGAAAACATGCAGAATCATGAGTCACCATTGCTAGCTCACCACATGTCATAAGTTCAACACTCAATATATGCATTGGTCCGTTCAGACACATAAAAGCAATGAATACAAGAGAGAGAAGGACAATCTGGAATCAGGCTAAAGATTTCACAGTCTTCCCCACTGTAAAAGAGAGAAAGTCCAGGTTTTACCAGAAATCTACAAACCTCTTCAAATATATAAATACTCATCATAAATGGCCCGAACTGACTTGAGTGTCGGAGGGTTTCATCCAGGGAAATAGTCCATGGGTCCTCTTACGTTGTTTTCTGCGTAGGTTGCCTTGTAAGGCACCACCCTGCAAGCTAACGGAAGACTAACGTCGCAACTTCTCCGGATCATCTCTGGTCCTTGGTGAAGATCTAAAAGATTGGGCCGAGTTTAATTGCAATTCAACTAAGCGAATAAATTCAATAAAGAGAACAAAAGATAATTATGACTTAACCGGATCCAATGTATCCACTGCTTTAAAATGAAATGTGGTCTCTTTCCATACTTCACAAGCAGCGGCTATTTCAGGACTCCATTTACTAGCTTCACGGATAATTTCACCGATCTTCTTTCACCAAGATTTGCCGAGCTTTCCTTCATATATGAGCGCCTATATATCAAACTTAAGTTTTTTGTGTTGCAAAGATTTCTTTTCCATATTTTCTCAGTTCACGAAAGATAGATATAGATATATTAGCAGGCTGCAAATGTAAATATTTGTTTTGTTTCAATAAAATTACGTAATTTTATATTTGGAAGTTCAAGTTTACATCAGCCCAATCCCCACCCTATTCTGTTTTCATCTGTTTTCACGGATATGCAAGCTTATCTTATCTCTCTCATTAAATGCAAATTTTTCCCTTTATTTTTGGCGAAATATAGATCTGTGTATTACTTCAAAATAGAATCAACGAGTATACATCAAATATTGAAAAATGTGTTGTGTTGCGATTATCCACTAATTACAAACTGGATCCCTCTGCCCGCAAGCTACACGAATATTTCAAACTCCCTCATATTTTTTTTAGAAAATAGGAAGCTTTATTTATAAACATAATCGTTTACACATACATAGTCTATCACTGAGAGTGTAAATTACTACTACTATTCGTTCTACTGCTATGAAGAAAGTTATTTACAAAATCCTACTTCTTTATACGGCTAATTGTCTTCCTATATACTTGGATCGGTGGTGGTAATCTCTCCACGCTGCCATGTATCAATTGGTTCCTCCAGTACCATATGCCGGACACCGTTTCGCGGAATACATATCGCCAATCCCATGTTACCGTGGCTCTTCTCCATTAGGATTCCAAGTTCTTCATTACCCAATCGATTGGGGTATTCGGCTGTAAGAACGCTGACCGGGCCGAAGGTGAGAGATGGTGCCTCCATACTTTCTTTGTCCAACTACAATCCCGAAGCACATGTAACGCATCATTGTCATGTTGCCAACAAGCCATGCATATGCTGTGGTTTCCGATATGTCGCTGCCGAAGGAATGTTTTTGTGGGTAGGGCATTGTGGCAAATTTGTCATAACAGCATGTTGTATCTCCCAGGGCCACGCAACGCCCAAATATTCTCCCACGGCAGCTGTGATGGCGTGGATGCCTCCATGCTCAGTGTATATGCACTTTTAACATCAAATTTTCCAGACGCTGTAGCTTTCCAACGTGATTATGTGCTGTTTTCGTCATCCTGATTCTGCGTTCCTTCTAGTCCTTCTAGGATGATTGGGAGGGTGCTTTGTATATGCTTCCAGAGAATGGAAGTGTTGCGTGGTGGTTGCCAGTGCAGAAGGTCACCATACTTGCTGCGGAACCGTCACCCATAGTAGGTCCTGCCGCGTTATTATGGTCCATGCCAATTTTGAGAGCATAGCTAGATTCATATGAGATAACTTCTTAATACCTAAGCCTCCCAATGATTTGGGTCTGCAGACAAGTTCCCATGAGCACCAGTGCAAATGTCTTTCCTGGCCTTTTTCGCCCCAAAAAAATTTACGCGTCAGTTTGTCAATTTCCTCTAATAGCCCAAGTGGTAACCGCACTGTCTGCATGGCATACGTTGGAATAGAAGTCAGCACACTATGAATCAAGATACAACGGGCCGCCTGTGAAAGTAGTTTCATTTGCCATGATCCCAGTCTGGCACGCACTTTATCAATCAAAAAATTATACGTCTGTCTACCACTACGTCCATGGATCAGTGGCATGCCGAGATATTTGCCCAGGTCTGTGGTACGTCGTATGCCCAACTGTGTGAGAGTACCTGGATCAAACGTAGTAACTATGTTCTTCGATAGCAAGATCTGTGATTTGTGTATACAAACGCTTTGGCCGGATATGTGGCAGAACTCCATTATAATGCTCTGAATTACATGCGTTTGGCTCATCGTGGCTTCTGCAAATAGTAGAAGATAATTAGCAAAGAATAGGTGGGATATACGTGGTCCATTCCAAGACGTAAGTACAGGCCGCCACCTCCTTGAGTCTACGGCACGTTCGATTTTTTCACGCATCAAGAATAAATATGGGGCAAAGGGGTCACCCTGCCTAATGCCCCGCTGTGGATGAATGGTTCTAGGCATCGCCCGTTCCAAATTAACGATAGAGAGGCCGAAGAGATCATGTACAAGATAAGTTGCACCATCTGGTTATTAAATCCTACCTTCTGGAGCACAAGTTTGAGAAATGGCCAGTAGACCTTGTCATATATTTTTTCTGTTTTGTTTTTTGTGAAAGTAATACAAAAGTTGTTTCACATTATATCGTTTAAATATTCTTGGTTGGTTATAAAATTGGATTTAGATTAGGATCCCTGTTTTATGGTATGAAGAATCTGAAAGCGAAACTGAGTTAATCCGAAGAAAAGGATCTTTGTATTAACTTTGAATAAACAATCAGTACATAACAACAGTCATCGAAAAAACACTAAAAGGCAAAAACAACATCCTACAAGAATTCTACTAGCCCTCGGCCTCTAGAAAAATCAAACTTCTAGCCCGTCGAACAATATCATGATATATGGCCGATGGTGGCGGAAGGCAGACGACATTACCGTGCACAACTTGATTACGCCAATACCAAATACTATATAGTGCTGTACGAAACATGTATCGCCACTCAACATTACTACCAGGTGTTTGCCAAGATTCCTGCAAATTTATATTAACCCATGCATGAACTTCCTGATGTTGGTGAAATGTCAACGCTGCATCCGTTCGACCTAGGAAACGCCACAAAGTATGCACCCAATGACAATCTCGCAGAGCATGAAGGACATCTTCCTCCTGTTGATGACATAGTGCACATATAGCATCGTCCTGCATGTGCCGTTGGTGAAGAAAGAGTGCCGTAGGCAACAAACTGCGTGTGACTCGCCACAGAAAAATATTGAGTCGTCCAGGTCCTTTCATTGCCCATATAGAATTCCACACGTGACTCGGTTCTGGCAAGGATCTGGATATTAGATACGCATACGCACTGGAAACTGAGAACTTTCCTGAGGTGGTACGGTTCCAGCGAAACTCCGCAGCTGAACCGTCCGTGGTACCCGGAATAACGTCGATACACTCACATAAAACCGGTAGCACAGATAGAATATGGCGCCATATAGATGAAGACCCCGATGTTACTTTACCATTCAATACATGCCCATATTTGCTGGTGAGTACCCGAACCCAAAAAGTATCCGGAACCGTGAGCAAATTCCACCCCAATTTAAGTAACATAGCAACATTCATATCACACAACCTTTTAATGTTGAGACCGCCTCTATCCTTTGGCATACATATTGATTCCCAAGAACACCAATGTAACTTGCGTCTCTCATCCGTTTCCCCCCAAAAGAAACGCCGTGATATCTTATCAATCTGATCAAAGCAACCCCATGGAAGACGCACAGTTTGCATGGCATAAACCGGCATCAAAGAGAGTACACTTTGTATCAAAACATATCGTGACGCTAGAGAGAGGGTCTTTGCTTGCCATGAAGTGAGCTTTGCACGCACTTTTTCAACAATGAATCCGTACGTCCTGCGCCCCCCACCAAACAATAAAGGCATACCAAGATAGGACCCAAATTCTGTTGTGGTACTAAGACCCAATCTGACGAAAGCAGTGGGCTAAAAGTGTGCTGCAAGGTTCTTTGATATCAATACCTGGGATTTTCTGACGCTGATTGTATGTCCTGACATACGGCAGAAATCACTGATAACTTTTTCCATCACGGTACTTTGAGCTTCCGTGGCCATCCCACATAGAATTAAATCATCCGCAAAAAATAAATGAGATATATCTGGCCCCGAGCGAGATAGGCGGATGGGTGACCACCGACGGTCTTGAACAGCACAGTTAATATGCATACTAAGAACCTCCATGCAAAGTAGAAATAAGTAAGGAGCTAATGGATCACCTTGACGCACACCATGTTGTGGTTTGAAAGAATCTAACTGCTGACCATTCCACAAGATCGAAAAAGATGCAGATGTGACTGTGAACATAATCAAATCAACCATAGCATCATTAAATCCTATCTTTTTCCTAAATTCCAGGAAACTGAGTTAATCCTTTTTGTTCTTTTTGCTCTTCTTCTTTTTTCCTTTCCTATTTTTCGGCCTTTTAATTTTTTTAAGCACATCAAATTCTTATTTTTCTTTTATTATGAATTTGAATTTTTTGGATTAGTGGCAATTTAACTTGAAAAGTAGGACATGAATAGTATTATAAAGGCCTGATATTTGGTGTAGGAAAACTAGTAATCAACTGCCTGCAGTTTTACATGATTAAAGCATTCCGTATAAGATTAGTGTATACCTTTGTCCCCCTCCTTTGAATTCATGATAATTATACAAAAAATTTCAACTGATTACCTTTTGAAACCATATTATAATCAAAACAAATTAGTCATATTCAATTCATTTGATTTAAATCATGAAACTCAATAAGCCAGATACATTAAATTTTGTTTTGCTGTAAATAACATAAAATATTGATTTTAATCTTTATAACACTCTCTAATATAAACTATAATCGATTTTTAAAAATAGTCTCAATAGTTTGTGTCTGACATATTTTTTCCATAAGATGGAAAAGTAAGGGGGGAAAAGACAGAGTTAAATTTTGTTATATTGTGGTGTTTAACTTTTTGTTAGCAAAAAAAGTTGAACCCCAACTTCAAGGGCCTCCCACATTTCGGCCCGACGAAGTAGTTGAGAGGATGTAAATGTAAATCAGGTACTCAGAGGCCCGTTAAGGAGAGGCAGAGAACACGCAGACCCACACTAAGGATTCACCCTCAAGACCCACATTGGAGTCTGAAAATAAGATACCCACAACGCAGGCTGCGGGATTCAAACCTTGCACATTGCTAGCAAATATGTCCATCCGGAACCAGCTGAGCTATGCACTGCGGACGTGATGTTTAACATTTAACGATATCAGTGATTGTAATATGGCTTACGAGAAAAGTCACTACGTGATGACTGATGAATAGTTAAAGTCATACTTGATAAGTTTGATACTTTGTAACCTTACAGATTCGAGCCGTGAAAACAATCTTTTACACAAAGTATAAGGTAAAGATGCATAGGTCATATATAGGGACACTTTAGAGTATATTTAGGGATATAGATAGCCGTATACACTATCTACGCTTTAGGTTGACTTTCCAATTGGTTGTGTATGTTATACCGTTATACCGTTGTTTTACATTACATGTACATATACACTTGATGTGTATATTTAATAGCGAAAGTCTTTTTTTTAATTCCCTCACTGACATAGTAGCACAGAATATCTCTATTACTATGTCATTTATGCAAGTACATATAGAGCTCGGGGTCTCACTCGAAGCAGACTCTCTATCCTTTGGGATAGAGGTATTGTCTACCTACCAATTACCCTCTCCAGACCTTAACGATAGCTTTTGCCGTCGTTGGGATATACTGGGTCCGGATGATGATGAATGATTGTAATATAATTGTAATAGATGGGTAAGGTTGCAACACCGCCGACCATGACGTCGGTGGCAGTTAATGAGGAGAACAACCAAGCTTACTATAATACTCATGTTTATGTGGATGGCATTGTAAGTCGCCCCACCCACATTCATTGCAAAAATGAAAGCATCTTTACCTTCCCGAGTTCAGATAATTTCATATTTTTCCTATATTTATTTTATTAAATATGATTAAATTTAAGCTGTTATTGTCAATTTACAAAATTCCAACGACAAGATGAAAATTAAACAGCGAAATCGAAGAGTAAAATGAAGAACGAAGAAGTAACCGTCAAATTGGGGGGAGAAATCGAGAACAAAAGCTCAACCAACCAACTGCAATTTTATTCCAACCGCTTTTCCCATATGCTGCTAACGAACTATTTAAAGAAAAGAGAAACATACAAAATTACGTAAACACCCTTACTCAACCGCCTAACAAAACAATAAGAAGAGGGATACTATGGTCATTTCCTAGTCATTTTAAATCTAGGCGGGGAACGACCTCCTTCTTCCTCCTACCCAACCTCTTCCTTGCTTCATCATTCGATCCACCTCAGATGTCTGCCTTCCCTGTCCACTACTCCATCATCTTCCAATTGAGTTATTCATTTCTTCTGACTTATTATCTGTGCATCTGGTTTGTCATCCTTCCTGTTACCTTCAATCTCTTTTATAGTGTCAACACCCCCCCCTCAAACCAGATTTACTAAAGATGTCACAAGCTCCCATGGATGTGACCAGTCTGCGCAACCTTTGTGAATCTAAGGCTTTAGTAAAAGCATCAGCCAGCTGATACTCTGTTGCAATTGGCATTGGCTTGATGACCCCTTGTTGAAATTTTTCTCTCACCACATGGCAATCAATCTCGATGTGTTTCGTTCTCTCATGAAACACAGGATTTTCTATGATGTGCATCGCACTTTTACTATCACAGAACAATTCTACAGCCTTGTTCTGCTCTATCCCCAAATCACCTAGCAAATAAAGAATCCATTGCACTTCGCAAGTAGCAGCAGCCATGGCCCTATACTCCGCTTCAGATGAAGACCTAGAGATTGTAGATTGTTTCTTGGCCTTCCATGATATCAGGGCATTACCAAAGAATATGCAAAACCCTGTAACTGACCTCCTCGTCTCAGTGCACCCTCCCCAATCAGAATCTGCAAAGCCTTTAAGCTGAGGGTCTCCTACGCTAGGGAACAACAATCCCTGCCCCGGTGCTCCCTTCAAGTATCTCAACACTCTCTGAGCTGCCTTGACATGTTTCTCCGTAGGTACATCAAGAAACTGACTGAGTTGCTGCACCGCATAAGATATATCTGGTCTGGTTATGTTGAGGTACAGCAATTTCCCTATTAGTCTTCTGTAAGCTGCCACATCTTGCACCAAATCTGAATCTCCATGAGCCAATTTAAGGTTTTGTTCCATGGGTGATTTGGCTGGCTTTGCACCCAACGTCCCAGTCTCTTCCAGTAATTCCATCGTGTACTTTCGCTGGCATATGAGAATCCCCCTTTGAGACCGTGCTACTTCCAGACCTAGGAAGTAAGTGAGGTCTCCCAAGTCCTTAATCTGAAATGCTTTGTGGAGTGAAGATTTGATATGTTGAATTTCAGTTAGTTGATCACTCACCACGATAATGTCATCCACGTAGACCAACAAGACAATAAAGGAAGCACTGGTACGCTTAATAAACAAGGTATAGTCATGTTTAGATTGCGTGTAGTTCTGTGCCAGCAAAAATTGCGTAAGCTTATCATTCCATTCCCTGCTAGCCTGTTTTAATCCATAGAGAGACTTATGAAGCTTGCAAACAAGGTTAGGTTGAGAGGATTGCATCCCGTCAGGAAGAGTCATATAAATCTCTTGGTGTAAGTCCCCGTGTAAGAACGCGTTATTAACATCGAGCTGGTGAACGTGCCAATTCCTCAAGGCTGCCAAAGAAAGGAGGAGTCTAACGGTGGTGAGCTTTGCCACCGGAGAAAACGTATCATGATAATCAATTCCCAATTGCTGCGTGTATCCTTTGGCAACCAAGCGTGCTTTGTAGCGTTCTATAGATCCATCCGCCTTTCTCTTTATTTTGTACACCCATTTGCATCCAATGGGTTGTTTGCCAGCAGGTAGGGGAACAAGAGACCAAGTATGGTTGGCAGCTAATGCTTGAAGTTCTGACTGCATAGCAAGTCTCCACTCTGCTGAAGTGGCTGCTTCTCTGTATGTAGCCGGCTCCTGTTGCACACTAAGAGAAAGAATACAAGACTTATAGTGTGGAGCCAAATGATCAAGAGAGTGGTACGCATGGATGGGATAAGGTGTAGATGACTGTGGTAACTGAGGGGTGCTATGAATATGATGGCAATAGTAATCTTTCAGATAAGATGGAGCAGAACGTGTCCTGATGGGTCTAGCATAAGATGGGATGGTTTCTGTGATAGGAAGATTTGAGGAGTGATCCATACTGCTAGATGTAGAGTCTATAGATTGTTGATGCTGTTGGGACAATGATTGTGTGTGTTGGTTTTCAGAAGTTCCTGTAGTGGAAGTATCGGCTGGTGACATTATTGGTGAGGCTGGAGGGTTGTCATGGTTATGCGAGGATGAGAGGTCTGGAGTTGATGTATGGGGTGATGTAGCTGTAGTGTCATGCTGAGAGAATGGATGAAGATATGATGATGAAGAAGCTGATGAGCTGTGATGTTGAGAGTCTGCCATAGGAAAAACATGTTCATGAAAGGTGACATCCCTTGATATGAAGACATCATGGTTTGCAAGATTTTGTAAGATGTATCCCTTGGTAGTATAGGATAATCCCAGGAATACACAGGCCTGAGCTCTGGGAGCAAATTTGTGTTGATGATGTACATTGTTGTGGGCAAAGGCAAGACATCCAAAAACTCTTAGGTGATCATAAGTAGGGCTGGTGTGGTATAGCTGATGATAGGGAGAATGATTAGACAAAAGAGGTGTGGGCAGGATGTTTATAAGATATGTGGCGTGCTGGACGCAGAATCCCCAATGGGACGTGGGAACCCCAGAATGAAACTTTAAGGCTCTAGCCACTGCGAGTATATGTTGATGTTTCCTTTCTACAATCCCATTCTGTTGGGGCGTGTACACGCAAGAAGTTTGGTGCACAATGCCCTTACTCATGTAAAAGTCATTCATTTGGAACTCTTGCCCTTGGTCTGAGCGTATGACTTTTATGCTTTTATTAAACTGAGTTGTTGTGTAATGACAGAAGCTAATGAGGACATGTCTTGCTTCTGTTTTGGACTTCATCAAATAGAGCCAAGTAAAACGAGTACAATCATCAACAATTGTCAAGAAATATTTTTGACCATACAATGTGGCATGCTTATACGGCCCCCATATGTCTACATGTATCAAATCAAAGGGAAATTTAGAAACTGAATGAGACAAAGAGAATGGCAGTCTTTTCTGTTTGGCTAGAGGGCATATTGAGCAAACAGTATCTTTATTAGGAAGAAAAACAGAGGGACACATCTGATGAATGCTGTTAAGTCTGGGTGTAGATGGATGTCCCAGCCTGAAATGCCAAAGTAGACTTGGAGTTACTTTATCATCACAAGTGCTTGAGAGGGAATTAGCTAATGATTGACGCAGTTGTTGTCCTTTCAAATAGTACAGTCCATTGGATTTCTCAGCTGAACCAATCATCCTGTTGGATAACTGATCCTGGATATAGCAACGGGAATCAGAAAACTGAATGATTAAGGAAGGATTAGCAGTTAATTTGCTGAGGGACAATAGATTAAAGGAAAAACAGGGCACAAACAAGACATCATGAATGAGAAGCTCAGGTGTGATCTGCACTGAGCCAATATGAGTTGCTTTGGTAGTTGTATTATTTGGCATTCTTATGTTCATATGGCTGATAGGTCTACAAGAACGAAACAAGTGCAGAGAATGGGAGACATGATCAGTGGCTCCAGAGTCTATAATCCAAGTATTCAATTTAGTAGAGTGACACTCACCTCTAACCATATCAGAAGATGCAGACATAACAGCAGGCTGGCGAACGTTGCCTGCAGCAGCATCCTGCGATTGCTTTTCATCTTCTTTCAACAGCAATCTCATCAACTTCTGGTATTGCTCATGAGTAAGGAAGGCTGACATCAACTGATTCACTGGTTCATTTGTAGAATCCTTCTGCTCATCATTCAAGCATCCCACCATATTCACTTGACCTTTGGGTTTAAACCCCGGTGGATATCCGTGCTTCTTATAGCACCTGTCCACGGTATGCCCAATCATTCCACAGTGCGTACATTGTGCTCTCTTTCCATTATCAGAATAAAACCTACCGTTTCCCCTCATGTAACCAGTGTTCTGCGATCTGTAATTGAAAACTCCTGCATCCACTTCACTTGAGGAGTCATTCTCTACAGCCAACACATTTGGACTGTTAACAAAAGTTGTTGAACCAGCATTTCCCATCACTTTCCTTTCAAACTTCAAAGCCATCGAAAAGGCAGTGCTAATGCTAGGTAAGGGAGTCATGACAAAAATTTGGGACTTGACAGGCTCATAGTCCTCATTTAATCCTTTGACAAACTTTATTACATAATCACTTTCAACATATTCCACCATTTTACTATTTATCTCACACCTGCAACCACGACAGTTGCATTTTGGAATTGGCCTTAGCGCCATCATCTCTTCCCAAACGATTTTTATTCTGGTATAATACTCGTTAACTGTCAAATTTTCCTGTTTAATGCTATAAAACATTTCAAGCAAGTCTGACAATCTAAAAGGATCTCCACTTCCAAATCTCAGTTTGAGATCCTTCCACGCTTCACACGCGTTCTCACACCACATAATGCTTTGCGCAATTGAAGGGGAAACACTATTCATAATCCAGGAATGTACCATACGATTTACCTGTCTCCACGCTGGAAACTGAGGATCCGTTACGTTAGGCATTGGAATTGAACCATCAATGAAACCTACTTTGTTCTTCACCACCAATGCCATCTCAAACATTCGGCTCCATGAGTGGAAGTTGTGCGCTGTCAATGGAGGTTGTGCCAAGATTATTGCAGGACTATCATTCGGATGAAGGTACAAAGGATTACTCATTGGATTTTCCTGCGGCTGCTGGCCATTGACTCTCGGATTCGAAGAGCTAGTAGATGCTGTCGCCATGATCAAAATGTACCGATCGAATCAAGAGCAGTTAGCAATTCTTGATTATATCTCTGATACCATGTCAATTTACAAAATTCCAACGACAAGATGCAAATTAAACAGCGAAATCGAAGAGTAAAATGAAGAACGAAGAAGTAACCGTCAAATTGGGGGGAGAAATCGAGAACAAAAGCTCAACCAACCAACTGCAATTTTATTCCAACCGCTTTTCCCATATGCTGCTAACGAACTATTTAAAGAAAAGAGAAACATACAAAATTACGTAAACACCCTTACTCAACCGCCTAACAAAACAATAAGAAGAGGGATACTATGGTCATTTCCTAGTCATTTTAAATCTAGGCAGGGAACGACCTCCTTCTTCCTCCTACCCAACCTCTTCCTTGCTTCATCATTCGATCCACCTCAGATGTCTGCCTTCCCTGTCCACTACTCCATCATCTTCCAATTGAGTTATTCATTTCTTCTGACTTATTATCTGTGCATCTGGTTTGTCATCCTTCCTGTTACCTTCAATCTCTTTTATAGTGTCAACAGTTATTGATCCATATTACAACAACAATACATATCAATATATTACAACGACATCAAAATCTATCACTAAGATATGTGAAACATAAAAAACAGACAAATAATATATCTATTCTAAATGATAAAGAGTTCGGTTACAATGATACTTTAACCTACAAAAACACGAATTAATATATGTTCGAGCCCAACTTGATGGCTTTAAAATCGTCGCCTTTTTGAGGATTTTACCGTGGCCGCCTTTAAATTTCTTTCATTGGAGATGTATTATTTCCCAGAGAAACTTTCCGACATTCTCCTCTTCAATTCGCAAAATGTCAAATTCTTAGCTCCATAGTCTTTATTGTCGTAGTCTTATAGAACTGTATTGAAGATGTAAATTAGAAATACAACGGCTTAATAGATTATAAGGCGTTGTTAGTAACTCACATAAATTGTCCACTACAAGCTAGACCAGCAATTCTTTAATCCAATTGAGCTGGATACCATGACCTAAGCTATTACTGGCCATTATGGCCTAAGATATTAACTGACTCAGAGAGCAGTATTGCATTTATGCTGCGTATGTACTGGTTTAAACATGCGACTATCTAAGTGCAATGTCCCAATTTAAATACCAACTGAACTATTCTATGGTGCGGTTAGTAACTAACTATTTCTTACCTATTGCTTCTTCATAACCATATCTCCCTCCTTAACTAAAAGCGAGGATAGCACGCCGTAGAGTTCTAAGGGCTTATCTAAGGATATATTCCAAGAGAAAGAGAAGAGCCTAGCACTATCCATAGCTCCTCATACACATTCTCTATGGATGTTCAAGAGAAATGGAATAAAAAGAGCCTCTAGAAAGATAGTGTCAATGTCAATGATGTTTCCACTTCAAGTAACGAATTTTCTATTGTGTACATTAGTAAACTCCTTTGAAAAACACGTCTCATGAAAAGTCTTTAGATTTAGTGATTAAATATTATGTCTCTTTCCTCAAGATTCAGGTTCATGTTGTTTTTGTCAAAAAAAAAAATGAAACGAAAAGTAAACTATATGTATATCTTTTTTATATATATAAAGAGAATGATATATGAAGAATCGTATATTTGATTCAATGAATAACGATCGTTACATCTTTACAGTATGTATAGACTTCTACAAACAACCAATTTCCTACAATTAAGTGATAGAATATATCTACAAGTCTAGTAAGATAATATACGGAATAACGATCGTTACATCTTTACAGTATGTATAGACTTCTACAAACAACCAATTTCCTACAATTAAGTGATAGAATATATCTACAAGTCTAGTAAGATAATATACGAACTAACATATCTAAATATATCCAAATAGCTTAACAAATAAATAATATCTCCCAATACTCCCCCTTAAGTTGGCGCATGAATGTTAAGAATGCCCAACTTGCTCAAAAATTGACGAAATTTGTCAGGACCAAGAGCCTTGGTGAAACCATCAGCTAGTTGTAGTGAACTTAAAATCTTGGAAGGACGAATGAGCCCATTTAGATAATGTTGGCAAACAAAATGACAATCGATCTTGATGTGTTTAGTGCGCTCATGAAAAACATGATTAGAAACAACATGTAAAGTTGTTTGATTGTCACAATGAAGAGGGACGGGCGCGTGCACAGGGACGCCGAAATCAAGAAGGAGCTGACGTAACATACAATCTCGCTGGCGGCATAAGCCATGGCACGATATTCAGCTTCAGCCGAAGAACGTGAAACAACTGATTGTTTCTTGGAACGCCAAGAAATTAACGCAGAACCAAGATAAACCATGTACCCAGTGGTCAAACACTGGGTAAAAGAACAACCTGCCCAGTCAGCATCACAATAGGCCTGAAGTGTTAAAGAGGACGTAGTAGGAAAGAAAAGACCTTGACGCGGAGCACGCTTAAGATATCGCAACAAATAGAAGATAGCATCCAAATGACATTTGCGTGGAGCATGCATATGTTGACTGAGAGAATTAACCGCAAAACAAATATCTGGACGGGTTACAATAAGATAGAGTAACTGACCAACAATATGACGGTAAAAAGCAGGATCATTCAAAAGAGGATCCGTCGTGGAAAACGTATCCTTTTGATCCATTGGAATACTAGTAGGATGATACCAAGAAGACCACATTCCATGATGATATCAAGGACATACTTACGCTGATTTAAGACCATTCCAGTAGGAGAATGAGCAACCTCGATGCCAAGAAAATATTTAAGGAGACCCAAATTTTTGATCTTAAACTTCTGATCAAGATAAGCCTTTAAAGATGAGATACGATCAAGATCATTGCCAGCAACAATAACATCATCAACATAAATCAAGACAACAACAACTGAAGACGAGGTAGACAAAAGAAACAAGGAGGGATCTGCATTAGACTGTACAAAACCCAGTGCAATGAGAGAGGTAGTAAACTTAGCATACCAATTACGAGACGCTTGACGTAAGCCATATAAAGACTTACACAACTTAAAAACGTTATTCTCCCCCTGACACGAAAACCCAGGTGGAATGCGCATGTAAACATCCTCAGTAAGATCACCATGTAAGAACGCATTATTCACATCTAACTGATGAACATGCCAACGACGTACCATGGCGACTGCTAATAAACAGCGAACGGTAACAAGTTTAGCCACCGGAGCAAAAGTCTCATGAAAATCCACACCCTCAATCTTGGTATACCCACGTGCCACTTAGCGTGCTTTATAACGTTCAACAGTACCATCAGGATTATACTTTATTTTGTAGACCCACTTGGAATCAATAGTGCGTTTGCCCGGAGGTAAATGCACAACAGTCCAAGTGCGATTAGCCTCAAGAGCAGCAATCTCACGTTGCATGGCATCACGCCAATGAGGGTGTTTAACCGCCTGCTTAAAAGAAACTGGCTCATCGCCAGCAGTGATGGCCGCCACGAAACCATAGTAAGAAGATGATAAGCGGGCATACGAAAGAAAACCAGATAAAGAAAATACCATAGAGTTCGCTGTAGGAGGGGGCGGCACAGCAGATGGCATAAGAGAAGGAGGCAACGCAACATCAAAATCTGTAAGACGACGAGACAAAAGACGAGATCGTACACTACGCAAAGGAGGTAAATCTGTAGACAAAGGAAGAGTAGCGGCAGGAGCCAGCTGCGGGGGGGATGCCGCTGGCTGGACAGCAGCCGAAGGCTGTGAAGGACCAGCCGAAGGCTAGGGAGCAGTAGCGGATGCTCCATCAACCGAAGCAGGCTGTTGCTGGTCCAACACCTCCCAGCCGAACACATCAGGCGCCGAAGAAGCAATGACTGGGGAATCTACAAATGGAACGGACACAACAAAAGGAAAGATATGCTCGTGGAAAACAACATCACGACTAACATAAGTTTTCCGACTAGATAATTCAAAAATTTTATACCCCTTTTGAGAATGTGGATAACCAAGAAAAAGACCGGGTGCAAAACGCGGAGCAAACTTATCATGCAAGCCATGATACGTGTAACCATAACACAAACAACCGAAAACACGAAGATGTGTGTAAGAAGGAGAATGACCCATTAAGATTTCATAAGGAGTTTTATGCTGGAGAATAGCAGCAGGCATGTGATTAATAAGATAGACAACAGTAAGAATGCATTCCCCAAAAAAGTGACAGGCAGACTAGCATGAAATCGAAGAGCACGAGCAAGCTCTAAAAGATGTCGATGCTTACGCTCAACCACACCATTTTGTTGCAGGGTATGAACACAAGAGGTTTGTGCATCAATGTCGTGCTCAGCATAATAACTCAAGATGGTATTATTAGTGAATTCTAACCCATTATTACTACGGACATGTTTAACTGATTGTCCAGATTGTGTATGAACCCAATAAAGAAAATGCAATAAATAACGACTAGTGTCAGATTTAGCTTGAAGCAAATATACCCAAGTACTGCGACTGTAATCATCAACAATGGTTAAAAAATAACAGGCGCCAGACAAACTAGGCGTTTTATAAGGACCCCAAATATCACAATGAATGAGTTCAAATATGTGAGTAGTGACACTAGTACTAATAGGAAATGGCAAGCTAGTCTGCTTAGCCCGATTACAAGCATCACAAAGCATATCTTTATTTGAAATAACAATAGACGGAAGGAAGCTAAACTTGGACAGTGGAAGGTGACCCATGCGGCGGTGCCAAAGAGACTCATCGGATACCACGGCGTGCAAAACACCAGCCGGCCGCTCCATTAGACTGTAAAGGTCATCATGCTGTCTACCCGCTCCAATCAGCTTCCTCGAGGGTATCTCCTGCACAACACAAAAATCCAGACCAAAAGTCAGCGTATAATGTAGATCGCGCACTAAGCGGCTGACAGAAATCAGATTAAAAGTAAACTCCGAAACACCCAACACATCATGAAGAATTAAGGAATCAGAAAACTTGACAGTGCCAAGAGCACGAACTACCACATGAGTACCATTCGGAATTTGTACCGTAGCCGCTAATTTGTTAGTAGTGACCGAAGTAAACAGAGACAAATCATTGACAATGTGAGCATTGGCTCCGCTATCTAAGAGCCAACGAGAGGATGAAACAGAAGTGAAATGAACAATACCCGAATCTTTCTGGCTTGCAGGCGGCAAATGGGACGCAAAATTACCTCCATTTAAATTCTCAATGAACTGTGCTAACTGATGCTGCTGGGCAAGGGTGAGCCCAGCAAACTGAGGCGTCGGCTCAGTAGAAGATGCAGCCGAACCGGGAACAACATCAACGTCATTGGACTTGGCTTAACCTGCAGGCAACTTACTTCGGCGGTTTCTGTTCACATTCCAATCAGCAGGATAGCCAATAAGATCATAACAAGTGTCACGCAAATGGCCAACCTTACCACAATGGCTACACCGCGGCCGCTCCCCCTTACCTTTGGGCCTGAAATTTCGACCATCCTGTGAAGGCTGCCAGGTGGCCTTAGCTGCTGCTTCAAACTGAGGCACAAGATTTTGAGCCACAGTACTCTGCTTCTCTTCCTGTGCTACAATCGCATACGTACGCCCAAGAGAAGGTAAGGGATCAATACTTAAGACATGTGAACGTACCGTATTGAAACTCTCATCAAGTCCCATCAAGAAATCAAAGACCATTTCTTTTTCACGAACACGCTCCATGGATTTGGACAAACCACACGTACACAGGCCACAGCTGCAAATGGGTATCTCATCAAAGGACTGAAGCTCTCCCCATAGAGCCTTAAGTCGGCCATAGTAAACGGACACTGTGCTCCGTTCCTGTCGGAGTGACGTAATCGCACGACGTAATTCATGTACACGAGCATCTATACCTTGTGTAAAACGCTCTTCCAAGTCGACCCAGACCTCAAGCGCGGACTCTGCATGGGCGGCCGAACCTTGAAGTTCTTTGGCCAAAGAATTTGACAACCATGCCAACATCAGTGCATTACACTGCTGCCAGACTGGATAATTAACAGAAGTGTAGCGCCCCGACCCGGACAGCGGAATCCGAACCGGTGCGCCCGTCATAGCTTACTGAGAAGATTACAAGACGTCTCATCTATCGATTACACATCATCAATGACGTAAGGACAATAAGTACGGAAACATATATCTCGTGAATCTAAACCATCAATGCAGTACGTCAAAAGACAATGTGAATACCAAAAGAACTGTGTATGGTCGCAGCCCTCTAAAACCTCACCGAATTAAGAAACAGAAATGACATAAACTAGCTAATCAATTCACTCCACAAGGTCTACACATCCCATTCTGCCCACTCGCCGTCGTCCTCAATGAAAACCATGTCATAGCTAGGTTCATCTGCAATGACAAAGGCAGTACCCTTAGCGAAAACGCTAGCAAGTAACCCGCTTATAAGACATACGGGATCAACACATGGCAAGACATGAGTAATAAATAATTCAAGGGATTTGTGGGGCACATGTCTTGTAAAACTTCCAAATAGATAAACGAATCACGTAATAGCAAGTACAGCAAATTGAACGCAATTAACAAATCAATAACAATCACATACCACGCACATCCATACCACAACGACTCTCGTGATGCATGTCAAAATATGCACTACACTACACAATCACAAATGCATAGGCCATTTCTTTTCAAATCAGTGCAATGCATGTCACCATGTCCGGTCTCGTAACTCGTTACCCTGTAACGCACCCCGGCTTATATTTCCATCCCGGTTAACATTACAGGCTCGTTATGCTCTGTGATGCACCTCGGCTTATATTTCCATCCTGATTAACATCACAGACTCGTAATACTCTGCAATGCACCTCGGCTTATATTTCCATCCCGATTAACATTGCAGAGGACTTTATACCCTGTAACGCACCCCGGCTTATATTTCCATCCCGGTTAACGTTACAGTCTTTTGTGCCCTGCAATGCACCCCGGCTTAGATTTCCATCCCGGTTAACATTGCAGGTCGCCTTCGCAAATTTGCGCCGAAGCACATCTCTTTTCAAATCATTATGCAAATGCAAGTGCCATGATGCAAGACTCCTCGTTTCAATCACATTTCTCGTTCTCGTATGCAATTCACATTCACATGCGCAAGTATAAGCAACACACAAGATACTAACTTACACATCAAACTTAGGCTTCAACAAACTCGTCAATACTTAGTCCCGATTCTAAAATTCACAACCAATGCGAGTATCCCTCTCCTTCCTTCATTGAACTCTAAAACACCTCGTACGTTCATCTCCTAACCCTCCTAAGTCATCCTCATTGAAATCCGATTCGAAAACCCCTTCGAACTCACCAAGTTGATTCACCATCCAAAGTCATGTTCCCAAGACTTAGACTACCTCTAATCGGGTCTTAAGGAGTCTATAAGGTTACCCAAAGATTCCCCGAGCTTCCCTCTTTCTTCCTCTATTTTCTCACAAAACTGATGGACTTCATTCCCTCACATCGATCGATCGATGTGACTTCATACCCTCACATCGATCGATCGAAGTCCATCAGAGGACATCGATCTCTCAGCCCTTTATTACAACGATCGATCGATGTCCGTCAGTGGACATCGATCTCTCAACTTCTCCCCACATCGATCGATCGATGTCCGTCAGTGGACATCGATCTCTCAGCTCACCTATACATCGATCGATCGATGTCTTTCAGAGGACATCGATCTCTGACATCGATCGATCGATGTCAACGTTTCCTCCAAGTTTCATCTGCGAATTTCTGCGAGAACCATCAACCAACTTGATCTCAATTTCATCTTATTTCATTCAAGCCTAATCCTGCCATCATTCATGCTTAAAGTAAAGATTCAAACGCTATGCACATCGCAACCAAGATCCAAGCCTAGCACGCCCTTTCTCCAACCTCATCAATCCCAAAAATCCCATCTTTTCCCTCAAATCTACGCAGCAACGAAATCACAACAAGAAGGGTTCAAGGGGTAGGGATTTGCAGGATTTCACATACTCAACAACAACAACGAATGCTTTTTCATATCCATCGGCCAAATCTCGAAACCAAAACACATAGATCATCTACAATTAATCACATAACGAAACTACTGCATGGTGATCCAATTTGATAACAAAATAGGCCAGTTTTCTTTTCACAAAACGTAGGAACTTATAAGATGATTATTTGCCTTTGATTACTCGGAAACGGATTGATGTACAAACGGAGAATGGATTGATTTCTGGAGAGTTTCTTCTCCTAGGGCTGCAGGCTCTCTCTCAAATCGCCTAAGGGGAAACAGTTTGCGTCGTCTGGTGCGTGGAGAGAAAAGAACTGCCGTTGTCAGTTTAATAGGGATTTAGGGTAAGATTTGATGTTTCTAAATTATATCTTTTATCTGATTTATCTTAAAGGATAAACCTTAATTATTTAATTCTAAAATTAAATACCATTTAATTCTAATATTCAATCCTTCATTAATTTCTAATTAATCCTCTTACTTAATGCCTCATTTATTCCTGTTGACTATCATTAAACTCTGTTTAATTCCTTCTTCGCCTTTTAATTATCCTACGGAGGGTGCGGGGCATAACAAGAAGCATCATCCAAATGATGGACAGTGCCATCAACAAAACCAGCTTTATTTTTAGAACGTAAAGCATTGACGAACGCTTTACGCCAGACAAAATAGTTCTCACCATTTTCACCCAATGGCTGAGTAACAAACAGAAGACCAGGATGATCAGAGGGATGCAAATAATAAGCATATTTAGGATCAGTGGTGACTAACACTGTTTCAGCCATTATGGAAGATGATATGGAATAATGAAGAAAAGTCGACGGCCAAGACGAAGTCGACGGCCAAAAATTTGACCGACAAGACTAAAACGTGGTTCGCTCTGATACCATGAAGAATCGTATATTTGATTCAATGAATAACGATCGTTACATCTTTAAAGTATGTATAGACTTCCACAAACAACCAACTTCCTACAATTAAGTGATAGAATATATCTACAAGTCTAGTAAGATAATATACAAACTAACATATCTAAATATATCCAAATATCTTAACAAATAAATAATATCTCCCAATAATATACATTCATTGATACATTACTTGTTAAACAAATTTTATTCCAAAACACTTCAAAAAGAACATCAGGAAAGACAAAACACCCTGAATACAGATGAATAACTCAATCCTCAGGGACAGGCAAGTCCTCATCCTCAGGAGGACCCAAAACCCACTCACCATTCTCATCAAGAACCAATCCTTTATTCTTTTCAACCCACCATGACCCTGGAATCAAACATTCCTCTTTCAAAATGTCACTAGACTTATTCACCAAAGCCAAGCTCCTCTTCACCTTCAACTCAAACTTCCCTTTAGCACCATTCCAACCTGCCACAGTGTGCAACATTGCCTGCAAATTATGCCAATCGCTCGGGTTTTTCGAGTCCTTTAGGCTTGGTGATTTCCTGTTGTCTATCTCGAACAGTACTCCTGTGTTTACATACCCAAGCAATGGACTTGGATACAATGGGATCATGTCAATCTTGTTCTTGACATGTAACACTTTGAGATTCGCGTGTTCTTTCATTCTTTCGTTAAATGCCTTGTTTCCGACTTGTGGGCTACCGAAAATTATAGCTGTGACGGGTATGTCTGTGACTCCATTTTCAACAAGATCAAATGCTGCTACGACTGATATACTAGCACCAAGGGAATGACCTGTTAGGACTATGCTCAAGTTTTCGTCTTTGTATTGATCTCTTAATTGGTTGATTTTTGATAAGAGCTGCTTTCTTGCACTATCTTTGGTGAAAGAGGAATTTGGATCGCTGGAAACATACATTGTCAGCCAACCTTGCATCACTTTTGGAACACCCTCGTCTTCGTCTTCGCTTTCGCTACCTTTGCTGCAAGGAGCCAACATTAGATAATACGATCATACCCTGTCATAGACGGGAATTTCTAAGACAATGAGGTAATATCGTTGTTTTTGTTGATGATGATACAAGGATAATATAAGATTTCCTACAACAAATTTAAAGATTAAATAAATAAAGACGGTTTTGTCTAACCATTTATGTATTTTTCACCTTACAACAACAACAACATTACCTCTCATTGCATTAGAGGCTTCTGGCTATAGCGGCGTATGTGAGTCGGATATACGCAGTCATACACATATATGTTATTTCCCGATTATCCATAATGAAAATTGCATCAAACTGTGTCGACCAACTGCTTAAAGGGTGAAAAGGTCCTCAAGGAATCCTACAGCAACAACAATATACCAACCTTTTGTGGGGTTGGCAACATGAGACAATTGCACGCCTCCATTGCATTATATCACAAACTGTACTCTCCCTGGTGCCAAAAGAGAGAAAAAATATAAAAGAAAATCATATAATCTTTTATCATCTCTCTCTTTTATGTTTAGCATGGGATTCATTTCGTGTATATCATTAGACATCATTTCGACATCCTTAGGGGAAAAAAAAGGAATGAATATCAATCTAAAACAATGGTAGGATACTGATTAAAATAAGATAGATATCATTTCACTACAAAATATTATTTACTTTAAATTTAGCTTATACTCCAGTCGTGTTAGCTATACCTCACCATTAGAAGTGTTAAATCATGCATACAAAACGAGGATGTAACAACAACATTATCCATTGCCTTATAGGGGATCAGATGTACACAACTATAGCATATGTTAGAAATACACTGAGATTTTTTTCTAATGACCCATAACGAAAATTGCGTCAAGCTATGTCGATCAACTGCTACGTCACAAAATAAGAAGCGTAGCTTAATTAGTGAGTCATTTTGCTTTATTCTATCATGTGTCAAAGTCAAAGAGGAATGTATCTTTGACTCCATTAGAAATGGAAAACAAGGATGTAAGTTTGTGTAAAATGTGTCATCTGGAGATCCTAAGGCAAATTAAGCCAACGGGTCCAAATGTAGGCTAGAAAAGGAAAATCTCCATAAAGGCCTCTTGTATCGTAAAATTATTTTTATCTTTTTTTTTTGTAAATATAATTATTTTTATTAGCCATGGTATATATGCTTCTTTTGCTCAATTCTTTTGTTATGTCCTTGTTATTCAGCAGCATGAATAACGTAGTGCGGAAAAAAAAATTGTTCCTGAATAAATCTAATACCGTGTGACACGGTAGAAGATGGAGGCCTAAAACCACAAGTAATGAGAACCAGTAATTATTTAATTTTATACGACAACAACTACTCCGTTATCAAGCTTAAACAATTGTTACCCTTTTCATGGTTACCTTTACGTTTTGTCTACTGAATAGAGTGTTAACGGACCGAGCCAAACCGAATACTAGATTTTTAGATTTGGATTTGTTTAGCTAAACGAACTGTTTGTCTTGGTTTGTTTAGCTAAACGAGCTTTAAAATTAGATTGAGTTTGGCTCGATAAAACTATAATTGTTTAAACGAGCTGAAGAGTTCACGAACAATTTGGCTCGTTTGAATAAACAAACTCAAACATGTATTCGAATTTGGCTCGTTTAAATAAGATAAACGAATGAACTCGAATCAAATACAAAATGAACTCAAACAGTTCGTGAACTGTTCGGTTCGCTTAACACCCCTACGGCTGAAAAAGCTTTGTTAATTGCTTCAAAATAAAATATAAAACTTTGTTAATAAGCATTTTTTTTAATGCATTAACCCTCGTGTTTTTTAATAAATATACGAATGATCGATGATTTTCCTGCACTAATTTATGATTTGTCTATTGCAGTCCAGGATTATTAAGTTTTTGGAACTTACATAGCACAAACTTCAACAAACATACCGACGAAAATCTTGAAATTTATCATGGTAAATGAGTAACTAATAGACATGTATTAACTAATAACATAATGAATAATTGACATATCATAATAATGAAAAATAAAACGGCTCACATTCATTATTATGTTTTGTATTAGTTAGTTGTTAATGACTCATTCAACCCAATAAAATTTATCAAGTATAATAAAACTAGAAAAGAGTGTTAAATTTGATCGTAAAATTGTATTATAAAAATGGTAACGCCACTTGAACCGTAGACTAATGAACAAAATAGATTTTACATCTAATTTATTTGTTGGTTCACTTTCATATTATAATATCATTTTGTAATATCATTTTCATCTAATAATTACTCCATAAAAAAAAAGCATTATCAATTAGAAAAATGGGCTCGTAAAAAAGCTACCTGGTGCCCCCATGATTACTGCTTTCTTTTATGCTTCCATCTTTCTTGAGACCTCCATTCAAAGACTTGGGATTCAACAGCTCCGACGCCGATTCCGGCTTAGCTCCGATCACATCAATCCACTCATAATCTCTACTCGTCCCCCTCCATGCAACGTAAATTTCCCTCCTCCCTAAAGATTCGCTCCTTTCATCCGAGGTAACAGCAATATACCCAATCCAGTTAGATTCCTTATCCCATTTCTCACGCGATCTTGATTTCAGAAGAAGAGCTTCCGGCACGCTAACTTGCGCCGTAGCATAAAGGAAGGAGTATACATAATAATTTTGGCCTGACTCCATCATGACTTTCTCGAAAAACGATTTCTTTCCGTAGCGGCTACTGCCGGCGTATTTGGAGTTTTGGTCATTGTTGAAGGCGTCGTAAGTGGCCTGACAGAAGTCGCCGCACCGGAGAACGAGGTGGCGGAGGTTGAGGTCGAATGGTTCTAGTAGGCCTTCCCAGTTTTTGCTACCTAGGAGTTCTGGCCATGAGGGTTTTGTTGAATTTGGATCCATAGAGTCGGAAACTATGTTCTGGGAAAGGGATTCGAGGGTGACTTTGGTTTTTCTTGGTTGTTTGTCTATTGAAGGATGGATGGAGAAATTACGTCCACATAAACGAGGGGACATGATGTATAATTGATATAGTGGATAGAGTGACAAGTCCACTAATTGTCAAAAGCCAACAGAGTCTCTTCCCAGCAAATATATATTGTGGGAGTTTCTTTAGCTTGTAGGTTTGTCTGTAGTATTTGGGAGTTTCTTATGCAGACTACTGTGTAAATGATCAAGCTCTTGCTAGCGGACCGTTTGATACCTGATTTACATCTCTACACTACTTTTGAGATTGAGTGTGACAGAGACCTTTACTGGTTGGGGTTGAATTTTTTTTAGAGTGACAAGTGTTGGAATTTACATAGTAAAGCTATTGCCCAAGGATCACTTAAGAGAACACAAAAGCAAAGTAAATAAATGCGGAAGTGTACCTTGCTCCATTGGTAAACGCTGTAGGGGTTCTGACACGTGTGACAACTGTGTCTTCCAAGGGATGCACGAACCCACTAGTTGTTGAATCCACTAATGAAATATCAACAACTACCACTACTATTCCGATGGAGAGAATAGGTAGTGTGTTTTCTCCTCAAAAGTGTTTTACATATGAAAATATATATGTATATATATGTTCTGTCTTTGCAAATGTGCAAAGTAATGAAATAGCACTTCTGAACTTTGAAGAAAAGTTTGCAAAACAACTAAAAGAAGCCTGCAAACTTTCTAGCCTTTTTTCAAAGTGCACCGCAACAAAATGTATGCTGCACATGTATATAAATTGTCTAATGGAAACGTTAAATTGGCTAATGGAAACGTTTTCCATTTCATCAGCAGTAATGTTTTTCAATTAAACATTTGCCATCAATTTTCAATTAATGTTTCCGTTACATATTTTAATTCCTTAATAAATATGTAACAGAAATGTTTAATATATATCTTACTTAAAACACTTCGAGAAGAATACTCGTGGGTTCTTGTCCCTCAGGGACCAGATGTCATTAATAATACGGTTTCGACTTTACGAGTCCTACCATCAAGGACTGTAACCGTATGACTGTCTACACATTTAGTGATCCATTCATATTACACTGTATCCACTAATATACCAAAGTGATCACTTAATGCGTGGATACGTACAAATATTACGTAACATTAGTAACATATAATATATAACATACATAAGTCCACATATGTTTGATATGTAACTTAAGTCACACGTGTCGTGCACTACACGTATGAGCATATCAAATCCAACAATCTCCCACTTGGACTATGTATATTTATGTTACTTATTTGAGCTCCTTTACTGAATGACCAATAGTGTAATCAACTTAGTCCGGTCCACTCATTCAATGCCAATAAGAGAAACAAGCAGTACGTCGCCACACTTATGAGTGACGGGTCCCGAATCATGAATCATGATGCCAACATTAACTGAATGACATGGATGCTAGAATGGATGTGTAGTGTGGAAATTACATGCTATGTGATCATACATGCCAATTTCCAACTTGGTCCTACTTAATGAGATCAACCGAATTCAGAATGAAAGTCGCAAATAATGTACAATCCTGAAAACTGCAGTATAACTGAAATTGTAATGTACATTATAATGAATGTCTGAAAAACAATATTCTTTATCGAGCACTACGAAATGTAATCAATAGGCTCCCACTAAAGCTGAATATCTTTGGTTTTACCAATACCTATACGAGCCACATGCCCGTGAAACACCATAGGTATTACCCCTTTAGTTAAGGGATCAGCCACCATAAGATCTGTGCCTATATGCTCAATGCTGATCAGACCATTCTGAATTCTTTCTTTAACAGCCAGATACTTGATGTCTATGTGTTTCGACTTAGACGAACTCCGGTTGTTATTTGAATATAGCACCGCAGAGTTATTGTCACAATAGATTCTCAGAGGTCTCTGAATAGTCTCAACAATACGCAGCTTTGTGACAAAGTTGCAAAGCCATATCGCTTGACTAGAAGCATGGTAGAATGATACATACTCAGCTTCCATAATAGATGATGCAACAAGCGATTTCTTTACACTTTTCCATGAGATAGCACCTCCTACCAGCACGAAGATGTAGCTGCTGGTGGACTTCATGCTATCTTCACATCCACCAAAAAATCGGAATCTGTGTACTCAATGATCTCCAACTTTTCAGATTTCCGATACGTCAGCATATGGTGTTTTGTTCTTTGTGGTACACACACTTGTCAGCCTGATTTACCTCAAAACCGAATGAGGTAATGACTTGTGCGAACTTAAAATACCATTGTTAAGACTGCTTTAGTCCATAAATGGATTTCTTAAGTCGACAAACCATTCTTTTATTTTTGATCTCCCACTTCAAAACGAGGTGGTTGAATTATGGTTTAGTTGATGTCAACATTTAGAAAAGCAGTTTTAACATTCATTATCCAATTGATGTAACTCAAGACGAGAGGATCGTCTTAGTGGTACATGTTTTTGAGATATTGATGGTTCCTTAACTGCATCAGTAGTTCCTCGTCCATCAGAAACAATTTCCATAGGTTCCTGCGGAACAGAACTACTAGGGATTAGATCGTTAGATGTGTGTATCCTTAGTAGAATCTCACCAATGATTGGTTCGATTCGTATATTTACACCATCAGAACGATTTTCATCTAATTCACTGATCTGCTGATGCAAACCACCATTTCCCCCCCGGAACCGAGATATTCTCAAAAAACTGTGCTGAATTTGTCTCAAATATAGTTCTGTTAGTGAGATCATAAAATTTGTACCACCATGAAAAAACCGAAGAACAAAACAACACATAAGTCAATATCAACTGCAATATAACCGAAGTTCAAATCAAGTATAGAACACTTCCATTTCCCAAAAATTTTTCAATGTTAAGTGCTCTTTGGAGTCTCCTTAACATTGTCCAACAATCGGGGTGTAGAAATTGATGCAACGATACACCATACGTAAAGTAGTCACCTTCCTTTGGGCCGATGAACTAGTCACGTATTTCCTTATTATCGCCGGACTTTTTCAATTACTACGATGTGATATATGTGACTTCGACAACTACGTCTTCCTTTGGGCCGACTAATAGCTGTGCGAAGCACATACTCACCCGTCACAAACTTAACAATGCACATGCGATGATATGATTGCCGCACTTTAAGGGGATCATATTAAAGCCATACATTTGCTAAGATGCGTATCCTTATGGTTCTATACACAATTGCAGTTTATCAACTAACATGAAGATTTATGTTTGACCACAACGTATGCATCCATACATACGCCTGGTTGAACCCTTGCATTTTCTTCAAATTTTGAGACGCCACTGGAATTCTCAAAATCAAGAAAATAACACCCACTGATAATTCTTAAGATCAATGAAGATTTATCAATCAATGCCGTTTGTGACATAACCGAATGATGAAACTTTATGAAGGTCTGAAGTGAACCGATTTAGCAATATCCAGTAATCTAGATAGTATTGCCATTGCACACAATTCTCAGGCCACCGGTAGAGTCACTATCCGTAGACAGTCTCGCTTAAGAACCAGTTTTCTAAGACAGAACCATGTGCACGGTGTATTTATCACAACTTCATTATTCATCTATCACAAACAAATATATTTGATTCATAATGATTGTCAAAATAGGTTCTTTATTGGTCAAAACATCCAGTCAAAAATTAAACAAAATAGACATCATGTCAACGTAAATGCACAAATTATTCATCTTCAGTAATTTGTGATGCACAAACTATATATATGTGTGTGTTTTGCAAGTGTGCGTACAAAAGGAAAAGAGCACTGAACTTAAAAAAACTTTCAAGGCAGCAAACAGAGAGCTGCAAATGTTATGAAATAGGAAAAATGCAACGAAATGTACTGCAAATGAAAACCTCCTTTTCCTTTTTTTTTTCTTTTGCATTTAACCCACACCTTGCACACACCTGGCAACACATATATATTAAGCAAATGAATGAATGCATTTGCTTTATGAACGTGTGAAAACGATTCCCAAATAAATTATTGCCATTAATTTAAACGTTTTGATAAAACGTTTTGTAACAATTAATTCTAACCGTTTTACATTAATATATAAATGCAATATTGTAATATGACTGTATCACATTAGCATATTAGTACAACATCAAACATTACAATATTAATATATGCAAATGTGTAGCGTTCAATATGCAAATGCTAAATGCATCAAAATGTAATTTCATATTTGCACATGAAAAAACTGTTTATGCGTGCCACACCTTTCAACATATTTCCTTGCTGCACTTCAACAAATATTACAGTGGCCTTCTTGTTGACATTAGATGCTCACCAGCCTTATGTATTTTGCAAATTGGATAATACAATCCACTTGCGAATTCTCAGAAATTCGTTGTAAATGAAAGAATCAACTGATGTGGTACTTCTCATTTTGCAAATGGAAATTATATATGTATGGCGTGCAAACTATATTTATGTGTTGCAAACTGGAGCCGTTTATGTAACTATATGTTGGCCAGTGCAGCAGTTATATGTACAAACATGAAAATAAGAAAACAGCGTCGTGTTCTCATTAAGACCGCTCTGATACCACTTGTTGGAATTTACATAGTAAAGCTATTGCCCAAGGATCACTTAAGAGAATACAAAAGCAAAGTAAATAAATGCGGAAGTGTACCTTGCTCCATTGGTAAACGCTGTAGGGGTTCTGACACGTGTGACAACTGTGTCTTCCAAGGGATGCACGAACCCACTAGTTGTTGAATCCACTAATGAAATATCAACAACTACCACTACTATTCCGATGGAGAGAATAGGTAGTGTGTTTTCTCCTCAAAAGTGTTTTACATATGAAAATATATATGTATATATATGTTCTGTCTTTGCAAATGTGCAAAGTAATGAAATAGCACTTCTGAACTTTGAAGAAAAGTTTGCAAAACAACTAAAAGAAGCCTGCAAACTTTCTAGCCTTTTTTCAAAGTGCACCGCAACAAAATGTATGCTGCACATGTATATAAATTGTCTAATGGAAACGTTAAATTGGCTAATGGAAACGTTTTCCATTTCATCAGCAGTAATGTTTTTCAATTAAACATTTGCCATCAATTTTCAATTAATGTTTCCGTTACATATTTTAATTCCTTAATAAATATGTAACAGAAATGTTTAATATATATCTTACTTAAAACACTTCGAGAAGAATACTCGTGGGTTCTTGTCCCTCAGGGACCAGATGTCATTAATAATACGGTTTCGACTTTACGAGTCCTACCATCAAGGACTGTAACCGTATGACTGTCTACACATTTAGTGATCCATTCATATTACACTGTATCCACTAATATACCAAAGTGATCACTTAATGCGTGGATACGTACAAATATTACGTAACATTAGTAACATATAATATATAACATACATAAGTCCACATATGTTTGATATGTAACTTAAGTCACACGTGTCGTGCACTACACGTATGAGCATATCAAATCCAACAACAAGTCCAAAAGACTCGTGCACATATCTTTTTCTTTTTCCTGGACGAAAAGCCAAATCTCCAAATATAGTTTTATACAGATACGTACAAGATATAAATTAGAGATTTAATGTCCTTTTAAATTCGTAAGACATTACATACAACCTATATAATAAGTTTAATGTAAACCAAGCTTATAATTCATAATTCAATTGAGTCGGATTTAGACATTTAACCTTTAAGTCTAGATAGGAGTATTTGCTTTTACAATGCGCATGTCTTGGTTCGAGCTGAATATTGCCCCAACCACAAAGAACTCGTAGACGATACAAATCAAAAACACGGCGGGATCTTAGATTGGTAAGTCTTTTACAAGATAAACTACACAAGTTGTCCAATGCAAACTGGGTCTGTAATTATTTAATCCAATTGGGTCGGATAATGCTATCTAAGCCAACGTAATGTTTTAACCCGAGTATTAACTGAGTCATGTCTTGAGACACCTTTTTCTTTTTCCAGTCTTTAGGCAACTTTTTTTTGTCTTAGTCTGTACCAATGGGCCAACAGAGAGAGATTTATATAATGAGATTATACCACAAAAGAGGTTATATAATGAAATCATATATAATGTAATATTACCATTGTGAAACTGTAGTAATATACATGTTATATCATTAGGGGGGATAATGATATCATTTGCTCATACAGCTTATATAATATATATATCCTGCCGCATTTGAGTGAATTCATCCAAGTGAGTGTGTTTAAGTTAAAAAACTTATTTGTCTATATTTTTATTGATTAAAGTTGCTACATTAATCATAATTAAAAAACTTTGTCAAATTTATTGTCATAGATCCTCCATTCCACCTTAGGATGCCCATTGTTGAGAAACCTGGTTGTTTTGTTTCACACAGTTTCACGTTTGTTAATATTATTTGGCTGGCAAAAGTTAATTTAGGTTGTGCAGATATTTCCTCAGTCCAATGTCGAGTGTACCATTAGGGGTATTGAAGGTTTATAGTAAAATCTATATTTTTTAATTAAAAAAGATTGATGGTAATAAGATTCGAACTAAAGAGTTTTCAAGTCAAAGTAAACGAACATTACTGAGTGAAACATGGATTCAGTTTGTCATTCCGGTTTGATTTTGGTTAACTAGTACTGATTGCGGTTCAAATCTAATTGATTCTACTTGACTACTATTTTATTTTCAAAGTGGATTTTCAACATCAACTCTTCTTATCTTCTTATTACCTTTAATAAGAACAACAACAATACTTGCACTAACAACTAAAACAACAGCAACTCCTTGCACAAAACCACTTTGTGCAACAACAACAGCAGCAGCTATAAGTAAGAACAAGTCCTTGCTTCTTCACAACTCAAACAAAGTTCTATCAAAGAACTTTCACCAAGTGTGTTTTAGGAGGTAGTGGGGTTATACTTTCTAACAAGTCTAAATCACAAGTAAAAGATCAAATATGTATAGTTTCTCTTGTGTTAGACTTCTACTCTCACAATTTACAATAATGAAGAACAGGCAATAAGAGCTTAATAAGCTTTAAGCACTTTTGCACATTTAAGAGCTTTTACAACAATAAAAAATGAAGCTTAAGGAGGATGAAAGTGTGTGAATGCTTCATTTGAGCTTCTTCAATATATAGAGGATGTGAGCCACATTTTTGTAGCCTCCCTCAAGTATTCAACTCAGTCAAAAGTCTTGACAATGTCTAAATAGTCTTTAACCACACTATAGTTGGATTTGATGCTCCATAGCCACCCAAAAATATCTTAGACATGTTCATAATAGTCAAGAAAGCATTATAGATGTCATGGAAAAGTGCACAAGGAATTTGAGTAAGATTGGAGAGATAAAACACCTTAAATCTTCCTTGCATTTTGTTCTAATAGTTACAAAAATATGAATCATGGATGACGTCGATCGATCAATGTCTTCATGTTGAGAGATCGATGTCTTCCAGTGATGTTTCAATTTTGTATCTTACATACATCGATCGATCGATATCTCTGTTTATTGAGAGATCAATGTCTTTCAGTGAGGTTTCAATTTTGCACCTTACAAACATCGATCTATCGATGTCTTTTTTTGAGAAACTGGTGTATACATCGATCGATCGATGTCTTTACATTGAGAGACTGAAGTCGGACAGTGAGGTTTCAACTTTGAACCTTAACCACATCGATCGATCGATTTCTCTAACTTTAGAGACTGATGTTACATTGATCGATCGATGTATCCCAACCTTAGAGATCGACATTGGACAGTGAGGTTTCAACTTTAAACCTCAAACACATCGATCGATCGATGTCTCTGACATTAGAGACTGAAGTCACATCGATAGACCGAAGTGTCCAAACTTGAGAGATCGATGCTGGAAAGTAAGGTTTCAACTTTGAACAGTCCCTACATAGATCGATCGATGTCACTTCTTTAAGAGACTGATGTACACATAGACCGATCTATATGAGAGATCTGTGTCTCACAGTGTGTCTTCTCATTTTGTTTCAATTCCAAAGTGTGAAATATCTTTTTAACTCTTTTTCATACATCTTGTAACTTTATCAAAGCAATTCATACCCCAACTTGGCTTACAAAGACTTTTCAAGGGCCACAACTCTTCAATGGCTAGAAAGCCAAACTGTCCTAACGGTTATATTATATCCAATGGCATTTTTACTCAAACCATTGAAATAGTGGCTAATACAAGTGTGTCTTCTCTATGTAGATGTATGCGTATACAATATCAATGCATGTGTGTTTTTGTATTTATATGTGTATTGTAGTGTGTATTTATGTATTTTACTGTGTATTTATATATTTTAGTGTATGTATTTATACCGTAATCTCATGCTTGTAAAATGGAAGCCAATTTCACTGATAGGAGAAATAAGTTCTGATATTTGAAGGCCTTACAGGATTGATGGTTTTAATATCTGATATCTGGAGACATAAGGGCTAATTTAGATTGTCTTCAGATTAAACCAGAAGGGTAAGAAATCGGTGAACTTTAGACAATGACAGGAATGACTTCCAACTATTGGATGTTCTGTTCCTTGGATGAAGATTTATGCGGCTCTTTAGGTTGTGAGAAATATTTGCTTCTGCGCCCATCTCGGAGCACAGAACTACGCAATCAAATAGTCTCTAGCTTGCTCTGACATTCCTTCCGTTGTTACTAACCTGGATGGCAGTTGATTAGCATTGATGAGTTGGATGCATTAGCAATCCATTTGGCATTTACAATTGTTTCTTGCACATTTGTTTTGGTCGAGGGCTCAATGCTACTCTGAAAGTACTGATCAAGCTATGCATTTTCCAGAATCTAGGAACACGCACAGTGTGGGTGTTCCTCTGCTGCTAGGTCAAATGCCTGGTTTGTGGGAGGACATCTTGTGTGTGTAACTGCGTAAGATCTCACCTAATCTAAGAGACCGCTGAACTCCTGATTTACATCCTCCTCTATGCAGCTCCTTGGGGTTGGAGCAGTGGGCCCGAGGTGAGGGATTACACCTTATGCTCCAATTGTGCATGTACCTCTTGGAAAGGTAAGCTTTCTTGAACTCTCATACTTTATTGTCCTTTCAGCTTCTGGTTTATTCAGAAGGAATGGCTGCCTTTTAGGATCATACTTGACTGGATACTTGCAAATGGGAACTATGCTGAAGCTTTCTTCTGCAGGTGACTTATTCAGAAGAGGCTTTACGGGAAAACGTAGGTGCCTTTATGAACGCTCTTTTGCTCGCAAAGCCTGCAGGATTGAAGAAGAGTAAGTGCTATGCTGATTTATTTCGTTTTATTATTTACGTCTCTAATGCATTGAACATCATTATCAGCAAACTAAATGGTATTTCAAAAGCTTTTGCCCTAAAAGTGTGGTCAAAGATAAATTGCAATATCTTATAAAGTTAGCGTTCACGTTTGCTAATATTTTTTGGCTGGCAAAAGTTAATTTAGGTTGAGCAGATATTTTCTCAATCCAATGTCGAGTATGTCATTAGGGGTATTGAAGGTTTATAGTAAAATTTATATATTGCCTATGAAAAACGATGGTTGGTAGTAAGATTCGAACTTAAGAGCTTCTAAGTCAAAGTGAACGAACCTTACCGACTGAAACATCGATTCAGTTTGCTGAACCATCGGTTCAGTTTGTTATTCCGGTTTGGTTTTGGTTAACTAGTAATGATTGTGGTTTAAATCTAATTGATTCTACTTCACTACCATTTTGTTTTTAAAGTTTTCAACATCAACTCTTATTATCTTCTTATTAACTTTAATAAGAACGACAACACTTACACTAACAATTAGTGTAAGCAACAACTAAACAACAACAATTCCTTGCGCAAAACCACTTTGTGCAATAACAAAAACAACAACAACTCCTTGCACAAAACCACTTTGTGCAATAACAACAACAGCAGTTATAAGCAAGAACAAGTCCTTGGTTCTTCACAAATCTAACAAAGTTCTATCAAAGAACTTTGACTGAGTGGGTTTTAGGAGGTAGTGGGGTTACATTTTCTAACAAGTCTAAATCACAAGCAATAGATCAAATATGTATAGTTTTCCTTATGTGAGACTTCTACTTTGACAATTTACAATAAAGATGAACAAGCAATAAGAACTTAACAAACTTTAAGCACTTGTGCATATTTAAAAGCTTTTACAACGATGAAAGATGAAGCTTGAAGAGGATGAAAGTGTGTAAATGACTCATTTGAGCTTCTTCAATATATAGAGGATGTGAGCCATATTGTTGCAGCCTCCCTCAAGCCTTCAACTCAATCAAAAGTCTTGACAATTTCCAAATAGTCTTTAGCCACCGTATAGTTAGATTTGATGCTCCATATCCACTCTAAAATGTATTAGACATGTTCATAATAGTCAAAAAAGCATTATAGATATCATGGGAAAGTGCACAAGAAATTTGAATAAGATTGGAGAGAGAAAACACTTTAAATCTTCTTTAGATTTTGTTCTAACAGTTATAAAAATTTGAATCATGAATGACATCGATCGATCAATGCCTTCATATTGAGAGATCTACGTCTCATAGTGATGTTTCAATTTTGTAACTTACATACATTGATCGATCGATATCTATGTTTATTGAGAGATCGTTGTCTTCTAATGAGGTTTCAGTTTTGCACCTTACATACATCGATCGAACGATGTCTCTTCTTTGAGAGATTAATGTATACATCGATCCATCGATCTCTTTGCCTTGAGGTTCGATGTTGGACAGTGAGGTTTCAAATTTGAACATTAACCACATCGATCGATCGATCGATGTCTCTAAGTTTAGAGACTGATGTCACAACGATCGATCAATGTGTCCAAGCCTAAGATCGATATTGGACAGTGAGGTTTCAACTTTGAACATTAAACACATCGATCGATCGCTTGCATTTTTCTTTCCCGATCACTCGGGTTTCTCGTGCATCCCTAGAAAGACTTGGTCTCCACTATCTATCTCTTGATAATCAAGAAATAGATCTCTACTGGTTGCAATATGTTTGGTGGCTCCAGTGTCCACCACCCATTTTGTCTCACCTCCGACAAGGTTTACCTCATCGACGACGACTGCAGTAATGGTTTCGTCCTTCATCAAAGCATCGTTTGCATCTGCTTCCACAAGATGGTTTGAACATTTTAAACTTGTAAGAAATCACTTGGATCGATCCATGTGTAAGTTGGATCGAACTAAGTGAAAGCTGAAATGAAGTTCAGTGTGCTGTTGGACATAGATCGATGACATCGATCGATCGATGTTGTGTATATGCAAAGCTAGAACTCTCTGTCCAACATGGATCAATCACATCGATCGAGTAATGTGATATCGATCGTACATCGATCGATCTATATTGACAGGATGCAAAGTTGGAAGTTTCTGTCCAACATCGATCGATCGATCGATATACCAACAATCAGAACTTTTCAATTTGAATTGCATCTTTTGATCCAAGGTTCATCTCCCTTCACAGATGAACGTCATGCAACTGACTTGGAAGTGCTCTAAACTGCTGAAATGTGTTTTAATAGTGGTTTTTTACACAACATAAGGCCTATAAATAATAGGCCTTGCTATCTTAAAGAATACACTACACTTTTGTAAAATATGAAAAAATTTCAACAAGTTTCTTCCTCCAACTTTCTCTTTTCTACCTTTACTATCAAACACTTCTCTTTACAAGTTTAATCCCTTTCTCGTAGAGCAAACAAGCAAGGAAAGCCGTTAAATCCTGGGAAGCATTCGCTTGTAGTTCACCTTGCTCAACCGGTGGAGGCGAAATTGCTCTTAAGGAGAGTGATTTACTATCATGTCTCGGCATTTTCGTTGCTATTCATATTGTTCGGTTTCTCTTTCTCTAACATTAGCAGTCCATTTGGCCTTTACAATTGTTTCTTGCACATTTGTTTTGGTCGAGGGCTCAATGATACTCTGCCGTTACTGATCACGCTATGCATTTCCAAAATTTTCTAATGACTTATTTTCTTTGTCTCTGTTTGAGGAAATATTACTTGATTATGGTGTTTCCTAGTCATCAAATTAACTTGTGCATGCAAATGCTCCAAAAAGCAATCAAATGACGTCTCCTATGATCCAGAAAGAAATTATTGAGAGTTGTGCAGAAGAAACAAGAAAAGTCATATTGAATGAGTTAGGAGACAAGCGTTTTGCTCTTTTGATTGATGAAGCACGTGATTGTTCAGTGAAAGAACAAATGTGTGTGGTTTTAAGATTTTTGAATAACAAAGGAGACGTTGTAGAACTTTTTTTTGGATTGGTGCATGTTACCGACACTTCAGCAAAGTGCCTAAAAATGGCTATTGATGTTTTTTTTTTTGCAAAATGTGGGTTATCGCTTGATAGAATCAGAGGTCAAGGTTATGATGGAGCTTCAAACATGCGTAATCAATTTAATGGCTTGAAAGCACTCATTCTAAATGAAAACAAGAATGCGCATTATATCCATTGTTTTGCCCATCAACTTCAATTAGTTGTTGTGTCTGCTGCTAGAGAAAAAGAAAATGTGAAAAATTTCTTTGAAGTGGTATCGATGATTGTTAACATAATTGAAGCTTCATGCAAAAGAAAGGATTATTTTCGTCAGCTACTCAAAGACGGAATTGCAGATAAAATAGACATGGGTGAGATTTCAACTGGAAGGAGTCAGAATCAATAAACAAGCTTAGCACGACCTGGCGATACATATTGGAATTCTCATTATAAAACATTGTTGAGAATTTTTGATAGTTGGAATCCAATTGGACAATTGCTTCTCTCAATATATGAGGATGGCGAGAAATCAGATATCCAAAATACAGCATCGGGTTTGATTGATCAGATGGACTCTTTTGAGTTTGTATTTGTTGGAAAATTTATGTTGAAAATTTTAGGAATGACAAGTACACTTTCTAAGATTCTACAAGTGAGAGATCAAAACATAGGGTGTGCTCTTAATATGATCAACGTGGTAAAAAAATAGCTTACAAGAATATAGAGAGGTTGGCTGGGATAATTTGTTGAAAGAAGTCTTTGAGTTTTGTGATATACATGAAATTGATGTGCCTAATATGGAGGATGTTGTCATTGGTCTGTCTAGAAAAAAGCATAAAGGTGGTGAATTGATGACATACTTTCATCATTTTCGTGCAGAAATCTTCATAAAGGTACTTCATTTATCTTTATTGTGTTGATATATATGACATTGATGATTAATTTGTCTATATCGTAAATCGTAATTAGTTTTTATTCATATAAATTCTTAGGTGATTGACATTATTGCTATGGAAATGGATGAACACTTCACAGAGGCAAACACGGATTTACTTAGATGTGTAATGTGTCTTGATCTTTCACATTCTTTTGCGAACTTTGATCATGGTCAATTGTTGCATCTTGCTGAGTTATATCCAGATAACTTCACTTTCTTGGAACGAATGGAGCTTGACCATCAACTCGACAATTACATTGTCGATATGAAATCAAATGAAGTATTCTCCAATATAAATAATCTTGGAGATCTTGCAAAGAAGGTGGTGGAGAAAAATTATCACAGTTACTTTCCTTTAGTGTATCAACTTATCGAGTTAGCATTGGTCTTACCTGTTGGAACGGCTAGTGTTGAAAGAACTTTTTCTGCAATGAATATCGTCAAGACTGATCTATGCAACCGGTTAGGGGATGACGCACTATCGGATTGTTTATTGTGTTACTTTGAGCATGAAATTTTTAGCATCATTGAAGATGAAGATATTATGCAACGATTTCAATCAATGTCATCTCGAAGAACCTTTTTGCGTCCCTTGACAACTCTTTCTCGTCCTATAATAGGCAAATAAAAGGTATGTATTGATGTATATTACTATATTCTTTTAATAATTATGATTCGCATATTGTTTGTTGTGTATTGTTTATTACTTTTTTGTACATTGGTTAGTAGATGTGTATTCTTTCACGTATTTTATGTTATAATACAAAGATATGTCTAGAAGATTTTGTCGGTTTTCCGATCCGAAACGGTGACCGCTGGCATTTCTGTGGCAAAACCTGTCAGTGCCCCCAAGAAGGGACTCATGGCTCCGCCACTGGGCCAGCATTTCCCTTGACAGTGCGATCAATATCAATGGCTGCAGACCGGTACAATAAATTACGGCTTCAGGCATAACCGTCAGATCCTTGCACTCATTCTCACTGTACCTTTCGATTCGATGTCCAATATTAGAATTAAAGAAGTATCCTACTTACAAATTTTATTTTCCTTGGCTTTCCTTCTCTTTCCTTCTGTTCCCATATGCTCTTTCTTCTCCTTTCTCGTCTTTTTTTTTGACTAAGTCCATTATAGGCATCTCTTCTCTCGTTGAGAGAAGACCAAACACTCCACCCCCTCCCTCTCTCCCTTTCCACGTATGCTCTATCCTTTTCATCTATAATATGGGTTAGGATCACTTATATAAGTGTACATGTCGGTTTTCGACTTCCTAATTCATATATGCAAATGAATGGACCTCCAGGTAGATATGGTAAACAGTTGAAAAGCACAATGCGTGTAATTTTCTCTTTGGGTTTTTGGATTTGGTCTTCATGGGACATTCTTGCCTATCTTTTCTTAGGAGAGCGTGACAGTAGGGTTGAAGAGTCTGCAGAAATAAAGTAATCTGCTGAGTTGAGGTGTCTAGCTGAAGTGACCACATAACTAGCCGATCTGAGGTGCCTAGTTGAAGTAAAGGATGGAGTACCGAGCCGAGGTTCTATACCTAAGCGAGGATCAAATAGGTACAAAAAGATCAAAGGAGTGCCGAGTTGAGGTGAGAAGCCGAAGTAAGGCAGAAGTAGAAGTACTGAACAGAGGTGCCTAGCCGAGGTGAGGTCAGAAGTACTTGAAGCTGAGATTAAATGTTGAGCTAAAACCATGCAGTGCCGAGGTAACAGAAAGCAGTGCCGAAGAGAAACGAGGCAATGCTAAGATAAAGCGCTAAGGTGAAAAGAGAATCTAAACGTAGTCCCAAGCTAAATGAAGAAGTGTCGAGGTAAGCTGAAATGAGGAAAGGCTGAGGTAATGAAGTATTTGAGCTAAAGGAAAGAATACCGAAGCCCAGGTGACGAAGGAAAAGCACTAACAAGGATGTCAAGCTGAGGAGACGAGGTGAAGGCATAAACGAATGGACCAAGCTGCGCTAAGCAAGAGAGACAGTATCGAGCTGAAATACTTAGACAAATGAGAAACCTCGGAGATAGCACTGAAGAAATAAAACAGAGGAATAGTGCAGCAGAAGTACTTATACGAATATACTGTATATACATCCACTAGCTTAGTTGACCAATAAACAATTATAAATAAGAATATAGCAGTTGATGGCTTGAGGTGTCTTACCTCTTCCAAGCCTTATAAAAGGCAAACACTTGTATATTTCATAGAGAAGTTCAGCGGATGAAATTCTGCGATTAAGAACTTAAAAGTCTTAATAAATTTTTTACAATATTCAGCCTCCAATTCATCTCTTCTATTTTACAATTTATTCTTATAAATTCTACAATGTGTGCTCTTCCAAAATGCTTTAAACCCCTTGCTTCCGTTTCATACTCTGCAACTCTGAAATTCCAACATGGTATTAGAGCAATGACCATGAGTGCAGAAGAAGAAGAAGCTGTGAAGTGAATACGTCTGGCCAAATATTTTCTTCTATGTTTGAAAATCTGTTTTTCTTAAAAGCTTACTTGGCCGAGCTTTATCTATTGCTAAAATGCTTTCTTCAGAACTCTTCACTCTTCGTCTTCATACCATTTTTTAAAAATGTTTTTCATATCTGGGTTATGAAGAGCCATTGCCTTTGGCAGAAATCTTCACCTCTGGGCTGTGAAGAGCCATTGCCGTAGGCAGATATCTTCATCTGCACACGTTGTCTATTAAAATCCTTTGTTTATAACATTGCTGAAATTTTAACTTTCAAATATTTTTCAATAGGCTGTGAAGGGCCTTAGCCTTAATGCTGAAATCTTCAAACTTCACACTATTTTTAAATTCTGTTTCTGACAGGTCGTCAAGAGCCTTAGCTTGTGCTAAAATCTTCTAACCTTCAAATCTCTTTCAATAGGCTGTGAAAGACCTTAGCCTTGAGCTAGAATCTTCATATCCAAACATGTTTTTTAATCTTGCTTTTCAAACAGGCTGAGGAGAGCCTTAGCCATCAAGCTGAAATCTTCTCAATAGGTCATGAAGAACCTTAGCGCCGAGCTGAAATCTTCCGAGACTTAAAGTCTCAAATCTTGTAAATTCTTATTTCTCCATTGCTGCACTGAAGCTTTTGAATGAGGAACAGACATTCACCTCTGCTGCTTGATTGGAACATGTTCAAGTTTCACCAGCAGCAAATCCTTTGGATGTCTCCTTCGCAGCTGACTGTACAAATTTTTTAACACTTGTAAATAAATTTTCTAAAACTCTTCTTAAACTGTCTTTGAAGAGCCTTGTGATGTCCGAAATCTTCTCTTCTTTAAACTAGCTTTGAAGAGCATTGGCATGTCCAAAATCTTCTCTTCTTAGACTGGCCTTGAAGAGCCTTGGTGTCATACTGAAATCTTCTACTCTTGAAGAGGCAATAAGAGCCTTGGCCGCAAGGCTAAAATCTTAAAAGTTCTCTGTACCATTAATCAACTTGTTCGAGTTCAAGAAACAAGTTTGATTTCCTGTTCTTCAGAGATCGACCTAAATGCCAGATTTTCTGGAAAACTCTCTTTCTCTCTCTCTCTCTCTCTCTCTCTCTATATATATATATATATATATATATATATATATATATATATATATATATATATATATATATCTGTGTGTGTGTGTGTATATATATATATATTACCTCAATTCTGGCCTAAGTGCCATTTAAAACTTTATATATATGAAGTTTCTTGAGGACGGCCGATGAGTCATATCTTCAAGAATCTTCATAAATGAAGATTGGCCGAGTGCCACTTTCAAACTCTTCCTAAGACATGGAGCGTAGGTCGTATTACTTGAAACTCTTCCAAAGCCTTAGATCTGAGGTTGTATTTCAAACTCTTCCAAAGCCATTGAGCCGAGATCGTATACTAACAATGGAGTCAAGCCTTCAAAAGCTAAAGTACCATTTCTGTTAGGCCAGAAGAGCCTTGACTGCAGAGCTGAAATCTTCTTGTTAGGCCATCCATAGAGCCTTTGCCGTGGTGCAGAAATCTATTTCTCTTGATTTGGCCTGGAGAACCTTAGCTGTGATGCCAAAATCTTCTTGAACTGCAAAACGCCATTTTTGAAAAATTGCTTTCTATTGAACTCAACCTACTGCCATTAAAGGCTACTTTGTTTTTCAACTCATACTGCTCAAATATACATGCTTTGTTTTTCTCAAAATAAAAAAATCTGTTACAATACCATTGAATCTCAAAATATTTTTCTCTACCCTTCTCTCTTTCGTTTTCCCTCTTCTTCCAGCTGAAGAAATTAAAAAGGGGAAGAAGATAAGTACAGCGGATAGAGAAGAAAAGTGTAATGTGATGGCACAAGTGGGAGTGACTTGTCTTAATCACAGCAGGCTCACTTGTCCACTTGCACACTTAACAATGTAATTTTTAAAAGCAATATATAGTATGCTATGAAATTTTTTAGGAAATACAGGCTGCTGAACTATTCCACACAAGAAGATGTCGTGCTGAAAATGCCAAGTATAGCTGATGCAATACTCTGCTCAGCCCAACTGACCAAGCTGAGCTGACAAAAGGAAATAAATGGTGCTGAACGTTGCGATGCTAAATTGTCAAACACAGCAGGTGCAGTGCTCAACTCAGCCAAACAACGGTAAGTACTGACAGAGTTGAGCTGACGACAGATATACAACTACATACTGCTTACAATCTTTCATCCATGAAATCAGGTATAATCGATTAATTACTTAGGAAGGGCATACATTCAAGAGTAACAATATATCTACTCACTCTGATATTAAAATTGTTGTGCTCAAAATGTGTTTAACACTTGCAACTCGTAGAATCATCATAATGATTAACTTTATAAATTTGTCGTGCTGAACTTAAATGCACATTCATCTAATAGACCACTTGTTTTCTAAAACTGCGCATAAAATAAAAAAATCATGCATTTAAATAAATTCACAATTAGAACTCATGAACTCATGTACTGAATGAATTTAGAATATACCATTAAGAATACTTACATCTGTGCTGACCTGAAAATCAGTACATCCTACATAAAACAAACTTAAAATTTATTTGAAAAGGTTGACCTGTTATACCTCAAGTGCATCATTATGATAATATTTGCTACTTAAATGAATTACATTCACATTGCCCTGAATAATGATAAAAAAAAAACTTACATATAAGTCAATAGGATAATGATGCATGCATGATTATAACTTTCTCCAAGTTTTTTGTCTGAGTTTCTTTCAGGAACTCACTATAAGCTTCTAGCCACGGTTGGAAGCAGACCAAGAAGAAGTCAAGCTTGGTTGTATTCATGAATACACCAAGCTTGAGGGGGAGTGTTGAATGAAGTACTGCAGACTGTCAATCTTGGTTTGTATAAATACACCAAGCTTGAGGAGGAGTGTTGAAGAGTCTACAGAAATAAAGTAACCTGCTGAGCTGAGGTGCCAGCTGAAGTGAGCAGATAACTAGCCGAGCTGAGGTGCCTAGCTGAAGTAAAGGATGGAGTACCAAACCGAGGTGCTATACCGAGGCGAGGATCAAATAGGTACAAAAATATCAAAGGAGTGCCGAGCTGAGGTGATAAGCCGAAGTAAGGCAAAAGTAGAAGTATTGAACCGAGGTGCCTAGCCGAGGTGAGGTCAGAAGTACTTGAAGCTGAGATTAAATGCTGAGCTAAACCATGCAGTGCCGAGGTAACAGAAAGCAGTGCCGAAGAGAAACGAGGCAATGCTAAGATAAAGCGCTAAGGTGAAAAGAGAATCTAAACGTAGTCCCGAGCTAAATGAAGAATTGTCGAGGTAAGCTGAAATAAGGAAAGGCTGAGGTAATGAAGTATCTGAGCTAAAGGAAAGAATGTTGAAGTCGAAGTGATGAAGTGAAGACACTAACAAGGATGTCAAGCTGAGGAGACGAGGTGAAGGCAAAAACGAATGGACCAAGCTGCGCTGAGCAAGAGAGACAACAATGTCGAGTGAAATACTTAGACAAATGAGAAACCTCGGAGACAGTACTGAAGAAATAAAACAGAGGCACAGTGCAGCAGAAGTACTTATACGAATATACTATACATACATCCACTAGCTTAGTGGACCAATAAACAATTGTAAATAAGAATATAGCCGTTGGTGCTTGTGGTGTCTTACCTCTTCCAAGCCTTATAAATGGCAAACACTTGTACATTTCATAGAGAAGTTCAGCGGATGAAATTCTGCGATTAAGAACTTAAAGTCTTAATAAAAATTTTACAATATTCAGCCTCCAATTCATCTTCTATTTTACAATTTGTTCTTATAAATCCTTTGTTTGCAAAATGCTTTAAACCCCTTGCTTCTGCTTCATACTCTGCAACTCTGAATTTCCAACAGGGTATCAGAGCCATGACCCTGAGTGCAGAAGAAGAAGAAGAGAAGAAGAAGAAGAAGAAGAGAAGCTGTGAAAGTGAATACACCTGGCAAATATTATCGTCTATGTTTGAAAACTGTTTTTTAAAAAGCTTACTTGACCGAGCTTTATCTATTGCTAAAACCTTTCTTCAAAACTCTTCACTCTTCATCTTCATACCATTTTTAAAAATGTTTTTCATCTCTGGGCTGTGAAGAGCCATTGCCTTTGGCAGAAATCTTCACCTCTGGGCTGTGAAGAGCCATTGCCGTAGGCAGAGATCTTCATCTACACACGTTGTCTTTAAAATCCTTTGTTTATAACATTGCTGAAATTTTAAACTTTCAAATATTTTCAATAGGCTGTGAAGGGTCTTAGCCTTAATGTTGAAATGAGGAAAGACTAAGGTAATGAAGCATCTGAGCTAAAGGAAAGAATGCCGAAGCCGAGGGTGACGAAGTGAATACACTATCAAGTATGTCAAGCTGAAGAGACGAGGTGAAGGCATAAACGAATGGACCAAGCTGCGCTGAGCAAGAGAGACAGCACTGCCGAGCTGAAATATTTAGACAATGAGAAACCTCAGAGACAGCACTGAAGAAATAAAACAGAGGCACAGTGCAGCAGAAGTACTTATACGAAATATACTGTACATACATCCACTAGCTTAGTGGACCAATAACGATTGTAAATAAGAATATAGCCGTGGTAGCTTGAGTGTCTTACCTCTTCCAAGCCTTATAAAAGGCAAACACTTGTATATTTCATAGAGAAGTTCAGCGGATGAAATTCTGCGATTAAGAACTTAAAGTCTTAATAAAAATTTTACAATATTCAGTCTCCAATTCATCTCTTCTATTTTACAATTTATTCTTATAAATTCTACAATGTGTGCTCTTCCAAATGCTTTAAACCCTTGCTTCCACTTCATATTACAACTCTGAAATTTCAACAAGTAGAGATGCAAGTTCATCTACGTCTTGTCCTCTCCAGCGTTGTCTTTGATAAAGGGGATGAGGATCCGTTTGTTGTTAAACCGTTGTTGTTCTCTTGTTTTTTTTTAACTCAAACCGAGTTCAGTTAGGTTTAATATAAAAAAAAGGAGCTTGGTTTTTGTTCAAAGACAGGGGAACAACAGTATTGGTTTGGAGCAGTAGGAGATCCTGTCTCTTGATAAAGTGTTTTCTTCTTTGAACTCGAGGTGGGCAAAAGAAAGAAAAAAGAGAGAGTAAAAAAAAAAAAAGAATTTCAGCCCCACGGCATTGATTTAACGGCCCAATTAACTATGGGATATTTTCAAACGAAGGCTGATAAAATAACCGTTCTTTCCTCACCTAAAATGAAGCATGTATGCGCGGGTGTGTGTATGCATCCCGTTGTTGCATTTATCTAATCTAGCAATTTGAAGAAATAGAAAATCACTACATGTTTCAGCAGAAGCGAACGACATTTGACTATTTATGTTGTGTACAAGTGCGAACTACTACAACAACGTGTATCTAGTATATCTCAACAACAGTAAAAACTCTCGTTAAGGTCTGAAGAGGGTGAGATACAGACAAACAATAACTCTATCCCAAGAATAGATAGTTTGTTTCTAGTGAGACCTCCACTTTATATATACCCGTATAAACGATATAATAATAGAAATATAATGTGCTGGTGTGTGTCGGTGAATGGATTTAGTAAATACGAACTAAATGTTCTAAATGGAATGGAATGTTCGTCTTCCAAACGTTTTTACTTGTGTTGGTTGTTTGCGGCTGCTTCTCAGTTCGAGCCTCTACTTGATTTAAAAAAAATCTTAAGAAAATGCAAGTTCGCCTCGACCGTCTTGTGTGTTCTTGTTAAGCTGACATGGAACTTCTGCTGAGCTGAGCTGAGCTGATGTTAAGCTGACTCAGAACTTCTACTGAGCTGAGCTAATCTTGCTCTGCTGAGCTGACTTGCCAAAGATGACCAGAAGCAATCAAGCTCGGCTATTGGATAAAGATCACAGGCGAATCTGTATTATCTGATTAGACGATCTGATTGATCTTACTGTTAATGTCTATCTTTATCTCATTAATGTATTTGATTTTTATTATTTGATTGGACTAGCATTTGATTTGATTAGATTAGCATTGATAGTGATTAGATTAGATTGAATTTATCTTTCCATTTGTAACTTTATAAATTTGAGGTTATGGAATAAAGAGAGGCAGATTTGATGTGACAATTCATATTTTTCATGGTATCAGAGCCAGATTCATTATCTCTGTTTGAATGACAAGGCACTTCTTCTCACTATGCCTGCTGAATCATCATCTCGGCCACTTCTTCCTTCCACTTCTCAAACCAAGAAAATTGTGTCTTTGTATGATCTCCATTCTGGGGATCATCCGGATCTCCTTATTACTCCAGTACAGTTGACTGGACTGAACTATGAAGAATGGGCGTGGGCGATTCGTGGCTCTCTACTTGCCCGCAGGAAGTTTGGCTTCCTCGATAGCACTATCCAACGACCTGCAGAAGGCTCCCCGGACTTGGATTGATTGGGAGCCGGTTAACTTTATGATCGTGGCATGGATACTAAATACAGTAGAACCAGGCATTCGCTCTACCATCATCTATGTTGAGGATGCAAAAGAGCTGTGCTGTGATGAATGCACCGAGGGTCAACAGTTGAAGAAGACACTCACAAATTGCAGACAGAATGGCGACTCCGTGATGGTTTATTACGGACAGTTGAAGAAAATATGGGACGAGCTGAAGGACTATGATGACCTTCCAAGTTGTTCATGTGTCTCCTGCACATGTAATCTCCGAAAGATTCTGGCTCAATAAAAGGAGGTGGATAAGATCCACCAGTTTCTTATGGGCTTGGAGGATTCAACGTATCGAATGGTATGTTCCTCCATATTGAATCAAGATCCTCTTCCGTCATTGAATCGCGTCTACCATATGGTAGTGCAGGAAGAGAGCCTTGGCTCAATGGTGAACATGGAGGACACCTCCTCCTCCGGCTGGTTTTGTAGTGTCTGTTGCTGCAAAACAGGAAAGTGACCGCAGGTGGGCCAAAGCTGATGTGACCCTGCTCTCATTGCGCAAGAAAGGCCACGAGGTCCATTCGTGTTCCAGTTGGTGGGCTATCCAGACTGGTGGGGGATCATTCAAAGACATCGCCTCGCACCAAACAGACAACGGGTGGTGGCACTCTGCTCGGGCCCAAACAATCAGCGGCTCTCGCATCAGCCAACGCAGTATCTACGGGTAAGTCAACCTCGACCTCAGCCACTCTTGCCAGGTTGACAGAGAAGGATTTGAACTCTGTATCCTTTAGGCTGTCAATGCGCGTAGGCAAATGTCATCTGAAAGGCTGAGTGGTAAGTCTCCAAATTCCACTTGGATAATTGATTCTAGAGCTTCTCACCATATGACTGGTAATGTATCCCTTTTACATAATTGTTCGTCAACTCTTCTGCGCACTGTACGACTGTCCAATGGGACTCAAACACAAGTCGTCCAGGAAGGGACAATATATATTAATCCTCATCTTGTACTTGACAAAGTGTTGTTGGTGCTCCACCTGACATGCAACTTGTTGTCAGTGTCTCAATTATTGAATAAAAGTGAGTATGTTATTGAGTTTGCTAAAGATTGTTGTGTGATATAGGACCGACGTGCCCAGATGAGGATTGGGAGTGGCAGAGCTGACTAATGGGCTATACTTGTTGAGGGGTTCTCCTGCCAAGCTGAACAGTGTTCTGGGCACACCACCTGCCGAGCTGAGCTTCTCTCTAGGGGCAAAGAAAGACAAGACACTGTGGCATAATCGACTAGTCATCCGTCTAGTGGTATTTTACAATTGCTTTGTAATAGTGGTGTGTCTCATGATAAAATATAGATGTTCCTTTTGAAGTTTGTTTTCAGGCCAAACAAATAAAAAGGCCGTTTGAACTAAGTAAAACATTAGCAGAGCAGTGTTCTGATTTGGTTCATTGCGATTTGTGGGGACCTTATCGAAAGAAAACGTTATGCGGAGCGTCTTATTTTCTGACCTTTGTTGATGATCGATTGCGAGCGGTCTGGGTCCCAAAGACTGTGTATCCTTAGTTGTACGACAGATCTTTGCACTAATCAGAACCCAATTCGAACGGTGAATTATGGTATTACGTAGCGATAATGGCTCTGAATTTTCTTCACTTCGGCCTTTGTTCGCCGAACACGGCGTTCTTCATCAGACCTCCATCCGCTACACTCCACAACAAAATGGTCGAGTTGAACGCAAGCATCGTCATATTCTGAATGTTGCTCGAGGCGTTGCGCTTCCAAGCTCATCTTCCAATTTCCTTCTGGGGTGAATGTGTGATGACCTCATCTTACATTATTAACCGAACACCATCAGCTCTGCTCCGAGGGAAAACTCCCTATGAAGTACTGTTTGGCCAACTTCCGACCTACATACATCTCCGAGTGTCTGGAAGCCTATGCCATGTCCACAATGATCAGTGGAGAGGTGATAAATTTCAGAACAGAAGCCGTAAATGCGTCTTCATCAGTTATCCAACTAGACAGAAAGGTTGGCAGGTGTATGACCTTAACACCTGCGAATGCTTTGTTACCCGCAACGCAACCTTTGTTGAAACTGTGTTTCCCTTTGCTGATTTCACATCGGCCGAATTGCCTTCTACCTCATCCGAGCTGCCACCCACCTCGGCCTCTATCCCATTGACCACCGATGACTCAGCTGATATCAGTACTCCTTCACACCATTCAACACCTTCTCACAGTGTCTCACAGCAGAGCTCTCTATTGGCCCCCAAGCAGCCTGTAAGATAACTCCAACAGAGGCGATTACTGATGAACAAGCAGACCTGACTCCTCAGCCCTCGACTCCAGTACTTGGTCGTGGCCATCGTCTGAAGAAACCCCCAGCTTGGCTTGCAGACTATGAGGTCAATTCAGCTAAGTATAACCCCTCGGCCACCTCAGTCACCCCATCCCCTTATTCAGGTACTTCTTACTCTATCCATAATTATCTTAGTGCTCAGAGATTTTCTGCAGCACATCGTGCGTTCCTTGCGGCCATTACTTTAAGTGTCAAGCCGCAGTCTTATGCTCAGGCTGTCAAAGATCCGTGATGGCGAGCAGCTATGCAGGTATTGAATGTAATGGGACCTTTCACCCACAGCCAAAATGGTTACAATCAGAGTTCTCTTAGCTCTTGATGCCGTGCGAAATTTTACTATGTGTCAAATGGACGTTCGCAATGTCTTCCTCCATGGAGATCTTAACGAGGAAGTTTATATGAAACTTCCGCCTGGATTTGCCTCTGCCGACCCCAATCAAGTCTGTCGACTTCGCAAATCTCTGTACGGACTCAGACAAGCTCCCCGATGCTGGTTTGCCAAATTTTCAGACGCTCTCCATGATTATATTTTGTTCAATCTCATTCCGATTATTCTCTCTTCGCTATACCCGAGATCGAACTCAGCTATTTCTCTTGGTGTACGTTGACGATCTCATTATTGTGAGCAACGACCCAAGTGCAACGGACCTGCTTAAGGCATACCTTAATCGTTGTTTCCACATGAAGGACCTCGGCCTATTGAAGTACTTCCTTGGTCTTGAAGTTGCTCGAATCAGCTAGGGCTTTTCATCTCTCAGTGTAAGTACACTCTTGACATCATCTCTGATTGTGGTCTGCTCGGCGCAAAACCTTCAGCTACCCTTCTTGAACAGCAGCATACTCTTTCAACATCGGCCATATCTCTATTATTATGTCATTTATGCATGTACATATAGAGTCGGGGGTCTCACTGGAAGCAGACTCAAGGGATAGAGGTATTGTCTGCCTACCACTTACCCTCCCTAGACCCTAGCGATAGCTTTTGCTGTCGTTGTGATATACTGGGTCCGAATGATGTTGATGATGATTGGATTAGCATTTGATTTGATTATATTAGTATTAATGGTGATTAGATTAGATTGGATTTATCGTTCCATTTATAACTCTATAAATTTGAGGTTATGGAGTAACGACAGACAGATTTGAAGTGCCAATTCATATTTTTCACTTCTTGAGCAATAAAAATCCCAGAGAGACTCATCGGCCTTGAGTTCTAAAAAGTTACTTGATATGATACTTCTAATTTCGTTAACTGTATAGTCTATAAAGTTATCATGTTTTAGTGAAACTTGGATGATTTTTTTTAAAGTTTAGTAATGTCATTGTCAGGTCCATTACAGTATTAACAACCTCAAATTGGGACTTTTTCATAAGATTTTTCCCCTGTAAAAGTAAATACAGTTTTTTAATGTTCAAGAAAGTAAGAGTGTATGCTTTTCATCCCAGTGGTTTTTAAGTATCATAAGTTAGTAAAAATTTAAAAGCTTGCGGATCTTGATCTCAAATTGTAAGACGCTCAAATATGATTCGCAACAAAATACCACAACAACAATGACATTACTCATTGTCTTAGAGGCTCTCGTCTATAGCAGAGTATGGAAGGTCGGATGTACGCAACCATACCCACGTGTTAGAAACACACGGAGATTGCTTTCCGATGACCCATAATGAAAATTGCGTGAAGCTGTGTCGATCAACTACTACTTAATAGTATAAAAAACACAGACAATTTAGTGAGTCATTTGCTTTATTCCATCATATTTCAAAGTTAAGAAAGCGTGTGTTCGCGACTCCATTGGAAATAGAAAGGATGATTCACAACAAAATATCTAATCTTAATGAAGTGGATTCAACGAATGTAGTTAAAAGCATATAAGTTTACGTACTTGTAAAACTCAGTTTACATATTCTACACATTTATGCAACAAACAAAAACATCCAATGAGGAGTTTTCTACCAAGAACTTCAACTACTCGAAAGTTGCATAAGTGGTTGTCATGTGGTTATAGCTCGGTAAAAAGGTATCACAGTGTTTAGATGCAGCCTAGTCTGATGAATTATAACTTGAGAGTTAGTGTCTTATCATGAACACTGGTTTTGATTCAATTTATTGTGGTTTTACCATGTACACAAACTCTCGGAAGATATGTTGAGATGCAGCCTAGTCTGATGAATTATAACTCGAGAGTTAGTGTCTTATCATGAACTCTGGTTTTGATTCAATTTATTGTGGTTTTACCGTGTAGACAAACTCTCGGAAGGTATGTTGAATTATATCCACGTCTCACGGTTTATATCTTCCACGAGTTAGAAAACTATCATTTGAACCATCAATTGTAGAGTGGTGATTAGTTCACCTTAATTTTTTAACTATGAGGTCAGAAGTTCGATTAGTGCCTATAAAAATAGAAGAAATTTTCATCGTCATGTGCAAGAACCTTCAAAAGTAGTGCTCTACGTATCGAAATAGATTAGTCATTTCAGAAACCAAAAAAAACAAAAAAGCTATTATCAGACGTTCTTCGATTTACATATTCTATAAAACCTTATAGACAAGACAACGGAAGCATTCGGGTTGGGATTGTTCGAAAGTTTGGTTTTGGAGATGTGAAAGATGATAAGCTAGAAAAAAACAACACAAAACAGAAGTCCATTAAAATGGAAGACAATATCAATGAACACCACAAAAAGAATTTCGATTACCGACGAAAAACTCACCGACGAAACGAGATACGTCGGGTTTCGTCGTTAATTTGCGACGCAATAGCGATAAACAAAGTTTCGTCGTTAATTGCGACAAAACTACGATGAAATACATTGTCGCTAACAAAAAAGTAGTCAGGTTAATCCTTTCGTTACAATTTCGTCGGTATGTTGTCGGTGGTTCGTCGCTACTCTGTGTCGTTTGTTCGTCGCTATTTAGTTTGTAGCATTTCGTCGCTATATCGTCGCTAATGTGTCGCTAAAATTCCAGAAACATAAACACGGATAAACAAGGAAATAAATTCGTCGGTTAGTAGGTTCTCGGCATTGTATTAAGTTTCGTCGGTATATCGTCGGTGTTTAGTCGATGAATTAGTCGTCGCAAATGTTTCGTTTTACTTTTCGTTCGTATTTTATATATTCCGATTCGTCGCTGTGTCGTCGCAGATTCGTCGAGGATTAAACACATGTATGAATTAAGAAAAAGAAAGCGATGATTGGGAAAAAAATTTATTCATTTAGAAATAAAAATTTACATTA
>AP025052.1:24353129-24519103 GCA_036186865.1 Eustoma russellianum | reverse complement strand
TCGTCGCAGATTCGTCGAGGATTAAACACATGTATGAATTAAGAAAAAAAGAAAGCGATGATTGGGAAAAAAATTTATTCATTTAGAAATAAAAATTTACATTATAAAGACGAAAAATTAAAAAAAGAAATCTAAAAGAGAAGCAGAGAGGGGCTGTTCACTCTTCGTCATCGGAAGAAAGAGTGGCCCCACATTCTCCGCGAACTCTTTGAGGAGGCACTTCAGATTGTAATATCTGGCTTTCAACTTGCGCAGCCTTCTGTTCACGCTGTGCAGTTGCCTCGACTGCTGCTGCATGTTTGCTATAAGCGTACGGTAGTTGATCTGCAGTTCCGGTATTTCTTGTTGAGGATCCTCTGGCGGCATTGGGCCATGCACAGATATTGAATCCTCCCGCAGAACCGATGGTTGTGGTTGAGGAAGAGGCCGTTGTGGAGGTGCACTGTTTGCCCCTCCACGCCTTGGGGTTCTTCTATAACGACGGGGCATACTTTGTATTTTGTTTAGGAAGTTTTATAACTTTGTTTATGTGAAATGTAAGGTTGTGGGGTTTTATATAGATAAAAATAGCGACGACATAGCGACGAATCTGCGACGAATTTATCGTCCGTTACTCAACATCGGAAGATGTGCGGGCGTGACACTTCGTTTGAACAAGCGACGAATTAGCGAGACAATAGCGACGACTTAGCGACGTAAGGTCATCGTACGTTGTAACACTCGGGCACTGTGCGGACATTGCCGTTGGGTGAATAGCGACGCCGTAGCGACGCCTATAGCGACTAAACGCATCGTATGGTGTGAAGAGACGGTGTGCGTCGCTATTTTGTCGGTAAAGCGTCGCTAAATTCCCAGAAATAGGAAATAAATTCGTAGGTTATTAGGTTCTCGTCGTTGTATTAAGTTTCGTCGGTATATAGTCGCTGTTTAGTCGGTGAATTAGTCGTCGCAAATGTTTCGTTTTACATTTCGTTTGTATTTTAGCGTCGTCTGTATTTTAGCGTCGTCGAGATTCGTAAGAGATTAAACACGTGTTTAAATTAAGAAAAAGAAAGCGATGATTGTGAAAAAAAAAACTTCATTAATAGAGAATTAAAAATTACAAAATACATAAAGAAAAAACTGAAAAAAAATCTAAAAGAAGAGCGGAGAGGAGCCGTTCACTGTTCGTCATCCGAACAGAGAGTAGCAACACTCTTCGCGCACGCCTTCAGGAGGCGTCTCAGTATCCAGCCAGGTTCAGATGGCATAATGCCGCATTTCAAGAAGAAAACCCGCGCGTTGTGGATACGACACATGTTGAACTGCACAATCTCCCTCTAAATGACCCCAGCGGCGGTTTCATCGAAATTCATCTCAACATACAATCGGCTGACAATATTGAAGATGTAGGCGAAGACGAATACGAGGATGAAGAGGACGACGAGCATGTAGATGAAGATAAAAATGAAGATGAAAATGAAGATGCGTATGAGGATGCGGATGAAAATGAAGATTGACGTTAGTCAAAATTTTTATGTACCTCTTTATGTGAAAGTGTGTATGTGTTGACGTACTTATACACATGTATATACATAATGTGTGTCTGTAAGTACTTTATATTTTGTATTATTTTTTTCACAATACTGAAAAGCGCCGACGATTTACCGACTAAACGTGTCGTCGCAGGTTTGGAATAACGACGACACAAGAAATAGCGACGAAAGCCCGCCGCTATTTCGTCGCAAAATTTCAAAATTAAACCAGAAATCCCCTTCTTCTTCCCCATTTCAGCCCCCGCCCATTTCCCTCCCCCGCGACTTCTCCCTCCCCCGCGAAATCTCCCTCCCCCGCGAAATCTCTCCACCGCCGCTCCTCCAGCTTCTGCCATTCTCCGGTGACCTCCTTCCCCGGTTAGTTTTTCTTCCTATTTCGTTTTTAATGCTTTTAATTAGTTATAGATTCAATTCTTTGTTTTGGGTTTGGGTTGTGGGTGTTGGTGGTGGGTTGGGGACTATGGGGAGGGCTGTTAGGCGAGGCAGTGGTGGTTGGGGGTGGCTGTGGGCGGGGCAGTGATGGTTGGGGGTGGTTGTGAGCGGGGCAGTGGTGGTTGGGGGTGGCTGTGGGCAGGGCAGTGGTGGTTAGGGGGCAGTGGTGGTTGGGGGTGGTTGTGGGCGGGGCAGTGGTGGTTGGGGGGGCATTGGTGGTTGGGGGTGGCTGTGGGCGGGGCAGTGGTGGTTGGGGGGGGCAGTGGTGGTTGCGGGTGGCTGTGGGGGGGCAGTGGTGGTTGAGGGGGCAGTGGTGGTTAGGGGTGGCTGTGGGCGGGACAGTGGTGGTTGGGGGTGGCTGTGGGTTGCAGGTTTGTGCTGGGTGAGGCTGGGTGGGCTGGGTGGTGCGGGGTTTGGTTTCCATGTCCGACGACATATGAAGCAAGCATGTTGGTGATCATGTGGCTAAGGTATGTTCAAAGGCAGCCCCTAATGCTCTTAAATTCTCAATTTTTATGCCTATTTTATGTTACAAGTGATGTATTAAGTAGCTTTTATTTATTTTTCAAGTTTGAAGCTCAAATGATGTATATTATTGAAGCCATGTATTTTGTTTAGCTAGTTTATGGTTGAAGCCTGTTTGTTGTTAAACTGAATTGTGTTTACTTTGGGCAGCCCATAATTCTCTTAAATTTACCATTTTTATGCATAATTCATGTTACAAGTGATGTATCATAAGGATGTAGAGGTGATGTATATTTTGAAGTGTAATTTGTTTAGAGGTGATGCATATTTATGCTTTAAGTATCAAGTTCAAGTGATGTATACTTTGAAGTGTAATATGATGATGAAGTTTGATTATGTAGTTTGAATAATCATGTCATGTTGTTTGGATTTGGATTTGGATTTGTCTTGGGAGAGGCCATTAAGGCCGGGAAACCTCCGATAAACGAATAGGTCATGCCGAAATTTTCAAAATTATTAATATCTTGCATTAAATGTATGTAAACACTTGTCATTTTTTGGACATCTTATTTGTTTGGCCAACCAACCCTAAACTTGTTGAATGTGCCTTTTAAATTTTTCACCCTTGCAGATCTGATGGCTAGTGAGGGTTTACCTACTCGACCCACCTACCCACCAGCCAGACAGGCCCTCTCAGGAGAGTTTGATCTGTTCGTTTCTCAGTATGAGCTGCTTGGTTCGGTGTCGACCGCCGCTCTGGCTGCGGACGCGGACCTTTTAGGGCCTGCCGATAGGTCCGCACCCCCCAGATCTTCGACGCCATCCACACCCACTGGTTCAGCCCATCATCCGACGTCTGATGCGGCATCGGACGAGGGTGTCATACCAGGGCGTCGTGCCCTCCCTTGGTCACATGCTACCCATACGTAAGTAATGATTTATTTTTTAACACATTTTCAAATATATTTCACGAGTTATTTTTTCCTAACAACTTCACCTCTTTCAAGTTTGCATCGGACTCGGGCCAGATTTCCGGTTGCATCACTCGGTCCTTCCACCTGAGGCAGGACCCTGCTGGATATGCCTGGTTCTGTGTCACCCCGCAGACACGTAGATTCTACTGGGATGAGTTTCAGGCATTCAAATTTGATGAATTTCACTTTTTGATGCTTAATCGATCATTACTTTTCTAACCACATTTTTATTTTTCCTCTGTATAATAATTGCAGAAGGCGTACAGCTGGCCAGCCGACATCGCCCACGACGTGGAGCAGGCCTGTCGCCAGAGGGCCGTCTAACGCTACAGGGACTTCGTCAACTCGCTCAAGACCAAGTGGGAGCGTGACCCCATTTCTGCGAGGCCTCCCTACGTATCCGAGGCCACCTGGGCGGGCTGGATAGAAGGGTGGCTGGACCCTGCTAACCAAGCCCGCAGCGCCCGGAACGCAGCGAACCGGCGCAGCGGCAATCTACAGGCCCCAGCACCTGCCACACACTCAGGTGGTTCGGTTTCCCACGCCACCACGATGCGTGCTATGGTAAGTATTTTAATATTGGATTATTTAGATTCATTGATTTCATTGGATTATTTAGATTCATTGACTTAAGTGGATTATTTAGATTCATTGATTTCTTAGGTTCTGCTGTTGTTTTTTTTGGTATTCATATATGGTTAATGTAAGTAGTATATGTGTTCATTTGTCTTTTTCTTTTTATTTTTGATTTGACTTGGAAGAGGCCTTTAAGGCCGGGATACCTCCGATAAACGAATAGGTCATGCCGAAATTTTTAAAATTCTGGATTTCACTAACATATTTTATTTCATTCTTTCAGCACGCGAAGACGGAGGAGTGGCCAGCCTCCTACGATCTCTTCTACAAGACGCATCGGAAGAAAGCCTCCGACGGGACGGAGGACTGGATCACGGCGAAGGCCCACGACATCAGTGTAAGTAGTCTACGATATCATTTGTTTTTTCCTTAGTTTGTTTTATTTCTGAACCCTAAACCCTAACAATTCTTATTCTCATTTCAGGACGAGTACAACAGATTATTGGCATAGAGGGGAGAAGAGGCCGACAAGAACCGTGCTTATTGGGATGCGGTTCAGACCATCGGCCCTCAGAATAAGAAGAAGAGGGAGGTGTACGGGGTTGGATCAGCAGCGCCGCGATTCTTCCCCGAAGTTCTGCATCCAGGTGCTTCCTCCGAGGCCAGCACCTCCATGCCTTATGCGACGCCAGAGGATATTTCGCGCCTGGACGTAGATCATGCGGCGCTGCAGCATGAGATGGATACCATCAGGGCGCAGCATGAGGAGAGTGTACAGGCACTGCGGTCGCAGCTCACTCAGACCCAGTAGGCGCTGCAGCAGTCGCTTCAGCAGGCGCAGCAGGAGACGAAGTAGGCGCAGCAGGAGACGAAGCAGGAAATCTCGCAGCTATCGTAGATCCTCCTCTCTTTCCTTTCCAGCTCCTCGTAGCCTCAGCCTCGCCCTCAGGATGGTCAGCCTTCTCCGCATGATCCCCCTCCAACTTCCTCTGCATAGTATTTCATTTTTTGATTTTTCGTACTGACTATTTCATTTATTGCGTTGACATATTCTTTGTTCTTCTATATTTTATCTGACATTTATACCGGATTCCATTTCATTTGTGTTGTTTAATTATACGAATTTCAATACGCAAATACCGTATTTCTGTATAATATTCGTAAAAATGATTTTATATACAAAATAAAATATATTATAAAAATTAAATAATAATAAAAACTATTTAATTAATAATATATTGATATTATTAATAAATTATAAATATTTAATATTTAATATTTAATATTTAATATTAATTTAAATAATAGCGACGAACCTTCGATGAAACATAAATGTCGCAGTCTGGGCATATAAAAAAATCAAAAATTTTAAAATAGTGACGAAAAAGATATATCGATGAACGGACGGCGGAAAAAACAGGTCGCAGACCTGACAGTTTTACGTTGCAATTTTACGACGAACCGCAATGACCTTGATCTTGTCGCAATATAACGACGTCGTACCGACGAAAATCACTTTGCGACAAGCCGTATGGCGACATACATATTTCGTCGCCATTTCGTCACTATATACCTTTAGCGACGAAATGGCGACGAAATATGTCTGTCGCTATATGGCTTTTTTTTGTGGTGGAAGTAACTTTCAGATCTCCTTAAACTTCCTTTGTGAATACACAAGATTGTAGAAAGAACTACAAAACTATGCTAATCATACATAAAGAAAATGAAACAAAGAAGAGAGAAATAGCCGAGATATAACAATTGTTATTATCTTTAAAGCGAAATTTCCTTTACAATTAAGCAAGATAGACTAAGTGGCAAACACCCCCTATGATATAAGTGTTTATTCATTTTGTTTGTTCTACAAGAGGAAAATTGAACTTGTCTATTCAAAGCGTTTAATACCAAAGGAAGAATAAGAGAGAAGAGGAATAAATTCTGTAGATTTTCTCAAAAGCCTTTCCAAAAGTCTATTTCAAAACAAATCAAAAATATATTTAAAATATATCTTCAAAACTTTTTGATCACTGTGTTGATAGACTTTAAATCACAAGAAAGAAGCTAATTTGTCACCTCTTTGCAAAAGTTAACTTCCAAAGTTAGTTTATGACCATTTAAGATTGAAAACTTTTGTTCAACATCTCAAGAAAACTTCAATCCCAAGGGCCGGAAAAAATAGGAGTAACATCATGTTGATTTCTTTGTAAAAATGGCCTTTCTCCATGATATTTTCGTTCAAGATTCAACCCCACAGTTTGCCAAAATAGATATGAAAAATGACAAGGAATGACAACATATTAATCATATTCGTTCTCCTTTTCTTTTTATTCTTCCTCTTCTTGATTATCATATCCATCCGCAATGAAAACTTTTTTTTTCCTCTATTTTCCCCTCAATAGTCTCTTTTTTCGATTAATATCATCCTCCACAATAATTTCGTTTTAAGATTGCTGAAAATTTTAGTTTTGGAGATATTGAAGATGATAAGCATCTAAAAAACCAATAACAAAGTCCGTAGAAAATGGAAGACGATATCAAAGAAGTAACTTTCAAGTCTCATTAAACTTCCTTTTGTGAATGCATAAGATTGTAGAAAGAAGTACATAGGTATGATAATCATAAATAAAGAAAATGAAGCAAAGAAGAGAGAAATAGGCGACACGCAACAAACATTATTATCATAAAAGCAAAACCGTCTCCACCATCGAGTAAGGTAGACTACGCGGCGAACGTCTCCTGGGATATAACTGCTTCTTTCTTTTGTTTGCTCTATAAGAGAAAATTTGAACTAGTCGATTTGAAGTATTTAATACCAGAAAAAGAAGAAGAGAGAAGAGGGGGGAAATTCTGCGGGTTTTCTCAAAAGTCTTTCCAAAAGTCTCTTTCAAAGCAAATCAAAAGTATATTTAAATTATATCTTCAAAACCTTTTGATCTCTATATTTATGGACTTCAAATCACAAAAAAAAAGTTAATTTGTAGAATTTAACATACAAAGTTAATTTATGATCATTCAAGATTGAAAGTAGGTGCTCCAAGTTATAGAAGTTATATCATTTTATCAAAAGACAACAGAAATTTTCTGCTATATGAGTCGACCGAACATTCTGTCAATGTCACCAGACGCATGTTTTGAAATTTTGAACGTTCAGTAAATGCCTTCGTCGAACGTTTGATGATGCGTATTGTGACTGGACATAAACTTCAGAATTTGACTAGACTTAAAGATTGTTCTCAGAGCTCATCACCGAACATTCAGTCTCACTCATCAAATGTTCAATCACCTCATAATTCAGAAAATTCAAAATATCATCTTGTCCATCTAATCTAAGTTTTTATTTCATCATGCGATCATCATTCATATGTATGTTTATATAAATCTATAGTGTTTTCTAAAACATTTATATGTACTTTTTTTTCAAGAGAAAGAACTATAAATCTTGTTTAAGAGTGGGACAAAACATCATTATCCTTTGTCCGAAAAAGCTCGATCATCACTTTCACTAAAAAAAAAAACCTGAATCTGCAGAACCCCACTTTCATTAAATATATTTACGTATGTATGGTCATTATCATGATTCCTCGCGCCACATAACAAGACAAAACCCCAAATGTAAAGTTTGATTTCTTAAAGACTGCTTAGAGTGCTGAACTCATTCTGTCACCTCAACAAAGTTAGTACCGTTTGGACTAAAATAATTATTTCATGAAAAACCCATTTCAAATTGCTTCAATTCTTGGTTCTAATTAATACTTCTAGATTCAGTTCCCTCTTCTATTGTTTGTTCTATGTAATGGAGTTAGATGATGAGGAGTACAAGAAGAAAGAGCGTATTGTGCTGGTCATAGTACTGGTTTTTGCTGCTCTTGCTATTGCTTCTTTGCTTGTTGTCTTCAGCTACTATTGCTATCTCCGTAACAAAGTTGCTAAGCGCTTCAAAAATCAGAAACGTAAGTTACTCGATTTCTCTGATTTATAGATTTTTCCTCCATTATTTATGGTTCCTTGCTTAGAAGTTTGGTGCTGTTGAGCTTTTCTTGCTTGAGTTATGCTCCTATGGTCCTCTAATCTTCCATTCTTTCCTTTTCTTTGTGAGTTTTTTTTGGTGGTGGTGGTGGTGGGTGGGGGAGGAAGAGAGGGGGAGGGAATGAATTGAACTCCACGGTCATCCCTTGACAGAGTTGTAGAACTAGGACTTGAGTTCTAGTGGTCATACATTAGATTTTGCTAGGGGATATCTAGATTGACATGTATTTATATGTTTCTTTTTCACCTTGTGACAGTAGTATTTGTTCTTATTATTATTAGGTTGGGTGTGTGTTTCTATATTTTTGGATCCTGATTTAAAGATTGCCTCATTTGTGATTTTGTTTGTTAGTTCTGTATATAAAGTTCTCTGCTTTTTGTCAGAAGCTGTTGATCATGAGGATAAAGAATTGAGTCCTGCAAATGTCCAAGTTGCCATTGAGACAGGGCCGCAGGTATTCACATTCAAGCAGTTGCACGTTGCCACTTGTAGATTTGGGAAATCTAATATAATAGGGCATGGTGCATTTGGATCGGTCTACCGAGGAGTGCTTCAGAACGGGAGAAAAGTAGCGGTAAAGTTGATGGATGCCGCTGGAAAGCAGGGAGAGGAGGAGTTTAAAGTAGAGGTACCTTGGTGTTGAAAATCATTAATTCCATGCATTTATCTCATAGGAGTTTTAGATATAAACTAGTTGGAGACTGTAAATGTTGGTAGTTATGATGTATCTGGCTTTCGATTCCTATATTTGAAATAACAATAATATCTGATTTTCATAGTTATGGTGCTTTTGTGTGCAATTTTTGTGTTTTGAGGTTATAGTAATACCTTATTAAGTTTCTGAAGCAAAATGAAAGAGCCAGAAACGGCTAGTTTTCGTGTCGACTGACTAAATATTGGTGGTTCTGGCTATCAGGTGGAACTCCTAAGTCGGCTCCGTTCACCATATTTGTTGAACTTGGTTGGTTACTGCTCAGAAAGTAGTCGTAAATTGCTTGTCTATGAGTTCATGTCAAATGGTGGGCTGCAAGAACATTTGTACTCCTCTGGTGAGGACTCAGAGTTTGCTTTGTGAAGTTTTCTTATTTTGTAGCAATTTTGTGCTTCTATGCTCTACATGGAGTTTAATTGGCATGTTCAAGTAAGAGAAGCAAAAGTTTTAGTGCACGAATGTTATCATGCTAGTTCCTTTCCAGGTAGTCTAATAATCTCTACAACGCACATTAGCTTTTCTTTCAGATACGTCTTTTAGTGCACAAAGGGAGTAGCAGAGTTGGATAAATCGAGTTTCTGCTGGTCAATATTATGTTCTATTATTGTGATCCGTTCGGTAATTAAATGTTTTCGTGGAAAACACATGACCAACGTGAATGAATCAAGAGTTACATGAAATTTCTTAGTACATAAGGTAAAAGAAGGAAAAGGAAAATGCTATTTGTCTGGTATGAAGTGGATTTTTAAGTATTGTTGCCTTCATTACGCCATCGTTTGTTATCATCTACATTGCCTTTGATGCAATATGGGTTCTCATTATCACCTTTTCCATCATCAATCTTGCTAGGTTCTTATAAAGGTTCAACCAACTTGGACTGGAAGACTCGCTTGAGGATAGCCTTGGAGGCAGCAAGAGGTTTGGAGTATCTGCACGAACACGTATCTCCTCCTATTATTCATAGAGATTTTAAAAGCAGCAATATCCTTTTGGACAAGAACTTCCATGCTAAAGTTTCCGACTTTGGATTAGCTAAAATCGGATCTGACAAAGCCGGTGGCCATGTTTCTACCCGAGTCTTGGGTACCCAAGGATATGTTGCCCCTGAGTAAGATTTTGAATTACCTCATCAGCTAATCTAATGACTGCAACATCTTTCAACGAACTGTTGATATTGTTGGAAAAGTACTTAAAAGTACTTTAAATCTTGTGATCGAACCTTGTAATAATATTATGTGACCTATTGATAGGAGATTAGGTGAAGTTTAGAGTGTTTTATGAACAATGGAAAGAAATAGGAGCGTTTCAAACACATGAAGCTCCTAATGTAGACGTTCGAAGTGTTCTGGAAGATTTTCAGAACACTTCGAACGCCTGTAGACGTTCGAAGTGACATGAAGCGCCTAATGTAGGCCTTTGAAGTGTTCCAGGAAGCCTCAGAACACTTCGAACACCTACATAATGCGTCTGAAGTATTGCGTCAGTTCATAAATGATGCAACTTCTACACCAAATGGCATCTCTTTTCATATTGAACATCCATGACTGATCCTAGGGGGAATAGTCTGCATAAAAGGGTCTTTTGAACTGGTTGTTTGTGAATTCAAAGCCTATAAACAGTAGGCTTTGCTATCTTTAACATATACTTGAAAATTTTTCAAAACTTGTGCAAAATTTCTGCAGCATTCCTTTTCTTCTATCCTTTCCTATCATTCTCTTCTACAAAAAAAAAAGTTCAATACTTTCTCTCTAAGAGCAATAGACAGAAAATAAGCCGCTATATCCTAGGAAGCATTTGCTAAAAAAAATATTTTACTCAATGGTATAGACAAAATTGCTTTAAGGACAGTGTCAATCTAGTCACGTCTCGGCTTTGGTTTTCTCTGTTGAATCACTTGGTTTCCATATTCTCTGCAATTTTCTCTCCAACAGATATCTATAACTGTGTACTGTCTATTTTGATGTTTCCGTAGATATGCACTAACTGGACATCTTACCACGAAATCAGATGTTTATAGTTACGGAATAGTGCTTCTTGAATTACTAACAGGCAGAGTTCCTGTTGACATGAAAAGACCCCCTGGAGAAGGTGTTCTTGTCTCGTGGGTATGTTCCTTTTAGCCGTCTATTTATCTTCAAGTTGTCTGGTTTTGTCATTTTCGAATGTTTCCCGACTGCCTATGATGCTTCATGTCCGTTGTATCAGGCATTGCCGCGGCTCACAGATAGAGAGAAGGTAATGGAAATTATGGATCCCATGTTGGAAGGTCAGTACTCGATGAAGGAGGTCATCCAAATATCCGCGATTGCAGCAATGTGTGTGCAACCAGAGGCAGATTACAGGCCACTGATGGCAGATGTGGTGCAGTCACTTGTTCCACTGGTGAAAAATTACAGTCCAGCTTCAAAGGCGACTAGCTCCTCTAGCTTCGGTATCGCGCATTCTCCCAAGGGATAGGAGTTTGAAGTAGATTCAATAAAACTAAGGCCGTTGGTTGCCATTTGTTACCATCTACAGCTTCTGACCTACCCTAATGGTGAAGTGTGTCACACTTTGGTAGATATGGATTATATAGTAGTTTAGTTAATTGAAAGACTATGTAGTTAGCTAGGCTAATGGTTATCGATGTTTGTCAAAAATAAAAAAAAATTGGGGACTTATATTGTTGCATTTGTATGAACTTATGACTATTTGATTTTAATTTAGGACGTTTGCCGCCCTTATGTTTGAAATTCATACTTAACACCCAGTGTTTTTGGACTGATGGAAAAATGGCATTTTCAGTAAAAACCGCCGGAAATCAGTTAAAAATAAATGTATTTCGGTTGTTTCATATTTTTCATCTCCTATATCCAACCTCCATCTTGCAGCTTCCATTTCCCAAATGATCATGGAACAAAGTCCAACTACATGCGTATGCACTACTGATATGAACCCCTTCCACCGAGGCATCCTGGCTGCATACAAAGAATTCTCCTTCAACCAGCTAAGCTTTACCATACCACCACTTGTGTAGCCAGCATCTGGAGCCTTCCCCAAATATTTCACACAAACAGCCTCGCACGTGGTATATGTTGTTGGAAAAGTACGTTACAGTACTCTTTCTTAATGCTCTAAATTTATATAAAGAGTATATGAAGTAGTTTGAGAGTTTGAAGTTTCTGGAGGACTTGGATCGATCAATGTTGGAGACATCTATCGATCGATGTGGTACGTAGCAGTCCTGGAAGCATTCTGTCCAACATAGATCAATCACATCGATCGATCTATGTGACATCGATCGATCGATGTCATCGATCGATGTAGGACAGAATGGAAAGTGAAGTCTCTGTCCGACTTCGATCGATCACATCGATCGATCGAAGTGACATCGATCGATCGATGTGCCAACGGACAGAATTTTTCACCAGGAGTTGCAGCTTTTGATCCAAGAATCATCTCTCTTCGCCTATGAACGGTAATCAATGGCTCTTGGAGGTTGAAATGAGACTGAGACATGTTTCAAAAGAGGTTTTAAACACACCCCAAGATCTATAAATAGTAGATCTTGGTATTTTCAAGATACAATAATTCACTTTTGCAAAACTAAGAAAATCTCAGCATTTCCTGCACCCTCTTCTTCTCTTCCATTACCTTCAACTATCAAGTTCAGTCTTTCTCCTCTAGAGCAAAGGGAATAAAGACAGCCGTTATATCCTGGGAAGCATTTGCTTGAAGACTACCTTGCTCTTTGGTAGGAGCAAAATTGCTTTAAGGACAGTGACTAGTTTGTCACGTCTCGGCTTCGTTTTTTTGTGATTTTCATATTCTCATCCTATATTTCCAACAATCTTAAAGCAATTTTTGAGAATATGGCAACAAGACTAGCACCGGTTCCCGATATGTCAAAGATGGAGCCATTCGATGGCAAGTTCTTCAAGCGTTGGGCGGCTAAGGTGCAGTTTTTCTTGGATATGATTTCTGTTTCATATGTGTTGACACGAGATAAACCAACAGATGAAACAGAAAAAGTCAAATACGAGGCTGACAACACAACTTGCAGAGGACATATTCTGCACTCCCTCTCAAATTCTTTATTTGACATTTATGTCAAATTCTCGTCAGCAAGGGATATCTGGACAGCACTTCAGAACAAATATGGTTCTGAAGATGTTGGTAGAAGAAAGTATGTGGTCAGTGAATTTCTGAAATTCCAAATGGTGGACCACATATCCATCAATGATCAAATCCACCAATATCAACAATTGGTGGATAACACGGAGCAAGAAGGTATCAAAGTTGATGAAACTTTTCAAGCAGCTTCCTTGTTGGAAAAGCTTCCTTCTTCTTGGAGTAAATACAAGAAGAGAGGTAAGCATGATGATGCCAAGTTGACCTTGGATGGAGTCATCAAGCACATCCGCATTGAGGAGAATAATCGGCTTGATGACAATAGGCGTGATGAAAGTCAAACTCGTGCCAATGTGGTGGAGAACAAGCCAAAAAGACAAAAAGTTCAACTCAATGGCAAATGTAAGACATTTATGCAGGGACAAGGACAGAAAAAGATGAAAAGAGCGTGCTGGGTGTGCGGAAAGCTTGGACACAGAGCAGCCAAATGCAACCAACAGAAAGGCCAACCGAGCAACCAAGCACATCTGGTAGAATCTTCAAAGACGGATGAGGAGATCATCGCTGCGGTCGTCTTGTCTGAGGTAAACCTTATCAGTAGTGCTTCGGAATGGGTGGTAGACACGGGGGCTACCAAGCACATTGCCACCAGTAAGGATCTATTTTTTGAATATCAAGAAATAGGTGATGGCGAGCAAGTCTTCTTGGGAGATGCACATGGTATCAAAGTTCTTGGTAAAGGAAAGGTGCTCCTCAAGTTGACTTCTGGCAAGAGACTGGAGTTAAACAATGTGCTGCATGTTCCTGCGATGCGTAGGAACTTGATTTCTGGAGTACTACTAAACAAGGCTAATATTAAACTTGTTCTTGAGTCTGATAAGCTTATTCTTTCTAGGAACGGGGAGTTTGTAGGGAAAGGTTATTGCTCCGAGGGTTTACTTGTATTGGATGCTGTTTGTGTTATAAATAATAAGGATGTATCTACTTCTGCTTACGTTGTTGATTCTTTTGATATTTGGCATGCGAGATTAGGACATGTTAACAAAGATGCATTAAAAAGATTAAAGTTCACCAACTTAATTTCCTAAGCATGTGAAGATGACTTTGGAAAGTGTGAGTTTTGTGTAGAAGCAAAACATCACAAGAAGTCATTTAAGTCTGTTGAAAGAACAACAGATAAGTTAGAACTCATACATAGTGATCTTGGTGACTTTAGAGGCTATACAAGTAAAGGTGGTAAAAAGTACTACATAACTTTTATTGATGACTTTTCTAGATTCACTAGAGTTTATTTGTTAGCACATAAAGATGAATCTGAAAGCATGTTCATCAGGTATAAGAATGAAGTTGAGAATCAACTAGATAGAAAGATTAAGAGGTTGAGGACAGATGGAGGAGGTGAGTATAATGTGTTATCTTTACAAAGATTTTGTGAAGATAATGGAATTATACATGAGTTTACACCGCCTTATACTCCTCAGTCAAACGGACTCGCTGAAAGGAAAAATAGAATACTTAAGGATATGATGAACGCCATGCTTATAAGTTCAGGCTTGCCTAACACTATGTGGGGAGAGACAATTCTTTCGGCATGTCATATCTTGAATAGAATCCCACATAAAAAGACCAATAAAACTCCTATCTCTCCCATATGCGACCGGATATTGCATACACAGTGGGAGTAGTCAGTTAGTTTATGCATCGGCCTCAAAAGGAACATATGATAGCTGTTAAAAGAATAATGAGATACTTGAAAGGGACTACAGATCGAGGGATAGTGTTTGCAAAAACTGGTGACCTTGGTGTTGAAATATTTACTAATGCTGATTGGGCAGGAAATCCGAATGATAGACGGTCTACCTCGGGGTTCTTCACCTTTGTTGGAGGAAATTTTGTCACATGGAAAAGCAAGAAGCAAAATGTTGTAGCCTTATCGAGTGCCGAAGCAGAATTTCGAGGAATTACATATAGATTCATGTTGTTGGATAGTGGTTCTATCATTGAATCTAAGAATGCTGAGTTTTTTGAGCATATTTTTCCTATGAAGAAAGAGTCAGTAGTTAGTTCGGGTTATGAAAAAAGTGAGTCTAGCAAAATAACTAACAATGATACTTCACCTAGAAGAAGTAAGAGGAAAAGAGTAGAAAAGTCCTTTGGTAATGATTTTGTCACTGCTTTCATTTTAGAAAATGACCCTACGACGTATCAAGAGGCAGTAATGTCTATAGACTCCAAGTTTTGGAAAGAAGCTATCAATAGTGAACTTGAGTCTATACTTAGCAACAATACTTGGGAACTCGTAGACTTGCCTAGAGGTTGTAAACCTATCAGTTGCAAGTGGGTCTTTAGAAAGAAACTAAAGGCGGACGGAACAATTGATAAGTTTAAGGCTAGGCTTGTGGCTAAAGGGTTTACCCAACAGGAAGGAATAGATTTCTTTGATACCTATTCACCTCTTGCTACGATTACGTCCATTAGAGTGTTAATAGCATTAGCTTCCATTTATAAGTTAGTTGTACATCAAATGGATGTTAAAACAGCATTTCTAAATAGAGATTTTAAAGAAGAAATTTACATGAAGCAACTCGAAAGGATGATAGCTAAAGGACAAGAACATAAGGTTTGTAGGTTAAAGAAGTCTTTATATGGTTTAAAACAAGCGCCTAAGCAATGGCATGAAAAATTTGATAATGCCATGTTGTCTAATGGGTATGTTGTAAATGAAAGCGATAGATGCATTTACAATAAGTTTGAAAATCTTGATGGTGTTATTGTTTATTTATATGTTGATGACTTGTTAATCTTTGGTACAAGTCTTGATGTTGTAAATGGTACCAAGTTGTTTTTATCCTCTGTTTTTGAAATGAAAGACATGGGAAAAGCAGATTTAATTTTTGGTCTTAGATTGATAGAAAAATGTGGGGGTTATATGCTTTCTCAATCTCATTATGTTGAAAAGATTTTGAGAAAGTTTAATTATTTTGATGTCAAACCTGTTAGTACTCCATATGATGCATCCATAAGGTTGGAGAAGAATAAACATAATGGTGTTTCTCAATGTGAATATGCTAAGATCATTGGTAGTGTCATGTACCTCATGAATTGCACTAGGCCAGATATTGCATATTCTGTTAATCGTTTAGCTAGGTATACTCATAGTCCAAGTAAAGAGCATTGGGATGCTTTGAAACGACTATTGAGATATCTAAGGGGAACTATGGACTTAGGACTTACCTTTACTGGAAGTCCTGCTGTCTTAGAAGGTTATTGTGACGCTAATTGGGTCACAGATAACGATGAAATAAACTCCACCAGTGGTTATGTATTTACTTTGGGTGGTGGTGCCATTTCATGGAAATCCTCTAAACAAACGTGTAAAGCTAAATCAACAATGAAATCTGAGTTTGTTGCTTTAGAACTCGCTTGTTCAGAGGCGGAATGGTTAAGGAATTTACTTGTTGATATTCCTTTGTGGACTAAGCCTATGCCTTCCGTGTTTGTTCATTGTGACTCACAGGCAGCTATTGCTCGAGCAAGGAACAAAATATATAATGGGAAGAGCCGGCACATCCGCTTGAGGCACAATATTGTGCGTGACTTGATTAGTTCTAGGGTGGTTAACTTGGAATATATAAAAATCGAGTTGAACCTGGCTGATCCCTTAACTAAAGGTTTGAACCGAAAAATGGTTCTTAAGACATCGAGAGGAATGGGACTTGTTCCGTTGGATGTGAATTCTCTATGACAGGAACCCAACTCACAATTAGTAAGATCCTACAAACGGAGTTCAATGTGGTAAGAACACGTCATAGAAGAATTCTATAAAGTACTATTGTTTTTGTCCTTTCCTATGTTGATGTATATGTAGATAGTACTTACTGCATATTTAAGGGTGAGATTTAAGTCTCTTAATTGATAATTCATAGTCATTATAAATGGTGGTGTGTTGCAGTACACACTTGATGAATATCACCTATATAAGTGTGGAAGTGTGGCCGCTTCCTATGAGAGCCTGGAAAACTCTCTAGAGCGCTTATGAATTCTGGGATTGGGTGTAGGGCCATCAATGCACCACACCGCGAACTTGTATTAAGTTAGATGTTGACATGTCATTCGTATGATCATATAAACAGTAGTGAAATATGTGGTTCAAGACAGTTGTCACCCTATTTCCGTTTATATATCTTCAAAATGTACTACCGGATAGTTCAAGACGTTTGTCACTACTCCGTTATGTGTCATCATCTTATTTTGGTAGAGAAGAAATCCGTTGACTATCGTATGGAAGGCTCGTATATAAGTTTGAATCATGTGGGGGATTGTTGGAAAAGTACGTTACAGTACTCTTTCTTAATGCTCCAAACTTATATAAAGAGTATATGAGGTAGTTTGAGAGTTTGAAGTTTCTGGAGGACTTGGATCGATCAATGTTGGAGACATCGATCGATCGATGTGGTACGTAGCAGTCCTGGAAGCATTCTGTCCAACATAGATCGATCACATCGATCGATCTATGTGACATCGATCGATCGATGTGATCGATCGATGTAGGACAGAATGGAAAGTGAAGTCTCTGTCCGACTTCGATCGATCACATCGATCGATCGAAGTGACATCGATCGATCGATGTGCTAACGGACATAATTTTTCACCAGGAGTTGCAGCTTTTGATCCAAGAATCATCTCTCTTCGCCTATGAACGGTAATCAACGGCTCTTGGAGGTTGAAATGAGGCTGAGACATGTTTCAAAAGAGGTTTTAAACACACCCCAAGATCTATAAATAGTAGATCTTGGTTTTTTCAAGATACAATAATTCACTTTTGCAAAACTAAGAAAATCTCAGCATTTCCTGCATCCTCTTCTTCTCTTCCATTACCTTCAACTATCAAGTTCAGTCTTTCTCCTCTAGAGCAAAGGGAAGAAAGACATCCGTTTTATCCTGGGAAGCATTTGCTTGAAGACTACTTTGCTCTTTGGTAGGAGCAAAATTGCTTTAAGGACAGTGACTAGTTTGTCACGTCTCGGCTTCGTTTTCTTGTGATTTTCATATTCTCATCCTATATTTCCAACATATCTGACACCTATCACAGGTTCACCATCAATGGGTAGTCCAAGCAAATATTCAACATCTTCAAGAGTCACTGTCATCTTTCCAACAGTGAAATGAAATGTGTTTGTTTCTGTCCTCCATCTCTTTACCAGTGTAGATATAAGTGGATTGTCCAAACTAATTGCTGGTATCAATCTTAAATAGCCAAACTCAGATTTCTTCACCAATTCTATCTGCTTATCTGTGAAAACCCATCTGTGAAGCATTGTGAAAATTCAAGCAATCACGACTTGAATTATGATAAAACTCATCTAACACACAGTACGTAAAATGGAAATGTCGGTGATCAACAATCTAGAATTGTAAGGATAGAAATTCCAGAGAAGAAAGGAGGCAATTCAATGAAATTGATTCAAGAATGATGAATTGTTCAACACCTTCAGCGCTTACCTCGCAGCTTAAGAAGAAGAAGGGAAAAATGACTAAACTACCCTTCAGTAATGTCTCCCTACATTCGTATATATAAAGCTAAAATGGTCATTTCATTTGTTTAAACAAAACGCGCGCGCACGTTCTTTCCTTCTTCCCAGCCAACTTTCTTGCTGCTGAATTACTCCCTTCGGATCTCATGGGCCCACTGCTTAACCACCACGGCTGCTCAGTGCCAACTCACCCACTTGACATCTAAACCCCTTAATCATCGATTGACTCCCTTTTTTCAATGATTTAAATCTGATTTGCTTCTGATCATTATTTTTGAATACTTGCACATGTTTTAACAAGCTTGGAGGTGTGTTCATGACATCGAAGTGCACCCCGTTCCTAACCCAAATTACAACAAAATTAACCTTTTTAAGGCATGGTATTACATCGTATCAAACCAAGGAAAGAGATAAACTATGTTAATGTGAACACCTGTCCTTCCCAAACTGCGGTAGAAACATGTCTATCTTGATCATACAGGACATACTCGTCTATGGGACCAGGGTTGCCACTGTGAAAATCAGGGTTTTCCGAAAGTTTAGGCTTCTTGCGTAATCAACACCATTCCAAAAAAGCTCACATCTTTCTTCTTGTGTCTCAATGGAGCCTGTAGTTTTCTTCTCAATTTTCTGCCTTTCTGGCTCTCTGGCTCTCTGGATATGCTACTTGGAAATTCATCCGGTGACATCACAGTTGCTAAGGGACTAGATGATGGAGAGTTGGCGGTGATAGGAAAAGGGGCTATAGACAGGTATGGAATGATGGTGGAAATGGAGGTTGGAAGGTGGGGGTTGGGTATAGGAGATGAAAAATATAAAATGACTGAAATACCCTTATTTTTAACTGATTTCAGGCGGTTTCCACCTGAAAATGTCATTTTTCGGTCAGTCCAAAAGCACATGGGTGTTAAGTACGTAATTTCAAACATAAAAGAGTCAAACGTCAACTTAGCCAAAGCACATGGGAGCAAAAGGTGATTTTACCATTAATTTACTATGCGGTTCAACAAGGTGTAATCTTTGGTTTAGCTGTGTTATGTATTGTAGACTAATTTAAATACTTTTTTTTTTCATCAATCAAAGCATATAACCAAAATCATTAATTAAGGAAAATACTAGGGTGTTTGGCAGAATTTATAAGTTGGTCAAACCATCTTATAAGCATTTTTGTTTTTCTGGATGTGTTTGATAATTGGAAAAGCACTAGTTCCTTATAAGCACCTAAAATTTAAACAAGTTTGATCAAATATAATTATATTATTATACAAGCATCCTTCTGTTACATTGATTTACCCTTATGGTCACTTTGTATCTTTTTAAGCATATAAGTATTTACCTTACCAAAAATTTTAGTATTTACAAGTCACTTTATCTAAATATGCAACAACTTTTTTTTATAAAAAAAAACCAGCTTTTTATAAACTGAAAATTATAAGCATGAACACTTTTTTGTTATGCTAAGCTAAACATGCTCTAAAACCACCACCAGCTGAATTAGTCAGCAGAAAATCTTTTAGGTTCTTAATTTTCCACCAATACAGATTTTATCAAAAAGACAAAGTAGAATATAATGAACCGGCCAATTTGGATAAGATCAAACTTTGAAAATTTATTTTGACTGTGAGGAACGGACAAAGCTGGTCAAACCATGAAATTAGTAGTATTCATTGTTGTGATGTCAAAACTAGTCAATGGGACATTGTGAGCCAGTTGTCATATGTCATATCTTAGTTGATATATTTGTATTGTAATTTGTTCCAATAGGTTGAGAATTCAATTTTAGAGACACGTACAGTGTTAGTGTTCCACTGCTGCTAAATCGAAGACCTGGTTTGTAAGAAGAAACTTTGTGTGGAGCAATGCGTAAATCTTCACTCAACTTAGGATGCTACTAGGCTTTTGACTTGGAGCGGCCAGAGTCTTATGAACCCAAGAATGTCCTTTGCTCCAAGGATATTGTGAGCCAGCCAGTTGTGATTTTCGGGCATGTCCACATTTGTCTCCTCCACAATTTATTTCATAAGAATGTTTTCTCACAAAATATACATTTGTCCCATTGACAAAGTACAGTTATATAAAACAATTCCTGTACCTAACTTTATGCCTTTTTCTAAAACTATTTAGGCCATCTCTAATGGATACACCAAAACACCCATTTGGTACAAAAATCCACTCCAACCAAGTACCAAACCCAATACCTAATAGGTACCCCGTGATTTTTGAGTCCGACGTGGAATGAATTAAAACAACTTAAAATACAACTATATTAATTATATAGGTTTATGCGGGTTAGTGAAATAAAATATAGAGGAAAAAATAAGCAAAAGGGTGAAATTAAGAAAATTAGGCAAAATTACCAAAATACCCTCCCCACTTAAATGATGGGGGAGTTACACATTAGTATAACTCCCCGAAAAAGAGGGAGGCAACAGTTAAAGGAAAAAGGGAAGAGGGGGAAACGGCTAGAGAGCAAGGAGAGAAGAAAAGGAAGTGAAAAGAGAGAGAGAAAGAAGAAATGAAGAAGAAGAAGAAGAAGAAAGAGTGTCCAATCTAGGTTCAACCCTTCCTGCGATTCTACCAAACATTCGTAAGACTACTTAGAAGCAAAGGCAAGTAATCTTTCTATACGCTTTATGCAAATTTTGATATCTTAGGCCCTATGTTCTTATAAAGAAAAAACTCGGATCACACATTAGTAACTTCGATTTGTTTATGTTAGATGCTTCATTATATGCTATTGTTGTCGTTAATGGTGTAGAGTCATGTTCTTTGGGCCAATTTTTGAAAATGGTTACATTGTGATCTTTGTTGATAAATATGCACATAAAAGTGTTATTCGTAATGTGTTCATTGTTTGGTATAAGTTCTTGAGTTCATTACGTACATCTTAAGTGTTTTGAGCGTATTTGCAGAATGTTGAAGGATTAAAGATGTCATTGTTGTAGGTTTGTTGTGTTGGAAAGTTTGAAGAGATATATTGGAGGTTGTGGGTGATAGAAGGCCTAGGATGGACACTATTTTATGTATTTAAGAATCAACTCATGTTAGTTGTGTGTTAAGTATGATGAACCTAGGTGCTAAGATGGAACTTGAAGTGTAAACATGAAAGGGTTGAAGGAGGAAGGTGATGGGAAGAAGTTACTGCAGAAAAACTGCAGTTGTGAACCGTCAGAACACTTGGAACACCTACATTAGGCGCTTCAAGTAACATTAGGCGCCTAATGTAGGCGTTCAATGTGTCCCAGTACATCTCTGTACACTTCGAACACCTACATTAGGCGCTTCATGTCACATAAGGCGCTTCATGTAGGCGTTCGATGTGTCACAGCACATTCCAGAATACTTCGAACACCTCCAAAGGCGTTCGATGTCAGATAAGGCGCTTCATGTAGGCGTTCGATGTATACCAGCACATTCCAGAACACTTTGAACACCTAGAATAGGCGCTCCAAGTCACTTTAGGCGCCTCCTAAAGGCGTTCCAAGTGTACTGGAAGTTTCTTTTGACCCATTAAGCGCTCCATGTGTGTGAGATACCTTTATTCTCTTCCATTGCTCATAAAATACAAGTGTTTTGAAAGTGTGCATGAGTTGTAAACATTAAGTGTGAATGAGTAGGGTTAAGTATGAATTCGAAGTGGATTTGCGATACGAAAGGGCAAGAAGTGGTATGAATGAGGTGTATTTGAGTTGTAAACATTAAGTGTGAATGAGTAAAGTTAGGTATGAATCTGAAGTGAGTTAGCAATATGAAAGGGCACAAAATGGTACGAATAAGGTGTGTTTGAGGAAGTATGAACAAGCAAGGTTAAGTGTGAACTCGAGATGATTTTTGTAATACGAAAGGACATGAAATGGTACGAGCAGGATGTGATAGAGGTTCAGGACTTTGTATTTGATATGTAAAGTGTGTGTGCATATTTATACGTTTGATATGATGTTACATGAGCATTCTGCATCATGACATGAACACTTTGCATTTCGACATGAGTTTCGTTTTGCGAAAAGAATACGAGTTTGAAAAGAAGATTAAAGTTTTCGAAAAGCAACTATGGCTGCTGGTTGATTGCAGGGTATAAAAGTCATGCCTGCAAAAGCAGGGTATAAAAGCGTGATCTGTGAATCAACAGCAGGGTATAAAATATTTTATGGGGGCCGTGGACCTATCAGCACGAAAAATAAAGTTATTTTGTGGGGCCGTGGACTTATCAGCACGGATATATGATATATGTAATGGGACCGTGGACCTTTCAGCACGGGGTATAAAGTTATATGTTATGGGACCGTGGACCTTTCAGCACGGGGTATAAAGTTATATGTTATGGGGTCGTGGACCTTTCAGCACGGGGTATAAAGTTCTGTTTGCCGTGGACTGATCACCCACAGGGTATAAAGTTCTGCTACGCGAAGAATATGATAAGAAGAATTATGAAAAGTTTTGTGAAATGACACGCATGACATGTTTGCGAAAGAAGACATATGCATGAGTTTTGTATGTGGTTTTGAAGAAGTACATGCATCATGTTACACGAAGCATAAGATTTGACATGCAAGAGATGTTACTAGCATATGTTCTGTTTATGTAGAATGTTTGGCTCTATATGTGTTGGTTTCATTTTGTTTGCCAATTATGTGGTTTATTTGGATGTGATGAATCATTATAAAGATGCTATTTGCCAACCCGATCACCTTATTTTGGGCATTGATTTATGTACTGGTGACTCGTCATGTGTGATCCCGTAAGGTGTATAGACGGGTTACTTGCTGGCGATGTTTTCGCTAAGAACAAATACTCTATCTGCTTTTCAAGTGAGCCAAAGTACGAGATGATTTTGTAGAAGATAACGGCGAGGGGGCTCATTGGGACAATGGTCACTAAAGTGGACCGGCTTACAGTCTTTATCTTTTAGTTGAAGGATTTACTGTTAAGGCTTCGTGTTGAAGGATACTTTAGACACTCTTCCTGACATGTTTTATTTCCGCTGTGTTTCATTTGGGATATTACTGTTTTGTTATTGAAGTTTTTAATTCTACGACGTTTCCGCTGATATTGTGTAAAATTTGGTATTTTGGATTGAAGATAGTTTTAACAAAAAAAATTAGAAGCCTTCTATTACAAAAGCTGCACGGTGTCAAGTCAATAGCTTTTGGTTGTGCCTAATTCATAGGTCGAACTTTTTCTGAAATTGTGAGTGCTAAAAATAAGTTAGCGGATGTTAAACCTAATATCGAATATAGATCAAACGTTACATCTTTATGTCAAAAATTATATATATATATATATATATATATATATATATATATATACACACACACTTTGAAGGACCTAAATTCTTAAGATAAAGCATTCAATTCGTAGGTCGAATAATTACTCTTGAAATGTAGAACATTGGATATAATTTCTTAACCTTAAAGAACCCAATGTATAAAAGGTTGAACATATCTATGTGTGAGTATACACGCATTTTATATAAATACTTAATATGTATATGTCAATAATTTATCGATATAGTGCTTCATACATAAATTCAATGAAATATTCCCTTTCTTCAATGGTTGTAACATAATGGTAAGGCATAAACCGTTGGTCCAAATCCAATATAAAGGGTTTTCGGAAAACTCCGATGGTAGTATTCATCTTTGCTTGGAGAATAGCAAAAAATATTCATATATTTAATAGAAAGTCATTCAGGGAATACTACATTTTGGCATTGTATTTATTATCAAATAATTAGAACAATTTAATCAAATAAGTACAAAAAAGATACACAGTATTGATCAATGAATATAGTACTTTTAGCCTAATAAAATTTCCTATCTATTAGGACAAATTAAGTATATTTTGTGTAGAATATAACAAATTAGAATACACACTTGTTTGTTGTACATGAAATATAACATTAAAGGTTGAATGGTTTGTCATTAAGTGCATTACATATTGATAAATAATTGACTTTTAGCATCCGTACATAGTTCAGACTTCAGCAAATATACAAATCAAAAAGATAAGATTTAACTTTCTAACAATAGAGTTAATAAACATAACATTAATCAGAAATTTTGCTTTTGTATGTTAACTGCCAAACTAACATTTTTTAAAAGATTTATTCACCAAACAGCACTATTCTAAAATTAATTAACAGATTAACATTCTTTTCAAAATAAATCAAAACAAATCCAAAAGAAGGTAAAAAGTTACCGTAGCCTCTTTTCTTCTGGTTGCAAAAGGCCAATTATATCGTTCGAGATCCTCACTGCTCCAACCTTATAAAATTGCATAAATGATGCAAATTAATAACTCAACGGTCTTCTAGATTGGCAAGGCGTTGTCAGGAAGTCACACAAGATGTCCTTTACAAACTGGGTCAGCAAAACCTCTAACCTAATTGGGTCGGATATGATGACATAAGTCATTACTGGTCCAGATAGCAGTATTATACCATGTGCGTATTCCGATTCTAACTTGCTACTTTATAGCTGTAATTTTCTTAACTCAAATAGTAATTGAGATTTATCATGGAAGTACTAGCCTCTTTCTTTGCTATGGGAGACCGAACGGGTTTACTTGCCTTTCGATGGGTAATTAGATTATTGTCCTTTTGAGGAAATAGAGAGCTTTATTCATAAACATACTCGTTTACACATACATAGCCTATCACTGAGAGTGTAAAATACTGCTGCTATTCGTTCTACTACTATAGAGAATGTTATTTACAAAATCCTGCTTCCTTATACGGCTAGTTGTCTCCCTATACACTTGGATCGGTGGTGGTAATCTCTCCACGCTACCATAGACCAATTGGTTCCTCCAGTATCATATGCTTGACACAGTTTTGCGGAATACATATCACCAGTCCCATGTTACCGTGACTCTTCCCCATGAGGATTCCAAGTTCTTCATTACCCATCAATTGGGGTATTCGGCTGTAAGAACGTTGACCAGGCGGAAGGGCAAAGGCGGTGCCTCCACACTTGTTTTATCCAACTACAATCCCGAAGTACATGTAAGGTATCATCATCATGTTGCCCACATGCCATGCATATGCTGTGATTTCCGATATGGTGCTGTCGCAGGAAGGTGTTTGTGGGTAGGGCATTGTGGCAAATTTGCCATAACAGCATGTTATGTCTCCCAGGGCCATGCATCGCCCAAATATTCTCCCATGGCGCTGTGATGGCATGGATGCCTCCATGCTCAGCTCATATGCACTTTTAACATCAAAGTTTCCAGACGCTGTAGCTTTCCAACGTGGCCGTGTGATGTTTTCGTGCCCTTGATTGTGCGTTCCCTCCAGTCCTTCTAGGATGATTGGGAGGAAGCTTTGGATGTGCTTCCATAGGATGGAAGTGTTACGGGTGGTTTCCCGTACAGAAGGTCACCGTACTTGCTGCGAAGCACCGTCACCCATAGTAGGTCCTGCCGCGTTATTAGGGTCCATGCCAATTTTGAGAGCACAGCTAGATTCATATGGGATACCTTCTTGATACCCAAGCCTCCTTGTGATTTCGGTCTGCAGACAAGTTCCCATGAGCACCAATGCAAACGGCTTGTCTGGCCTTTTTCTCCCCGAAAAAATTTACGCATCATTTTGTCAATTTCCTCTAATAGCCCAACTGGTAACCGCACTGCCTGCATGGCATACGTTGGAATGGAAGTCAGCACACTACGAATTAAGATATAACGAGCAGCATGTGAAAGTAGCCTCATTTGCCATGTTCCCAGTCTGGCACGCACTTTGTCAATCAAAAAATTATACGTCTGTCGACCACTGCGTCCATGGATAAGTGGCATTCCGAGATATTTTCCCAGGTCTGCGGCACGTCGTATGCCCAACCGTGTGAGAACGCCCGGATCAAACGTAGTAAGGATGTTCTTCGATAGCAAGATCTGTGATTTTTGTATACTAACGCTTTGGCCGGATATGCGGCAGAAGTCCATTATAATGCTCTCAATTACTTGTGTTTGGCTCGTTGTGGCTTCTGCAAATAGTAGAAGATTATCAGCTAAGAATAAGTGGGATATACGCGGTCCAATCTGAGACGTAGGTACTGGCTGTCACCTCCTTGAGTCTACAGCCTGCTCGATTCTTTTACTAAGCACTTCCATACACATCAAAAATAAGTATGGGGCAAGGGGGTCACCCTGCCGAATGCCCCGCTGTGGATGAAATGGTTCTAGGCATCGTCCATTCCAAATTAGTGATAGAGAGGCCGAAGAAATCATGTACATGATAAGCTGCACCATCTGGTTATTAAAGCCAACCTTCTGGAGTATGAGTTTGAGAAATGGCCAGTAGACCTTGTCATATGCTTTCTCAAGGTCCAATTTAAGTGACATGTATCCTTTCCATCCCCGTTTGATTCGCATGGTGTGCATGATTTCTTGCGCTATAATAATATTATCCGAGGCTTGGCGATCCGGTATAAATGCACACTGCGTGTGAGATATGATTTTGCCAATAATAGGCTTCAGTCGATTAGCAATAATTTTACTGATCACTTTAACCACCACGTTTGTCAATTCTATTGGCCGGAATTGTGAGGTATATATCGGCGGTGATACCTTAGGGATGAGCATAATCAATGTAGTATTTAGTTCGGCTGGGAAGTGGCCAACACGGAAAGCCTCTAAGACGAATGACTTCACTGAGGATCCCACAATGTGCCAATTCCTTCGATAGAACACTGGCGGTAGTCCATCTGGTCCGGGAGATTTATATGCTCCCATTTGAAATATAGCGGTTTCAACCTCTTGTTCTGAGACCGGACGATTGAGCCATGCTTGGTCAGCCGCGTTAAAAGCGTGTACGGTAATGTCCTCATCTGCAATGTCAGTATCCTGGGGGTGGCATGCAAAAATATTTTTGTAATGTTCTAGTGTCATAGTTTCTAACCTGGATGGGCATGTAATATATATGCCTTCATCATCTTGGAGAGAAGTGATGCATTGGGTGCGACGCTTTGCCGATAAAAAGAGGTGAATAGCGACTGTTTTGCTCTCCACTGGCCAACCATGCTAAACTGTTCTTTTGCTGCCAGTATATCTCTTCTTGCTTCAAGATAGAATTATACTCTGCCATTAGCTCCATATTCAGTTTCAATAGGAAGGTTGACCTATGATACTCAAGTATCCGCTGAATGCCAGACAAGCGAGCTAAACATCGCTTGCGTCGCTGTTGTAGATTCCCAAACACCTCAACACTCCACTTCTCCATCCTCTCCGTAAATTCTTTAACTGTTCTAGAAAACTCCTCTTTGTGTTCCTGCCAAGATGTTTGCATAAAGACCTAGAATGACTTATGCTCCATCCAACATGCTTGAAACTTGAAGGGTGGCTTTAGTTTCGGCCTGTAGGGGTCAGTTTCATCCACCGTCGGCAACAATGGACTATGGTCCGAATGCGTGCGAGGCAGGTGGTTTAGGTTGGCTGTGGAAAACCATATAACCCAATCACTGTTAGCCCAGACTTGGTCTAGACGCTGTTCAATTCGAGAGCGTTCAACTTGTCCATTTGACCATGTAAATCTTGGTCCAGAAAACGGCAGGTCTATCAAGTCACATACATCTATCATTTGCTGCATACGCTCCACACTCGGTCCTCCCACATTTCGTCCCCCTTTCTTGTCCTCCTGACGCATCACCTGATTAAAGTCACCAATCAACATCCATGGCACAGAGATATACCTGCTCATTTCCTCTATGTATGTGTATAATGCTTCTCTGATCCGTTCTACTGGAGAAGCGTAAACAAATGAGGCCACCCAAGATATTGTGGCATTCAACATTATCCCAATGTTAAGGATTTGAGCTGTATAAGATAGCACTTTAAGAGTGACAGTGGAATCATCCCATAGACACCATATGCCCCCATCAAAACCTCGGGCTTCCACCGCAGCGATATTAGTAAAATGTGTGCGTTTGATGAGGCTTCTTGCTCTAGGACTGGATACTCTAGTCTCCATCAAGAGCAATATATTTGGCGAATGATCATGAACCAAACGTACAATTGCCTGGGACGTGTCTGCTGATCTCGCCCCACGGCAGTTCCATGCTAGTATCTTCATGTATTAAACAAACTGTGTTATAGCCGCTTGAATACTGGAAGGGTCAGGCGGTGGTGGATTTTCCAGCACCATATAGTGTTCAACATCTCCATCTTCAGCCATTGATATACATGTTGTATGATCTGCATAGTTGTCAGGAGGATGGGTTTTAAGGTTATCCCCTACAGTGGTGGTCACCCCTTTTGTATGATGATTAGGTGGCTGGGGTACTGCTTCCGTTAGTGAAGTCTCAATGGACATGAAATTTCCATTGGTAATGTCTGATAGTGGTTGTCCAGGTTGGGTTGGTACACCAGGAGGCCGCTGGAGTAGAGTATATTGTTTACGGGTTGTGCCTTGGCGTGCGTTGGAAGTGGTTGGCCCGGTAAGCTGCACTCGATTAGTCTGGATCCTTGGCCTATTCGTATCACGTATTTGGATACCTTTCCATTTTCACTCCTGCGTCTTGATGAGTTGTTCTTTAGTTGATGCATGAAAGGTTGCCGATGGACCACTATCCCGAATGGTCTGGAGACGTGATGCAAGTTGTGCATTGTCTGTATCCGTTGGGCCATCTTCGTTCTCCGCAGCGAGGGGAGCAAATCTAGTGCCACCTATAGATAGCTCTTGTCCTTTATTTTCTCTATCTTTTTGGATTGTTCCTTTCATACTATCCTTCTCCATATTACTGCCAAGAGCAGGATCTATGGTGTGACAGTTTGGTGCTGGCCTACGTCTTACTGTGCTGCGGACTAACATCCAAGGGCCGAAGGGATCGCTTGGGGCATCAGCCGTGTGTCCCTGGTCTGGTTGTGGATGGGTTTTATCTCCTTCAGTTTCTTGATGCGTTGGGCATTCATCCACCCGGTGTCCATACTTTTCACATGTAAAGTATATCTAGTGTAAGCTTTCATATTCAACCTTGATGTGCGTCCCATTTAGGATCACACCTGATATTAGAGGTTTTTGATGATCCATTTCGACACAGATGCGCGCATATTTGCCTCTTGATACTGTCATCGTATGAACGTCAATCTTCACTGCCCTGCCTAATTTGTTTCCAATCCTTGACAGGATTGATTCGCTAAAGAATTCAAGAGGAAGGCTTGGGAGCCTTACCCAGACTAATGTAGCTGATACACATCCATGTGCAGGCAAGAACCCAGGGCGAAATTTGGATACAGTGAGATAGTGTCCTTGAATTGTCCATGGGCCATATTCAAGGACATGCTCATAGTCACCCGCGGTTGCAAATCTAATAACGAAATACCCATTCTCCATATCAATGATATCTATCCGACGAGTGAGAGTCCACATATCCGATAGGCGTTGGGATAACACCCGATATGTATATTTCGCCCTAACAATTTCACAACGATACTCCGCCATGGCTTCCAAAGTTGTTTGCATTCTTCTGGCGAGACTTCAATCACAATGCGACTAGGTGCCGCAGTCTGCATGGTGTTTTCATCAGCAGCATGTGCATTCGCGTAGGTTTCTTCTTCATCATCCGATTCTCCTTCACCACAGTACCATTCTCCTTGATGTGCGTCCGCCGATGATCGTCGCAGTAGATCAGCCCAGACTTGGCCGGATTGCATCGGTTGATTTGTAGGGACGGGGATCTTTTGTCGGCCGTTTGTATTTCTTCACGCTTCTGTGAATCTGATCCATCTTTTGTGTGGATTGCTCCATCGGGGGTTCTCCATGCCGACGGCAGTTGCCTGGCTAGGCGGCGGGTTGCCGGCAGCCGTTACAGGGTTGGGGTGATGAGCCGAACTTTCAGGAATACCTTCCGAGATTTGCGGAGCGTTTTTACCAACATGTTCCACTATTAGAATATTGTCCTTTGTGGTCGGCTTTTGAGTACTCTTTTTCTTTTTCCTTATTGGTTGGGTTTCAACCTTCATAAATTCACGTCATAGACTTTTGGCCAAAAAAGAAAAAAAGAAAAGAGTGGCAGCAAACATAATAAATTGTTGCATGAGAATCCAAATCAATCATCCAAAGAGAATGTCTAGAAATTTGTCATCACATAGCGCATATATAAATAAGTAAAATCATTATCACAAACGGAGACTGTTTTATGCCAACAGCCTCAAATCTCTTTTATTCCGATGAATCATCAGTGGACGATGCTCGTAGAAGCTAAATTGAAGACAAACCCAACAGGAACATGAACACTTAATGATTTAGGAAACGAGGAAAAGAAGTGTCTTATTACCGGGGACACCGACGGGAAGAAACAGCGGAGTAATTTCAGCCGTGGAAGACGAGGAGGAGAACGGGCAGGCATGCTCGTTGGTTTTTTTTTTAAGGTAAATGAAAAGTTAGAATAATAGGATGCTAATTTGTCAATTAATTTTAAGATAGTACTATTTAGTGACTACATTTAAAAAAAGTTGCCAATTTGGCAGTAAGGAATATTTTTGGGTTTACGATTTGGCAGTAATATGTTGAAAGATATTATTGTCTATGTTATTTAGGATTTTTTAAATGTGTAAATTCATGATTCTTTTGAATGTGTAAAAAATAATGGGAAACTTTTTTTTTTGTTTTTGTTTTTTCTCGCCGTCCCAAGACCTTAGCGTGCAAATGACCCCTTCTCATATCAAGAATGTATAGAATTTTGCAAGAGTCTTACCGCCTTTTTGATTTAATATATTTGAGACTTTTGAATACTTTGGTATTATATTCCGCATCGATGATTTGTGCTTGTGGTCTGGGTTTTAGAAGTTACTGATCAAAACATAATTTCAATCAGGTTTGAGACATAAAGGCGTTTTTTGTTAGCATAACTGCTTAAATTAATCTAAGTCTAAAAAATTATTCTAACATTATTCAAAAATTTAAACTTTATCTAAACTAGGTTTACTGTTCTTCTATCTTGGTCGAAATCTTTTTTTTTTAAATGGAACTTGACTTTGATATTTCATTCTAATGAAGCATAGTTTTTTGAATCATAAATGACGAGAGTTGCATGTCATTTGATATTACTTGTATGATTGGCTATGCTCATATGAAATGGCGGTGTGTACGAAGCTCATTCCTTTTTCAATGGGTACCATGCATCGGCCCATCCCGACCTTGCATTTTAAATCGAAACCTAAGACTCTTGACCCCTTACAGCCATTGCTTAAAGCTAAAGAACTGAATCAATCTTGTCAGGTTAAGCATAAACAGGATTTCCTTTGGGCTGCAGAAAATTTATGTCGGAGATCCAGCAGCCAGAAGACTTCTTTTTCCATGATCTCTCACCCAAACAAATCAATCAATCAATATGGAGCGATTTTTCTATCTCTATGTTTGCTCCAGATAAAGCAAGCTCCATACGTGGAGCGTTTAACCAGAATCTGCTAAATCAATATCAATATATATAGGTTTGAGAGAACTAACAAAGAAGCAAGTGGAATAAGAATAAACAGAATACTTTCAGCAAAACTAAAGGACGAGTTCAAGTATGAAATGCTTACCAATTTATAACCAATAAATTGTATGAGAACTTAGTATGTCTATTGATAAGACACAAAATTGCAGTGAAAGTAATTCTCATTGATTTCATTGTGCTATACAACTCACTATTTAAAGGTTACAAATTAGCCTAAGTATAGTATACAGAATCTGCTCTAATTACAATTAATTACAATTGCCGGTTTTGCTCTATGAAATCATTGCATATACGGTAAGTAAATATCCTATCAAATCTTTCCTTATTAACACTCTCCCTCAAGTTGAACAGTGGGATCGCCGATGTTCAACTTGCGCAATACGTATTCAAATATTCGTCCATTCACTGCTTTTGTTAAGATATCGGCGAGTTGATCTTCAGAGCACACATATGGAAGCGCAACAGTACCGTCATCAAGTTTTTCTCTTATGAAATGTATGTCAATCTCGACGTGTTTGGTGCGGTCATGTTGTACTGGATTTTTTGAGATACTAATCGAGGCTTTATTATCACATTTCAACTCTGTTGGACTAGACATTTTAAACCCAAGTTCACCAAGCAGCTTTCGAACCCAAAGAACCTCAGTAATGCCCTTTACAATACCTCGAAACTCGGCTTCTGCACTGGACAAAGCTACAACCTTCTGTTTTTTACTCCTCCAGGCAGTGGCGGAGCCAGAAGTCCCTTCTTGGGAGGGCACTTATAGGCTTCGCCACAGGAATATCACCGGTCACCGTTTTAGACTGGAAAAACCGACAAAATCTTCTAGACATATTTTTGTATTATAACATAAATTACGTAAAAGAAAACATATCTACCAACCAATGTACAAAAAAATACACAACAAACAATATGTGGATAATAATTATTAAGTGAATATAGTAATATATATCAATACATACCTTTTATTTGCCTATTGTAAGATGAGAAGGAGTTGCGAAGGGACGCAAAAAGGTTCTTCGAGATGACATTAATTGAAATTGTTGTATAATATCTTCATCTTAAATGGTGCTAAAATTTCATGATCAAAGTGACACAATAAACAATCCGATAATACGTCATCCCCCAACCAGTTGCGTAGATCAGTCTTGACGATATTAATTGCAGAAAAAGTTCTTTCAACACTAGCCGTTCCAACGGGTAAGATCAATGCTAACTCGATAAGTCGATATACTAAAGGAAAGTAATTGTGATAAGTCGATATACTCGATAAGTCGATATACCAAGATTATTTATATTAGAGAATACTTCATTTGATTTCATATCGACAATGTAATTGTCAAGTTGATGATCAAGCTCTATTCGTTCAAAGGAAGCGAAGTCATCTGGATATAACTCAGCAAGATGCAAAAATTCACCGTGATTAAAGTTCGCAAAAGAATTTGAAGGATCAAGACACATTACACATCTAAGTAAATCCGTATTTGCCTCGGTGAAGTGTTCATCCATTTCCATAGCAATAATGTCAATCACCTAAGAATTTATATGAATAAAAATTAATTGCGATATAGACAAATTAATCATCAATGTCATATGTATTGACCCAATAAAGATAAATGAAGTACCTTTATGAAGATTTTTGTACGAAAATGATGAAAGTATGTCATCGGTTCACTACCTTTACGCTTTTTTCTAGACCGGCCAATGACAACATCCTCCATATTAGGCACATCAATTTCATGTATTTTATAAAACTTAAAGACTTCTTTCAACAAATTATCCCCACTAACCACTCTATATTCTTGTAAGCTCTTTTTTACCCAGTTGATCGTATTAAGAGCACACCCTATGTTTTGATCTCTCACTTGTAGAATCTTAGAAAATGTACTTGTCATTCCTAAAATTTTCAACATAAACTTTCCAACAAATACAAACTCAAAAGAGTTCATCCTATCGATCAAACCCGACGCAATATTTTGGATATCTGATTTCTCGCTATCCTCGTATTTTGGTAAGTTTTAGACACATTTTAGCCATTTAGCAGAGAATTAACGAATGCTAAACACTATGTGACCACGTAACAGAGAGTTAGTGTTCTGTCAAGGAGGGGCACACTTTGAACTGAATGGCCAAAAATACAATTACACATATCTATGTATATAATTTTTTTCCGTCGACGTTGGGGGGCACGTGCCCCCCAGGCCCCCCCTTCCCTCCGCCCCTGCCTCCAGGTGAAAACATTTCCTCCAACTAGAGTTAAGTATCCCGAAGTAGAGCGTCGGTCTACCTGATTCCCTGCCCAATCTGCATCAGTGTAGGCTTCAATGTTAAGGTGGCCGTTATTCTTGAAGAGTAATCCAACACCTGGGGTTTTCTTTAAGTATCTCACGATTCGAATTACAGCATCGAAATGGTGTTTCTGCGGACTATGCATGAACTGGCTGACCACTCCCACCGCATAAGCAATGTCAGGTCTGGTGTGAGAGAGATATATTAGCTTACCCACCAAGCGCTGATATTGTCCACTATCTGTCGAAGGAGCCCCTTGCACAAAGTCTAGTTTATGATTTTGAACCATTGGAGTATCAGCTGTCTTGGCGTCTAACATGCCCACTTTTGCTAGTAGATCCAGAATGTACTTTCGTTGACACATATAGATGCCTGCTTGTGACCGCAACACCTCAATTCCCAAGAAGTAATTGAGTCCACCAAGGTCCTTCATCTCGAACTGGGTGAATAAATGTTTCCTGAGGCAAGAAATTTCATTAGTGTCGTTTCCAGTAATAATCATGTCATCAACATATATAATAAGACAAGTGACTAAACTTCTCTGTTTTTTGATGAACAGTGTGTGATCAGCATTGCTTTGTTTGTATCCATCTTGTCTCATAACATGGGTAAATCTCCCAAACCAGGCTCGAGGAGATTGCTTGAGACCATAAAGAGCCCTTTTTAGTCTGCATACCTGTCCCGGATCAAACTCATGAGAGAACCCTGGGGGTGGTTCCAGATACACTTCCTCCTTTAACGTCCCATGTAGGAAAGCATTCTTGACATCAAACTGATGCAGTGGCCAGTTCTTAGTAGCTGCTATAGAGAACAATACTCGAATGGTGTCGATCCTTGCTACTGGTGAGAACGTCTCTGAATAATCAACCCTGTAGGTCTGTGTAAATCCTTTGGCCACAAGCCTTGCTTTATGTCTTTCAATGCTACCATCAGCTTTGTATTTTATTGTGTACACCCATCTACACCCAACATGTCATTTTCCCGGTGGTAACTCACATTTTTCCCACGTATCATTTTTCTTGAGGGCATCCATTTCTTCTATCATCGCCTCTTTCTATTTCTTGTGTACACAAGCCTCTTTTTCATTCTTGGGAATTTCCTCTGAGCAGATCGTGGTCAGAAAAACTTTCGCACTGCTTTCAAGATTGTTACCTTGTGGAATCGTAGGATATCTGGAGGCTCGAGCTATTTTTGTAGGGGAGTACCTTTCGGGTGGGACTCCTCTATTGCTCCTGGGTGGCAGCACACGCCCCTGTTCTCCTGTTAAAACATTAATATGGTCCGATGCACTATGATCTGGGTTAGTCACTAAATTTTCAACATTTGTTTCAGTGGGTGTATCAGGTATAATATTATCAGTGAGTGTATCAGGTACAATACTATCAGTACTTTCACAAGAAATAGGATTATCAGAGTTATTGTGTATACCTCTGTTTACCTGTTGTGGAACATTCACCTGAGAAGTTTCATGGCCGGGTACGTGAGAGATGGCTATACTATCGCAGGGAGCTATAGCGCAGTCGGAGCCATCTACTTGCCATGTTGGTTCAGTCGGAAACCAGTTTACGTTAGACAGCCAATCGAGAGGATCACCACCATCAGTTATCTCCCCCTGAGACCGAGATTGGGTGGCAAAGAAAAACTCGATTTCTAGGAAGACGCAATTCATGGTGACATGGATACGACGGGTTCGGAGATTATAACAACGATACCCCTTTTGAGTAGAGGCATAACCAACAAGGACACAATTCTCGACGCAAGGGTCAAGCTTTGTACACTGGGATTTAGGGACATGTATGAAAACCGTACACCCAAAAACTTTAGGTGGTAGGGTTAGTGGGAAGGTAGGGAAACTGTTTGGGCGAGTATTTCTAGAGGGTTTTGTGATTGAGGATAGTAGTAGGGAGGCGATTACTGAGGTAGGCAGCAGTGGATACAGCCTCCGGCCAAAAACCACGAGGAACATACGAGTCGAGCATCATCGCACGAGTCATTTCAAGGAGAGTTCGGGTTTTGTGTTCCGCCACACCATTTTGTTCGGGTGTGTCGGGACAAGATGTTTGGTGAATAATGCCATGTATAGTAAAGAATTGTTTAAGTGCCCCATCGAAGTATTCCCCACCATTGTTAGAACGAAGTATTTGTATAGTTGATTGATACTGAGTTTTGACCATGTTATAGAACTCAACAAATTTTATAGTAACATCAGATTTTTGCTTGAGAAGATAAAGCCAAGTCATGCGGGAATGATCGTCAATAAAAATAACAAAGTACCAAAAACCCAATGTAGTAGAATAGGAAGATGGCCCCCACACATCAGAGTGTATTAATGAAAAAATATGAGTCGCACGAGTATTATTAGAGCGGTAAGTCGCTCGAGGTTGTTTGGCCCGGAGGCAAGTATCACACGATAAATTATTAAAAGTAGCAGGACATAAACTGGGAAAAGTTTTTGCAGATAACTGAATGATGGATGGCCTAACCGACGGTGCCATAACCATAGCTGGCGCATAACCGATCCGGTGGCAAGATTAGACTTACCCTGTTGTACCATCGCATCTACGTAGTATAAACCATCATGCTTAGTACCACGTCCAATGATCTCCTGAGTATGAATATCCTGCAACACGCAAAAAGAGAGATACATAAGAACAACGCAATCCAATTCTTTGGTAAGTTGACTGATAGAGAGCAATTTTGTAGAGAGGGATGGAACGAAAAGGCAATTATTAAGTGTGACATTGGGAGTGATGACAATTGAACCGGCACCAGAGACTGGAACGGTTTCTCCATTAGCAGTCTCAATATATGATTTAGTCGGAGAGGAACGAGAAATAAAGTCATTTGGGTCAAAGGTCATCGTATCAGTGGCACCACAGTCAAAGATCCATTTTACGTTGGATGGCTGCGTACTAGCAGTGCAGGTGTAGGCCTTAGAAGGCGGTGGAGGGTGCAAACAGTGAGGTGGGGGAATATCAGGGGGTATAACAGCAATATTTAAAAGTTCTGGGGTGTTTTTGGGAGCATTGGAGAGGGCAGGGGTAATTTCGGATGGGTGCAGAAAATAAATGGCCGGGGCGAATTTTTGGGAATTACCGAGACCACATTAATATTAGAACAAGATTGAGGGGAGCATGTTGCAATTTCAGGGAGGGGCTTTTGGTGTAATTTGTGAAATAAATAAGGTTGGGGATTAGGTTTTTGACCTAATCCCCGATTACCTCCTGCGGCGCCTTCTTTTCCTTCTCCTTCGCTGGTTCTGTCCATTGCAACGGCTAAGCTGCTGCTGCCGCGTCCTTCTTCGAGGCTTTTAGTGGTGGCGGCTGCTTTCCCTCCTGCATTTGTAACCTTCTTACCTTCCCACCAGTCGGGGTAACCATGAATCTGGAAGCAACTTTCTTTATTGTGGCCCTTCCTACCACAATGTTCGCAAACAAGGTGGCTTTTGTCCCCCTTCGATGATGTACTTCCTGAGCGTAGAGTTGATGGCCCTTGTGGCGGTCCTCTGTCTGCTCCACCATTTCGATCTGACTGTGGTCCACGACCACGGCTACGGTTGACTGGTGTTTTCGCTGATAGTCCCTGTCCCAACCCCTGTGATGAATGAAACTCTGAGGGGCCATGCTTTATCAAGCCAGATTCTGATTCTGCCCCTTTTATTTCAAAGAACGCAGCCTCCACATTTGGTAAGGGCATGCATTTGAGTAACTCCTTTTTTTCTGCTTCGTATTTGTCGCTTATGGCTGATAAATACTGGTACAAACGGAGTTCTTGCATTTTTTTGGTTATATGATCCGATGCCCTCAGTGCACCTCATCGGATTAGTGTCCAGGGTGTCGATTGATACCCACAAATCTTGTAGGCTGTTCCAACAGACCTCAAGAGAACTGTCTCCCTGTCTGATTTGATTTGCCTTCCGGTGCAAATCAAAAACTTGCAATGAATCTCCCCCAGATCCATAGGTCAAGGCCAATCCATCCCACAAAGCCTTGGCCGTTGGATAGCAAGAAATGTTGTTAATCATGCTAGGATCTACATTCTGTAAGATCCAGGTGAAAACAGAATTATCATCCTGTTCCCACCTGGGATATCGGGGATCAGTTGGAGCGGGTGGTGGAGGAATCCCGGTGAGATGGGAACTGTGTCCCCGTCCAAGAATTGCTCTGTATATGATTCGGGACCATAGAGAAAAATTACTTCCAGTCAATTTGACAGCAATGTTTAAATTTTCTGGTAAGGTGGGTGATGGTGATGATGTGTCCAGGCTGTCTTTTAGGATTTGAGCCACTTGGATGGCTAAATCCCTAGGATTGGGTGTGGTTTCTGGTTTATGGGCTTCGGATGTTTCAGGAATTTCGGACATATTTGTGTGGGTTATTTTTCAGGTAAAGGAGCAGAAACGGCAGATGGGTTTTTTGTGATGATGATACTGTATGTATCTGAGCAAAGGTGACCAGATGGTTGCTGGCCGGGAAAGGTATCTGTTGGCCTGACTATTTGGCCGAAGGAAGGGTAAGTTTGGCCGGAATATTGGCCGGGAATGGTCAAGGCAATGAGGAATTTTTTTCTGAGCCTATGCTTCAAAAAAAACTTCACTATTACAAGAATCGTGCCCGCTCTGATACCAAGATAAGACACGAAATTGCAGTAAAAGTATTTCTCATTGATTTCATTGTGCTATACAACTCACTATTTAAAGATTACAAATTAGCCTAAGTATAGTATACAGAATCTGCTCTAATTACAATTAATTACAATTGCTGATTTTGCTCTATGAAATCATTGCATATACGGTAAGTAAATATCCTATCAAATCTTTCCTTATTAACATCTATAACCTCATTAACCTAATTTATTTGATACAATTAAAGGATATGAGTGGTGTCACATAGTGTCATATGTTAAGATGGGCAAATCCTTAAGTAGACCTAGGATTCCGTTGGTTTTATGAACATATACATTTATACATATAGGGTCAAATACATATATCATGTATTCTAGACACTGAAGCCTAGACAATTGTTGTCATGCTAAACAAAATTAGAAACCTGCAAAGTCATTAGTAAGAATTTCTTATGCGTTAAAGACAATAACGTAAAGCAATAACCAGTGACATTCCAATCAAAGCTAATTATCAGAGAAACAAAAAGTTGAAGTTTGGATGCTAAAACATATGCATTGCTTGTTATTTTTGTTTTGCTCTTTATAATATACAACATTCTGAACCCCGAAGTAACTTTAGTTAAATTACACAAAGGTACAAACAGAATGCGGTCCTTCTTAGAGCAACTGGTAAGGTTGCTGCTTTGTAACCTTGAGGTCACAGATTCGAGCCGCGAAAACCTCTTGCATAAAGTATAGGGTAAGGCTGCGTACATCGGATCGAGAAGCAATCCAGCCCTTCTCCAGACACTACACAAACAGGGTTCGAGCAGCATAAACAGCCTATTGCATAAAGTATAGGGTAAGGTTGCGTACATCAGATCGCGAAGCGATGCAGCCCTTCTCCGGATGCTTCTCCGGACGCTATGCAAACAGAGAAGCCTAATACACTAAGACGCCATTTATACAAAGTTACAAACACATTGACTGTTGAATGCCTGGCTCATCTTTACTCTATCCTAATATGCATAAGATTATGAGTTTCATATTAACATTTGATCATCATAATTATCCATAAGAATTAGTTGGCCAATAGAATATATGTAGTTGATTTGTAAAAATAACGTCACATTGGTTTATGGTGTTTTAACGTTTTCAATGTTCTAAAATATTTTCTAATCATATGGTATTTATCTATCTAATCTTTAGTTTTTCTTGAGAAAATGATTCATTTCCTTACTCGTGATTCCTCTCGATTATTGCCAACAAAGAAAACCGTACATAGTCATCTATTGAATGATTTTTATGGAACTCTTTTAAACAATTAATCTTTAATAACTTGAAATGTATATAGAAATAACTTGAAAATTGATAAATTAATGACAGAAGGTATAAGTAATTTATGATGAATATTTACTTCATCGGTTTTATATGGATAGTCCTTTTTCTTTTTCAAGTTGTCCAGGAAATAATATCCACCCTCTACCTCAACATGTATAGATTATGTTAATTATAAAGATACCACAGCACACAATTTAATTATAATCAACATATATAGATTATGTTAATTATAAAGATGCTAGCAGCATATGGATATGGATAGAGCGTATGGTAAGCGTTAGAATCTAACCGTATGCTAAAAATGTATGGGTATAACGTTTGGGTAGACCAACTAACCACTTGGTCTTGTTTTGAGTGTATCTTATGATTTGAAACTCAGAATGGGTGATTCAAACTTTCTTGGAAACCTCATTCAGATTTCTACAAGTTTTATGTTTAGCCAATATCTGATTTGTAAGTTCTAAGAGTCAAATCTGGGACACAAGGACGCAGTAAGTTTAAGCAAGCATGGTTTACGGATGGTTAAGAGAAGGCGTATATGTTGTTTACGTTACTATCAATTTATATACATGATAAAAGCAAGTTAAGTTTGTTGTTTTAAACCTCTAAAATTGTACTTATGTTACATGTCTATATCACCTAGGACAGAATATGGTCACAAATGATTGCATGTTTGGATTCGGATAATATGTTATATTGTTCTTGACTTGCTTGATATACATGGATGATTTATTTCATGAAAAGCATATGTTTGCTGTCAAAATGGTGAGGAAATAATGTGCATATATAATGGATGAAAACATGGAATGAATAGTCATAGGAAAAATAAAAGAAGATTATGCAATGGTGCCTAAAACAAAGCGTGCCAAGTAACGGTAAGGCCTCTGACAGGTGTTAAGAACATAAGGTGTCATGCAACGGTACGATCTTTAACACATCATATGTCATCCAACGGTATGACCTCTGACATGTAAAAACGTTGAAATGGAAGATGTCACGCAAATATCCTTTGATATTGTAGTGTCCCGTCCCTAACCCTAGGGTCAGAACCGAAACACCCGCCGTATTCCGCTAAGGGATATACAAGGCGTCTGTATGAATCCCTACACGTCACCAAAACGACGTAGGATTCTAACGCGGAAGCAAAATAATTTAACTCAAAACCCTAAATTGAAAATAAATAATCCATAAACCATAAATAGTCAAAATCAAATCAAAATCCTCTAAACGACATCGTAAAGTAAATAAATACGAAATCCCTAAAACACTGTCTCCAACGAAATAATAAATAAAGTAAAACTCTTCTAATCCTCGATCCTCAGTCTCCAATCAGTCTCTAAGAGTCCCAATGTGCCCACTCAGAGTTCTCTCCAATCCATATATAGTCGTACCCTGAATCGTCTGCAATAAAACATAAGGAACGGCGTGAGTGACACAAAAACTTCACTCAGTAGGTACCCTGCCCGTATCGGTCCTGTGAGATCATACACGTCAGGACAATAATAAAATACATATAAATACGAAAATATGAAAGTAGACTGTCCACGTTTTCGCAAATATGTATAACCGTAATAACACCTCAAAACAATCATAACAAATAAGCATGCGAAATGAGCGTAAAAAGCAATGTCACATACATGATGCGTGATACGCCTACATTCTCAGAAACATGCCCCCGGGATCTAATAGAGATGCGACTTCCGGAGCGCATAACCTACAGAGATACATTTCTGGTACGTCTGAACCTACCAGTGAGACGTTTCCGGTACGTCTGGACCTACAGAGAGATGTTTACTGTATGCCTAACCATTAGAGAGACGTTTACAACACGCCTAACCAAATGCAATGTCGTGATACATGAATGCACAGAAAATCGTATACATGAACCTTTCTTTTCTTTCTTTTCCTTTTCTTTTTACTTTTCTTTTTCTTTTTCCATTTCCTTTTCCTTTTCGTTCTCAGTTTCCCGTCCAAAATCAGCCCCTCCCTTTGGCCCAACTCCCTCTCCCCCGGCTCATCCTCCCCCTCACGGCCCACTCCCTCTCTCTCGACCCACTCCCTCTCACCCTGCACCACCCACTCACTCCACCCGCACACCCACCTTGCACACACACCCGCACACCCCTAACACGGCGGCGCATGGCCACACGCACCACCACCACCGGCCGCACGTCGCCTTTTCCCCAACTCCCCCAAGATACTTCCTTTTTACATATATATCCATAAAAGTGAAATTTTTCCATAATAATCATGCAAAAATATACTGATATATACATATATATATATATATATATATATATATATATATATATATATATATATATATATATGTGTGTGTGTGTGTGTGTGTGGTCAACCATACCTCTGGCATATAGATATAAGGTTCATCATGTACTCACATAATCAGATAAACAGATATCTACACAACCACAATTACTTATGCACAATCTCGTTTCCATATAGAAAATAAAGATTATACTGTTTACATTCAAAGGATGTTATGAGGGCACTTACCTGACAATTGAAGGCAGTTTACTACGTGGCTGAAGGGTGTGAATAAGGCTGGCGGCGCTCCTCCCCACCGGTGGCCTTGAAGCGTGGAAGCAAGAAGAACTTTTTTTCTTTGAAGGGGGTGGCCAATTGTGTTTAATGGGGGAGGAGAAGGCTCCAAGCCTTGTTTAAATAGAGTGTAGATTAGGGTTTAGGGAAAATGTTTCCTAATCAAACTAGGTTTTCCAATTAAGCTCTTAAGACTCTTTTGCCCTTTATAAAAAAATTCGGTTATAACAGATATAACACATGATATGCAAAGGTATGACCTATGACGTGTATAAAGGTTAAATGAAAAGTGTCATGCAATGTTATGGTCTCTAACACAGCGCATAGACTTTAACATGTGTGAAAATTTTATAAGCATACGCAGAAGGCAAATCAATTGAGCAATTCTATAAGAGACAAGAATATAAGAGAATCATGAATCAAGAGAAATCAGGAAGAATTAAGAAATAGCCAGAGAGAATTTTGGGATCAAAGAATTGCAGCAATATTATTCACAAAGATCGTCTTCCTCACGCTGCCATTGCAGCCTATTTAAGCGATTACAAAGCGTGTGAAATTACAAGATTGTCCCTAACTAACGTCTCCCATCAGTTATTAAAATAAGGACACAATCGTAATTTCCCTCTATTTTTAAATACTGGCGCGTTTTATTCATCTCCTTCCTCCAGCCTCTTTCTTCTTCCCCTGCAACTGTCACTCCCTCCTTGCAATTCAGACACGCTCCCTTAACTGTCCATTCCTTGCAGGCATCTTGATCATCACGTGGCAATTAAGCCTTTCAGTTATTAAAAGCGCAATTTGATTGGATGGTAGAAGCTTACTGCTGCACGCAATCACCTCAGTGCACTGCCACTCTTCTTGTTGCTGCATCTATCAATTTTCTTCAACACCCCCCCTCAAGTTAGGCATGGTGTAAATATTCCTGATCCCAAGCAACGCATCTATCTCAATTAATCTTTTAACATCCACAGTTTTAGTGAAGATATCAGCAAGCTGAAGTTCGGTTCTAACAGGCATCAACTTAAGCATCCCATCCTGCACTTTGTCCCTAACCACATGACAATCAATTTCAATGTGCTTCGTTCTCTCATGGAACACTCGGTTCTCTGCTATATATATTGCACTCTTGCAATCACAAAACAATTCTACTAGATTCTGATCAACAAGCCTAAAGTCCCTCAACAGATAAATCAACCATTGTAACTCGCATGTCACCATAGCCATTGCTCTATATTCAGCTTTAGCTGAAGATCTAGATACCGTACTTTGCTTCTTGGCCTTCCAGGAAATCGGGGATTCTCCAAGAAACACACAATAACCAGTCATTGATCTCCTAGTTTCATTAAAACCTCCCCAATCCGCATCTACAAATCCCTTTAGCTTCAAATCTCCAATGTTAGGGAACATCAAGCCATGTCCAACTATTCCCTTTATGTATATAAGTACTCTATGTGCAGCTTTCGTATGACATTCAGTTGGACAATCCAAGAATTGACTAAGCTGTTGGACAACAAACGCAATGTCTGGCCTAGTAATAGTCAAGTATATAAGCTTGCCTATTAACCTCCTATAAGGTGACGCATCAGGTAGTAAAGATGAATCATTATGCATTAATGCTGCATGTGTCTCCATAGGGCTCTTAGCTGGCTTAGACTCTAGGAACCTTGTCTCTTCCAAAAGCTCCAGGCTATACTTCCTTTGACTTATATAAATGCCTGATGCAGCTCTGGCTACTTCAATGCCAAGAAAGAACTTTAGATTGCCTAAATCTTTAATCTGAAACTTTGAATGTAATTCTTCTTTTATGTTATGAATGGCCCCCTCATTGGCACAAGTGGCAATGATATCATCAACATAAACCAACAAGATAAGCAAATCAGAACCCATAGCTTTAGTGAATAATGTGTAGTCACTTTTGGATTGCTGAAATACTTTACTCAGCAGGAAAGCAGTGAGAGTAGCATTCCACTCTCTGCTGGCTTGCTTCAAGACATAAAGGGATTTATGTAATCTACAAACCAAACCTGGCTGGGACACAGTTAATCCAGGGGGAGGAGTCATGTATATCTCCTCACCATGTAGGAAGGCATTATTGACATCCATTTGATGTATATGCAATTATTCCTTGCTGCAACTTCCAGAAGCACTCTCACCGTAGTCATCTTTGCCACTGGGAAAAAAGTATCCTGATAATCAATACCATACTGCTGTATATATCTCTTGGCAACTAGCTTTGCTTTATACCCTTCTACTGTCCCATCTGGCTTGAATTTGATCTTGTAGACCCACCTACAACCAATGGTTTTCTTTCCAGACGGTAAAGGAACAAGATCCCAAGTGTGATTTGCTTCCAACGCTGCCAGCTCCTTTGCCATTGCCTCCTGCCACTTAGATGAGCTTGCTGCCTACATATAAGTATTAGGCTCCACATACCTGTCAATACTCATTGTATATGCCTTAAACTTTGGAGCTAATGATGTATATGTTAAAATGTTGTGAATTGAGTAGGGAGTGGTGTAGTGTGAATGAGTTGATGTGGAGTTGCAATGGTAATCTTTCAGATAGGCAGGTGGTTGTGTTGAACGTTTGGGACGCATAGGGACATTAGTGTTCTCTGGACAGGCTGGTGGCTCAGTATCATTAGCAAGAATAGGTAAATCAACTGTGAGGATACCAGGTAGTCTTGGAGGTGAGGGTGCACTAGGCGAGATTTCAACAGGCTGATGATCAGATGAAGAAGCAGAAGTGGGAGTGGTTGAAGTACTCAGAGGTGCATTGGGCAGAATGGGATCTGGGATTAATGCAGGTTGAGGACTGAATGAGGATGTGGATAGTTCAGAATAATTGTATGGATAAGATGAAGGAAGGACAGAAGGTGTTGAATGGTTTGAAGGAGTAGTGTCTTGACATAAAGAAGGTGTGGCTGGTTGTTTAGAGAAAGGAAAGGTGTTTTCAGAAAAATTACATCCCTAGATATGAACACATCTTTGGTATCAAGATCCTGAAGCACATACCCCTTTGTTGAGTGGGACACACCTAAGAATAGGCTTCTCCTGGCCCTTGGAGCAAATTTATTTTTGTGAGGCTGAGTATTTGCTGCATATGCTAGGCATCCAAATACTCTAAGATTTGAATAGGTAGGAATGGTGTTATAAAGAAGTTCAAATGGAGTTTTTTGGTGAAGAACAGGTGAGGGTGTGATATTTATAAGGAATACTGAGTGTTGTACACAAAAGCCCCAATAGGATGATGGAAGGCTAGAGTGAAACCTTAGTGCCCTGTCCACTATAAGGATATGCTGATGTTTTCTTTCCACAATGCCATTTTGCTGAGGGGTGTATGTGCAACTGGTCTGATGTATTATACCATGGGATGCACAAAAGTTAGGCATGTTAAACTCCTGCCCATTATCAGTCCTGATCTCCTTAATTTTTGCATCAAACTGTACATTGACATACTTACAGAAACTATGCACAGTTGGTCTAGTTTCTGCCTTAGACTTCAACAAATAAATCCAACAGAATCTGAAAAAATCATCCACATTAGTAACAAAAAATTGTTGTTTATACATTGTTTGATACTTGTATGGTCCTCATATATCAATATGGACAAGAGAGAAAGGAGTGGAGGATACAGAACGTGAAGTAGGGAAAGGGAGTCTTTTCTGTTTGGCAAGGGGACATATCATACACTATTTTGTATCATCAGAGGCTAGCACATCAGGATGATTTTTATGAATTTCTTTGACTCTTGCAACTGACATATGGCCAAGCCTGGAGTGCCAAAGCAAAGCCTCTAATGATTGAACATTGAAAGCTTTATCAGATAGATTTGAGTGTGGAATGGACACTGCTGAATCTTTTGGGACTCCATGAAGATGGTACAGACCTTGAGGCTCTCTAGCTGGACCAATCATCCTATTGGTCTTGAAGTCCTGAATCAAGCAAAGATTTGAAAGGAAAGATACTTGAATGGCACCACTCTGAGTCAGTTTGCTTAATGATAACAAATTATAAGCAAACGAGGGCACATAAAACACATCATTTAACAACAGATCATCATTTACTTTCACTTTACCAACGTGAGTGACCAGTGCCAAGGACTTATCAGGGAGTTGAATAGATATTGAATTAACAGAACATAAGGATTCAAAGAGGTGAGATGATGAGCACACATGATCAGTAGCTCCAGAATCTAAAATCCATATATTTGAGTTTTGGCAGGCATTGTTACCTAACAGCTTACCTGAGTCAGCAGCTACCTGAGCTGACATTACAGCATGATGGTGAGTGCTAGGACCACTCCCAGTTTGATCAACCATGTTTCTTCCAGTTTTATCATTATGCTGCTGCAAAAGATTCATGAGTTGCAAATACTTTTCTTGAGTAATATTAGGTGTCACCTGGGGATCAGATGGACCAGTATCAGAACTGGTATGATTATAATGCTGATATGATCCCACTTCTTCTTCGTTCCCTGGTTCTCCACATGAGTTACTGTACTCAGTGCCACCAACCTGTTCACCTGTGATCTTGGTTTAGACCCCGGTGGGTAACCATGTTTTTTATAGCATCTGTCCACTGTGTGACCTGCATATTACAATATGTACAAAATGGAGTCCTAGCACTATTCTGTCCAAACTTTGGCCTGAAGCCCCTGCCTGCCATTCTTGGTCCAAATGAACCTCCAGAAGGTTTATTCATGTATGTATTAGACCTGAGCCCCTCATTAACATTCATATAACAGAAGGATTATTCACAAAATGCTCCTGACCATTAGAGTACATCAATTTCCTTTCAAGTTTTTGTAGCGCCCCGGCCCGGCCAGCGGACCCGTACCGGTGCACCCATCGTAGCCTACTAAGAGGACTACCAGACGTTAATACTCTCACATACATGCCATTGCTGACGTAAGAGAGATAAATGCAGAGACACATATAAACCAAAAATCTGAATTAATTGAATTTATACTCCCAAAAGCATAAGAAAATAAAACTGTTGTGGACGCAGCCACCTAATCCTCAACTGAAGGAATTTAAGGTTTATATAGTTATAAGCCGTCTAAACCATCCCAAGATAAGCTCTAAGCACCCCACTCAGCCCACTCGCCATCGTCCTCAATGAAAATCATGTCATACTCGGGCTCATCTGCAAAAACAATGGGGTAGAACCCTTAGCGAAAATGCTAGCAAGTAACCCGCTTATAAGGGCATACGGGATCATCACATGGCAAGACATGAGTGAATATCAATATCAAGGGGAATAAGGGCACATGTCCTGAGTTGTTCAAAAGTTTTGATCTCTTTGCATAATAAAAGAGAAGAAACAAGTAATGCATAGGTAAACACCGAGTCACTTACATAGCAATCATACCGGAACGGAACATATGATGCATGTCATTTCAAATCGTGCTCTACACTACACAGTCACAAATGCTTGTGCAATACTTTTCATAACAGTGCGATGCATGTCACAATGTCCGGTCATATCACTTTATACCCTGTGATGAGCCACAGCTTGCTTTTATACCCTGTGACACATCACAGCTTAACTTTATACCCTGTGACGGCTACAACTTGCCTTTATACCCTGTAGCACATCATAGCTCATTTCGCAAAGACTTTATACCATGTGCCAAAGCACAGCTCTTATCGAAACATAATGCAAATGCGAGTGCCATGATGCAAAGATGCACATTTAACATGTCATTCAAACCACTTGAGCCTCATCTCATTCACCAATTCAAGCATACCTCTACATGTTCATGTCTACCTCAACATTAACATTCATCTTAGGAACACAAGGGACGAATTAGACAACCTCACACACTCCGTTTGAACCTGATCGAAGCCTCAAGCATTCACCCTTAGCCCTCTAGATCATTCACACAGAAGTCTAGTTTAAATACCTCTTGCCATCTTCACCGTTGATTCAACATCTTAAGACACATTCCCAAGACTTAAACTGACCTCAAACACGTCCTAAGAAGCCTCTAATGTCACCCAATTGGTCCTCTAACTTCCCTTTCTTTCTTCTATTTTCCCAAGAAAAATTGTTGACATCATACCCTGACATCGATCAATCGATGTGACTTTATACCCTAACATCGATCGATCGAAGTCCGTCAGAAACTTTTTGTCTCACATCAGTCGATCCATTTACCTACATCGATCGATCGATGTGACTTCATACCCTTACATCGATCGATTGAACTTTCTGCCTCACATCAGTCGCTCAGACTGCTTACATTGATCGATCGATGTATATTATCCGATGACATTGATCGATCGATATCTCTGTTTCCCAGAAAAACTACGCGATTTTTGCGGAAAATCTGCAGAACCAAACATTCAACCGTCCCCAAACTTCATCCCAGTTATTCCAGACTTAATCCCTGCTATCATTTCGTGCGTAAACTACAAATTGAACACTACACACATATATATCAAAGATTCAAGCCTAAAACTCAAGGATTTCAATCCTACAAACTCAAAGACTCCATTTTTCTCCCTCAAAACCTAGCACAATAGAAAAATTACAGCAAAGGGGATTCAAGGGATAAGGATTTACAGGAATTCATATATTCACCTACATCAAACCAGATTTTGAATATACAATAGCCAAACATCAAATTCAATACACAGAAATTTCACAGAATTCACATATAGATAAACAAGGGCATAATACTGCATGGTGATCCAATTTTGATACAAAAGTAGGGCCTTTTCCTTTACAAATCGTAAGAACTTATAAGAAAGTTACTTGTCTTTGATTACTGATAATCGGATTGAGAAACAGACGAGATTTGGATTGATTCCTGAAGGTTGTCTTCCTCACCTATGGCTTGTGGAAGTCGACTAGGGCTTGGGGAAGAGAGAGGTCGACGCTTTTTCTGAAAAGGATGGGGAGGAATGACGCTCTTTTCAGTTTTTATTATGGAGAAGGGCAAAACTGGAATTTCTAAATTGTATTTTATTTAAATCCATTTTCTTAAATTCTTAAATTCTAATATTTAATCCAAAATTAATTGGTTGTTAATTTCTTATAATTTCTTCCATCATTTAATTAAGCTCCGGAGGGTGCGGGGCATAACAGTTTTAGTGCCATAGCAAATGCCGTTTTCAAATCTGGCAGAGGGCTAGTTAACAATACCTGAGACTTAACTGCCTCATAGTCATCATTTAATCCTTTAAGGAACTTGATCACACAATCATCTTCAATGAATTTACTTATTGAACCACTCAAATTACAGGTACACCTATTACACGTACAAGTAGAGACAGACTTCAATACTGACAGTTCTTCCCAAATACCCTTTAACTTGGTGTAATACTCAGTGACTGTGACTTGTCCTTGTTTAATTCTATAAAATTCTTCTTGCAGGTCAGATAGTCTAAATGAATCCACATTTCCATATCTAAATTTCAAATCATTCCATATATCTACTGCATTGTCTATCCACACCACACTATGTGCTATGCTAGAGATAAGAGAGTTAACTAACCAAGAAGCCACCATGTTGTTGGCTTTGATCCAAGCATTTTTTCTTCTTGTTCCTTCAATTGGTTTCGCAATGTTTCCATCCACAAATCCAGTTTTGTTCTTGGATTCAAGCGCTCTTCTAGCGGACCTACTCCAACCGTGGTAATTGTTCCCATCCATTAGCGGTTGAACCAAGATCATGGAATGATTATCACTAGGGTGTGTATAATACGGATCCTCTGAAGGATCAACAGCCATAGAAGCATGAATCAAGGGAGAAGATGTTTCGCTGTTATTACTTATGAATGTACCAAAATTCATCTATTAGGCTCTGATACCATGTGAAAATTTCATAAGCATACGCAGAAGGCAAATCAACTGAGCAATTCTATAAGAGACAAGAATATAAGAGAATCATGAATCGAGAAATTAGGAAGAATTAAGAAACAGCCAGAGAGAATTTTGGGATCAAAGAATTGCAGCAATATTATTCACAAAGATCGTCTTCCTCAAGCTGCCATTGCAGCCTATTTAAATGATTTCAAAGCGTGTGAAATTACAAAATTGCCCCTAACTAACGTCTCCCATCAGTTATTAAAATAAGGACAGAATCGTAATTTCCCTCTATTTTTAAACACTGGTGCGTTTTATTCATCTCCTTCCTCTAGCCTCTTTCTTCTTCCCCTGCAACCATCATTCCCTCCTTGCAATTCAGGCGCGCTCCCTTAACTGCCTTGTCCTTGCACGCATCTTGATCATCACGTGGCAATTAACCCTTTCAGTTATTAAAAGCGCAATTTGATTGGATGGTAGAAGCTTACTGCTGCACGCAATCACCTCAGAGCACTGCCACTCTTCTTGTTGCTGCAGCTATCAATTTTCTTCAACAACATGTAATGGAAGTAATATAGGAAATGATATGCTATGTATAGAACAATATGTAAATGACAAATGGGTTATGTAATGGTAGATGTGCTTTGTACAAGGATATGTTTAAAGTCAAATTAATGAAGTGACACGTGACGTAATTGTTGAAATGATATGTAATGCTTTAGTGCTATCATGAGATATACAATGATATTTTATGCAAGAGGATATGTTCAAAGTCAAGTTAATAAAAGGATAAGTTATGCAGAAATGTTGTGCTATTTATAGAATATTACATAATGTAACGAAATGACATGTTATGGAAGAAACGATATGTTATGTATGGAATGATATGTAATGTCATGAAGCGGCACATTACGTAATGAAATGACATGCAATGTATGGAATAAATTATAGCGTAATGAAATGACAAGTTATGTAACACAATGATAAGTTACATAATGGGTAATGTGTTTCGCATTGGAATGTTATATCATATGATGAAATGATATGTTAACTACTACGTTATGTCCAAAGTTGAGTTAATGAATTGATAATTTATGCTTTGACAGATTTCATGTTCCGATGAAATGCGATATGTTAAGCCCCAACAAAATGATATATAAATGAGTGAATGTATGCATATAAGTATGAAAGAACAAGTGGAAGGAGAGTGTGATGTACGGATGCATGATATCAAAGAACGAAAAGCAATGACTGTGCTATATGCATTATACATACGTATATGTATATTATGGAATTGAGATGAAGGATATTATGTTTAAGTTTAGGGAATGATAAGGGGAGATAGAAACATCGAGAGCTGTTAAAATGTTGTTATCTTTTACTGTGCATGCAAGAAGTCACTTTTTATATTTTACTATTTTCAGGTGATGACACTATTAAAGATGTCCAGGATTAATGATAGCTGCAAGCTTTACTGCATGCTCAATAACTCTTTTAATGTATTTACGAGAAGTGGTGTATCTATGATGTAGTAGTGAATAATATATTGTTATTAGGAATGATCTTGATGAGATGGAAATAAGTTAGACGATTTATGGATTCGTGTTTTTTAAGTTTGGAATTTTAATGCTTTCACTATGTTATTGCACGCTGAATGTTCTTTTGTATGTGTATTTTTAAAGCATTACCAGTCATACTTCTGATATTAAAATGAAATTGTGACAATACCCGTAGTTGATTTGTAAAAGAAACATGTCACATTTGTTGATATTGTTTTAACGGTTTAACTGTTCTAAAAAGTTTCCTATTGATATGGTGTCCATCTAAATAATCTCCAATTTGTTTTTCGAGAAAATGATGGAATAAAACAAAATCACTCACTAAATTGGTTGCGCTTCTTATATTGTAAAGTAGCAGTTGATTGATACATCTTGTCGCATCATTATAGGTCATCGGAAAACAACCTCTGTGTGTTTTTAACACATGGTATGGTTGCGTACATCCGACCCTCTTATACCCTGCCATAGACAGAAACATTTAAGGCAATTGGATAATGTTGTTGTGGTAGTATTCACGGCTCCTCTCAATTATTGTCAACCAAGAAAACCATATAGTATTGTATTGCATGATTCCTATACCACTCCCTTAAACATGTTTAGAATTAAAACTCGATAATTTTTAATCTCTAATATCCCTTTCAAAAAAAGAAAAAAATCTGTAATATTTTGAAACATATGTTTTTCCTAATCTGTAGAAAATACTTGAAAATTGATAACTTCTCAACAGAAGATATAAATACTTATGATGACTATTTACTTCATCCGTTTTATATCGATAGCCTTTTTTTTTCCTTTTCAAAATGTCCTAAAAACAATATCCACCCTCTACTGAAACATCTAAGTATTATGTTAATTACAACGACATCCTATGTTAGATCTGCGACATCACAAAATTTAATACAAGAAAAGGTCTTTTAGCCTATTTTTAATCATATTTTATAATTCATATAATGAGAATCTGCCATGTATACTTAGTGTTTTTTCCACCTTGATATATGTTGAATACTTCCATTGGACGATGTAAAAAGAAAAATAACACCTAATAAGGCAAAAAGAATCCTTTACCCTTTAATAGTAAAAATAAATAACAACACAATGTACATTAAACAAGTGTATGCCTTGGAGGACATATGATAAAATTGAAACGATAGCGAAAAAATTATCAAGACCTTACACAAGTATACACAAAAACAACATTATTCCATTGCGTAAGAGGCTTCTGTCTATGGCTGGGTAAGAGAGGGTCGGATATATGCAACCATACATATGTGTTAGAAAGGCATAAATATTTTTTCTCTATGATCCATAATAAAAAATGCATCAAGGTGTGTCGATCAACTGCTACTTACGAATTGCATAAATCGAGAAATGTTAAACAAGTTTACAGGGCACATTAGAATTAGATGTTGTTACATTAATTTTTTTATTTTTATTTTTTACTTTTAAAAAAAAACTCCAATTTTGGATGAAGAGAGTATATACTATGGAAGGTAAGAGATGAGTAGAAAGAGAGAGCAACAATGCCAACCCCAAAAACAGTAGAGGTAACATGTATTAGATAGAGAGAGAAAGAGAAAAAAGAAATAAGAGAGAAAGAGATTCTCCAGAAGAGCATCACATGGCTTCGTTGCCGCTAGGTCCTCAACAGCATCAGCAACAGATTCAGCTCAATAACCCACCGCCACCAGATGCCACCCACCCTTACCCTTTCCCCCATTACCACCATGATCAAGGCGGCGACGCTGCTGCTGCTGCCGCCCTAAGGCTCGCCGCCGCCCAGTCTCGCCGTTCCGACATGGACTCTTCTGACAAGGTAATTACCTGCAGAGCAACTGGCTGTCGGTTTCTGCGGACTTTCCAGCTGCTGTTGGAGCGTCCCGACCCGGACAGCGGAATCCGAACCGGTGCACCCGTCGTAGCTTACTGAGAAGACTACAAGACGTCTCATCTCTCGAATACACATCATCCATGACGTTAGAGAAATAAGTGCAGAAACATGTATCTCATGAATCTGAATCATCAATACGGTACACCAAACGAGATAGTGACTAACAATAATTGTATATGGTCGCAGCCATCCAAATCCTCAAAGGTAATAAGAAACGGAAATAACCAGAACCAATCTAACACAACTCCCCAACACGCTCTAGGCATCCCATTCTGCCCACTCGCCGTCATCCTCAATGAAGATCATATCATACTCAGACTCTCCTGCATCACAAAGGCAGTACCCTTAGCGAAAAACGCTAGCAAGTAACCCGCTTATAAGACATACGGGATCAACACATGGCAAGACATGAGTAATATATAATTCAAGGGGAATGGGGCACATGTCTTGTATACTTTCAAGAGCATAGATTTAACCATACAAGAACATAAGACAGTAATTCATAACCATTAACAATTAACGATCATTCAAGTCACATAGCAATCATCCCAAACTGACTCGCGTGATGCATGACAAAATATGCACTACACTACACAGTCACAAATGCATGAGAAATTTCTTTTCAAAATAGTGCAATGCATGTCACAATATCCGGTCACATAACTTTATACCCTGTAACGCACCACGGCTTATATTTCCATCCCGTGTAACATTACATTCAACTTTATACCCTGTAATGCACCACGGCTTATATTTCCATCCTGTGTAACATTACAGACAACTTTATACCCTGTAACGCACCACGGCTTATATTTCCATCCCGTATAACGTTACAGCCAATTTCGCAAACTTTATGCCCTGTGCCGAAGCACAGCTCTTTTCAAAACAATATGCAAATGCAAGTGCCATGATGCAAGACTTCTCATTCCAATCACATTCTTTAACCACGTACTTCAAATCACGTTCACATATCAATCAGTCTCACGAAGTTCATCTCACTCACACACTCGAGCTTATTCTTCATGACAGGTCGACATATCTTAAACATTGATTCTAGAACTCAAAAGCCAATGTAAGAACCCTCACATTCCTCTTTTGTACCCAGCAAAGCCACCTACGTTCACTCCTAACCCCTTAGGTCATTCACGTTGAAATCGGATTCGAATACCCTTCGAATTCTCCAAATTTGATTCACCATCTTAAGTCATGTTCCCAAGACTTAGACTAACCTCAATCATGTCCTATGAAGTCCTTAAGGTCACACAAAGGGTCCCCTAGCTTCCCTCTTTCTTCCCTTATTTTCTACCAAAACTGATGGACATCATCCCCTCACGTCGATCGATCGATGTGACTTTATACCCTCACATCGATCGATCGATGTCCATCAGAGAACATCGATCTCTCAACCCCTTTCTACATCGATCGATCGAAGTGACTTTGAACCCTCACATCGATCGATCGATGTCCATCAGAGGACATCGATCCCTCAACCTCTTATACATCGATCGATCGAAGTCTATCTGAGAGACATCGATCTCTCGCCCATCAGACATCGATCGATCGATGTCTGCGTCCTCCAGAATTCTTACTGCGTTTTTCTGCAGAACTGCAATTTCAATCCCATCGTTTTTCCAACTTCCTCCAACCATTCCAATCCTAATCTTCCTTAACAATCCCTTCTTAATCCATCCAATCAAGATCCTTCACACGCACATCGAAGATTCAAACCTAATACTCAATTCATTCACCAAATCAAACCAAAAATCTAATCTTTCCACTCTCCTTTCCCTTCAACCACCATTATCAACAAAGTAGGGTTCAAGGGGTTGGGATTTACATGATCTCACATGAACAACAAAAACAACAATGATTTCAACATACAATGGCCAAAATCTGAAACCAAACACATAAAGCACATATAGATTCACCGAAAGAAATTACTGCATGGTGATCCAATTTTGATATCAAAAATAGGCCTTTTTATTTCGCAAAACGTAGGAACTTATAAGAAAGTTACTTGCCTTTGATTACTCGAAGGAGATCTGAAAAACAACCGAAGAACGGATTGATTCTTGAAGGAGTTCTTCTCCTAGGGTTGCAAAGGTGCCAAAAATCGCCTAGGGGATGGTTGGACGTCGGTTTTCTCTGCGTAATGAGAAAACTGATGTTCTGTCAGTTTTTATATGGAAAGGGAAAAATTTGGAGTTTCTAAATTATATCATATTTTCTTATTTATCTTAAAGGATAAATTTCTATTATTTAATTCTAAAATTAAATATTACTTTATTCCATATTTAATCCTTTCCATAAATTCCATTTAATCCTAATACTTAATTCTTAATTCATTATCATTTATTTTTCTTAACCCATTTAATTTCTATTTATCCTTTATTGACTTTTACGGAGGGTGCGGGGCATAACATTCCACCCCCCTTACAAAGAGTTTCGTCCTCGAAACTGACGTACCTTATTGAAAAAGGTGTGGGTATAGTTCCTTCATTTGTTCTTCAAGCTCACGTGGCTTCACGCTCTGTATGATTACTCCATTGAACTTTGACATACGGAATTACGCATCTACGTAGGACTTGATCTTTCCTATCCATAATCTTCATTGGATGTTCTTCATATGAGACATCTTCTTTAACATCCAATGGTTGAGCTATCTTCTTTAACATCCAATGGTTGAGCTTCAAGGATATGGCTCGGGTCCGATACGTATTTCCTTAGTTGGGACACATGAAATACGTTGTGAACTTGTGACAAACCCGGAGGCAAGGCTAACCGATATGCTCTTTCTCCAACCTTGCCAAGCACTTCATATGGACCAATATATCTAGGGCTTAACTTGCCCTTCATTCCGAACCTCGCAACTCCCTTGGTGGGTGATACCCGTAAATAAACTTTTTCACCTTCCTCAAATTCCAAGGGTCGTCTTTTAGTATCGGCCGAACTCTTACTGCGATCTTGAGCCACCCTTAGCCTCTCTCTTATCACTTTCACTTTCTCAATCGTTTGTTGAACCAATTCTGGTGCAGTGATTGTCCTTTCCCCAACTTCGTCCCAACAAACAGGGGACCTGCACTTACGTCCGTATAATGTTTCAAATAGTGACATGCCAATTGCACTGTGATAGCTGTTATTGTATGAAAATTCCATCAACTTCAGCATGCTATACCAGTTTCCTTTGAAATCCAAGGCGCATGCTCTCAACGTGTCCTCCAAGGTTTGGATGGTTCTCTCGGATTGTCCATCCGTTTGAGGGTGGTACGCGGTACTCATTCTTAGCTCCGTACCCATAGCTTTCTGGAATGCCCTCCAAAACTTAGAAGTAAACTTGAGATCACGGTCCGACACAATACTGACAGGGACTCCATGCAAACTCACAATATTGTCCACATAAATGTTGGATAATTTCTCATAAGATGTGCCATGTGGCATAGCTATGAAGTGAGCTGTCTTTGTCAAGCGATCGACAATTACCCAAATCATCTCATTTCCATTTCTGGTCTTGGGCAATCCCATCACGAAGTCCATAGTCACATGTTCCCACTTCCATTCTGGAATCTCTAGTGGCATCATCAAACCATCAGGTCGTTGATGTTTAGCTTTGACTTGTTGGCATACCAAACACCTCACAACGTACTCCGCGATGCTTCTTTTCATCCCCATCCACCAATAATTCCTTTTGAGGTCCTTATACATCTTTGTGCTGCCGGGGTTGATAGATAACCTTGAATTTTGAGCTTCTCTTAGCAACTCTTTTCGAAGCTCATCGTTATTAGGTACGCACAACCTATTTTGAAACCACAAACTTCCATCTCCTCGCAATTGGAAATCCTTTACTGGTTCTATAGTCAATTTGTCGCGGATTTCTCTTAGTGCTGGGTCACCATACTGCGCTTCTTCGATTCTGTTTACCAAATCTGGACTGATAGACAAAGCTATAAGAACATTCGCCACTGAATCCATTACTTCGAGGTTAAACTCCTCGATCTCTCTTTCCAACGGAGACTGTCTCGCATGGCTGGACTTCCTGCTTAATGCGTCTGCCACTCTGTTGGCCTTACCCGGATGGTAGTTGATGGTTAGGTCGTAATCCTTGAGCAACTCCAACCATCTTCTCTGTCGCATATTTAGCTCTTTCTGTGAGAATATGTACTTCAAGCTCTTATGATCAGTGAACACGGCACACTTTTCTTCGTACAAATAGTGTCTCCAGATCTTAAGAGAAAATACCACAGCTGCGAGCTCCAAGTCATGCGTCGGGTAATTCTGCTCATATGGTTTCAATTGTCTTGACGCGTACGAAATAATTCGTTCATTTTGCATCAAGACACAACCTATAAACAGAAAATTAGCTTAAGACTAGCATATGTATATACAATGTATTAATTGTAATGATGTACATACCTAGCCCTTTCTTGGACGCGTCGCTATAGATCACAAAACTGTCGGTGCCGGAGGGTTGTGCCAACACCGGGGCTGTGGTCAATCTCTACTTGAGCTCAGAAAAGCTCTGTTCGCATTCAGCAGTCCATTCGAATTTAGTCTTCTTTTGTGTAAGTCGACTCAGTGGGACTGCTATTGTTGAGAATCCCTCAACAAACTTCTTGTAGTAGCCTGCCAAGCCTAGGAAGCTTCTCACTTCAGTCACGTTGGTAGGTCTTGGCCATTCCGTGATGACTTCTATCTTTTTAGGATCCACAAAAATCCCATCCTCCGAAATCACGTGACCGAGAAAGGCTACACTTCCTAGCCAAAATTCACACTTGCTGAATTTGGCATAGAGCTTTTGTTGCCTCAAAATTTGTAACACTACTCTTAAGTGTTCCGCATGAGCTTGCTCGTCGGGGGAGTAGACCAAAATGTCATCGATGAACACTACTACGAATTGGTCCAACTGTTCTCGGAATACAGTGCTCATCAAATCCATAAAAGCTACTGGGGCATTAGTTAATCTAAAAGGCATTACTAAGAATTCGTAATGCCCGTATCGAGTCCGAAAAGCTGTTTTAGGTATGTCTCCTACTTTCACAAGCAGCTAATGATACCCCTGACGAAGGTCAATCTTTGAAAACCAACGAGCTCCCTTTAGCTGATCAAATAAATCCTCAATCCTTGGCAAGAGATATTTGTTCTTGATGGTAATCTTATTCAGCTCTCGGTAATCAATACACAACCTCATGCTGCCATCTTTCTTCTTTAGAAACAACACTGGAGCCCCCCAAGGTGATACACTGGGGCGAATCAATTTCTTGTCTAACAACTCTTGAAGTTGTCCTTTAAGCTCCTTAAGTTCAGCTGGGGCCATTCTGTAGGGTGCCTTGGAGATAGGCTCAGCTTCGGGTATCAAATTAATTTCAAACTCCACTTCTCTCGATGACGGAACTCCCAGTAAATCATCCGGAAATACTTCCTTGAATTCATTGATCACCGGTATCTGATCTATAGAGGGAGCTTCTTGCTTCGCATCTACTGCATACACCATGAATCCCTCTGCTCCCTTTTGCAAAGCTTTAAAGGCCTTAATCGCCGTCAAGTATATCTTCTTTGGGGCTTTTGTTAACTTGACGTTTCCTTGAACCGTTATTTCATTCATCTCAGGGTCTTTAACGGTTACTTGTTTAAGTATACAATCGATATTGGCATGATTCTTGGTTAGCCAATCCATGCCCAATATTACATCAAAATCCTTCATCGGAATTGAGACTAACGTCACAGCAAACACCTTTCCGTCCAACTCCAATTCACAATCTTTGTACTGGTGATGGGAAATCAGTACTTGCTCGCCTGCTGCCTGCACCCTGAAGGGGGTTTCAAGCCATTCGGGTAGACAGTCGAGTCCTTTGGCAAATCGTTTAGAAATGAAGGAGTGACTGGCTCCGCTATCAAATAATACGTTCGCAGGTACTTTGTTAACTAGAATCACACCTAACCACAAAAGTGTAGCACATAAAGGTTTTCACATAAAACACATGTAATCTCCAACTTAAAAGACTAAAATTCAACTTAAGCAACTATTATTTAACTTAAGTCGTACTTGTCACAACATTGGCGTCCTCCTGCACTTCGGCGTCAGTCATCGCATGGACTCTAGTGTTGGGCCTGCCTCTCTGCTGCTGTGCCGGCCCTGCTTCTACTTGAGGTTGTGGGTCCCACTCGGGGCAATCCCTTATCCTATGGCCCGTCTTCCCACACTTGAAACATGCTCCTGATTTCTTCCAACAATCACCCACATGTCTTTTCTGGCAGTGTGGGCATACTGCTGGAGCTTGGCGGTCGGGCTGATTTTGTTGCGGTTCCCTCTGAACCGGTCCTGCCTGTCCTTTCCTGGGAATTTTAACCCAACTTCTGGGTCTACCTCCACTTTTCTCTTCCCTTGGTCTCTTGCTAGACTCGTCACGAGCCTCTATTGGCTGTGACCTACGCATGTCACTCTCCACGTGGTAACATGCATCCAACATTTCTTCAAAAGTTTTCAGACTAGACCCCGCTATAGCCGTCCGTATGCGGGGGTTCAGACCTTCCTCAAACTTCAGCATTTTCATTCGGTTGTTTTCCAACACCATGGGTGTGAATTTTCCCAGGGCGTGGAATCTATCCGCATAATCCAAGACGAACATCCTCCTCTGCTCAAATTTGTCAAACTGCCTCATCTTCTCCAAAATGGCAGTTTCAGGCACATAGTAGTCTTTGTAAGGCCTGAACGAACTGTCTCCACTGAATAGGAGGAGTCATCTTTGGCAGAATACGGTTCCACCATGAATTGGCTCTGTCAATCAACAACGGGGTGGCCACATCCACCTTCAGTTCTTCTGGCACTTGCACCAGTCTAAAACACTTTTCCACCTCATCTAACCAGAATCCGGTCACCTCTGGATCCGTGGTCCCTTCAAAAGTGGGGGCATGCATCTTCCGCATCTCCCCTATATAATACATGATGCCTTGCTGGGGAGGTGGTGGAGGAGGAGGTTGTTGTTGCTGTTGGGCAACTCCTTGTGCTATTACGGTGATAGCGTCTATCAGTGCTTGTGGTACTAGCACGGGTGGTGGTGGAGGGTTCTCGTTCCTATTACCACCGTTTCCTTGGTTATCTCTTCTTGGAGGCATTTTCTGCAAAATCAACGCTTATTAGCATTCAGCGATTCCAAAAGTAAATACCGAAGGCCCATATGCGTTGCACAAGGTGGAATTCGTAGACTGAAATAAAAGAACATTTGTTGATCACAATTTATCGCGCTCGTACACACACCCATCCCAATCAAACTTGAATCTAAGATCTCGTATACTTAGACCTAACGATCAACTTACGGTCAAGATCATAGCTTAAGACTCTATATGGCATAGCCTAGGTCTCCGAGGTAGATCTGAAGCCTAGGCTCTAATACCACCTAGAGCGTCCCGACCCGGACAGCGGAATCCGAACCGATGCACCCGTCGTAGCTTACTGAGAAGACTACAAGACGTCTCATCTCTCGAATACACATCATCCATGACGTTAGAGAAATAAGTGCGGAAACATGTATCTCATGAATCTGAATCATCAATACGGTACACCAAACGAGAAAGTGACTAACAATAGTTGCATATGGTCGCAGCCATCTAAATCCTCAAAGGTAATAAGAAACGGAAACAACCAGAACCAGTCTAACACAACTCCCCAACACGCTCTAGGCATCCCATTATGCCCACTCGCCGTCATCCTCAATGAAGATCATATCATACTCAGACTCTCCTGCATCACAAAGGCAGTACCCTTAGCGAAAAACGCTAGCAAGTAACCCGCTTATAAGACATACGGGATCAACACATGGCAAGACATGAGTAATATATAATTCAAGGGGAATGGGGCACATGTCTTGTATACTTTCAAGAGCATAGATTTAACCATACAAGAACATAAGACAGTAATTCATAACCATTAACAATTAACGATCATTCAAGTCACATAGCAATCATCCCAAACTGACTCGCGTGATGCATGACAAAATATGCACTACACTACACACTCACAAATGCATGAGCAATTTCTTTTCAAAACAGTGCAATGCATGTCACAATGTCCGGTCACATAACTTTATACCTTGTAATACACCACGGCTTATATTTCCATCCCGTGTAACATTACAGTCAACTTTATACCCTGTAACGCACCACTTCTTATATTTCCATCCCGTGTAACGTTACAGACAACTTTGTACCCTGTAATGCACTATGGCTTATATTTCCATCCCGTGTAACATTACAGACAACTTTATACCCTGTAACACACCACGGCTTATATTTCCATCCCGTGTAACGTTATAGCCAATTTCGCAAACTTTATGCCATGTGCCGAAGCACAGCTCTTTTCAAAAAGATATGCAAATGCAAGTGCCATGATGCAAGACTTCTCATTCCAATCACATTCTTTAACCACGTACTTCAAATCACGTTCACATATCAATCAGTCTCACGGCGTTCATCTCACTCACACATTTGAGCTTATTCTTCATGACAGGTCGACATCACTTAAACATTGATTCTAGAACTCAAAAGCCAATGTAAGAACCCTCACATTCCTCTTTTGTACTCAGCAAAGCCACCTACGTTCACTCCTAACCCCTTAAGTCATTCACGTTGAAATCGGATTCGAATACCCTTCGAATTCTCCAAATTTGATCCACCATCTTAAGTCATGTTCCCAAGACTTAGACTAACCTCAATCATGTCCTATGAAGTCCTTAAGGTCACACAAAGGGTCCTCTAGCTTCCCTCTTTCTTCCCTTATTTTCCACCAAAACTGATGGACATTATCCCCTCACATCGATCGATCGATGTGACTTCATACCCTCACATCGATCAATCGATGTCCATCAGAGAACATCGATCTCTCAACCCCTTTCTACATCGATCGATCAAAGTGACTTCGAACCCTCACATCGATCGATCGATGTCCATCAGAGGACATCGATCCCTCAACCCCTTATACATCGATCGATCAAAGTCTATATGAGAGACATCGATCTCTCGCCCATCAGACATCGATCGATCGAACCGACTTAGAGTCGTGTGTATTTTGTGCTAAAGGAAAACAAACTAAAGTCCAAAGATATGAAGCAAATCGTGCAAATAGTCCATTAGAGTTGATTCATACCGATATTAGTGGCCCATTTCATCCGGTTACTCGAAATGACCACTCTTATTTTATCACCTTTATTGACGACTATTCGCGATATGGCTACGTATTCTTGATTAAAGAAAAAGCGCAAGCAATAGACATGTTCAAATCCTTTAAAGCTGAAGTTGAGTTACAACTCAACAAAAGGATTAAAGCCGTCAGATCGGACTGTGGGGGTGAATACTACGGTCGATATGATGGATCAGGAGAACAGTGTCCAGGACCATTTGCTAAATACCTAGAGGAAAACGGAATCTTTCCCCAGTACACCATGCCTGGGTCACCAAACATGAATGGTGTAGCTGAAAGACGAAACCGTACACTTATGGATATGGTGCGTAGTATGATGAGTCAAACTACACTACCATTATTCCTCTGGGGAGAAGCGCTTAAAACCGCAGCTTATATCCTCAACCGAGTACCAACTAAAGCAACAATAAGGACCCCTTATGAGTTATGGACTAAGCGTAAGCCTAGCCTTAACCACATAAGGGTTTGGGGCTGTCCAGCAGAGGCGAAGCCTTACAGACCAAATGAAAGAAAGCTGGACACCAAAACAGTTAGTTGCTATTTCGTTGGTTACTCGGAAAGGTCACGAGGGTATAAATTCTACGATCCCACAAGTAAAGTGTTTTTCGAGACAAATTCGGTAAAGTTCTTTGAGGATACTTTGGTTCCGGGGGGAATGATTTGCATCAGCAGATCATCGAGTTAGATGAGGCACACTCAGATGCGACAGAAATGCGAATCGAACCATCTTTTGGGGAGATAGCATCAGCGACACCCGCACCTGAAGTACCTCATCCCAGTAGTGACGCTCCACAGGAACAAATTCATGTTCCTGAGGAAGTTACTGAAGAACCCGATGAATTGCCGGCTGATGCAGTTCAGGAACCTACAGTATCTCAAGAAGAAGTGCCCCTAAGGAGATCCATTCGTGAACGGAGAAACCCCATACCTAGCGACTATGTGGTGTATCTCCAAGAACACGAATTCGATATTGGTATGTTGGACGATGATCCCGAAAACGTCCAGCAAGCATTGCAATGTCGAAATTTAGAAAAGTGGATAAAGGCCATGGAAGAAGAAATAAAGTCTATGCACGACAACAAGGTATGAGATGTCGTCTCGTTGCGTAAAGGTTCGAAACCCGTTGGTTGCAAATGGATATTTAAGACTAAACGGGATTCAAAAGGCAACGTAGAACGATATAAGGCTCGACTTGTTGCTAAAGGGTTTACCCAAAAGGAGGGCATAGACTATACGGAAACCTTCTCTCCAGTATCTACGAAGGATTCCTTCCGGATAATCATGGCTTTAGTGGCACACTTAGATCTTGAGCTACATCAGATGGATGTTAAGACTGTGTTTTTTAATGGAGAACTCGACAAGACAATTTACATGGTTCAACCACCTCGATTCGAGGTGGGAGATCCAAAAGGCATGGTTTGTCGACTAAAGAAATCCATCTATAGGCTCAAGCAAGCGTCTCGACAGTGGTACTTCAAATTCGCCAAAGTGGTTGCCTCCTTCAGTTTTGAGGCAAACCAAATTGACGAATGCGTGTATCACAAGTTCAGTGGGAGCAAGTTCATGTTCATGATCTTGTACGTAGATGACATACTGCTTGCAACAAACGATGTAAACATGTTGAGCGACACCAAAGCCTTTCTGAGAAAGCATTTCGAGATGAAAGACCTTGGTGAAGCCTCATATGTGTTGGGACTTGAGATACGGAGGAATCGTACCCAAGGTATCTTAGGTCTCTCACAACAGGCATACATCGAAAAGGTGTTGAAGCGGTATAGCATGGATAAGTGTAAACCACTTAATACCCCTGTGGCAAGAGGAGACAAGTTTAGTCTGAAACAATGTCCCCAGACTGAGTTTGAACGTTCGAAAATGAGGAATACTCCCTATGCTTCGGTAGTAGGGAGTATAATGTATGCCCAAGTATGTACACGACCTGACTTGGCATTCATTACGGGAATGTTAGGCAGATACCTCTCTGATCCAGGCAAGGATCACTGGACCGCGGCAAAGAGGGTGCTAAGATATTTACAAAGAACGAAGCAACATGTACTGACATATTGGAGATCTGATGAGTTAGAGATCACTGGATATACAAATTTCGATTTTGCTAGATGCCAGGACAGCATGAAATCGACCTCGGGCTATGTGTTTACTTTAGCCGGAGGTGCGATCTCATGGAAAAGCGCGAAACAGACCTTATTGGCGTCTTCCACTATGGAGGCGGAATTCGTTGCATCATTCCACGCATCCAATCAGGCGATATGGCTTCGCAATTTTGTCACAGGGCTGTGGGTATTGGAGACTATCTCATCTCCAATGAGGATTTACTGTGACAGTAAAGCTGCGGTGCTATATTCAAATAACAACCGGAGTTCATCTAAAGCAAAATACATAGAGATGAAGTATCTGGCTGTTCAAGAAAGAATTCTGAGTGGTCTGATCAGTATTGAGCATATCAGTACAGACTCTATGGTGGCCGACCCTTTGACTAAGGCCGTGGAACCGGTAGTGTTTCACAAGCATGTTAGTCGTATGGGTCTTAGTCCAGTTGAGGATGTTTTATCCTAGTGGGAGTCTGTGAGGTTTTTCTTGTGTTCAATAAAGTTGTTTATTTCAGACTAACAGTATAATGTACATTCCGGTTATATTAAAGTTTTTCTGCAGAAGTAATGTACATTAAGCAGTTACGGCATACATTCTGAATTCTATTGATCTCGCTAAAATAGGGCCAAGTTGGAATTAGATATGTATGATCACCTAGCATATTAATTCCACACTACATATCCATTTCAGTATCCATGTCATTCAGTAGAATGTTAGTATCATGATGTAAGAGGGACAAGTCATTAATTCAATGTGGCGGCGTGCGGCTTAAGTCTTTTGCTAACATTTGCTAATGGACCGGATAAAGAAAGACACACTAAGGGACATAAGGTATATGAGCTCAAAAGGGTGACATATAATCTTTAAGATACATACATAGTCCAAGTGGGAGATTGTTGAGATTAATTCGAGATACGTGTGATGCGCAGCACGTTGATAAAGTTTATACGAATTAATCATAAGGTGGACGTTATGTATGATAATATTATATGTCACATATGTCACGTAATAATATTAATTGTTACGTAAAACATCCACATGTTAAGTGATCATCGGGTATACTCGTGGATGTATAGTGTGGTCTAAATGGAAACCCCGAATATGTAGACAGTCATATGGTCAGAGACCGTGATGGATGGGCTCAAAGTGCAACGACCATAAAGTTACGACGTCTGGTCCCCGAGGGACGACAACCCACGTGTGGCTAGTAGATAATTATTGGCACAATAATTAAATATTAAGGAAGATAAGGTTGGGTTTTAAATTCAGATTTAAATTTGAATTTAAGTTTAAATTTAAGTTTAAATTTAAATTCTAACCTATCAGATACTTCCATCCCCTCTATATAAAGGAGGAGGCTTCACCTCCTCAGATCTTCAAAAATCAAAAAGGAAAAAGACGCATACAATATCAAAAGAAAGAGCGTCTATTACAGTATATTAGAGGGAAGGTGTGCCAAATTTTCTATAAAGTCCACACTGCCGAACCTCTCCATCGGGTAAAGTAGTGAATTGTTGATTCCGTTCAAGGGATGTATCAGCAATTGGTGGGAGGTCGTGAATCCTTGGATCACGCCAGATTCTTCATCAGCCGAAGCAGTTGCAGCGTACGTGTTCAGATTAACAACAGCAATGGAGCAAGGTATATTTTCCGCATTCTGTTACTTTGTCCATTGATTCGATTAAACGGTCCTATTCATGGATTTATTAAATTAAATCCAACAGTATTTTCTTAAGAAGAGCTGTAGAAAGAGAGATGAGGACATTTATCCAACATTTTAGTGTCAAATTAAAAGTTATCCAAGTTTTTTGTACGTAGGTGGGAAAATTTCAGTGTATTTGTTAATTTTTTTAGGTGTTAAAAGATGTGAGCTTGAAGATTCCTTTCCTTTGTCATTAGGTAAATTGTACTTCAGTCTATTAAAGTTCTTTGCTTGCTGCATTAAGCCACAGTTGATTCTCCTTATTGAGGACTATGCTATTACTTCCTAAGATGTACTAGTCTATTTTTTCACTAAAGAAGCTTTATTAGCTTGTGATACTTGAATTCTGTGGTATTGTGTCACTCCAGATAGCTTTCTGGCTTTTCCTGTGCGTTTTCCTTATCTCCTCGTTTGAGTACCTCTTGTTTCTTTTCTTATTTGAGGTGTTCTGTAGATTTTTCCCGTCGGTTAGCATAAAAATGCTTGGATTGCATACTAGTCTGACGGTATGGACTGCTAAAATTTATGTGGCTTGTAGGATATGTCTCCGCTGTCATTCAAGGAAATGATGATGTTAGTGGTCACATTATTTCAACAACTATTGGAGGCAAAAATGGGGAATCTAAAAGGGTTGGTGCTCAATTTATGTTCTGCAATAACTGTATTATCTTGTGTTATTTTATTTCAAACACGTGCTAGAAAATTAACATCTCTTGTATCACGTGTTTGATGTACAGCTTTCCAAATTCTTAATCTCAATGTTTAGTGATGTGGAATTTTCAAAATGTTTTGTTAATAGCAAAAACTTCTTTTGGCTTTCTCAGGTTTCTTTTCTGTATATTATGGTTCATTTAAAGTTGAAATCCCTCCTCTTGAGAGATATATATATAAATTTTTCCTGAGTCAGACTATCAGCTACATGGCTTAACGTGTTGTGGGAACAGGATCATTTGGAGTTGTATTCCAGGTGTGCATTTTAAACATTTGTTTGCTGATAACACTTGGAATATTTTTAACGGTTTCAAGGGTCATGACGTGACGCCATTTGCCTATGACGTCGTTTATCCAGGCAAAGTGCTTGGAAACTGGAGAAACGGTGGCCATAAAGAAAGTTTTGTAGGACAGACATTACAAAAATCGTGAGCTACAACTGATGTGCTTGATGGATCATCTAAATGTGGTATCATTGAAGCATTGTTTCTTTTCTACAACGACAAGAGATGAACTTTTTCTTAATTTGGTTATGGAATATGTCCCTGAGACATTATACAAGGTTTTAAAGCATTACAGCAATTCGAATCAAAGGATGCCGCTCATATATGTAAAACTGTATACATATCAGGTTTGAATTATTTTCACTTTTTACTTTCTTTACTCCCCCCTCTTTTTTTTGGTGTTTCTACCTTTCATTGTGCGTGACAAATTTCAAATACATGACAAATTTTTTGAGGGCTAGCTTACATGCATGCTGTTCCAGGTGTTTTCCATAGGGATGTGTAGCCCCAGAATCTTTTGGTATGTCACTTTATCACGCGTTTGTGTTTTTTTAACTAATTGGATTGTTCATTCTAACTCCTAAATCATCTTTCTACAGGTTGATCCTCTGACTCACCAAGTCAAGCTCTCTGACTTTGGGAGTGCAAAAGCGCTGGTATGTTTACCTACAAGAAGCTCTGAAACTTAAAACCTACTGTTCGAATTAGTTTAGATTATTCTTTTTTCGCTATATTTTAGTAAGCGCTAAAAGTTCTTCAGAAATATTTCAATTTATTTATGTTTGTATTGCTTTTATATGTAGACGCATATATTAGCATGGAGTATCATTTATTTGAAATGTCTTGGGTGTATTAGAACTTGTGAAGTTACCTTTTGTAGTATAGGTGATATTGTCCTTGTTGCTACATGTTCTTCATGCATTAGATATATTAAATTTTATATTTACGTGTGTGTATATGTATATCATTTGGTGCATCAGGAGGCTTGAATGTAGTGTCAAATAAGCAAGGGTCGACATCACATGGTACGAATGCGGGGAAAATTAAGCTAGGACCGTTGCATCTCCAAGAAAACTTGGATGCGGTGAAAAATAAACAAGAGTTTTTAGGTTGTAATTAGATAATAATAGGAGAAATGCTAGTTTAGGTAGGAGTATTAGACTGAGAATATGGAACACTAGAACCCTGGAGGGGAAGACAATAGAGATAATGAGCACGATATAAGGAGAAAAGTAAATATTTTGTGTTTGCAAGAGACAAAGTGGATAGGTGAGAAAACTAAGATGTTGGACAATTCAGGATTTAAACTTTGGTACACATGAAAGAATAAGACAAGAAATAGAGTTTAAGTTATTATAGATGCCTCCTAAGAGACGAAGTAGTAGGTGTTATTAGAAAAAGAGAGAATTATAGTCCTTAAGTAGGTGTTTGAAAAAGAAACAATCAATGTTATTATTATATATGCTCCTCGAGCGGGTTTAGAAGAGGCTATAAAGGTTCACTTTTGGAAAGATTTAGAAGGCAAAGTGCGTGAAGTTCCAATAGAGAAGAAGATCTTTATAGAAGGAGATTTAAATGGACATCTAGGCCAACAGAATATGGATTACAATGATGTATACGATGGATTTGATTATGGAAACATGAACAGTGAAGGAGGATTCATTGTAGATTTTTGCAATAGCGTATGAACGTATAGTGACTAATGTCTTTTTTCAAAAAGAGATGAACACTTGATTACATTCAAAACTGGACCTTGTAAGAACTATAAGGTGATCCCAATAGAAAGTTTAACAATGCAACACCATCTGCTAGTGTTGGATGTCCGTATTTGACCGAAGATTGAGAAAAAAAGGCCTATAGAACCTAAGATAAAATGGTGGAATTTGAAAGAAATTAAGCAATTATATTTTAAAACAGTTGTATTAGAGCAAGAAATCTTAAGAAATTCAAGTTGTGATGCAAATAAAGTGTGAGAGTATGTATCGGTAAAGATGTAGAAAATTGCGAGAAATTTAGCTGGCAAGCCAAAAGGTTGAACATCTTCAAATAAATAATTTTGGTTGTGAAAAGAAGTGCAAGAGAAAGTAAAAAACTAAAAGAACTAGTTATAAGATACTTCAACTTTGCAAGAATTAAGAGAATTGAGAAAAAGTTATGCTGATGTCTAACTTATGCACTTATGCTCTATCACATGGACTGATTGGTTGTGCTGATGGAGTTGCTTTGCCATTATTCTTTTCTTTCTGTCTATTGAGAGTAATATTTATTTCAGAAGCTTTTGGGTAGATTAGTTAGAACTTGAGTTGTTACTTGTATAGCTAGAGATTTTAGTCGAAATTACCCAACCATACTAACCTCAAGTAAAGAAACAAACTTTTACAACAGGCATGATAGTGTTTCTTACTACTGAATGAATTTCACGATGGTTGCCAATGTTTGCCTCCCATTTATATTCTGTTTTATCTTTTGCCTTGAACATTTTTAAGAGGCTTACTCCTGAAATGAGAAAAAAAAGAAAAGGTGAATGCTTCATTCTTGGAAAGCTGTGCACTAGTTTAGGCTATCATTTCTTGTCTTTGTTTCTGTAAGCTAGTTTTGAGTTTTCAAAAAGAATAATGCCTGTAAGGCTTTCTTGTTGAGCCGCCTGTTTCCTTTCTTGCCTAACCTTCTTTTTTTTAAAAAAGAAAATATTTATATTCACCTCAAATTACTTGTGAACAGACAAGGGGCGAGGCAAATATATCGTACATCTGCTCCCGCTACTATCGAGCACCAGAGCTCATATTTGGTGCAACGGAGTATACAACTTCAATTTATATATGGTCAGCTGGGTGTGTCCTTGCTGTGGATGCTTCTAGAAAGCTGGATCAGTTTTATGGTTCAAGATCTACAATTACTGGGAGTGAAGTTAAATTCTATTTCAGCCCCTCTTTCCTGGTGAAAATGCGGTCGACCAACTTGTAGAGATTATCAGGGTATGCACTAGTATTTCTCTCTCATGTACTGGTAAATTTATGCTTGTTAGACTGTTACAGTTACTGAATTAAGTTTCCGTTAGGTCCTTGGTACTCCGACACGAGAAGAAATTCGGTGTATGAATCCAAATTATACTGATTTTAGATTTCCTCAAATCAAAGCTCATCCATGGCACAAGGTATGTCGTATCTTTTTCTTGTTTGACCTCTTTCTCTTTTTTAGTCCTTGTGATCAAGTAGAGCCAGTTATTGACAATGAAGTTCCTTGGTTCAGGTTTTCCACAAGAGGATGCCACCCGAAGCAATTGATCTTGCTTCACGCCTCCTTCAATATTCACCAAGTCTTCGCTGTACTGCTGTAAGTTGAACTAGTCTAGTCTCGTTCCGCATTGCTTATATCATATTGGAAAAACTCAGAAAGAAGAGCGAAGCACCAGTGTCTCAACTCTGATAGCTGTAGATAAATGAAACCTTTTCATTGGGTCATATTGCTGTTTCCTTAAGTTGGCTAATTGTCAACTACTTCAACATCTTATTTTGATCTAATAAATTAGAAGACCTCATAATTTTTTCCTGCCACTGTGCTTCAGTTATTCAAAAATGTTATTCATGAGAGATATAGAACTTCCAGTGGCTAATTTTATTGTGTTTTGGCAGTTGGAAGCATGTGCCCATCCTTTATTTAATGAGCTTCGGGAACCTAATGCACGCCTCCCGAATGGTCGCCCCTTTCCACCTCTCTTCAACTTTAAGCAGGAGGTAAGCTTTGTAATTGTAAGCACTTAATTGTGATATATTTCCGCATTTTCTGAAGTTTTTTTGACCTTTTAATAATGATTCCTCGATTATGAAAAAAAAAGGCTCGAGTAGTTATAGTTTACCAAGGAAGCTACGAACATGAGACAATGAACTTGTGTATCTGCTGATATATTAAGAACGAAGTAAGTGCTGGAACCCATTGCATGCTTGTCCAGGTATTACCCTCTAGGGAGTGGTTTTCAGCTTAAGAAACAGTTGAAGGGAGAATAACGTATTTAATTAACTAGAAATACACTCTATTTTAACTTGCAAACTGTTCAAGGGAGATACAGGTAAGAAAATTGATGCAGAATTGGATTCTGACCATAAATTCTTTAGGCATTTTCATGAGTAGCTTTTGGTGATATCGATTCCCTGTTATATTCACTCTCATGCAAAGGAGACATCCCTGACCAATGTGATGCATGCCTTTGCTCCAAGTATATTAGGAAAAATCTCATTCTGAGTCTGGCATGCTTTCAAGGAGGTTTATCCCCTGCCAAGTTAAAGGAGCATCTTAGACATTGATAGACGTTTCATGGATAAATTAACACAGTAGGGTAATATGCTCAATACAATTAGAAAGAGATGGACTGAAATGGTCAGAGAAAAGAATCATTGAAGAGCAAAAAAGGAATCGTTCTTTTGCATCACAAGGATTCTCATTAGGAGCATTTGAATTTACTGGGATACACTTACAAAAAAAAAAAAAAAAAAAAGAACAGTACTGAGGGTGAAAAAAGATTGTATTGCAAGAAAATGTTGTTTCAAAAGTATCTGCTATTTTCCTGCATAAGTGAGCCACATCCGGTACCTATTTCAGCTTTGGCCCCGTTGTGCTTTGAATATAACTGGTTTGACTGCGGTCTGTTGTAACTGCTTTTGGAAGGTCATTTACTCTTTTGAGTGTTTTCACCTGATTAGTACACAGAAGTGAGAAAAGATGTTCTCCCATGCACTTAAAGCTCTCCTGTGTGAGGGTTGTCAAAGCTGGAGGCAAAATGGCAGAGAATTGGTGCAAGGACCATCACGTGGCAGATGTGAAAGCAGATCATAGCAAAGAAGAAAAGGGTGAATAAACTGATTGAGAGCACGTGAATCACGATTAATGAATGGTTGAATGTGGCTGTGATTGAAGGAAGAGAAGTGCTTCAAGACGCAAGGTCTAGTGTGGGATGAGCAGGCCAGCTGAAGAAGAAAGGGGCGTTAAGCAGTTGGCGGCAGTTTTTAAATAAAGTGTGAAATGACCATTGTGTCCTTTGTAAATAAATATGTAGCAGTTAGAAATAAGGGCCTTCTTGTAATTTTGTCTTTCTTCCTCTTCTTCGTTAGTCAGTTAGCTTCCGCAGTTATATAAGCGGGCAGTTGGTAGTCATAGGGGGTAGTTTTAGATTCCAGATATTTTTGGTGTGGCAGTTATCAATTTTCTCTCCTTCTTCTCTCCTCTCGGTTTCTCCCTTTTCTCAGTGTATCGTTTGAGCTTTTGATTCAATCAATTTGTTTCGTTCATTTCAATTGATTGAGTGAGTGTTCTTGATGTTTTGATCTTTGTGTTGAATTTTATCATGGTATCAGAGCGATTTTCCTTCTATTTGCGTGATTGAGAGTTTGCTATTGTATGATCATGGCCTCCACATCCACTTCCTCTGCAAATGCTCGAAATAACAGTGTAGAGAATCCGGCATCCAATCCTCTTTATTTGCATCCGAACGAAAGTCCTACTGCAGTATTGGTGCAGCCTCCACTTAATGGACACAATTTCCATTCCTGGAGCAGGACATTGCGTGTGGCATTGACGATTAAGAACAAACTGAGTTTTATTGATGGAACTTTGCAGAAGCCTAACGAAGAAGACGCCAATTTTCTTGCGTGGAACCAGTGCAATACCATGGTACAATCATGGATCCAGAACTGCGTCTCACCAGCGATTGCTCAAAGCATTATGTGGTTAGAATCTTCCTATGATGTTTGGAAGGACCTAATATTGAGGTACGCTGGAGGTGATCCGTTCCGTTTATCAGACTTACTGGAGCAATTTTATGCGGTGAAGCATGAAGGTACGTCTATTAATGAATATTTTACAAAATTGAAATCACTTTGGGAGGATATGTTGATTTTGAGGCCAATACCAAGGTGCTCATGCAGCAGATGTACCTGTGATATTGTTGGGAAAGTTAGTAAGTTTGTAGAAGGAGATTTCGTTATTAAGTTCATAAAAGGGTTAAGTGCTGAATTTGATCCCGTAAGGTCTCAAATATCCGTAATGACTTCATTGCCTAGCATCTCTACTGCATTTTCTATGGCATTACAATATGAAAAGAAAGTTATGATTACTAATGTACAACCACAGTTCAATAATACTGCCTCTGCCTTGATGGTTGATAACGTTGGAGAGTATGATCCCATGTGGTTTGCTGTTAGCAGCTTTAATCCTAGAGGACAGAATACAGGTTTCAGAGGGAATAGCAGAGGCATGAGTAGAGGTTATCATAATTTTTCTCAGAGACCTGTGTGCACTCATTGTGTAATGAGTGGGCACACAGTTGAAAGATGTTACAAGAAATATGGGTATCCCCCCGGATTTAAGGCTAAACCACAGGTGAATATGGTTGATGTGTCTAGCCAGAAGTCAATTTGACAGAAGGACGTGAGTTCCAATCAAGCGTGATGCAGAACTCTCAATAGAATGTGCCCATGCCTATGTTGACGGCAGAGCAGTATAGCAAACTAATGAACATGCTGAATGAGAAGGACGATGGCAAAGCAAGGGCTGTTTCTGAATCCATAGTTGCTCAACCTGCGGTCATGAGTGCTCAAGCTGTGGTGAAGTCTGGTGAGATAACAGGTCAGTTGCATTCCAATATACTTAACATATGGATATTAGACTCAGGAGCAACTAATCATATCACTTGTTCTTTATCACTCTTTGATTCCTATACGCCTGTTGAAAATGTATTTGTCAAGATGCCCAATAATGTCTCAGCCAAGGCCACCCATTCTGGGACAGTCACTGTTAGTCCTAACCTCATAATCAGAGATGTTTTGTATATTCCTGCCTTCTCCTTTAATCTGCTTTCATTAAGCAAGCTAACTCTGACTTCTCATATTTGTGCTCACTTCTATGATGAACATTGCATTCTTTAGGACCAATACTCCAAGAGGAAGATTGGTTTAGCTAGACTGAGGAATGGCCTTTACTATGTCATTGGCAATCAGAAGGTGCCAAGTGCAGAAATCACTCCTTCAGGGAGCACAACTTCCTTGATTGAGAAGTCCTTACCTGTTTGTTTTTCTTCTTGTTCTTACTGTAACTCTCCCTCTATGTTGTGGCACGTAAGACTTGGTCATCCATCCAGACCAAGAATGAAAGAAATAAATAAAGTGGATTCTTCTGTTGTTGTTACTGATGTCAATTCATACTGTAAAATTTGTCCTATGGCTAAGCAGAAGAAACTGTCATTTCCTGTCTCCATGTCAGTTTCAAAAACTTGCTTCGATTTGTTGCATATTGATATATGGGGACCGTATAGGGTGCCAACCTTGTTTGGGCAAACCTACTTTCTTACGTTAGTTGATGATAAAAGCAGGTTCACTTGGACTTATTTGTTAAAGGCTAAGTCTGAAGCAAAGCAAGTGCTTGAAAGTTTCTATAATTATGTTGAGACTCAGTTTGACAAAAGAATAAAGGTGGTTAGATCAGACAATGCGTTGGAGCTAGCTCCAAACCAGTTCTTTCTACAAAAAGGCATTGTGCATCAGAAAAGCTGCCCTTATACCCCCCCAACAGAACGGGCTTGTTGGAAGGAAACAACAACACATATTAACTGTTGCCAGGGCTTTAAGGTTCCAGGCCAGCCTTCCTCTGAAATACTGGGGTTTTTGTATACAGCATGCCACATATCTCATAAACATCCTACCCACTCCAACCTTAAACCAGAAAACACCATTTGATATCCTTTACCATAAACCTCCACAATATAACCATCTCAGGGTGTTTGGGTGTCATGCTTTTGCCTATAATGCAGAACCACACAAAGGAAAAGTAGACCCCAGAGCAAGATCATGCGTGTTTCTTGGATTTCCCCTAACCACCAAAGGCTATGTCCTTCAGGACATGAACACTACCGATATATTTACCTCCAGACATGTTACCTTTCATGAGCATGCTTTTCCATTTTCAGATCCAACATGCATGATCAATGAGCCCAATGCAACCTTTACCCATTCATCGGCCAATTCACCATTTCACATCTGTCCAGACCCACCATTGGAAACAATGATCTCAGACTATCCTTTCACTCCATGCCAGCCACCAACTACTTTTAATCCCAACATGACTCCTCATGACCATTCTTCTCTACCTACCATTGTGCCATCAGTATTACCTCTTTCTCCATTGCCTTCTATCTCCACCACAGATCCTGAAAGATCTCAACCTTTGACTGACCTGCCACATAATCAGATCAACCCCAGACTGACCAGACAGAGACAGAAACCATCTTACCTAAATGACTACTACTGCAATGTGCTCACAAATGCATTTCCTATGTCTGTCACTTCCACTTCGCATCCCATTGAGCATTCATTTTCTTTTGATTTGTTGCCTCCTGAGTATAAAGCATATGCTTTGAATATTGGTTTACATCCTGATCCTGTTACTTATCAGGAGGCATCACAGCAAGAGTGCTGGTGCCAGGCCATGCAACAAGAATTGGATGATGTGAACACTAACCACACTTGGTCTTTAGTCTCATTACCTGCAGGAAAGATGCCAATCGGTTGCAAGTGGGTATACAAGACCAAGTATAGGGCTGATGGATCTGTGGAGCGCTATAAAGCCCGGCTGGTGGCCAAAGGCTTTACGCAACAGCTTGGTGTTGATTACACGGACACCTTCTCACCCGTAGCGAAACTGACAACGGTTAGATTGGTGTTAGCCTTGGCAGCAAGCAAGGACTGGTTCATCCATCAGCTAGACATTAATAACGCATTCCTCCATGGTGATTTGACTAAGGAGATTTATATGGAGCCCCCACCAGGATTGTCAGTATCAACACCAAACACGGTATGTAAGTTGCGGAAATCTCTGTATGGACTGAAGCAGGCAAGCAGACAATGGAACGAGAAGCTCACACAGTCCCTTCTTCACCAAGGCTTTAAACAATCTGCACATGATCACACACTCTTTATAAGGGACACGCCCGATGGCTTTCTGATTGTGCTTGTCTATGTTGACGACGTAATCGTGACTAGCCCCTCACTGCCACTCATTCAACAACTCAAAAGCTATCTGCACCACACCTTTCAAATCAAAGACCTTGGCACTCTGAACTATTTCCTAGGCATTGAGGTTGCTAGATCAAGGGGGACATTACTTTATGCCAGAGAAAGTATGCCATAGAGCTATTAGACTATACGGGATTCCTTGGAGCAAAACCAGCCAAAACACCTATGGATAAAGGGGTAAAACTGCAACACAACGATTCTTCTCCAGTTGAGGATGTAACTAGGTACAGAAGACTCATTGTCAAACTACTATATTTGACTATCACTAGACCAGACATCACATTTGCCGTATAGCAGTTATCTCAGTTTTTAGACTCGCCCACAGAAGCACATCTGAAGGCATCTCATAGACTGTTAAGATACATTAAGGGGACTGCAGGCCAAGGCATATACTTTCCTAAGAACACAGAATTAAATCTTAAAGCGTTTGTGGATGCGGATTGGGCCGGATGTCAAGAGACAAAAAGGTCAGTTACAGGTTTCTGCATGTTTTTGGGGGATGCGCTAGTTTCTTGGAAGGCAAAGAAGCAAACAACTGTATCACGATCGCCCTCAGAAGCTGAATACAGAGCACTTGCGGCTGCAACCTGTGAGGTGCAATGGTTACTATATTTGTTGCAGGATTTGAAGGTGAAACATGATGGCCCGGTTGAGTTATTTTGTGATAGCAGAAGTGCACTATACATAGTGGAAAATCCTGTATTCCATGAAAGGACTAAGCACATTGAGATAGATTGCCACATTGTGAGACAAAAATACTTGGAGGGCATTGTTAAGCCAATGCCTGTGAGGACTAGCCATCAATTGGCCGACATTTTCACAAAAGCTTTGGATGCTGGAAGGATGCGCAATCTGACTGCATCTCTTGGTCTCTGCAATGTGTTTGTGCAGTCAGATTTGAGGGGGGGTGTCAAAGCTGGAGGCAAAATGGCAGAGAATTGGTGCAAGGACCATCACGTGGCAGATGTGAAAGCAGATCATAGCAAAGAAGAAAAGGGTGAATAAACTGATTGAGAGCACGTGAATCACGATTAATGAATGGTTGAATGTGGCTGTGATTGAAGGAAGAGAAGTGCTTCAAGACGCAAGGTCTAGTGTGGGATGAGCAGGCCAGCTGAAGAAGAAAGGGGCATTAAGCAGTTGGCGGCAGTTTTTTAAAGTGTGAAATGACCATTGTGTCCTTTGTAAATAAATATGTAGCAGTTAGAAATAAGGGCCTTCTTGTAATTTTGTCTTTCTTCCTCTTCTTCGTTAGTCAGTTAGCTTCCGCAGTTATATAAGCGGGCAGTTGGTAGTCATAGGGGGTAGTTTTAGATTCCAGATATTTTTGGTGTGGCAGTTATCAATTTTCTCTCCTTCTCTCCTCTCGGTTTCTCCCTTTTCTCAGTGTATCGTTTGAGCTTTTGATTCAATCAATTTGTTTCGTTCATTTCAATTGATTGAGTGAGTGTTCTTGATGTTTTGATCTTTGTGTTGAATTTATCAAGGGTGTTGAGGAAGTGGTTTATAACGTTGGGCCTACTTCACATTCCTTGAGGCTTGTATGTTTTACATCTTGAATCTGTACCTTCTTGTCAAACGGCTGTTAAACTTGTAGTTGCATTTCCAAGCAACTACCTTTCATAATGCTACCGTTTGCGGTTGTTTATAAAATTTTAATTCACAAAAAAAACCTTCAATATGTTGATAAAAATGTGCACAAAACTTGGAATGCATCACATCCATTATGTAGACTGTTCACATTCGATCTTATGCTCTTTTGCTTGGAATTAACTTTGTCGGTAGTACTGTATTAATTGAAAATATTCAGTAAAACCTTTTTTTTTTCTTGGGTTACCATGAGTTTGAACATGAGTTAGACTTCATAGTTGCATTCCCCAAACAGGAGTAAAAGGGGTGCAGGTTATGTTGATTCCTGGGGGTAGGTGTTATGGATGACTTTATGGAGGGACTAGGCCATACTGTTCTGAGTGAGTGACTATACAACTTTAAGGGCATAAAGCTTACTACTCCATTTATCTCTCTTCTCAAACTGCAGCTAGCTGGTGCTTCACCTGAGTTGATCAACCAGCTCATACCAGAGCATGTACGGAGGCAAAATGGTGCCTTTACGCATCCTGTTGCGACATGATTTTATTCACCAGGTACCTGCCGTTCTTTTGGCTTATTTGACAACTCTCTGGTGCAAAAGAAGGGGCTATGAGAGTTACCTATCAGGCGATTTGCCAAAGAAACACCCTTTTTGTCACTTGCTGAAGATGTATGCATAAAGTGGCTGTTCAGCTTAGCATGTGGAATCTGGTGATTATTTCTCTCGTTTGTTGGCTATAAAGATTGTAACCGAGCCTGTACATTATTTTGATGGAAAGTTTCAAGATATGTAGGAGTTTGAGATTGTAGTGTTAAATGTCCAGGACCCAGGTAGGTAGATTCCCTTTTGAGAAACAGCAGGAACTGAAGATACTACTGTAATATCTGTTTCCATTTTACATGCTTTTGTTTGCTGTGTTGAATGAATGTAAATGTGAACCAAAATGCAACTAGAATTCAGTTCTTTATTCCGTAAGTTTTGTTTTAGTTCTTTATTCCGTAAGTTTTGTTTTCTGGAATACTTTTCAATTACCATAGCCTTTTTGAAGGTTTATTTTCAGGCAGAATTTATGAATTATGGTTGGCTATTTATCCTTCTGAACAACCTATTTTGAGCTGTTCTTTTTTATTGACCAATCTTGTAGCATTTGATCGATACAGTTTCATGCAATTTTATTTAGAAACAAACTTTATGTACTTCTAGCACATAGGTATGATTGCGTACATTTGACTCCCCATATCCCGCCATAGGCAGGAGCCTCTAACGCAATGAGTGTTGTTGTTGTGGTTCATTTTTAGGGTTTACTGCCTTCTTTGTCCTGGAGAGGTGAAAGGGAGGGGGGATCGGTTTGACTGATTGCCTGAGATAGGATTCAGTCTAACAATACTGCTCATAAAGTTGACTTTGCTTCCCCCCCCCCCCCCCCACATTTTATGCTTTTTCTTATTTCCTTCTTTGAAAGTAAATTTACAAATATATCCTTACCATGGTGTGTATTAGCATATCTAGTGGTGTATTTTAGCCACTCTCATACATAAAAAAAAGATTTACTTTGCATTTCCATTTATTAATAAGAAAAACCTAGCTTATTTTTTTTTGTTTAGAAAAAAAAAACGGAGATAAAGGAGCATGAGTAGACTAGACAGCGAGAAGGCAAAGTAATTAAAAATATAACAGTAATAAATAAGGAAACAGTTACATTACTAATGGTGTGAATGATGATCAACCAAATCATTAGTAAAAAGATTAAATTGAATATAATGGTATTTATGTCAATATATAAAATATAATTTGGCCTCTAACACCGAGAAGAGTTTCGGTGACGCTGCCCTCTGTATACGCTATTTGACGCGGCCACTCAAAGGCCGCCACGTGACGAAACCCACTCAGGTTTTTTTTTTTTGCCTGATTACATTTTATAAAAAATATACAAAATATCCACTCCTTCCCATTTCTTCTGGCGTCTTCATTAAACCTGAGTCTTCCCTCAGCCGCATTCTTCCATCAGCGGCTTCATCACTCCTTTAGATCTCTTCCAAGCTCCGGTGACTCCCAAAATCTTTAGTAAAAGCAACTCCATAAGTAAGTTCTCTTTTGACAAGTAATTTTTCCAAAATTATTTCTTCCCCTGTTTGAAAACTCCGTTGATATGCTACCAGTTCATGTATATTTCACAGTGCAAGAATTCTTGAAAGATCAATCCTCTTTTACAGCAAACGTGAAGTCCCCGAATCGTCTTTGTCTTCTTCCTCCACCACCAATTGTTGTTTCAAGATCTGGAAGACATGAAATCCATGGCAATCGATCAGAATTTTCATTTGTAACAGAGGGATATTCTGAGAGGACCTCAGAATTTGGTTCACAATGTACCTCACTAGAGGATTTCATAAGTGCCACAGAAATTTCAATACCTACCCCTTCAATCTCAATTGATTTGGAGGATTATTCAGAACAGTTTGACAAAAAAACACCGAAAGATGGTGCCTTCAGCAGATTAAGTGATTCGGGTTCCACCTAATCGCTGCCAGTCTCAAGTTCTATAGGGGATCTGGTATCATTAGATGACTGGCCTGATCGAGAAGAGGAGGAAGAGAACAAGAATCAAAATCAAGAGCCAAGAGGGAAGACTCAGGTTTGATGAAGACGCTAGAAGAAATGGGAAGGAGTGGATATTTTGTATATTTTTTATAAAATGTAATCAGGAAAAAAAAACTGAGTGGGCTTCGCCACGTGGCAGCCTTTGAGTGGCCGCGTCAAATAGCGTATACAGAAGGCAGCGTCACCGAAACTCTTCTCTCTAACACCACCCTAAACGAAATCATATTTTCTAAATTCAACTATGGACGTTGTTCTATCACGTTGAATTTTTTTTTATAAAGTAAGTTCTACAATCAAGCATAAATGCATAGTTTATGTCCTTTTTACGTCCATACTCAGCGAAATTGGTCAAACATTTTCTTTGAGATATGAAGTTCAGTGGAAGTGTGAAAACCCCATAAATGTAGTAGCTGAGTGACATTTTTTTACGCCATATATATTTGTGTGTGTGCGCGTGTGCGTGTAGAATTTGTCTGTATACACACTTATATAGACTTATATAACAATCTAATAAATGTGCGATAGTGGTTGGTTCAGTGACACTTGAGACAAGAAACACGAGCTCATAGCTGTTCTTAGCCTTATATAAATGCAACCACACATATACGTATATATGTGAATATATCTATACACACATAGTATATACGTGCATGTGTGCACATATATGTGTGTATATGTGTGTGCGCATATGCGTGCACCTTTGTATGCTCATAGGTATATATATGTATAAAATTTGTGTGTATCTTGTTCCAGTGACGCATGAGACCAGAATTTTATGGTTTGATAATATGTTTGCATTTCGTAAACGTTCCTGTTTAATGAAAAACAAATTTATACTATTTTTTCAAAAAAAAAAAATTTACTATTTCTTTCGACTCCAAAAATAAAAACAAAAAAAAAAAGGTATATTTCAGTGGCCTAACCCAAAACCCACGGGCCGACATCTTTTACAACAATCAAACAGGCGCAACTTATTGCCATTTTATGGGCCTCGCCCAGTGGAACTCTAGCTAAAGCCCGTTGCTAGGGTTTCATTTTCCTTATAATCGTCACCGTTTGTCTAAAACCCTACTCCGGTCTGCCTCCCTCCTCCCAGCGCCATGGTCTCCACCTATCTCAGATTCAAGCTTTGATTCGTATGTAGCACTGTTGATTTTAGCTCCTTTGGTTGATTTCTTCTTTTTTGTTTTTGATTTGTAGGCATCGGAAAGGAAATTGAGCAACCCAATGAGGGAAATCAAAGTGCAGAAGTTGGTACTTAACATATCCGTCGGAGAGAGCGGAGATCGTCTCACTAGAGCGGCTAAGGTCCTCGAACAACTCAGTGGCCAGTCCCCAGTTTTCTCCAAAGGTAAGGTTCTTATAATTTTTGAGCATACGATTTTGTCGTTTTCAGAATTTGGTTTTCGTTTCTCCATCCTTTTATTCAAAGTAACCGGAAATTGAGCTGCTTTGGAGTTATTCTTAGTTATAACTTTGTCGTGCGGAGTTAACTGACTGGTTTGTGGATGAACATTGTTAGTAAATCAGCTGATAATTGCTATTATTATGGATTGATTTACCAGATTAGGTTATAGATGCATCAAGGAGAATGATAGGGGTGAGATTTGTAAAATTCACAAATCAATCTTGGGGTTTGACTACTCACTTCCTTTAAATATGAGTTTTTTTCTTATTTAAATTTTATCTTTTATTTTACCATGATACACAAATGGTCCCAATGATCAAATCATATTAATCAAGTTTCAGCCTTGGCTGAATACACTGATGAAATAAATGCTAATTCTGAGGGACGACTGGCTAATTTAGTTGTTACCAAGCGAAGCTATGGGTTAGTTATTTCTTTTTAAGTCGAGTTGAGCTTAACATTAGCTTGAGTATATAATCGTAAACTTCAGCATGCACATATGTTTGTTTTCCTTAAGTCTGAAGATTTAAAAAGATTTCTAGTTTGGTACATGATGGTGCCGTTTTTTTTTTTGATGACTATTATATTGTGTTAAATGTGTTCATCTTAAAGAATGTTCCCTGTGATAGATGAGATTTTTAAAACTTACAAACCAAAGATTGAGTACTCACTATCTCCAAATATATGTTCTTATTTTTTACTTTAGTATCATGCATAAATGGTCTCAATGATATAATTATAGTAATCAAGTTTCAGCCTTGGCTGAAGCCCCTGATGAAACAAATGCTAAATCTGAGGGGAATCGGCCAATTTAGTTATCAAGCTAAGTATATTTAGTTGGGTCTTTTTAGCTCGATTTGGGCTATATGTAAGCCTGGGATTTTAATCTTAAATTTCAGGTCATATGTCTGTGTGTCCGATGTTTCCTTGCTTAGTCTGAAAATTTAATAGGATTTTTAGTTTGATGGTGGCTTTGTTTATCTGATGGCTGCATTACATTATGTGAAATTTTTTCATGTTTTAACTGTTTCCCTGACAGCTAGATACACTGTGAGGTCATTTGGCATTAGGCGTAATGAGAAGATTGCGTGCTATGTGACAGTCAGAGGTGATAAGGCGATGCAACTCCTTGAGAGCGGGTTGAAAGTTAAGGAATATGAACTGCTGAGAAGAAACTTTAGTGACACTGGTTGCTTTGGCTTTGGTATTCAGGAGCATATTGACCTTGGAATCAAGTATGTTGCTTTTTGATGCTTTCATCATTTTATTCCCCCCTATTAACCATATTGACCTCTGTTCTACCCTCGAATTTTAATGTTCCAATTCGTTTCTGTAGATCTTCAGTTAAGTAATAAGGATCAATATATGGTTTTATTTATTTTATGTCGAAGCTTATTTAGTCTAAGACCCTGTGTCTAGAGATCTGAGTACCAATGTTTATCTAGAGGACCTTCTTTGATCCCCACCCCCGGCCTCCACCCAAAAAAAAAAAGAAAAAAATGCAAGTGATTTTAAGTTTGTTACTCCGGATGTGCATTTGCTTATTAGGATGTGTACACATTGCACAGGTATGATCCTTCTACTGGTATCTATGGAATGGACTTCTATGTTGTCTTGGAGAGGGCTGGGTACCGGGTGGCACGTCGGCGCAGGTGCAAGTCGCGTGTTGGAATCCAACATAGAGTTACCAAGGAAGACGCAATGAAGTGGTTCCAGGTCAAATATGAAGGTGTCATCTTGAACAAGTCCCAGAACATCGGTTCTTAGATCGGGTGTTTTAGAAATCGGCAGTTCTTGTCTAAGTTATGACTGGATTTTGTAGAAGAATATCACTGGTTTTAATTTCTAAAGTTTGGGGATCTGCTTGCTTTTTATACTTGGATGATGACATGGATGCATTTTCATTTCTCTTCTATTGTCTTGTTGAATTGAGTTGGTATATGGCATCAGTAAAAGTTCATTTTTCCTTTTCCCTAAGGTAGGATATTAATGCATCCACTCGAAATATGTAGATAGAATAGAACAACAACATTATCCCTAATTGCCGCTCTCGTCTATGGTGAGGTGTAGGGGTCGGATGTACGCAATCATATGTATGTTAGAATTATACCGGGTTGTCTTTCCTGTGCAATAACTGTTTACCGACTGCAAGAAAGCTTCTCTCATCATTATGGAGTGAAGTATTGGCTTTCTATTTCAAAGCCATATCTAAACCACTGTGTGTGTATGTTGCTTTCTCACTGTGCATCTGATTCTTCATTTGGTTTGTAAGACATCAATTTGGACCCATCCCTTGAGGTGGATAAACTATATTATGCATGGGCCAACGGTTTCGAAACAACAATGACGTACCCAACTGTTTTTATACGATCGTGATAGGCCCGGCCCAAACATTCCTCACATTCATCATGATTTAAAACGATTTTCTCAGAACCATTTTACACCTATCACCATGATTTTGTCCAGGTGATAGATATGAAATTTCTCAAAAAACTACACTAATTTTGAGTTTTCTTTTTCAAACTACAATATGTTTGATTTTTTTTCTCTCACACACATATGTATGTATGTTACGACACAGTTTATAATATGAACCGGACCCCCTAAACTTACACGCTATAAAGAGTTGGCTAAAACCACCGAGTTGGGTAAAAACTTGAAGATTCTCCAGCCTCTAAAGATTCATTTCACATATCAGACACACATAGACAAACACTAAAGGCATGGTTCTTCATTCAGAGCTACTATATTATTAACCTCTATGTAAATAGACGAGCATTTTTCTTATACTCTTTGCTCAATATTTTACTATTTTCCATCTTTAATTATTTCATTAGCCCAACCGATTAGACAGAGAAATCACCTTCTTTCTCTTCCATAACACCACCCTTATACCCCTTGCTATGCTAGTCGAGGGAGCATTCCAACTTTTTACTATAGCGAGGAGTCCACTTTGTACCATCTATGTATGGTGGGAAGTCATCTTGAAGCACCTAATTGGTTGGGATGGAAAAGTTATCATGAACCATTTAGTTTTGTGTGATGGAAAGTCTTTCCTGCACCACATATTTGATCTATCAGAGAGTCCACCTCTATACACATCGCGCACACCTCTATATGTGTGTGTACACGCATACGCGCATGTGTATATATAAGATATGCCTTATCGGCGAACACATAGTTTCCTCTGTGTTGCATTCCTCTTGTAAATCAATCTTAATTTTCATCTACACTTGTCAAAGAGTTCTGCATATTTCCATATCCATGAAACAATTGTTCTTTGCTTTACTTCTTTCAATAACATTGGCTGTTGCAACTCAGCCGGAGACCCATTTCCTCAACTATCTACAAAACAATTTCAGATGACAACAGAATTTCTCATGTATTTTATCTTTCCCACAACTCATCCTACTCGTCAATCTTGAAATTTTATGTCCCAAGTTTCACATCTCCCAACACGGCTAAGCCTACTTCAATCCTCACCCCGTTCCATGAATCCCATATTCAAACCGCTATATACTATTCCAAGAAGCAAGAGTTTGTTGGCGAACTAGATTTTCACCTTGGATCAAAGATGATTCAAATAAGAGATTTATAAAATATATGTTCCTGTGAACCTGCATAAGTCAACAACGTTAGAGGCCCCGAAGTTGTTCCTTAGGGGCAAACTCTCCGACGGTCACGTCTGTTAAGGGTTTAATCATTCTTGGAGTTTTGTATATACTGGAATATTAGAGAAACTTGTCTGTTTTTCATAACTTAAGAAAATATTTTTGAATAATTGAACATGCCTCTGTTTTGCACTGTCTGTTCCTTTAGTATGTCGTGGCGAGCCAATACATGTTTAAGATCTGTGAGCTAATGTCGTGTGCTATGTCCTGCTTATGCATGGCTGCCACATGACGTCACGTATCGTATTACATGGCAAAGCTACTCATGCGACAAGCGTTTCCTTCATCGAGCTGACTACGAAGACAATGAATATTGAGGCACCAACCTACTTGGTGGATACAACATGAGGTGCTTGTTGTTGTCGAGGTGACAACTCAGGCTGAGGTGATGTCGGTAGTAGAAATGGAGACAATAGCTGAGGTGGCCAGCCTTCAATATTTCCTAATAAGGTTGGTTGATGGTGACTTGAGGTCATAGTCGACATCGAGAGGGTGTCATGCGTCCCACAGCTTGCGCCGACTTAATTGTGTATTCGGACATGAGTAGCTGATGTGAACCCTGGGCTACGTGCGCCCTCGTAGGGCCGGATAAATTCAATTGTGATAAGCCGAACCAGTTACACTTGTCGTTTTGTAGAGTGTTTGTTTTGTCCTCATCAAATGCCTCCAGGTCATCCTTGCCGACGAGAAAAGAAAGGCTGATCTCTTGGTAATAGAAAAAATATGACTGTTTCAGTATCGCACGCATCCACCGTGTCAGTTTCTGAATGGTTTCTCAGTCGGCGGTAATGATGAGATTATTTGATAACAGTTTCAAGACGGTTTCAACCGCATTACGCCTCGATTTTTGTTGAACGAGAATCATAGTGATAATATTTTTACCCCATCCCCCCTTTGGAACAAAACTCTCGGGCACTCGTTTTCTTGTTTTCACTTCCATTTTTTCTTCTCCGTCCCCAAAACTCTCTCTCCAAAATTGTGTCCATTCGTCTTCTTCGTCTTCTTCTCCTATCATCTTCCTTCAGCCAACACCCATCTCCGTCTTCAATTTTTTTTTTTTTTTGTCTCTCCGCCTTATTCCAACAAAGTAAGTCCTCATTTTCCCTCTTCCTTCTTTCATTTTTGCTCTTGGTCATGTATGCTTCTCCTAGATATTCTGAAAATATTTCTGAGGAGCTTTTTTACACCGGCGGCTTAGGGGAGATGTCCGAATTCCCGTCCTTGGAGCGAATCTTTTCCGATGATAGCCCTCGCTCTACAAAGAGGAGAAAAGGGGTGGCGATCGTATTGGTTGGGCCTAGTGATGTTAGAGGAAGTAAACTGGTGGAAATACTAGGGTAGTATAATATTTATTATATCTTACAATCAAATAAGACACATTAAAAATAAATCGCTTAGCGCTCAAGTTTTTTGCTTTTCTCAACGCCTCCGATTTAAAAACCATCGGTTAAAGGTTTATGTTACTGCTTAATTGTTTCTGATTTAAAATCGAAAATGGTCTTATACGTGCGTGCCTTGGTGTTTCATCCTGCAGCCTCGATGTACTTTTTGATTTGAACCAGTTGTTGCAAAACATTTACTATGTTACAGTTGAAAATCAATCATGGCTAGAAGATCAAGTGAACAGAACTCAAAATGGAGCTGAACATAACCGTCTTGTTTGCAAAACATTGAATATGTCATTGCTCTTCATCTATGCTTGCAAACATTGTTAAAGTTGTTAGGTACTCGATGCTAGATTGCATCCAACATTATCAAGTAAAAGAAAGAAAAGTGGTCAGACTCAAAAGCAGGAGCCAAGTAATGTGATGGAATCGCCACACAGATGTCTTGCTGTTCCCCTCACCAATAATCACCACATGAACAAAGCCCATCTTTGAAATGATGAAACCTACTTGCATCTCTAACTATAATTTCTCGCTTCTTGATATTCGATATGTACTTGATAGCAACATGACAATCACTGCATACCCGTAAATTCTTCATTATCCTTATGGGAAATCCCTCAGGAGTGTTCATAAGAGCAAAAGCAATCGCCAGCTTTTCGCTATGGTGAAATAAGTTGTACTCCTTTTCCTCCCTGTCCATGTCATGGAAAACAGAACCAGTATCAGGCACATAACCATGCAATCTCAGCTCATCCATTAGTTCCCTTAAGTAGGCATTGATCTCCGTTGATTGCTCATGAGATTTGTCACCAATCATAAATTGATGAACTTGGTTCTTTAACTCAAACCAACTTATACCCGGCTCCTTCTTCACACTCTTATCTCTCATTGTTTTCCTTACCTCTGAAACATCTCGCCATCTTTTTGCAGAAGCTTGACTACTAGCGAGGAGAACATAAGCAGAAGAATCTTGAGGATTAATCCTCAAAACTTCTTCTGCTATTCTTTTGGCCATGTCTGCATTTCTATGAGTTTTACAGGCTGACAGCAAAGTTTTCCAAATAACAGCATCTGCCTTCACGGGCATGGATCTTATATACCCTTCTGCCTCTTCCAAGCGGCCTGATCTGCCTAGTAGATCAACAAGACAAGTATAGTGTTCTACTTGAGGCGTCAATCCATACTTTTCCACCATCAAGTTGAAAAAGTAAATACCCTTATCTCTTAATCCACAATGACTACAAGCATACAGTAGGCTCAAGAAAGTGACATCATTGGCCTCCAAACCTTCCTCTTCCATTCTCTCAAACAACTCAATTGCCTCCTTTCCTCGAGCATGGAAACCATAAGCAGCAATCATAGCACTCCATAGAACAACATCTGCAATCTGTCCCTCATCAAAAACTTTCAGGGCATCATCCAAGCACCCACAACGAGAATACATGCTAACCAAAGAACTAATAACCGGAATATCCCACAGTGCCCCTGTTTTAATCACTTCAGAATGAATTTGCTGACCTTGTCCAAGTGTAGCTAGTTCAGAACATGAACTGATCACGCTGACAAATGTTATCTTATCCGGTCTAAATCCTGCTATTTTCATGATGTTATAATGTTCCAAGGCCCCTTCTGAACATCCATTTTGAGCCTTACCAGATATTAGAGTATTACAAGCTGCAATGCTGTGAACTGGCATCAGCTGAAGCACTTTCTCCCCTTCTCTTAAACTCCCCCCCTTCATATACATATGAGCCAACGAGCTTCCGACAATCAAATGCGAATCAAACCCCAATTTGACTGCCAAGCTATGAACTTGCCTACCCTTATTCAAGTCTTTCAGTCCTGCACAGCCTCTCAAAACACTTCCAAGCGTAAACTCATCAGGTGAAAATCCCTTCCCATGCATCTCCATAAAATAATTCCAACCCTCCTCGTTAAACTCGAATTGCGTCAATCCTGTAATCATTGCATTCCAGGAGGCCAAGTTTCGATCACCCATTTCGTCAAACAACAATCTTGCATTATCCAAATCGCCATTTTGTATATGCCCACCAATCAAAATGTTGAAAGACATGATATTTCTCCTTGGCATTTTGCCGAACAACAGAACCGCAGCATCTAAATGGCCTAGTTTTGCGTACGAGTTCAAAAGGTGGTTGAGAACAAACTTGTCTTTGAAACTCCCAGAGGTAACAATGAGAGAATGGAGTTGGCCCACCAAGGAGAGGGATTGAATTTCGATGCATGATTTGAGAAGGTGAGAAAAAAGTGGAGGTTCTGACCATACGAGGGAATAGAAGTTGAGGAAAGCCTTCTTCAGGTCGCCCTTTGCGCAGAGGTGAATGAATTCTGCTTCTAATGCTTTCGTGCTAAAAGAATGCCATTCAAATGGCAGATGACTCACGAGTGAAGAGCGAATCCCCGGGGTTACATACTTCAGAAGGGATTTTCCCATACATCTGGAAAATCAGAAGATTAGAAAGTTTGGGATTCCTAGTTAGTAATTATCACAAAGTTAAATTCGCAGGTGTGCGGTGCAGATATAGCATAGTTGTCCGTTTCAAAAACAGATCTATTTTAATCGTACCATATATATTTTGGGAAAATAGATGATTTTATTCAACATCAAGATGAAAATGATACATCATACCAAATACACTTGCAACAAATAGTTTAATTATCTCTATTTTTATCTCTTTTCCATGCTATTCTAATATTCCTGACCCTATCAAAAATCATTCAGGACAGAGTATCTAAATTCGGATGAGCATACTCATCCTCAAAAAGAGCCTTATTCCTTCCTGTCCAAATTTGATGAAGTGTTTTCTGGAACACATATGACCATTGTTCACCCTCCTTCATGAGTGTGCCTCGGTTATCCAAGTTGCAGTCTATCCATTCGGCTATTCCCCCGTGAGAGCTGAAGAATCGTAAACTGCTATGCTCAGGTAGGAGCCGACACCATAGTTGCCTCAACTTTGGGCCGTCACGGAACACATGTAATGTAGTCTCCCACAAGTTCGGACAGTGATCACAATATGGCGCTTGCTTTAAGTTTCTCTTATATAGAAGTTCATTTGTTGGCATGTCTATCCAGTCGACACTGCCAGAGCAAAAAATTCCCTCTCTGCGGCCCTCTTAACACCTAGATGTTCTACCACCACTTCTTTTCATCATCCTCCGCCTCTTCCACTTGTAAGCCACAAGCTGACGCAACTGAAAACAGTCCATTAGATGCACCCCCCACACCACTCGCGGGTCAACCCTTTCTTGCCGTAGCGTAAGCTTACTGTCCTCTGTTAATCCCATAATCACGACAGGTATGGCAGTGAAAATGCTCCTCCAACTATGAGTGGTGGCCTGCCGTGGGGGGACACCCGCAGTGGGCACCCGTATTTAGCTTTTAATACTTTGATCCACAAGACATCCTCATCTAGTAACAAACACCAGAATAGCTTTGCAATTAAGGCTAAGTTCATGAGCCGAAGCTTTTTAATACCTGTACCTCTATACAACTAAGAACGACAGATGCTTGGCCACGATATAGTGTGCAGCTTGCGGTCCTCAGTGAATTCACTCCGAAAGAACGCTCTATTGAGTTGCTCTATACGGTCTAGAACTCCTTTGGGGATTATGGATGTCTACATTGAATAGTAAGGAATTATGGATGTCACCGATTGTATTAATACGTTCCTTGCCGCTTTGGACATCAGACTACCTTTCTAAGATGCTAACTTAGCCTTAACCTTATCAACCAAATAGCTGTAAGTGGCGGCAGAGACACGCCCATGAAGCAATGGTACCCCTAGGTACCTAGGTTATGTGTAATGGGGATTCCAACCTTGCTACTGATTACTTCTGCCTGTCCTTTTGAAACATTAGGACTAACATATAGCTGGGATTTAGTGATACTGACTTTTTGTCCTGAAACTTTGCAAAAATCCATCATGATAGCAGACATCGCATCCCCTTGAGCCTCCTTTGCAGTACCAAACAGCAGCAGATCATCTGCGAACATCAAATGAGATATCTCCAGGCCGTATCTCGAAGCCTTAATTGCCATCATTCCCATTCAGCCACTAGTCATTCGCATAGTATGGAGGAGCTCCTGGACCACTATAATGTTATCACTTGCTTGCCGGCTTGGGATAAAAGTGCATTGGAAAATATGTTTATGTAAAAAAAGATTAATGCTATAATTAAAAACCAAAATCATATTTAAGTTTATACTTCAAAAATTTAAATGTTAAATAATTTAGTTCCTAAAGAGATAAAAATGGTAAAATTAGTTTAATTGTTAAATCTTGTGACTCGATTAAATATATATTTCTTTATGTTATATATTGTAAATCATAGTCCAAATCTCCGTAAAAGTGAATGGAACACAATCTAACAAAGCTGCTGGCTATGAATTTGAGTGGGTCATTTTCATTATTGGCTTTTAGGTAGAAGTGTTATCATAGATGTTGTATCATTGGAACAAAAGGTCATACCTTAACTTTGATGGTCTCTATCGTTTCAGTCTCAAAAGAAACATCGTAAATGATGTAAATCAAAAACTGGATTTCATATGCAAGGAGCTTATATAAGGTGCCCACTGCAACATGGACCTTTAGCCTAGAAAGCAATGAAACACCCACACTACGAATGTTTTGGAATCGAATAATGTATCTCTTGCAACAATTCGTAACCCGGATAACAACTAGCGGCTACATGTCGTAACCTTACAATGATAATGTGTGATTTTGCACCCTTTTCCCCCATAAAGGTAGGTATATTGCTGAATCACATAAATTTTGTCTTCGTTTTTTCTTTATTTTTTCACAATTTTTTAATGTCCATTGGACGATATTGAGCTAGGGATAAAATCCCTAATTGTAGATAAAAAGTTAACAACTTTCATATGGTTCTTTTATAATCAACTTCATCTCATTTTGGGTCAATTGCCGATTTGGGCTAAAATGGCGATAAAATTAGTTCAAGAAGCACATTTTAAAGACTAATAATATTGTAAAGGTCACAAAATTGAGGATCAAAACCGTAGTTTTTCACTAATTTATCCGTTTAAAAATATTGACTTAGTTTATGTTATGGTTCGTTTTAAAAATATTGTCTATTTTTTAGAAATAGTAAAATATTAATAGTAAGAGTTTTCTTCCTACTCTTTTAATTAACATTTGCAAGATTTTTCTACATTATCTTAATGAACCAAATAATGATAGAATACGAAAAGTGACAAAAATAATTTGACTTTTTAAACATAAATAAAAAATATTTTTGAAGCAGAGAAAGGAAAACATCTTAAACTTGCAATTATGACAAGTTTCTGTTTTCGCACCAAAAATCGTGTCAGCAAACGAGAAATAATAGATAGTGTTTCTTATTACCAATGATAATAATGCCATTCAAACAAAACTTATCTCACCTAATTGGTAATTATTCTGGACAAATCACCGATCCATTAACATCCTTATTATAAATAATACATTCCCGAAATATCTCATTCAAACACAGCATGTGAATGGACAAAACAATAGTAAAGAAGGGGACAGATACAAGAAGATTAGTATAAGTGATATTTTAGAGTTGAAGTCAATGACGAATGGTCAAACTGATTACGATCATAATTTCAAAGTTTTAGATTAGAGACTTTAAAATCTGGGCTGTAATTTTTAATTATTTATATATTGCAAGAGAAGTTTTGTGTTAGTGAATGAGTAACTACTAACTATTTATAGACTAATAGGATGACGATGTCAGATCTTCACCTGAGATCATCAGATGATTTAAATGATGAAACTAACGGCAGTGGCTGGAGAAAAACATGCACAAGCAAGCACGTTAGATACCCTGGAATTTTACTTTAGAAAAAACCATCTGACACTCAAGTCAGTTACGGCGTTTTCCACACTTAGTATCTCTAAGGAAAACGTTTCTACACACCCAACACTCGGTATGTTGGAGCAATTTGTTATGCCAACCCAACACTCAACATGTTTAGGCAAATGGTACTGCGAAACTAACACTTCATATCTGGATGACCCTAACAAGGGGATTAAGCCGGCACATGTTTGCCGCACAGGTTTGCTGCGATTGACCTTGGAGTGTCCGAATAGTCATTATACCCTATCGAAGGAAATCATCAGAATAAGTCTTCATAACTCAGATGAGGGTTACTAGCGAGACATTTATAAACCTTGAAACATAGTTTAATGTATTTTTAGATCATTTTTTTTTGGGGGGGGGGGGGGGGGTAGACAAAGAGCCAAATGTTTCTGACGTGGACAGAAAACGAGTTTTCTATACTTGAAACCTAGTTTAATTCATCATAAGACTATGTTTCAGGGGTTGCACGAAGATACGACTCAACCTTTGAGGCCCCGATGTGGACACATGCGAAAATTAAGAGATTTTTGCATTTTCTATTCAATTCAGCCTTGGTGGTCCAAATTGATTACACTTATAGTTTGAAATTATTACTCCTTGTCAGGGTAAGGCGGCTTATTATTCAGGTCTGCTTTATTCTAAGTGGTCCGAGGTGATTGCACTTATGAAAATCGCTCAAGATTTACAGCCTATCTTTCCGGTCCTGGTTATTATTTTGCTTGTCAGTTCGGCTCAACCTCGAAAAGGCCTGAGGTGATTATACTTGCGTAAATTAAAGAGGGTTTGCCCTTTATTGTTATATTCAGAAGGTTAGCTCATTTGTGTTTAGAATGCCAATATGATTATACTTGGCCTTTTTAGTTTACTTAGCAAGTCAGACTCAACTAAACGAGAAATAGGCTAAACAGAAAGGAAATGGTCAACACAAAATACTTGAAAAATTTTTCGTTTCATTCATATGAAAGGCTGAGTATAAAGCATTGAAATGAAAATGACAAGAACAAGTTGACAAGAATGAAAACAAAATGAGCTAAAGCCTAGTCTAGCTTGCACCTCTCAGGTCAGCTCCTTCGTTGAAAAGTTTGTATTGTTCCTCGAATTCAGTCTTCATTGCAGAACTGTACAACTCTATCAGTCCGGGATCTTTCTTATTCAGGGGTGGGATCCTCTCACCGCCCCCTATATCACCCCCCATGTGACCGCCCGCCACGTGGCAGGGGGTGGTGAGGCTGGGTAGGGGTCACCTGCACCCAGCCTCACCACCCCCTCCCTGCCACGTGGCAGGGGGTCATTTGTTACCCCAAAATGGGGGTGAGGAGATCCGGGCTCTCTTATTCAAGGATGGTTTGACCTCAACAGAGACATCTATGGCTTCTGTATAGCGCATCTCCATGGCATAGCCTTGCAGGACAGCCAGGTTTCCTATCTGATTTATTAGAATCAACAATAGCAAATTCATTTGCCTTGATCAGCTTCTGCTTTAAAATGTTAGACTCTTCCTTCTGCTATTCGACATCTTGTCCCTTTGATGGTCAGCCTAATCTGCCTGCTTCTACCTTAGCCAGTTTCTTTTTCATTTCCTCCAGCTCATCCTTCAGAGTGTCAGCGGATGATTGGGCTTGGGCAGATGTGTTCTCCAAGTCAGCTATTCTAGCCTTAAACTCGGCTGAATCGAGGTTGGACGAGGCCAACTTATGGTTAGCTTATCACTTTTATTTTCTAAGGCCTTCCAGCTCAGCTTCGATTTTTATTATTCTGCTTCAACCTCTCTTTGGAGGTTTTGGAATTTGAAATTCGGTTCTTCATCTCTTTCTCTAAGAAACCGCTCAAGGCCTCAGCTCTGTTTGCGAAATCAACCTGAGTAGCTTTGAACTACAAGGGAGCCAAGTGGTTAAGGAAGACTATATTTAAAATATAGGAAAACTCAAAAGGTTGAGACTTACCAAGGCCATGTCACAGTGAAGCTTGTCCTCTAATTTGCCAAAGGACAAGTGCTCGAGCTTTTCAAGTCGCCTTATAGGACCAAACCCATGTTAAGATGACAAGAAATCTCTCACTTCAGCAACGTCCTCTCCAGTGTGAGTCTCACCTTGTTTTTCGCGGTCTTGAGTTTCAGCAGGGGGCGACACTTCAGCAATGGGGGCTCAATGGGGCTTAGCCACTCCTCCAAGGTGTAGTGCGGCTAAAAAGAGAGACACAGACCTTCGCCCCGCTTTCTTTTTGAGTCCGGAGCTAGCCAGGCTTCACCTTTAGCTTCCACCTCTTCTGAAGAGGCGACCTCTATAGGATCTGCCGTGCTGATCGGCTTGGCTCGTAATGCCTATTGACCTATGCTAGCAGGGACAAATCCTGCCTCTTGTAGCAAGACTGAGAAAATCCAAACACAGCTCAGGTCAGAAAAAGATTTTCAGATTTACCAGGGGCTAGATAGAGTCGTTGTTCATGTAAATCTCAAAGCTCAATGGCCCGCTACAGTATAGTTTATGGATGGCTTTTGGATCACGATGGCTGTCGGGGCCTATGCCACATGTGCCACTACATCAGCAACCTTCACATGTTTATTAGCTACCGTGATGGTGTGCTTTCCTTTCTTCGTCGCCCTTATTCCAGCAAGGACATCAATTGCCATCTCGGACATTGTTCATACAGTAACAAATAAGCACACCAGTACAAAAATAACGCAGAAGCAAAAAAATAGTGCGAGTTTAACAGCCCGATTATCCTACCTTAGATGACAATCTAATCCATTTCACTCAAAACCTTGAAGCTCATGTCACATGTAAGGTGCTTTAGGTCAATCTTTTCCAAGGCATACTCAGTTACTTTATAAGCCAGTCAACAGTAGCGTTGAAGCTCTGAAGACTCTGAGCCACGTCTTCAAACTACTGAACGAGTTTCTTGTTGTTCATATTCGGCTTGCGCCAGACATCTTGGTTCATTGCACCGTCCTTTTTCACGTAAAAGAATTGGTCTTTCCAGTTCTTAGTCGACCTAGGCAGATTTCCAGTAAACTAGAACTTCTTGTTCAGAGTCACTTCTAAAGTAATACCATTCAAATCTTTCATGTGAAGAAACATTTGAAAACTTCAGTGTCGAAGCTGACCTCGAATCTTGTCCTGCTTATGTATGGCAGCCAAGTGGCGGCACGTGTAGAGTTGCACAGATAAGTATCTCACTGACAGATGTTCGCTTTGACAGGGGTTCGCTTGAGCGAGCTGACCAAGATGGCTTTGGATACTAGGTCCATGGTCGACCTATGGGGCTTGGTTGAGGTGCGCACCGTTACCGAGGTAATAGGTAAGGCTAAGTATACAATCAAAACCCAACTGACGTTTGTAGCTAAGGTGACCAAACTTCAACGTATTTGGATGTCTTGCTAATGCTGACCTGAAATATCTGCTGGCTTCGAGGAAGTGTCTTGCGTCCCCTAGCCCGCGTCAATATGGCTGTGTACTTAAGCCCGCACAACTGATGTGTATCTAGGCTAAAGATTTGAACACTACTATATTTTCTGTGTATTACTCTATCAGCAAAGGTGGTTAATATACAACTTTGATACAACATAGATAAGTGGGTATCCTAACTAACCTCAGCAAATATCTCAACAAATAAAACTTATCCTAAGGATTACAACAACTAAAATAATATCCAATACTCCCCCTCAAGTTGGAGCATGAATGTCAAGAAAGCCCAACTTGCGTAAATGATGATGAAAACGGTCAGGACCCAACGCCTTGGTAAATACATCAGCTAACTGAGATTCAGAGGCAACCTTCTGAGGAATGATAACGCGAGAAAGGTAATGTTGGCGGACAAAATGACAATCAATCTCAATATGCTTGGTGCGTTCATGGAAGACGGGATTCGCGACGATGTGCAATGCAGCTTGGTTATCGCAATATAGTGGAACAGGCGCCTCAAGATGAACACCAAGATCAGTGAGCAAACGACGCAACCAAACAACTTCACTGGAGGCATGTGCCATGGCGCGATATTCAGCCTCGGCGGAGGATCGAGAAACGACGGGTTGTTTCTTAGACCGCCATGAAATAAGCGAGGTGCCAAGAAAAATGACATAGCCAGTAGTAGAACGCCTAGTGGTAGGACAACCAGCCCAATCAGCATCACAGTAAACACGCAATTGCAAAGAAGTCGTAGTAGAGAAAATAATCCTTGGCCAGGAGCACTCTTAAGATATCTCAACAAATGAAACAGTGCATCAAGATGACATTTACGAGGAGCATGAACAAACTGACTTAAGAGATTAACCGCGAAGCAAATGTCAGGACGAGTAACAGTGAGATACAAAAGGCGTCCAACAATACGACGATAAAATATAGGATCAGAAAGAAGAGGAGTGTCATCAGAAAACCGTGCTTTTTGATCCATAGGCGTGCGCGCAGGTCTGCACCCTAGAAGTCCACACTCCATTAGTATGTCTAAGATATACTTTCGTTGATTAAGCACAAGCCCAGTAGGAGACCGAGCCACTTCAATGCCCAAAAAATATTTGAGGGGGCCAAGATTCTTAATTTTAAACTGATCATCTAAGTATTGTTTCAGAAATGTAATGCGGACAAGATCATTACCAGTGACAATAACATCATCCACGTAAACTAGGACAGCAACAAAAGAAGAATCGGTGGAATAAAGAAACAATGACGGGTCAGCAGTAGATTGAGAATAGCCCAGACTAGTGACGGCAGTGGTAAACTTAGAATACCAATTACGAGATGCCTGACGAAGACCATATAAGGACTTGTGTAACTTACAAACACGGGTCTCCCCCTGACGTGCGAAACCCTGCGGAATACGCATGTACACATCCTCCTCGAGATCACCATGAAGAAATGCATTGTTAACATCAAGTTGATGAAGATGCCAACCCTTAGCAACAGCGACAGCAAGAAGACATCGAACAATAACCAGTTTCGCAACTGGAGCAAAAGTTTCATGAAAATCTACGCCTTCAATCTGCGTATATCCACGGGCGACCAAGCGTGCCTTATAACGCTCAATGGTACCATTAGGATTATATTTGACTTTGTAAACCCATTTAGAACCAATAGCTCGTTGACCGGGTGGTAATGGAACGAGGGACCAAGTATTATTAGCTTCCAAAGCAGTAATTTCACGCTGCATGGCATCACGCCAATGTGTGTATTTAATAGTATGGCGAAAAGAGGTAGGCTCATCTGTGGCAAAGATAGCAGCTAAAAAACCATGATGAGTAGGAGATAACTTTGAATAAGAGAGATACTGGGACAAAGGAAATACCATTGAGTTAGCCGTGGGAGGGGAGCGCAACGATGGCTGAAGAGATGGCAGGAGAGCAACCTCGTAATCAGCCAAACGGCTAGGCGGATGGCGGGTGCGTGTGGGGCGCGATGGAGGCACCGAAGGAGATGGAGCTGGCAGTGCTGAAGGAGAGTCAGCCGAAGGGAGGAAATCATCCCAGCAAGGAAGCAAAAGAGAAGGGGGGCTGCCGAAGAGGGACAATGCACAAAAGGGAATATATTTTCTTCAAAATGAACATGACGAGAAACATAAACCCGATGAGTAGACAAATCATAAAGTTTATATCCCTTTTGTCCCGGAGGATAACCCAAAAAAACAGCCGGACACGAGCGGGGGGCGAACTTATCATGGGAAGGAGGGGATTGATAACCATAGCATAAACAACCAAAAACACGCAAATGAGAATAAGACGGCAAATGACCCAACAAAAGCTCATATGGGGTTTTATTTCCAAGAACAGATAAGGGCATGCGATTAATAAGATATGTACCCGTAAGAATACAGTCTCCCCAAAATTTAATAGGTAAGCAAGCTTGAAAACGCAGAGCACGAGCTACTTCAAGAATGTGACGATGCTTACGTTCAACAACCCCATTTTGCTGCGGGGTGTAAGGACAGGACGTTTGATGAACAATACCATGAGCAGAATAATAAGGAAGGAGTACAGCATTAGTGAATTCTAAACCATTATCAGAATGAACGGTCTTAACGGTAAGATTAAACTGCGTACGTACCCAATTAAAGAAATGCAGCAAATAACGATAGTTCTCGGACTTATAGGCCATCAAATAGGTCCAAGTGTAACGACTGCGATCATCAACAATTGTCAAAAAATAATGAGCTCCAGATAAAGTGGGTGTTTTATAGGGGCCCCAAATATCACAATGGATAAGGTCAAAATTATTAGCAGAAACACTAGTACGTAAAGGAAAAGCCAACCGAGTTTGTTTGGCACGAGAACAAACATCACAAGGAACAACAGTCTGAATACGAAATGGACAATCCGAAATGAAACGAAAACGGGACAAAGGAAGATGGCCTAAACGACGGTGCCAAACATTGGCATCTTTATTCTCGGCCGCAGACAACAAAGCGACCACCGGCATGGACTCCAAGTAATACAAGCCATCGCGCAATTTACCCACTCCAATCGGCTTCCTCGATGGCAGTTCCTGTATCACACAAACATCCAGCCAACAAATCACTGTACAATTCAGGTCTCTTGATAACTGACTGACGGATAAGAGATTGAACTTGAATTCAGGAACAACTAGAACATGTTTCAAGAAAAGACCATTAGAGAAAGAAACAGAACCCACGGCTCGGACAGGAACCTGCCGGCCATTTGGAGTGGTAACATGACACCCAACGTTGGTTGTTGCTACACTGGTCAAGGCTCCCAAGTCATTAGTAATATGTGCACTAGCCCCACTGTCTATAACCCAAATACTGGACGAAATAGAAGGCGCAGAACGTTTACCTGCATCCAATGGAGGGAGAGTGGCCGACTGTACTGTGGGTGTCACAGGAGAGGAACCATCCTTTAGCTGCTCAAGAAGAGTACTTACCTGCTGCTGTTGATCTGCAGTAAGACCAGCAAAGAACTTGGAGGCATCGGATGACACCAGCCCGCCACCCATGGGCACATTTGGCGTCGTCGATGAAGGGGTGCTGCGTGGACGACGTGTCTGCCATTCTGGAGGAAAACCAATTAGATTAAAACATTTCTCACGTAAGTGACCATTCTTACCACAGTGTGTACAACGTGGCCGCTCCCCCTTTCCGACAACTGGCTGAGAAGGACGGCGTGAAGAAGTGGTGGCCGCCATAGCAGCTGCTTCCAACTGCGGAAGTAAATTTCGAGCCACAGAGTGCTGTTTCTCCTCTTGGGCAACCAACGCATAAACACGACCAATACTGGGCAATGGATCAATACTGAGGACATGAGACCGTATAGTGTTGAAAGTTTCATCTAAGCCCATAAGAAAATCAAACACCATCTCCTTCTCTCGCAACTTCTCGATCGCTTTTGTTATCTCACACGTACATTTGCCACAAGCTCACGCAGGTAGTAGTTCAAACGAGTGTAACTCACCCCAAGCAGCTTTAAGACGACCATAGTAGGCAGAAACCGTGCTATTCTCTTGACACAGACCAGCAATAGTACGTCGAAGCTCATATACCCGTGCATCAACACCCTGGCTGAAGTGCTCCTCCAGATCGAGCCAAACGGCCCTAGCAGTGTCTGCATGTGCTGCTGCGCCTTGGAGATCCTTCGTCAGTGCATTGGACAACCAAGAGAGGACAATGGCATTACACTGCTGCCATTGCGAATACTCATCAGACGTGTCAACAGGCCGAGCAATCGTGCCATCAAGAAAACCCGCCTTATTTTTCGACTTCAAGGCGTTTAGGAAGGCTTTCTTCCACACAAAATAGTTATCACCATCTTCACTCAATGGCTGGGTGACAAAGACTAGACCTGGATGATCGGAAGGATGAAGATAGTATGGAGATTTGGAGTCTGTGGAAGAGGGTTGTGCGGTGGCTGCCATGGAAACTGTTGAAGATGAATACTATATGGCGAAGAGGACGGACGGATGGCTCTTCACAGGAAAGAGAAAAAGCTGGGTGAAAAACAGTGAGCAAGTACCAGACAATTGGTGATGTGATGGGCGACGTATGAGACTAAAGGAAAAAAGGAAGAGACGTGTTGCAGCAAAAGAAAAAGAACGGTAAAGCGAAGCAGCGAAACCGCCGGCTAACCAAATAATGCTCTGATACCATAAAGATTTGAACACTACTATATTTTCTGTGTATTACTCTATCAGCAAAGGTGGTTAATATACAACTTTAATACAACATAGATAAGTGGGTATCCTAACTAACCTCAGCAAATATCTCAACAAATAAAACTTATCCTAAGAATTACAACAACTAAAATAATATCCAATATAGGCGACCTATGCCTAAGGCTAAATAACATTGACTATGACATACTTGACTGTTTACACCTGTCGTTATTTAGAGTGATGGTTTTGTCCTCATTATATGATAAAAAGTAATTGACATGTGACATTGATGAATGTGAAATACAGATGCCACCAATTATTATATTTTCTATTGATAGTTAAGTAATTAGTTGAATTTACTCAATAACCGTATTAAAATGTTCCATATTGCAAAGTCATGATTGAGCTACACACTAAAAAACGATGGAGAAAAAATGACAAGGCAAAAGACGACTCTTTCGGAATACGATGATGATGCCGGGCGGAAAGGAAACAAGAAAGTTCCATTATGGATAAGAGAGATTTTTTACGTAGACGTGGAAATTATGTTGTATGTATTTGTACGACTGTCATGTACTACAATTTAAGGATACTTGCATTTGTTTTTACTCCGCAAAAGATCAACGACTCAAATCTCGGTTTGATCATAAAAGATGTGTTTAGATACTTGGTGATCCATTAGCTACGAGGAACAATATACTGTTATCTACAAGAAGTTCATGTCTAAACTCGAGCGTAGTATTTGAAATCTTATATTAGATACTTAGTGATCCACTTACTAGGAAGAACACTGTATTGATATCCACATGAAGCTCATGTTTAAACTCGAGTACAGAGCTTAAAACTTTTACACTGCATCTACCAAAAGTAGAACATATATTTCTTAAATGCAATATGTCATCTTAGAGTTAAGTTATGTTGTAGATGTTAGAAAATAAAATATATACTTACCTTAGTTAGATTAGAAGTCAAAGTTTGTGGTTTGTAAACGTAATTATAAGGACGTAATTATAGGGGCTAATTGATTGATACTGATTGATTATTAACCTTGTATAGTATAGCATCAAATGTATAAGAGGAGAGGTGGTGTACCGATGTAAAGATATGAATGAAACATACAGTTTCTTGAATTGCCTATTGCCTAATTAACATGGTATCAGAGCATGTTCATCCTACCCTGAATTTGTTCTTCTGAGTATAGGCTCAGAAAAAATACTCATCATTGCCTGATAACTTACCAGATTCCAGCCATACCCTTCCCGGCCTTACCTTTCTCAGCCGTTTCTTGGCTTAAACCAGTGCAGGAAACTGCAATTTACCCATCCGCAAAAAATAAACCATGTCAAATCCTGAAGCTAGTGAACCAAAAACACTCAGTCTCTCTGAGTTAGCGGTGCAGGTGGCAAACATTTTACAGAACACGCCACCCAGATCATCACTAAAACACAATCCAGTCATCAGTAGTACCAATTCATACTGAGAATTTGTCTATCTCAGTAAAGTTAAACGGAAACAACTATGCAATATGGGCACCATTGGTCCTTCGGGCCATTATTGAGAGGGGGAGGAGACATCACATTGCAGGTGTTCCTCTTCCACCGCAACCAACAGACCCGAATTTTCCCATATGGAAACAAACAGATAATTCGGTTTTTACATGGATAATACAAACCATAGAATCGTCTTTGGTGGTAAACGTTACCATATATCCCACTGCAAAGGCATTATGAGATGGTTTGGCTCTCACGTATGGATCAGGGGCGGACTCACTGAGAGCCTATGACCTTCATAGGCGGGCCAGTTTAGTCCGGTAGGGAGGAGGCAGTATGAGGCCTTGTGGAGTAGGCTACAGGATCTATGGACAACCATAGATGCACAGGAACAAAATCTTATGACATGCACAGTAGATATCAATATTCACAATCAAAAGATGGAGGCACTGAGGTTGTACCAGTTCTTAACAGCAATTGACGAAAAATATAACAATGAAAAGAATGACCTGTTGAAAAGAGACCCATTACCCATACTGGAGGATGCGTACAGATAAATACGCAAAGCAGAGGAAAGGACGGCTGTGTTACAGAAGATCCCCTCAGAAGATTCATCATATGGGATAGACCATGGCCTAGACCGTGACTACCAGAGGCCATGGCCAAGAACGAGGGACTGCTCAGGGGAGAGGCCGAGGAAACTCACGGTATGGAGGACCACGAAAGGTGAAGACAAGGAGGCCCTTATCTGCAGTCATTGTGGCCAAAGGAGGCACACCAAAGAAATATGCTTTCAGATAGTGGGCTACCGTGGCTGGTATAAAGGCAAAAGGAAGCAGAACGATGAAGGCAAGGGGAGAGGAACGGCTGCAGAAGTTGCAGCACAGAAGGAAGAAGAAGAACCCTCAAAAGCCACCGCTGAGAAAGGAGGTACAAGGGTTGGGGTTTTTAACCCCAACCCATTTTTTGCTTGTTTTGACAAAGATACCCCCGCTAAAATTACACTATGTACCTCTTCAGTTTTGCATTCTACAGGTTCAGCCCTTAATGTTTCTAAAACTAATTCCTTACATCCTCCAGCTTCTAGAACAGATAGTTTCACCCCTTAAGTTTCTGAGCTGTCTCTCCATACCCCAAATTTGTCCGAAAATTCCAATCAAGCCCTTGTTTATAACCAAGAATACTCTCAAGGCCCAAATAACACCTTAAACCAAATAAATACTTCCCAAACCGCCCATCTCCTTTCTACAACTACAAAACACATCTGGATTCTTGATAGTGGTGCCACGGATACCATGACAAATGACTCGCATGACTTTACCAAGTGGACAACCCTGACCAAAACTCATATCGAGACCGCCAACGGAACCCTTATACCAGTCTCCGGAGGCGGTACAATCTCGATTAACCCAAACATGCACTTACATAATTGTCTCTATGTACCTGGTCTTTCGTCAAAATTATTATCTATTAGTCAAATCACCCGTGATTTACATTGAATCGCACTTATATATCATTCTTTCTGCCTGTTACAGGATATTCGCTCGAGGAAGATCATTGGGCGTGACATTGAGAAGGATGGACTATATTTTGTGGCAGACATGGTACAACAGGTCCTGTCCAATCTTGCTACCAGGACTGCTCAACAACGACTCTGGTTATGGCACCGTCGTCTTGGTCACCCCTTTTTAGGCTACATGAAATTTTTATTTCCTTCTTTTGATTCAGTCTAGACTTACGTTATCATGTGATACATGTTTTTGTGTTAAGCACACTCGTTTTACTTATAAACCCAATAATACATGTGTCAAACAACTGTTTGGCCTAGTTCATTCTGATGTGTGGGGTCCTTCTCCAGATCTTACGACTCTTGGCTTTCAATACTTTGTTACTTTTGTCGATGATTTCTCATGAATGACATGAGTTTACTTTCTGAAAAATAAGTCTGATGTTTATTCGTAGTTCGTTCATTTTTATCAAATGGTTAATACTCAGTTCTATACTAAAATGCAAATTCTTCGATCTGGTAATGGCGGAGAATGCATGAATAATGACCAAAAATCATTCTGTCTCGATCATGGAATTTTACATTAGACTTCTTGTTCCAACACACCCAAACAAAACGGAGTGGCAGAACGGAAGAACCATATTCTACTTGAAATGGCCCGAGCCATGATGCTCGAATCACATGTTCTAAATTTTTTTTGGTCCTGAAGCTGTTGCTACTGCTGCTTATCTTCTTGACCGATTACCTACCAAGATCCTGGATCACTGTACCCCTATCCTTACTTACTGAACACTCAGAGGTTCCTTCGGCTCTTACTCTACCACCAAAAATATTCGGGTGCATCGTGTTTGTTCATATTCCATCGTCTCAGCGAACCAAACTGGATGCCTGTGCAGACAAGTGCGTGTTTGTGGGTTATGCCATGTCTCAAAAAGGGTATCGGTGTTATAATCATCGTACTCGTCGTATCCATATAACCATGGATTGCACCTTTCTTGAACAAGAGTATTTCTATTCTGCTACCTCTGGGCCTCAAGAGGAGACCTATGCCTGAGACCTACGACTGGCTCCATAGCACTGGTCAAATGGAGGTGGTTCCAACACAGGAAGTAGGTGGCGCCGACTGTACTTTACCTGGCCAAGATATAGTCCCAACTTCAGAGCCTACCAGTGATCCTTCGGCGAATGTCCTACACAATCAGGTAACTTCTTCACCAATATTGACCTCATATACTTCCGATTCATTTGATACTCCTGATAGTCCTCCTAGTCCACCTCCCGTTGTTTGTGAAACTGTGATTCCCAGGACGGTCGAAGAAGCTATGTGTAAGCCTGAGTGGTATGCGGCCATAAAGGAAAAAATGAATGCCTTATACAAAAATAATACTTGGGAGAGGGTCAGCTTACCATTTGGAAAACATCTTGTAGGCTGCCGATGGGTATACACGATCAAGTACAAGGCTGATGGAAGTATTGAAAGGTATAAGGCGCGGCTAGTTGCTAGAGGATATACTCAGACTTATGGCATTGACTATACAGAGACTTTTTCACCGGTAGCAAAACTTGACACTATCAGGGTACTTTTTTCAGTGGCAGCTACGAAGTCGTGGCCTCTTCATCAGTTCGATGTGAAGAATGCTTTTCTCCATGGAGAAGTGAAAGAGGAAGTATACATGAGTGCTCCTCTAGGGTTTACAGGTGAGTTTGCTGAGAATGAGGTTTGTCGACTCTGATGATCTCTGTATGGACTAAAATAATCTCTCAGGGCCTGGTTCAGAAGGTTTACAACTTTTATGAAAAAACATGACTACAAACAGAGTAATGCTGACCACACATTGTTCATCAAGAAAAAGGGGTCTCGTACGTGCCTTATAATTTATGTCGATGATATGATAATCACAGGGGATGACTCAGAGGAAGTAACAGTGCTTAAGGGACAATTGTTTTCGGAGTTCGACATGAAGGATCTGGGAGATTTACGGTATTTCCTAGGAATTGAGGTCAGCCGGTCAAAACGAGGGATTTTTATCTCCCAACAGAAGTACATTCTAGATCTACTTGCAGAGGTTGGCTTGGTAAACTGTAAACCGGCGAGGGCTTCAATGTTAGTGAATCAGAAAATGGAATTTGAGGAGGGAAGGTTTGATGCAGACTGTGGAAGATACCAACGACTAGTAGGGAAGTTAATATATTTGGCGCATACTCGTCCTGATATCTCATTTGCGGTTGGACTGGTGAGTTAGTTTATGCACAGACCTCAGAGCCATTATATGAAAGTCGTAATGAGGATTGTTCGGTACTTAAAGGGGACAGCTGGACGCGGTATTTGGTTTAGAATTAATGGACATCTAGATATTAAAGTGTACACAGATGCTGATTGAGCGGGAAGTTTGGTTGATCGTCGCTCTATTTCTGGGTATTTCGCTCTGCTAGGAGGAAATTTAGTTACATGGAGAAACAAAAAAAGAAAGTAGTAGCATTATCCAGTGCTGAAGCAGAATTTCAAGGGATTGCTAAAGGAGTGATGGAGATATTGTGGTTACGGAAGCTGCTAGTTGATTTGGGCTTTGAAGTTTCTGTTCCGGCAAAGCTGTTTTATGATAATAAGGCTTCGATTAATATTTCAGAAAATCTTGTGCAGCATGATCGAACGAAGTATGTGGAGATAGATCGGCATTTCATAAAAGATTAGATTGAAGATAAAGTGGTGGAGTTGCCATTGATACCAAGTGAAGATCAGCTAGCGGATATCCTAACAAAAGCTGTCGCTGGAAATACGTTTGACGAAACTTTGGTCAAGTTGGACATTGAAGATTCCCCTGCTCAACTTGAGGGGGAGTGTTAGGAAATAAAATATATATTTACCTTAGTTAGATTAGAAGTCAAAGTTTGTGGTTTGTAAACGTAATTATAGGGACGTAATTATAGGGGCTAATTGATTGATACTGATTGATTATTTACCTTGTATAATATAGCATCAAATGTACAAAAGGAGAGGTGGTGTACCGATGTAAAGATATGAATGAAACATACAGTTTCTTGAATTGCATATTGCCTAATTAACAGTAGAACTTTTTTCTCTTTGATTTAGCTAGATAATAGACTGACAATTATCACTTTACATTTTAAAAAACCCCTACATTTTATATATCTTTGGTGAATGAATGGAAAAGACAACGAGACATTCCGCCTCCAATTTCGTATAACAGGGAACGTTTTGCATATTTTATATTCCAGGTGAAGGATTCTTTCATATGAATTATTTGACCCTCAGAAAACCCATAAACAACGTTCTCTCATACATAACTTTAACTAAAAGTGCATACATTTTGTTAAAATTCTGCAGGGTTTTTGTTTGCTAGATACGTAAGTTTCAATAGTTATGGTGTATGTCTTATAAGCATTATATAGTTTCTGACCAAAAATATAAACAATATCGTACTTCAAAGACGAAACGAATGATTCAAACTAATGTGATTTGGTTGAAAAGAAATGGAAAGAATCCTAGTCCTAGTTTTATTCTTTCTCATCCAAGAGAGAAGAACTCGGTGGTTCTATCGCTTAAGCGTACAAATCGGCCTTTTGCTTGTTTAGAAATTTTCTTTCACAATCAATAAGATTGAAGGTCTATTGCTTATGATCACCCAACCTACTCTTCGTTTCTTCATTAATACCTTGTCCATGAAAAGTCATTTGAAGGTCATCTAGAGTTTGATTGACCCTATAGATCTTTCAAGAGATATGAGAGAATTTCTTGACGATAAGATTTTTAAAAAGACCCTTTAGAAGCTTTAACATTTTACACAGCTTGAACACATTTGTACCTTAGATATAAGAAGACCATACACTTGCAACCAAAGAAACCCTTTATAAGATGCCACATATTGAAGTACAAAAAGTTTAACTTCTTAGTAGCTTCAACAAGATCTATATAGATTACACCTGGAGAAAGTTTCAAACAACTCTCAAAACGGGGTAATAAACATATAAAGTAGGAAAAATTTCAAGCCACAAGTCATTTACTAATACTCTATCAAGTCTTGAATCAATGGAGCCACCCGACTAAGTGAATTGGCATCCTTTACAAGAGTTCAACCATAATATAATTCAAGTAAAATTCTATGGGATTCTAACATCTCTGTTATCCTCCTCTCATCATCACCAAAAAAAACACAATTAAAGTCCCTAACAATTATGCAAAACATGTCATGCTTAACCTCAATTGTTGAATGAGGGCCCACATGCCCCTTCTCTCAACAATTTTATTGAACCCGTATACAAATGATACAAGAAAAAGTTGCCAGTAATAAGACAAGTAATTGAGCAACGCATGACTTGAGCATCTATGTTATTCACTACCAATGCAACTTCTGTAGAATTCTAAACACCGAAATCATACTATCACTATGCAACTCAAAGTTGGTAGCATAGGTCCAATCCTTGAAATAAGTCTTTAGCAAGTATGGAAAATTCTTATCGACAAGTTTGTTCTCCAAAATACCAATAACATTATTCTATATTTCTTTATAAAGTTTAGCACCTCTATTTGTTTAAGAAGTTTAGCAAATCCCTGTATATTCCAGAATGCAACTATCATTACAAAAAATGAAGTGATTTACCCTTGCCTTCGCCTTCATCGTGTAATCCTTAAGAGTCATGTTATTGTCTTTACCTCTTTTTCTTGGTTTGACTTTAATAAAATCACCATCCTCTTTCTTTGTAGTATCTTCATTCTCTCAATCAACTTCCTCCATTGAATGAGATATTTGTTGAAATCGCAAGTTTGCACCATTTGCTTCAACACCGTCCCCTTTATTTTTATGTTGAGGAATGAGAGCGTCATATGCCGCCCTTCATATTTGTCAATAATAATCCTTTTTAGAGGTGTTCCAAGGTCCGGTTGTATTTGCTTCATATTACTTTAGTCCAATACTTTCTCCTTTCGTTTGGTATTGCCAGAATGACCTTATATGAATCGGGAAGCTCATCTTAAGGGTCTTCTCTACCATGGGATGACCTTTGGAAAGACATAGGCCATGTGAAGGTGGTGTTCTATTCCTTACTTTTGGGTATCCGATTTCATCTTCTCCTATTCCTCCAAAAATCTCTCCTCTCTTCCTCTTTTTTAAACACCTCATGTCCGCCAATTGTATGACCAATCTTCTCTCAATTGGAGCAATATATAGAGGAATCCTTTCGTATTCAACGGCTTGATGATGCATTTCTAAAGACAAAGTGATATCTAATGTCTTCGGAAGCTCTTTGGGAATATCCACCTCAATTGACGTTCTTTCACACCTCAAGAGCTTCTCTTTCCAAAAATCTAAAAGCAACTATGAAAATTTTACTCAAACATGCGCAACACTTATCTCATGAAACCCAAAATCAAAGAACATAGAAATGTTCTTCAACAACAAAGGCTTATCCTAATACAAATCAAAGACCAGTCATCAACACTTTCAAATCCTCTACTTAAATGTCAAACTATGTAAATATGAAAAAAAGTTTCTATTAATTTTGCTGTCATATACAATAACCTAACCGCTTCATTTAGGAAAAAAAATACAATGATAAGCAGTTAACATTCATGATAATACAAAAGGAAAAAAAAAAGTCTGAGTACACTAAGTGCTTACGTAGCTATTATGTCACAAACGCATATTGTTCAAATTGTGTCAAAACTGAACAATGGAAGGATCGGTGGAGGACTTTGTCGTCCTAAAACATACGACTTGTAACATTACAGGCCCCTCAAAAATTGTTAAAAGGTTCAGACTGAAACGAGACAAAGAACTTAATATACAGCTACACCATTTTAAAATAGCAAGTACGACAACATTATTACTACATTGCCTTAGAAGTTCCCGCCTATGACGAGGTATGGAAGGTTAGATGCACGCAATCATACTCATGTATTAGACCCATAATGAAAATTGCGTCAAACTGTGTCGATCAACTGCGAAACGCAGCCAATTTAGTGAATCATTTTGCTTTATTTCATTATATTCCAAAGTCAAAGAAAATTGTATCCTTGACCGCATTGGAAACGGAAAGATTAAAATAGAAAACACAATGGGGAAAATTTAATCCCAAGGATGGCACGGAGCAAAGGCAGAACTATGCTAAGGCAGTAATGGACTATCTAGGTCCAGATAATACTGAAGGCAACAATGGACTAGCAACCCCAAAATCTTCATCAAGCATTTCTGATGTTCTGAAGGCAGGTGGCCTGATGAAGTCATAATCCAAGTTGGTTTCAACAGGTAATAATCCATCAAATACTTTGATAACTCGCGACATTGATGGCCTTCTTGAGACATCATTCTGTAAACACCATGCTGCAATCTTCATCATTTTTATTACTTCTTCTTTATGAAGTTCTATATCTTCACATCTCTTGTCCACTATCTCCCACATGCCATCTTCTTTCACTTTTCGCATAAAAAGACTAAGCAAATGTTGCTCTTCCTCTACACGGTACCAGTCCAAATTTTTCCTCCCACAAAGGACCTCCAACATGACGACGCCAAAACTAAAGACATCCACCTTTTCTGTAATGACTGAACTCAACCATTCGGGAGCCATGTAGCCCGGTGTTCCTCTCATCCTGGTGGCGGTTCTGCTTTGGTCTTTCTCAATTAGCTTTGATAATCCAAAATCAGACAACTTCGCATTAAAATTTTTATCTAAGAGGATATTTTGGGGTTTTATATCAAGGTGGAGTATTTTGTGGCTGCATTGTTCATGGAGATAAGCCAACCCTTTTGCAATGTCCACCATGATTTTCCGCCTTATGTGCCATTGAAGAGAAAGGTCTTGGTTGTCACTGAAAATCCATCTATCCAGAGAACCATTGTCCATATATTCATACACTAAAAATCTTTCAGACATTTTGGTGCAGAAGCCGATAAGTTTTACCAAATTAACATGATGTATGCTGCCTATAATCTTTACCTCCACTGAGAATGAGTCCTTTGCATGGCCTAAGCCATCAATACACTTAACTGCCATTTTGGTTCCATCAGTGAGTGTTCCTTCATAAACAGAACCAAATCCTCCTTCCCCAAGCTTTACACTAAAGTCTGCTGTTGCAGCTTTCAGTTCGTCGTAAGAGTATCTAAAGGGCATTCCTGTTTCAATATCTATAAATTCATCCTCACTATCCTTATACCCAAAGAACCTTTTCCTCACGAAAGAAAAGCAACATACGACTACAATAAGGATGCCCAATAACGCTCCAACAGCTGATACTATGCCAAATGCAGCAGGCTTCAGGCGCCCTCTAGGAAGCTTTTGCACCTTAATAAACAAAGAGGTATTATCCCTTGATACCCGACCGAATTGATTGTCAGCGATGGAGAAGACTTCTTTAAGTAACAAGCACCCTCCTTTAGTGCTATCACGATGATATAGGAAAAGAGCAGCTCTGCAAGAACAATCTCTTAAACACTTTGTTTTGCAGGTGTTCAACTCTGTTCTTTGAGAGTATAAGTTCGAGTTGAACGCGAAGTAATACATATCCTTCAACTCAATAAGACTGTGATGCCTGAAATCACTACAGGAAATGGGAGTGATAAGTGAGCATCCAAGACTAGGTTGCCTAAAATCGTTTGCCCGGAAGAAGTTCGATTGGGAGTCGGTTATGTCAGGACAAAAACATATCCCTTTTGAACAGACACCATAATTTCCACACACCAACGGGTACCCACAATCGCCACCATAAACAGGCAAAATATCGCGCGACTCTTTCCACTGCCAGTTGCTCCATTCATAGAGCTTCAAATGTCCAATCAGGACCAAACCTCATAAACTGAGTGTCCAATGCATAAGGGATTGGCCACCCATAAAGCTTCCATTGTCATATTGAGCAAAAGAAGTATTCCAATAGTAAAAATATTGTTGAGGTGGATTAGAGATTACATATGCTGACAACCCAGCAGCCAATCCACCAGTTCCAATGGAAAGAACAAATGATCCACGGCTCAAATTCGACGCTGACACACTAGCTGTCAAGTTCTGTCCAGGAATCAATCTCTGACCCATCAGCAAGGTATCAGTGGGAAAATCAAACGATTGCCAAATGGTCTCCTTGTTTTTCCCAAAAAGTACAAGGTTTCCGGATTCAGTCAAATTCAAGCCTGAAACACGCTTCCCACTTGTATTGCTTGACCACACCATCACCCCGTCAGAGTCAACCAATGCCAAGTCTCCATTTTGCCTGAGTTCCAAAGAGGCATTTTGTCGAACAGGGTTGTCCCTATTAGCCGCCCACACTAACTGCGGTGCTTGATTCAAGATGACACTTACATTTCCAGTAGATATCCGGTACTCGAAAATCAAAATACCAAATAAGCAACTAGTAACAGAAGAAGAGCAGTAAAAACCGCAAGCAAACTGCTGTTTATGACTTTGTCTCATAAGAATGGGGGACACTGTGTTTCTGTTCAAGCCGAGCTCAACATCAGAAAGTTTGTTGATCCATGAAGTGGGAACATATGCCGTTGAACGGCAGAAATTCTGGGCACAGGTGAATTTCGAAAATATGATTAAATATGAAAGCAGAAAAAAGGTATGGCAGATAGTGTGCACTTCCACCATTTTATAGCAAGAGTTTGAGTTTCTAATGTTGGCATGCATAATGACAATGTCCAAAGAGACAGCAAAGCTGGAAGAGCTCATCAATCCAGTTCTGAAGTTGCATACTGTTTTTCTCGTTTTCTTTTTCTCTTCGGTAAAAAGAAAAAGGAATGTTTACTTGTGTATCTGTTTCCGCGGTTGGAATCCCCTTACTGTCCCATGCACATCCAGCCTCGGCCATTATTCACCCAGCCGCACTATTCGTCTACTACGTATCGTCAAGTCACGCTTCATTTGTCTATTTCATAAGATCGAAACCCCTATTTCTGTCAGATGTGCCTATGTGCAGGGGCGTTCACAGGGGGCTGCCCTAACTCGGAGAAAAAAATTTAAGTAGTAAGTAGATGCAGTTGTATTTCACTACCAATGATCGAATTGAGCTCAACTATGAACTTAAAAGTTACATTGGTGATATGAAATCAAATGAAATATTCTCTTATATTACTAATCTTGGAGTTCTTGCAAAGAAGATGGTGGAGTTGAATTATCACAATTACTTTTCTTTAGTATATCGGCTCATCGAGTTAGCACTGATCTTACCTGTCGGAACAGCGAGTGTGGAAAGAAGTTTTTCTGCGCTGAATATAATAAAGACTGATCTGCGCAACCGATTGGGAGACGACTTACTATCGGACTGTTTACTGTGTTACTTCGAGAAGGAAGTTTTTGGAACCATTTCAAATGAAAACATTATGCAACAATTTCAGAATTTGGGAACTCGAAGAAATTTGTTGCGGCCACCGATAATCCCTCCTGCTGCTCGTCCTTCATTTCGCAAATAAAAGGTATGTCGAGCGTCAAATTAATAACTTTTGTTGGATATTGCTGCTTGTTAATGTTGCTTATGAATAACTTTTGTTGGATATTGTTGATGGTTGCTTATTATTGTTGCATTTTGATTAGTGGATGTGCTGGTTTAGATTTTATGTTATAATATTTGTATATATCTATATTATAAGGGAGTTTTTGTCGGATTTTCGATGGAATGTCTATTGAGTCCGAAAAGGTGGACGGTGATCCCATAGTGTTAATTTCGCCCCCCTCCCCAAAAAGTTTCCGCTGCGTCCGCCACTGCCTATGTAGCTTTGTCTGTTTGTTGGGCTATTATCTATGTATTGGGATGTGATCACTTCACAACGCGGTGAGTCACCCTACACCCAACAACGTGACACGTGGCAGCAGGGAGTGATAAGAGAAGTACGTTAAGGAGATCTGAACCCCTATGTATTAGAGACACCACAACCACAATAATAGGATGAGTTATGGTGTGTCCGATATATGCATTATATGTACGTGGGTCATATGTGTGTCATAAATATAAACATAGAGTCAAAATTGTTTTCGGATCGTCACGTATTCTTTTTAATATGACAGATAGTTTTTTTTGAACCATGCCAGATAGTTGACATACTATATATGTTACAACCGTGTATAAAAAAACAAATAGGGGATAAAACAAAAGGAAATAATAACCAAATATTTAAAACAAATAAATCTTATCCTCTCACCCATAATTAACCCTTTTAATTTCTCCAAATCTCTCCCTCCCATCTTAATCTCTCATTAACCCTAACTTCTCTCTCTACCTCTCTCTCTCTCAAACGCATCCTTCCTCTCCCCCCTCTCCCAATCAATTTCGGCCAAGAGGAAAAGGAAAAAGAGGATCTTTGATCCAAGGACTCAAGAGGAGGGAGATCACAATGCCAACATCATCACACTCCCGTATAGCTATCTATTCTTGCTAGGATCGAGGTAGGTGCATACTAGTAATTCCATCAAAACGGTATGAAGATTTGCATAGGCAAAATGGTATTTTTACGTGTTGTTGTTTAAATTCTTGATTCAATTGGGATCTTAATGATATGCTCCAACGTGTCTATTTTCCATTATATGTTTCTTGTTTTCAATGTGATCTTGTCGATGTATCTTTCTTTGTGGTGATAGGATGTTGTTATGTGTGTATGGGAGGGTGAGAATGGTTGAATAGTATTGTTGAATGGACTGCAGGGATTTCAGAATGGAAATTCTGAAATACGGGGACATCGATCGATCGATGTCCAGTAGCTGAGGGATCGATGTGCCTCAGAAGTACATCGATCGATCGACGTCCAGAAGGTGAAGGTTCAATGTACCTCAGAAGTACATCGATCGATCGACGTCAACTGAGTGAGGGTTCGATGTGTCTCAGTTGGACGTCGATCGATCGACGTCAGAGAATGACATCCAACTGTTTTGTTTCCCTTCCTCTTGCATTCATGGCACGTACATTTGCATGAGGTATACTGCGTCTATAGGGCGTGGGTATCGGGATGACTTACCGTGTCTATAGGGCACCGGGGTCATGAGACATACTGCGTCTATAGGGCATGGGTGTCCAAACGGCAAGTGGTGACTAGAGACCATGACGCTGGATTTAGGACCCGGGGGCATGCATTGCATATAGGTTTAGGGACATACTGTGTGACATGATTCTCGTTGCGCATGACACGTTATTTGAGCATGCATCACGTACTTGCGCATGCATCTGGTGTGGATTGTTTACTTTTCCGTATAAGTCATGTCATGCTGTTTTATGTGCTACGTGCTGGTATCGTTTTGGGTATGTAAGTTTTGTATTGTTTTGAGAGGCACCTACCGGGTGATTACCATCACTCACCCCTACTATTCCAGGTGAAGCAAAGACGGAGTATGATTATATCTTCGTTGAGGATGGGTCCGATACCGTGGAATGGGCTGAGTGACTCGTAGATATGTCTGCAGCGAGGGTGGAGACGAGCTTTTTATGATGTTATTGGGGTGACACAGACATTTTAATATTCAGTATTACTTTGAAAACTATTTCATACTTTTAAACTTAGACATTTGACCTTGACTTGTAAGGCCCGGTCAGCCTAGCAATAATGTCGTTATTTTCTTAATGTTCGTTGAATTGAAGTTAGTATTGTGACTTGTCGTTTCCGCAGCAAAGAAAAGGAAAACTTTTCTATGTCAGCACTGACGTGTAATAGGTTGATGCGACGCTTTGTATTCTCCTTAGTGAGATACGGCGGGTGCACCGTTACCGAGGACGGAGCTCGGGAGCGGGGCGCTACAGGTGGTATCAGAGCCCAGGCTTCAGATACGCCTCGGGAACGTGAAAAATTAGTTAATTACCCCTAGGATAAGTGACGATCTGTTTTCAAATGATTTTTAAACTTGAATAAAACGAAGTAGACATAAGCTATGACTGGAGTTTTGGTTGGTGAGTGCCGTTAGTAAGTAGATGGGATAGGTTACCCTTTCCTTTGACCTCCATTCCTGTATCTCTTTCCAATACTCTTAAGCCAAATTTTGTCTGACATGTTCTAATCGTCTACAGACAATGCCTCCACGACGTGAACCATCAGGAAATGGTGGACAGGACAGAGACGAACGTCAGGGGCAAGGGGCGATCCCCCAAAACCTGGCGGATACACTGGCCAATCTGACGGTCTTAATAGCCCATCAGCAGATGCAGATGGCACAACAGTATACACAGATGGCACAGCAACAGGCACAGATTGCCCAGATACTGCAGCACACTCAGCAACAATAGCAACAACAACCACCACCACCATCCCCACCGCAGCAGGGCTTGAGGTTCTATTACAGGGAGATGCATAACTCCTGAATACCGATGTTCCAGGGGTACCACTCGGCCGGAGGAAGCCGAGATTTGGCTAAAAAATATGACTGAACAGATAAGGCTTATTCAGGTGCCCGCAAATCTGAAGGTAGAAACCATGACCTCGTTTCTAGAAGGGGAAGCGGAAAGATGGTGGAATGGGGTGAAGCGTAGACTGACTCCACCAGTGACATGGGAGCAGTTTGTGGAGGAGTATAAGAAGCACTACGTTCCCGGGTAGTGCTATTCAGAGAAGGATGGCGGAATTCCAGATGCTGACCCAGGGGTCCATGTCAATTAATCAGTATTCTGAGAAGTTTCACGAGCTGGGCCAGTACATGTCATGTATCATGGACAATAAGGAGGCCAAGATGCTAAAGTTTCATACCGGTTTGAGCTTTCGCATCCAGCAGGCTATTGTGTGTGCAGAGCCCACGACATTTGAGGGGCTGCTGGAGGTGTGCAGGCGGGTTGAGAGGAACCTGGAGAGGGCTGCTACACTAGAGAGACTTAAGAGACCTCGGGAGGAAGTGCATACGGGCAAGACAGGAAGATGGCTGAAGGTGCCACGACGCCCTCAGTTCGGACAACCATTCCGACCAGGACGACAGCAGAGTGCAGGGAGTCAGGCCCCAATGATTGAAAGACCGGCACCAACTGATGCACAGCCAGTGAGAGCTGCGGCACCTGCTTCCCAGTGTACACTGTGCGGACGTTCTCACCCGGGACAGTGTTGGAAAGCTCAGCGGGTGTGTTACAACTGTGGGAAGCCGGGACATATAGCTAGAGAATGCTCTGCACCTGCTCAGGTAAATCCACAGACCCAAGCGCAGCAAGGGAGACGAGGTTGGACCAATGCTTGGGTACACACGATGACAGATGCAGAAGTCGAGGATTCGGGCGACGTGGCGACGGGTACATTTATTTAAGTATTTAATTTCGAAGTTGGATTAAACTTTATGTGTTGTTATGGTAAGTTGTGTGCTAAACCTTGAAATGTGGTAGGTGTTATTTTAATTAACAAAGTACCAGCCAATATTCTGTTCGATAGTGGGGCGAGTCACTCGTTTATGGCAAAGAGATTTGCCAAGAATCTGGATATTCTTCCTGAATGGATTGAGACTCCATACCGTATACAAGCCGCTGGCGGCCAAGTACTCGTGTCCCATCATCGTTACAAGGGATGTAAATTTGAGATTAACGGTCTGCAGTTCTCTGCGACCTTGATACCGATTCAAATGTACGACTTTGACGTTATTCCGGGCATGGACTTCTTGGCAGAATATCATGCAAATATTGATTGCCAGCAACTCCAGGTTAGCATGAAGACACATGAACTGGGGGAAACTATCTTTCAAGGGAAACCTAAATTGAAGAAGGCACCCCAGAAACTTTATTTGACTGCGGCTCAGGCGTTTCGAGCACTAAAGAAAGGAAAAGACGGATTTTTGATTTACTCGATGGGTGCTGAACAGGAAGTTCTGCAGATCGACCAAATCCCTGTGGTAAAGGAATTTACAGACGTCTTCCCCAAGGAGTTAACAGGATTGTCACCAGAAAGAGAGGTAGAATTCGAGATCAATATCATACCCGGTGCAGAACCCATATCCAGGGCACCATATTGCATGGCTCCAGCAGAGCTCAAGGAGTTGAAGGAGCAGTTACAAGAACTGCTGGATCGTAAGTTTATTCGACCCAGTGTATCACCTTGGGGTGCTCCAATCCTGTTCGTGAAGAAGAAGGATGGGAGCATGAGATTATGTATAGATTACCGGGAGCTCAATAAGATCACTATCAAAAACAAGTATCCATTACCTCGAATTGAGGATCTCTTTGATCAGCTACGGTTAATGATAAGTTTGAGTTTTAATTTGAACTCTCAGTTATCCGTTAATTTACACCACTAACGAAATTTCTTCCAGGAGGCTAGAGTATTTTCCAAAATCGATTTGTGATCCAGTTATCACCAGTTGAGGATCAAATCAGGAGATACAGCCAAGACCGCTTTTCGAACACTTTATGGCCACTACGAATTCTTGGTTATGCCTTTTGGACTAACTAACGCCCCGACTGCCTTTATGGATCTAATGAACACGGTATTTTAGAAACAGCTGGATAAGTTTGTGGTAGTGTTCATTGATGATATTCTGATATACTCCCTCGACGAAGAGACTCACGCTGAGCATTTGAGGGAGGTTCTAGAGACACTTCGGAGTAGCAAGTTGTACGCCAAGTTCAGTAAATGTGAGTTTTGGTTGAAAAGCGTAGCCTTTTTGGGCCATGTGGTCTCCGAAGAAGGGATTTCTGTGGATCCAAAGAAAGTAGAGGCGATCACCGAGTGGCCTAAACCCACTAATGTGACTGAAGTAAGGAGTTTTCTCGGTCTGGCTGGATACTACAGGAAGTTTGTCGAGGGCTTCTCACCTATTGCAGTACCTCTGAGCCGACTGACACAGAAGAAGTCAAAGTTTGAGTGGACCGCCGAGTGCGAGCAAAGTTTCGCCGAGCTAAAAAGGAGACTGACCACAACTCATGTTCTTGCCCAGCCCTCCGCGTCAGAAGGGTTTGTCATTTATAGTGACGCTTCAAAGAACGGGCTAGGTAAATGTGTATGATTTCAAGTGGATTTTGTATATTAAGGAGGTAGTCTAACTTTTGTATTTCAGGATGCGTGTTGATGCAAAAGGGTAAGGTCATTGCTTATGCTTCAAGACAACTAAAGCCCTATGAGCTGAACTATCCGATACATGATCTAGATTTAGCAGCGGCGGTGTTCGCACTAAAAATCTGGCGCCACTATCTATATGGCGTGAAGTGTGAGGTGTTCATCGATCATAAAAGCCTTAAGAATCTGTTCACATAAAAGGAGCTGAACATGCGCCAAAAGAGATGGTTAGAGCTGTTGAAAGATTGCGACTTGACCATCAGCTATCATCCAGGGAAGGGTAATTGAGTTGCTGATGCCTTAAGTAGGAAGTCGAGCCATGCGCGGCAGGATACTCTAGAAAAGGAAATGGCAGAATTTGATTTGGATCTTGCGGATTCTACTGCAGATATCCTGGCTGCGCTAATTATCACTCCAACCTTGATAGATCAGATTAAGGAAGCACAGAAGAATGATGCAACAATTAGAGTGACGCGAGGAAGAATGCTAACCAACCAAGTGGATGGATTTCAGGTTCATGATGACGACAGTATGTGGTACCAAGGAAAGTTGTGCATACCGGATGTTGAGGAACTCAGGAGGGAGTTGTTGAAGGAGGCACATAATTCGAGACTGTCTATTCACCCTGGTGCTACGAAAATGTACAATGATCTGAAGAGACATTATTAGTGGAATGGCATGAAGAGGCACATTGCCGAGTTTGTGGAAAGGTGTCTCGTTTGCCAACAAGTTAAGGCAGAACATCAGAGACGGGTGGACTGATGCGACCATTAAAGATACCCGAATGGAAGTGGGAGCATGTAACAATGGACTTCGTGATTGGTCTTCCGAAAACAAGGAACGAGAATAATGTGATATGGGTAATCGTGGATCGATTGACTAAGTCTGCTCAATTCTTACCTATACCTACGGGGCTCACAATGGAGAGGTTGGTGACTATGTACATCAACAATATCGTTTGCCTTCATGGAGTGCCAGTTAGCATAGTGTCTGACCGTGATCCAAAGTTTATTTCTCAGTTCTGGGTAGCCTGTCAGAAGAAAATGGGGACTGAGTTACGACTGAGCACTGCTTTCCACCCTCAGACCGATGGTCAGTCTGAGAGGACCATTCAGACCTTGGAGACATACTGATGGCATGCGCATTGGATTTCAAGGGAAACTGGGACAGCATGCTTAAGCTGATTGAGTTCTCCTACAACAACAGCCATCACAGTGCCATAGGCATGGCACCATTCGAGGCCTTATATGGACGAAAGTGTAGGTCACATGTTCACTGGGACAAAGTTGGCGAACGTAGGTTGACGGCCCCCGAGATCATCGAGCAAACTAAAGAGAAGGTGAAACTGATTCGTGAAAGCCTTAAGATGGCTCAGGATAGAAGCAAGAGTTGGGCCGACATGAAGAGACAACCCTTGGAGTTCGAGGAGGGAGAAAAAGTCTATCTTAAAGTGTCACCCATGAAGGGTGTGACATGGTTTGGAGTCAAAGGGAAGTTGAAGCCGCCTTATATTGGACCGTATAAGATACTCGAACGGGTTGGAGAATCAGCTTACAAATTGGCACTACCTCCGATGTTGGCTCAGGTGCACAACATGTTCCACGACTCCCAGTTGAGGAAGTATGTTCCTGACCCTAGTCACGTTTTGGATGCGCAACCCCTTAAGATTAGACCTGATGCATCATATGAAGAGGTACCGATCAGAATTCTGGATCGGAAGGATCAAGAACTAAGGAGAAAGATTATTCCCTACGTAAAGGTTCAGTGGTGCAACCATCGGGAGAATGAGGCAACGTGGGAACTAGAAGAACAAATGCGCGACCGCTATCCCCACCTATTTGAGTAAGGTACGGCAAGTTTCAGGGTCGAAACTTTTTGTAAGGGGGATAGGATGTTATAACCGTGTATAAAAAAAACAAATAGGGGGATAAAACAAAAGGAAATAATAACCAAATATTTAAAACAAATAAATCTTATCCTCTCACCCATAATTAACCGCTTTAATTTCCCCAAATCTCTCCCTCCCATCTTAATCTCTCATTAACCCTAACTTCTGTCTCTACCTCTCTCTCTCAAACGACAGCCTTCCTCTTTCCCTTCTCCTAATCAATTTTCGGCCAAGAGGAAAAGGAAAAAGAGAGATCTTTGATCCAAGGACTCAAGAGGAGGGAGATCACAATGCCAACATCATCACACTCTCGTATAGCTATCCATTCTTGCTAGGATCGAGGTAGGTGTATACTATTAATTCTCTCAAAACGGTATGAAGATTTGCATAGGCAAAATGGTATTTTTACGTGTTGTTGCTGTCTAAATTCTTGATTCAATTGGGATCTTAATGATATGCTCCAACGTGTCTATTTTCCGTTATATGTTTCTTGTTTTCAATGTGATCTTGTCGATGTATCTTTCTTTGTGGTGATAGGATGTCGTTATGTGTGTATGGGAGGGTGAGAATGGTTGAATGGTATTGTTGAATGGACTGCAGGGATTTCAGAATGGAAATTCTAAAATACGGGGACATCGATCGATCGATGTCCAGTAGTTAAGGTTTGAGGGGAGAATGTGAGTGGACTGAGGGAGAAAGGGGCGGGGGAGATGGGGAGTGGGATGGGGCCGAGGGGGGATAGAGAGTGGATTGGGGCCGAGAGGGAGGGTAGCGGGCTGGGGCTAATAGGGAGTGGGCTGAGGGAGGAAAAAAAGGAGAAAATCGACTGGCCAGAGAAAAGGAAAAGAAAAGGAAAAAAAAGAGAGAAAAAGAGGAAGGAGAAGGCGGGGCCTCTGGGTCGAGCCAGGACTGGGCCATGGGAAGAGAGCAAGAAAAAAAAAGAGGGAAGAAACGAGATTTGGGCCTCGGGTTTTGGGTTGAGCTGAGGGAATGGACTTTTGGGCTGAGGGGAGTTAGATAAAGGAATTAAGGGATGTGCTCGAAGGATGTTCATGCATGTATATATACGTGTATATATACATGTATGGGCATGAGCATATATATATGCAGATACACGAGAGTCAAGAAAATTTTGATATTTGGAATTATTTGGACTTGTCATTATGCATTTTGCGAAATTCACACTCACAAGGTGAAATATATCGTTAAACGGAATTGATCCTAAACAAACGGGGCGTCCAAGTATATTGATTATTTTGATAGGACGCTCGCACATAATAACCGCCAATTAAGACATCCAGGCATAATGACTATTTTGACAGAGCGTCTAGACATATTGACTATAAGGGTGATTGATTCGTAGGTGTACAAGTCACTTGTGAGGAAAGTGCTAAAGTCATTGCATTGAACTTTGTTTTATAAACTGGACTTTGTATCGATTTGGAATCGGATTTGAACTTTGAATTTAGGACTTTGGATTTGGAACCGAAATTTGGATTTTGGCTTTGACTTTGAGCTTTTGAACTTTGTCTTGCATCGGTTTTGGAATCTTGCATCATTCTGGCTTTGAATAACATTTGATTGGTTATTTGACTGGAAGTTTGACTTTGATGCTTCTTTGACTGTAAAGCGTAATATAGTAATTTAATTGTGAATGGAAAACTCGATATTTTTCTAAATTGTTTAATTATGCATTCACACTTGTTTTCCATGTATGATCCCATAGTGGGTAAAGACATACTACTTACTGGGCCATGTTTTGTCGCTCATACTACACTTATTGATATTTTGCAGAGAATCAGGGTTATGATCTAGTGTTCATCGAAGAAGAATCCGAAAGGGGATATTGATGATTCGAGGATTTATCTATGGGATTTATTTGAGACATTTATTTTATGATTTGATTTTTGATATTTTGAGACTTAGAGATACTTTATTAAGTTATGATTTATGTTTTAGATTTAGACATTTCCTAGACTCGTATACTGATGATTTGAGGATTATTTCAATGATTTTAATTTTATGCGTTTTCGTTATATTAGTCTACCTCACTTTGGTGACGTGTATATGAATTGTTTCGACGCATTGTATTTTTCTTAGCAGAATACAGCGAAAGAACCGTTTCGAGTTCTAGGACTCGGAACGGGACGTTAAACAGATAATGCTAAATTCAAGAATGAGCTAAAAATCTGTAGCACCACACTCTCGAACCCTAACATCGGGAACTGTGCGCCCGCTGTATCTCATTAAGGAGAATATAAAGCGTCGAATCAATTTCCAACATGTCCGCAAAGACGTAGAAATTTTTCGCGCGAAAACGAAATACAATAACGTAAAGTTTTCTTGATAAAGAAAATCTTCAGTAGAATAATAAATAAGACCTGACAAGAACGTCAATTTGCTAACATCTACAGTCTATCGAACTATACAAGGTGATGTCTGATGGAAACCCCAATGAACTAACAACGGACAGTCGCAAGGTCTCCTCGTATCCTAGACGCGACCATCAGTATGCCCATAATACCGTGTCAGCCCTGTCCTCAGCAAAGATATAGTCGTACTCTTCTCTGTGCTCACCTGGTGGGGGGGGGGGAGTAGGGATGAGTGACGGGAAATCACCCAGTAGGCACCTGCCTCTAACTAGTACAAGTCGAGCATCCGAAAATGATATAACACATAGCACGTAAAACATGATACCACATAAGCATATGAAAGAATGCGGAAAGGTAAATCACTCCAGGTAAAGAGTGCGCAACATCGTGATGCATGTCCCACTATGCATGTCACACGCAACAAAGTCATGCCACACAGAATGCCGGTATCCATACCGTGCAATGCACGAACACGGGTCCTATTGAGTGGCTGCAGGTCGTACACCCCACAGTCACCATCCTGAGTGTGCGTGGCTGTACCACCGTACACCATCTTGAGTGTGCATGGCCCTGCCACCGTACACCATCCTGAGCGTCCATGACCCGTACGTCACAACCCGTCATCATGAAATGCACGTGCCATGAATGCAAAACACAATCGCCTGAGGCCCCTGACCCATCCTCACGATGCTCCGGCACTCAAATCTAGGTTCATTTATTTCTCGAATGATAACTCCATATTGTTCGGTATCAAATCAACTTTTCCACGGCTTATATACCTTTATCGTGCATTTTCTATATTTTTCCGCATTTTTCCCAATTTATTTCCATTTATTACCTAATTATCCAAATTAAATAAATTATCACAATTACTGAAATTTAATAGAAATAGTTTAATTTCAGCATTTTATAATTTCTGAAATTTATTTATAATTTTCTGATATTTATTTATATTTTTCCTAAATTTAATACTATTTTAAATTAATTAACCAACAATTAGAGAATTTCAGAAATTAAACAAATTAATTACTACTGTAATTGGGCTGGCCCCTGTCGCCAGCCCTGATCTTCGGACGCACAGTCCGGCCCACCAGGGCGGGTCCGCTATCCCTCCCTTATTTTTTTTAATTTTGGATGTTATTGGATCAGCGAGCAACTGGCCCGGTCCGTTGGCCATCGGCCCGGTCCGCTAAGCCAGGCTTTTTTTATATAACAGTTAAATGGGCTAGCGGCCCATTAAGGGACTGGCCTGGTCTGCTGGCAGGCCGGCCCTAATGAAGATTTGTTTTTTTAATTTCCTAGATGTATGCGTCCAGCACCCCCACTAGGCGCACGTGTAGGCCACGGGCGGCCATTCTGGCAGCGCGTGAGCCGCTCCGGTCGCCTTTGGCGTCTGTTTTTCGACTCCGATCTATATTTTCGTCTATTTCCAATCTATGAGAACCTAATCTAAGGACAAAGCAGAAACATAAAGCCTCAAATATGCTAAAGATGTCCTATTTTGGTTATCAAATTTTTCCCTAAAATCAAATCCAAACCACGCAATACAGTATACACATCCCACAAAGTCCAAATTTCATGCTTTTCACATATTGAACAACATGCCATGAAATTCAACAACCAAAACAACAAAAACATATAAAATATCACTAGAGCATTCTTGAATTTGTACCAATCAGAGGGGGGAAAGGGGACCTACCTCGATTGTAGACTGAGTATGAAAAACAAAATTACTTTACTTCCTCTTCTTCTCTCTCTTTTTCCTTCCTGCGTCTCCCTTTCTCTTTTCTTCCGCTATATTTTTGTTTTGTGCGTTCTACATTATTCCCAGCGCCCCCCTTTATGCGTTAATTTATGCGCCAATTTTGGGGGCGGTTATCACGCCCTCTAATCACGTATTCTTTTTTTAATTTCTTTAATCCTTATCCCCTTATACCTTTTAATATCTTATGATAACTCTCCCTTTTCAAATTATTAATTTCTTAACTTATATATTTAACTATTATTATTATTATTATTATTTTGGTTATAACACAGTTACTCCTCCCCCATCACGTTATCCCCTTTTTTGTTTCTATTTTTCCAATTACCTTCTCCTTATCCTATAGTACCTTTTGAGTTTATATATATTTTATTTATGGTTATTATTTTGTTTTATTTATTCATCCCATATTTATCCCTTATATATACATTTAATACTCTATTTAAGATTATAAATCACTTGAATACACACAACTCGCTATGATTAATTTAATTCTGAGGGGTCGATACACTCAACAGCTGCTCTAGTTTTAAATTACTACATAACGGCTAATTTTCGGGGTATAAAATCCTACCCCCCTTACAAGAAGTTTCGTCCTTGAAACTTGACATAACTTAAATTGGAGAGGTAGAGGTAACACTCCACATCTGATCTTCCAGCTCCAGTGTCGCTCCATTTTCCTTATGATTTCTCCATTGTACCTTGACATACGTAATGATTCTCGTTCTCAACTCTTGGCCCTTGCGGTCTATGATCCGAACAGGAGTCTCTTCATATAACGTATCCGGTCTGATCCCCAAAGGCTAGGCGTCCAATGAATGACTCGTATCAGAAACATACCTTCTTAGTTGAGAAACATGGAATTCATTGTGTACTTGAGCTAGTGTCGGAGGTAATGCCAAGCGGTAAGCTAACGAACCAATCCTTTTAAGTATCTCGTAGGGGCCATTGTAACGATGTCTTAGCTTACTCTTCAGATCAAAACGTGCAACTCCTTGCGTAGGCGCTACCTTCAAGTAATCCTTTTTCTCTGACAGTAACTCCAAGGGACATCTCTTTGGATCTGCCCAACTCTTGCTTATGTCTTGAGCAACTTTAAATCTTTTCCGAATCAACTTTACCTTCTCCATGGTTTGCTCACTTAGCTCTGTATCGGTAATAGTACTCTCTCCAACCTAGTTCCACTACATTGGGGATCTGCACTTACGCCCGTAGAGCGCCTCAAATGGCACCATGTCGACGGCGTCAGGATAGCTGTGGTTGTAGGAAAACTCAATCAACTTGGTCCTACCATCCCAGTTCCTCTTGAAGTCAATGGCGCAAGCCCTAATCACGCCCTCCAACGTCTGTATTGTCTTCTCTGAATGCTCATCGGTCGGAGATTGAAATACAGTGTCCAAACGTAACTCCACCCATCATATACATCGGCATACGCGAGTTTTAGTATTTGGTGTGTGTGTATATATATATATATATATATATATATATATATATATATATAGTATCATGTGTATCCTTATGTCATACGCATATATGACTTATGTATCAAATGTAGCAAATGAATTCACCACCTTTATCTGTAGTTTGTCACGTGTATTATATTTATATTGTATATTAGTTAAGTTTTAAGTGGTACCCACGCTGTGCGCGCTCATTTTAGTCTTTGTTTGTCATGATCTCTCTTGTTGTACTTATGTTAGTCGTTAATAATTTTTGTTTACCAGTACTCTATATTTCTCGTACTAGCTTGTTTTATTGTTGTATAAATGTCGTTGTATATATTATTTCGAAGAAAATGCATAAATACATAGATTTTACCGTGATTTAGATATATAATTTACTTGGGTGTTCAAGTATAAATTTTTTTACCCCTTTTTTAGGTCATATTATTAAGTTATTTATACTTTAATCTATACTATGCTGTCATGCAATACTATATCGTTCACACTCGAAATTAGTATGCATTACTTCAGTTGTGTATGTCAATGATTTGTTTTTTAAAATTTGTAAATGTACGCCCATATCGCAATCCATGTCTTGTATAAAAAGTAATTGCGTTACTGTATTTTTTGTAATTGTGTTGTTTGTTGTCGTTATATGTCATGATGTTTATTACTGTTTTCTTGTATTAGTTATGTCGTGGTGTCATTGATATAATTGTGTACATACCTATGCATATTTACATGACATCGTATAATTACTTCTGTTTCTTGTATCTATTTGTATATTTTCGTAAATTGACTTATTTACGCTATATTATTAACGTGGTAACAAATTGTATTGATCTATATGTTTCTTTGTTGTTGCAATAGACTCAGTGCTATTTGGTTTGGTTTTGCGTGTGTGCTTGTGGTTTTTTTCCTTTTTTTACTGTGTTATATCTTTTAGCGTAATTATGCTGGATTTTATATGTTAATGTTGTAGTACGTGGTTGATATGTGGGAATATGTCGTTAAAGTATGTCTTGTTAATCAGTGCGTGTATTTATAGTCAATTAGCAACGTTGTGTATTACGGTCTTCTGTTTAAATTTTCATTATTATTAATATTATTTTATTTTATTTTTTCCCGGCTCGGCGAAGCTTTGTTGATATCTTTGTTGATATCAACTGTCCACTCGAACTTTGCCTTCTTATGCTTTCGTCTGCTCAGGGACACCAGTATTGACGAAAATCCTTAGACGAATTCCATATAGCAGCTGGCCAAACCAAGAGAACTCCTTAGTTCAGTCACCTTGGTCGGTCAGTGATATTCAGTGATATCCTTAATCTTCTTTGGCTCCCCTGAGGTTCACTCTTCTGAACTTACGTGACTTTAGGAGGTCACGCTTCCCCTGTGCAACTCTAATCATTTATCTCTGACTAACGTTCTCTGTACTAATGATGAGTCATTGATACCTGGTCGACGGTGGTTGAACTCTGATATGACGTCGCCATCCTCCCCGATGTTCGCATCAGTCATCACGGGGATCTGGGCACTAACCTTGCTTCCTTTGTATACTGTTCGTGATTCTGTTCTGATGGTGGTGCCAGCCTCTGCTCAGTGTCCTTTCTCGTAAAACGTCCTGGTTGTCGCACTCGTCCTTGCATGATTCCCCCACACTGACCCAAATGTGGCATCCACAATGAGCACATGATGGCAGCGGTAGCCATGCACTCCTCTACTAATATACTTCCGTTGCGAGCGGTCTTGTGATTATTAGCGGCCATGTTCCATATTTATGCCTCCCCGGTGAAGGGTCCTTATAACCTCAGATTCCAGACGTCCTGCATTTTCATGTGGTAGAACCTGAGATCTGGTGGTGGCAACGACGGAAGCTGCTGGTTCAACTGCTACTGCCGCTATTGCACCAAAATGGTGGCCAGGGTGTCGGTCAATGCTTGGAGGCTGACCCCCTGATCCTGGTGGTCGTTACCATAACCACTGTTGCCTCCTTTGTCAGATTTCATTTTTTTTCATGATGCGATGACATCTTCTTGGATTTCGTATGAACCTTGGATTTGAGCATTTAAGGTGCTCATGAGAAAATATAGGGGTATAACGGTAAGTAAATAGAGAAAGCAAACCAACGGCGCACACCTCCTTTAACCCGATCATAACTTAGGTCTACTTCATTTATTAGGGGTATAATCATTAGTCCTAGGTAAAGATCATAGTTATGTCTAAGTGGTCTAATTAATCCTGCATTTCCGAGGCGGATCTGAAGCCTCGGCTCTGATATCACCTGTAGCATCCTGCTCCCGAACCCTAACATCAAAAACCGTGCGCCTGCCGTATCTCACTAAGGAGAATACAAAGCGTCAAATCAATTTCCAACATGTCCGCAAAGACGTAGAAATTTTTCGTGCGGAAACGAAATACAATAACGTAAAGTTTTCTTGATAAAGAAAATCCGCAATAGAATAATAAATAAGACCTGACAAGAACGTCAACGTGCTAACATCTATAGTCTATCGAACTATACAAGGTGATGTCTGATGGAAACTCTAATGAACTAACAACGGACAGTCGCAAGGTCTCCTCGTATCCTAGGTGCGACCATCAGTATGCCCATAATACCGTGTCAGCCCCGTACTCAGCAAAGATATAGTCATACTCTTCCCCGTGCTCACCTGGTGGGGGGCGGGAAGTAGGGGTGAGTGACGGGAAATCACTCAGTAGGCACCTGCCTCCAACTAGTACAAGTCGAGCATCCAAAAATGATATAACACATAGCACGTAAAACATGATACCACATAAGCATATGAAAGAATGCGGAAAGGTAAATCACTCTAGGTAAAGAATGCGCAACATCGTGATGCATGTCCCACTATGCATGTCACACGCAACAAAGTCATGCCACACAGAATGCCGGTATCCATACCGTGCAATGCACGAACACGGGTCCTATTGAGTGGCTGCATGTCGTACACCCCACAGTCACCATCCTGGGTGTGCGTGGCCCTGCCACCATACACCATCCTGAGCGTCCGTGACCCATACGTCACGACCCGCCATCATGCAATGCATGTGCAATGAATGCAGAACACAATCGCCTGAGGTACTGACCCATCCTCACCATCCTCTGGCACTCAAATCTTGGTTCATTTATTTCTCGAATGCTAACTCCATATTGTTCGGCATCAAATCCACTTTTCCACGGCTTATATACCTTTATCGTGCATTTTCTATATTTTTCCTCATTTTTCACTATTTATTTCTATTTATTACTTAATTATCCAAATTAAATAAATTATCCCAATTACTGAAATTTAATAGAGATAGTTTAATTTTAGCATTTTATAGTTTCTGGAATTTATTTATAATTTTCTGATATTTATTTATATTTTTCCTAAATTTAATACTATTTTAAATTAATTAACCAACAATTAGAGAATTTCAGAAATTAAACAAATTAATTAATACTGTAATTGGGCTGGCCCCTGTCGCCAGACTTGATCTTCGGACGCACAGTGCAGCCCGCCAGGGCGGGTACGCTATCCCTCCCTTATTTTTTTAATTTCGGATGTTATTGGACCGGCCAGCAACTGGCCCGGTCCGTTAATCATTCGACCCGGTCCGCTAAGCCGGCCTTCTTTTTTATATAACAGTTAAATGGGCTGGCTCTGCTGCAGCCAGCCAGCGGCCCATTAAGGGGCTGGCCTGGTCTGCTGGCAGGCCGGCCCTAATGAAGATTTTTTTTAATTTCCCAGATGTATGCGTCCAGCACCCTCACCAGGCGCTCGTGTAGGCCACGCGCGGCCATTCCAGCGGTGCGTGAGTCGCTCCGGCCGCCTCCGGCGTCTGTTTTTCGACCCCGATCTATATTTTTGCCTATTTTCATTCTATGAGAATCTAATCTAAGGCCAAAGCAGAAACATAAAACCTCAAATATGCTAAAGATGTGCTATTTTGGTTATTAAATTTTTCCCTAAATCAAACCATGCAATACAGTATACGTATCACATAGAGTCCAAATTTCATGCTTTTCACAGATTGAACAACATGCCATGAAATTCAACAACCAAAAAAACAAAACATATAAAATATCACTAGAGCATGCTTGAATTTGTACCAATCGGAGGGGAAAAAGGGAACCTACCTCGATTGTAGACTGAGTATGAAAAACAAAATTACTTTACTTCCCCTTCTTCTCTCTCTTTTTCCTTCATGCGTCTCCCTTTCTCTTTTCTTCCGCTATATTTTTGTTTTGTGCGCTCTACATTATTCCCAGTGCCCCCCTTTATGCGTTAATTTGTGCGACATTTTTGGGGGCGGTTATCACGCTCCCTAATCACGTCTTCTTCTTCTTTTTAATTCCTTTAATCCTTATGCCCTTATCCTTTTTAAATATCTTATGATAACTCTCCCTTTTCAAATTATTAATTTCTTAACTTATATATTTAACTATTATTATTATTATTTTGGTTATAACACAGTTACTCCTCCCCATCACGTTATCCCCCTTTTTTTCTTTCTTTTCTTTTTCAATTACCTTCTCCTTATCCTATAGTACCTTTTGAGTTTATATATATTTTATTTATGGTTATTATTTTGTTTTATTTATCCATCCCATATTTATCCCTTATATATACATTTAATACTCTATTTAAGATTATAAATCACTTGAATACACACAACTCGCTATGATTAATTTAATTTCGAGGGGTCGATACACTCAACGGCTGCTCTAGTTTTAAATTACTACATAACGGCTAACTCGAAAATTTTTGGGGTATAACAAAATCCTACTTGTGGATTCCAAATTTACATTGGCTATTGTGCTATTCCCAATCCAAAGGACATGATGCAGAAGTCAAAAATAAACTTTTTAATGGTGCTTTAGTTTTTTCTCTTGAGCTTTTCTTTGGTCCGAAGTTTGTGTCAAACTCTGTTCTACGAGGATGACTCTCAGGTTAAGCACATGGATAACATTTTACCTGTTGATATGGGATTTCTTAAGAAACACTATATGAAAGAAATCTTTAAGCAATTATTGTAACTTTTGATGAACCACTGGTTGTTGCTTTCAAACCAAAGAAATAAAACTCCTGGCATTCTCTATTGTTTTAGTGAAATCGTTCATTTTCTGTGACATTGTTTTCCCCAAGTATCTCTTGTCTTTCAGCTATTTAACTACTTCTTTCCTTATTCCTGGGAACACAGTGGTCAGTGTTAGGTCCCTTAGAACACATTAAAAGGAGTTGTTGAATAGTGTGTTCATAAAGTATGTATATTTTTTTAGATATTTTTCATTTTTGAGTGCAACAAATACTTGGGTGTGTTCTTAAAAAGAATAAAGACTTTGCGAAAGCTTAAAGAACACAAGGATATATAGAAGTTCAAGTCAAATGACTCTACTCCTCTACCTTCTTGATTTTTCACAAGAAGGATTTTGAGATGGAGATTGTTATTTCAATGGGGAAACAACAATCAAAGAACTAAAAATCCAACAAATAACTAGGCCACACGCCTAGACCTCAACCAAGAAATCTAACCCCTTGAAGTCTAGCCTCCAAAGATCTTCTTTGCCCTCAAAGAAATCTTGTAGGGAGTATAGTACACCACAATACTATCAACTAACCCTCCAATGTCTAGATTTCTCAAACAAGAAGCACCCTAACTTCTTAGCCAACAATCTACACAACCTCTCACAATCTTCACTCACTAAGAAGAAGACTCTTCTTCTTCCTTTACAACATAACTCTCAACAATAAAGTAAAATATACAAGATTACAACTATTTTGAGAGCTTGAAACTTTGAGAGAAACTTGAGAGCTTGAATGGTAGAAAGTTGATGAAGAAAGGGATGAAACCCTTGTTTTATCACTCTTGAAAAATCTGCCCGTTTGAAACCTTCTCCAGAGCCAATAATGGGTTTTGGCATCTTGTGATGATGTGTCCTCTCCATTGGAAATCTCCTCTTGGCTTGTAGCAACTTTCTTGGAGAAGCTTTTTGATGAAAGATAGAAGAGAAAATCTGACTTCTCCAAGAATGAGAGAGACCCTGTGAAAATATCTCTAAAAGAGGAGGGTACAAAGAGTCAAATGATGTTAGAAAGTAAAGCATAAGACTTTTGTAACGTTAGTCACATGAAGCGCCTAATGTAGGCGTTCAAAGTGTACTACCTTTTTTCCCAAGACATATGAAGCGCCTAATGTAGGCGTTCGAAGTGTTCGGGCATCTAGACACTTCACATGAAGCGCCTAATGTAGGCGTTCGAAGTGTACTGGATTTCACCAAGGCACATGAAGCGCCTAATGTAAGCGTTCGAAGTATACTGACTTCCAACCACTTCACATGAGGCGCCTAATCCATCGTTCCAAGTACCAAATTATGCAAATCATCAAAACTCAACATGTTCTAACATTCTCCTTCTTTTTGATGATTCCACAAAATGTATAAGTTTTAAGTTAGCTTTCCCTTAACTTATGCTCCCCCTCACTTTATGCCTAATTGTAGCAATGATGAATCATGCCTTCTAACCCATGTAACAAAAGCATCAATAAGCAATAATTTTTCATGAAATAACACATTGATGTTTGAACATGGTAGACAATAAGCAAAAACATCATAAAAGACCAAGAAGTTTGAAAGAACATTTTTTAAGAGGAATTTAAACATCCCCTGCACCAGTATTTCCAGCACCAGATGTAAAGCTACCAAAACCAAAGTCTCCACCTTCAAAGTCTGTAAAGCTACCCATTCTTTCAGTACCACTGGCACTTTCAATGCCACCAGTTCCAGCACCACCAGTGCCACTTGTTCCTTCCCTTAAATCATCAAAATTAGAGGAAAATTGAGACCAGGGTACAGCTTGCGTGATCGCATTTTTGAGCACAGTAATGCGATAATCATTGTGAGAATATCGAGCCATATGCTCAGCATCACGAAGCTCTAGTCGCTGAATGATGTGCTGCATTTGCTAAATGGTGGAAAGCAACTCGGGATCAGTGGTTCTTTCTTCGCCATCTTGAGGTCCTTCATCGACCTCATCCGTAATAGCAGGAATTGTGGTAGCCTTCCTTCTCTGTGAGTCAACGGCTTGAGCAATGTTGAAGTTGTCGTAGTAGTCCATTTTAGCCACCTTTGTTATATCTTCATCATGAATGACAATACCTTTGGACTTAAGTAGAATGGTGATAATGTTTGCAAAAGGTAAGGCCTTTGATCCCTTCCTGAGAGCAGCCATCATGACTTCAAACATGATCTATGCAAAATTTAGTTGGGTCTCATGTTTGAGACGGTAGGAGACATAGAAATCCATATTGCTTAGATTTCTAGTGGATTTGCCATTGACCCAGTAGGTTACTACTTCTAGCAAAATATGATCAACCAGGGACATATTTTGAGCTTTCTTTGAGGGGAAGTAACCCAAATCAAATTTCACGTCCTGCTCACGGACTCCGTATTTAACACTCCAGCCAAATACGAAGAAATCACTTAACCCCTCATTTGTTATTCGAATAACATCACATATTTCTTGTATAGAAAAGCTTAGGGGTGCACCCGCAATGACTGTGTGCAGGAAAAATGGTCTAGACTCAGATTGTGGAGTAATCAACATGTTTGCATAGAAAAGTCTGGTGTAATCTTTAGAAAATTTTTGCATGTCAACTCTGGACCAGAGAGAGGTCCAGCCTTGATGTTCCAGCAGTGATATGACTTGATTCGCATTATGAGTCTCAGTGAAATCGCTGAGGCGAATCAATTTTAGAGGAATAACAGGCCTGTTGTTACTGCTCCATTCTTCATAGAGTAGATGTGAATACATGGACACATGAATGCCCTTACCCGCATGATGAGGTGGATTTTTGATGTCAGAATCAAATTCTTTACCTAAGGAAAATTTTCCTTGGAGATCCATTCACGAATAGACTTAATTTCGTTCGGTTCTACAACGCCCACAATTTTTTTTGTTTTTGGCTTCGAAAGCGTTTAGATGGGCCTGCGGATGCCATTAGAGTGAGTTTGATTGAAGGTTGGAGAGGAGAAGAGCTTGAGTGAATAGAGTAGATCGAGTGAGATGAGGTGAAAATAAAGATGGAATTTAAAGGAGGGGAAGGGAAGATGAAGAGTTTGTTGGCGTTAATGGTGGGAGTATGATGAGAGAGTGGGAGTAATTGTTGGAGTAGTGGAGGAAGATGAAGGGTTGAGGAAGATGAAGATATTGGGAAATGGAGAAGGTGGGGAAACGTGGGGAAGAGAGTGGGAAAGAGAAATGGCGGCAGGAATTGATGTCTATTGATTGGCGTGAAAAACTGAAGAGACGGTGGAATTGACAGTGAAGAATTAGGGTTTAGGTGCGTATTATGACTTTGAACGACTTCATAAACTGAGATGAAGCGCCTGAAGTCACTTCGAACGGTTGTGGGTGAGTAGATTAAGCGCTTAAAGTCACTTCGAACAAATGAACTGATTTTGATGAAACGCTTAATCCAACTTCGAACGCTTGTGATGAGGGACATAGGGCGTCTGATGTCACTTCGAACAAGTGACATTCTTAGCATCAGGCGCTTGATGTGACATCGAACGCCTGAACTAACTGTGATGAAGCGCCTTATGTATACTGACTTTGAAAATTTTGAAAATTTTCTTGCTCAAAACTAAAGATGGGTGATTATCAACCCATGTTGAGCAACCCCAACCTACTTCTTATAGATGCAAATACATCACTAGGTAAAGGTTTCGTGAATATGTCTGCTAATTGATCACGTGTAGGAACAAATTCCACACAAATTAAGTTCTTTTGTACACAGTCACGGATGAAATGATATCTCACTTCGATGTGCTTAGTCCGACTATTATGGATGGGATTTTGTGCAATATTGATAGCAGACGTCTTATCACACAAATTGGGCACTTCAGAGAAGTGAATGTTATAATCATTTAAAGTGTTTGTCATCCATAACAATTGTGCACAACAAGAGGCGGCCGACACATACATATTCGGATTCCGCCGTAGAAAGAGAAACACTGTTTTGTTTCTTAGAAAACCAAGAAACAAGACAATCTCCAAGAAACTGACAAGTTCCAGATGTGCTCTTTCTATCAACAAGACTCCCTGCTAAATCAGAGTCACAATATCCTCTTAAATTGAAACATGCATTCATAAGATAAAATAGCCCAAATTTCAAAGTACATCTAAGGTATCTAAGAATACGCTTTACCGCAATTAGATACATTTCCCTAGGATCACTTTGAAATCTAGCACATAAACATACTGCATCTAAAATATCAGGTCTACTCACAGTTAAGTAAAGTAGACTACCTATAATGCGACGATACAAGGTTACCTCGACATGCTTTCCTTTCTCATCCTTGTGAAGCTTGACACTTGTGCTCATTGGTGTGTTTACTTCTCTTCCTTCACCAAAATTGTTCTTCTTGAGCAAGTCCTTTGTGTATTTGGTTTGGAAAATATACACGCCATCTTCGGTTTGCTTGATTTGTAATTCAAGGAAGTAGTTTAGTTCACCCATCATGCTCATCTCGAATTCACCTTGCATAAGACTAGCAAATTGCTTACAAAGACAATTGTTAGTAGCACCAAAACTAATATCATCAACATATACTTGAACAATTAATTGATATCTGCCTTATTCTTTTATGAACAAAGTAGTGTCAACTTTACCCCTTGAGAATCCGTTATTAAGAAGAAAAGTACTTAACCTCTCGTACCAAACTCTTGGAGCTTGTTTGAGGCCATAAAGAGCCTTTTTAAGTTTGAAAACATGATGTGGTGAATCATGATATTCAAATCCAGGAGGTTGTGCAACATACACTTCTTCTTGAATAACACCATTCAAGAAGGTGAATTTAACATCCATTTGGTAAAGCTTAAAATCTCTATAACAAGCATATGCTAATAACATCCTAATAGTCTCAAGCCGTGCTACGGGTGCAAATGTCTCATCAAAATCGATACCTTCTTCTTGACGGTATCCTTGAACAACTAATCTAGCCTTGTTTCTAGTGACATTGTTTTGATCATCCATCTTGTTATGAAATACCCATTTCGTACCAATAATAGGATGGTCATGTGGTTTGGGAACCAACTCCCAAACATCACTTCTCTCAAATTGGTTTAATTCTTCTTGCATAGCCAAGATCCAATATTCATCAAGAAGTGCGTCTTTGACATTTTTAGGCTCTATAAGAGAGACAAATGCATTCTCTCTATATTGCCTGCGTGTGGTGATACCCCTATTCAAATCACCTATGACCAACTCGTGTGGGTGAGAAATTTTGTGCTTGAATGATCTAGGAAGGTTGGAGACATCTCCTCCAACTTCCTCATGATCACTTTCCGGAAGTGATGAACCTTCATCATTCAAATGAATCTCATTTTCCGGGACATGTGATGCATTTTTTACATTTTGTGTATCGACAATATGAGTATGAGAAATATTTCTATTTAACTCACTAAGTTCATGCACACAGAGTGGAGGAGTATCTTCAATAGGTTCTACTCTCAAATCAATGAAGATGTTTCCATTTGGAGGGTCATCAACAATCTCTTGTTGATGAGCAACCATAGGAATATCCTCAAGAATTTCTTCTTGAGGAGTCACATCTTCATTTTCTTCACAATTTTTATTAAGTTTAGGTTCGTCATTAAGTGACTCATTAAACTTAACATGGATTGATTCTTCCTTCATCCGCTTTGAGGTCAAGTTTGTCCAAAGTGTCGTTGGTATTAAGTATAAAACACTTGCAACCAAACACTTTGAAATACCCAATATTGGGAACTTTTCTATTCCAAAGCTCATAAGGCGTCACATTTAGGTATGGTCTCAAATATACACGATTAATCACATGGCAAGCGGCATTTACCGCTTCGGCCCAAAAGTATTTGGGCAAGCCAAACTCATTTAACATCGCTCTACATATTTCTTGTATAGTTCTATTCTTTCGTTCGGCCACACCATTTTGTTGTGGAGTTCTAGGTGCCGAAAGATCATGTGAGTATCCTTTGGATTCACAAAACCTTTCGAAATCACCATCAAACTCACCACTGCGATCACCACGGATGGTTTTAATGGTGTTACCCACATGATTTTCCAATCGTTTACTTAATGCATCATTTTTCTTAGCAAGAAACAACACACATGTATAACGAGTATAGTCAGCTACTACCATGAAGGTACAATGTTTACCATCCAAACTTTTTGTTCCAACATCTCCATACAAATCCATATGTAGTAATTGTAGGGGTTTGGAATTGGATATGTTTGTCTTTGGTTTAAAGCTTGTTTTCACAAGCTTTGCCTTTTGACAAGTGTCACATAAGTCATGGTTTTTGAAACTCATTTTTGGAAGGCCTCGAACTTTATTGTTTTCACAAATAAATTTAAATGTTTTGAAACATACACGTCTGAGACGTCTATGCCATAATTGCGTCAAATTATTTTTAGCAACTAGGCAAGATACATTTTGAGAAACCAAATCATTGATGCTAAGTTTGTAAATATTTTTGAAACGGAAAGCTTCAAATAAGATATCATTACCCTTTTTCACAACACACTTTGTTTTAAAAAGCGTTACCTCATCGTTAGCATCACATAGTTGACTGATACTTATTAAGTTAAACTTTAGTCCTACTACATATAAGACGTCACTAAAAGAAAGAATTGTTACCCACAATACCATGTCCTTTGATTTGACCTTTGCTACCTCCAAAGTAGACAACTCCTCCATCTTGCATAGTGAGTCTATGGAAGAGACTTTTGTCTTCCGTCATATAGTTGGAACACCCACTGTCCATGACCCATTTGACCTTCTTGTCTTTGCTTTCTCTATTGAGTGCTAGGCCTGCAAATGAACCATGTGATATTGGTACCCTTTTTCTTTTGAGTCCTTGAAGGTTAGTTACCTTCATTTCACCTTTCGGCACCCACACAAAATTCTTCTTATTTTTAGCTCTACATACTTTTTCTACATGACCTTTCCTATTACAATAAAAGCATGTAGGAGTATGTTTGTGAGAGTGTGTATGCTTGTGCGTTGGCACATTTTGTGATTCCTTTTTAGGAACAACCTTCTTAGGAATCGAAGAAGGTTTTTGTTTCACGATTTGAACCAAAGGTTTTGACACCTTTAGTGCATTTGCCTTTCCTTTAGGCATGTGTCGTTATTTCTTCAAGGAGGTTTTAGACTCCTTCACAACTTGTGCTTGTTCCTTTTGTTTTCTCTTCTTGGATGCATATATAGCGCTAGGTTTGATTTTCATTGGCCTAGATGCATCCTTAACTACTTCTAGTTTTGTAACACCTACCCTTGAGTCAATTTAATTTTCATCAAGGGCTTGAACATATAATTTCATCAAATCATGTTTCTCTTGTAGTGCAATCACGTGCATGGTCAAAAATATATCATGCTAAGTTATAATGCAATGTGATCTTTTAACGTATCATTATATTCATTTAAACATACTCTAAACTCCTTTTGACATGTTTATATTTTAAATCTAAAAAATCATTTTTTGCACTAACTCATCTCTTTCATCAATTAATCTATAGTGAGATGAAATATTGCATACCTCCATGTCATCATCAATGGCCATGAGTGCAAAGAACTCCTTGTCGAGATCATCATGAACAACACCCGTGAGAGCAAGATCATCATTGTCGCCGTTGTCGCTCTCGGACCCGGAAAGAATGCTCTCGTAATGGGCTACTTCCGCTTGTAAGGCCTTCTTCCTTTGGAAGATGGTCTTCTTGTCTTTAAATTGTGGCTCCTTCACCCGAAAATCTTTCATGAAGTGACCAAACTTCCCACATTTATAGCATTTATTGTCTTGGTCCTTCACCTTGTCTTTGGAGAATTTTTCTTTGACGAACCTCTTAGCTTCATCTTCATTCTTTCTAGAAAAACGTTGGAATCTTCTAACAAGAAGTCCGACTTCATCGTCCGAGTCCTCAGACACGCATGCAAGGCTTTAGATGAGTTGCGAATGGGGTCATTCTTCTCTTGTGCATCAAGATGAATTTCATAAGTGATGAGATTCTCGTAGAGCTCGTCCAAAGTAATATTTTCAAGATCTTTGGACTCCTTAGCCGTCATCTTTACGTTCCATTCTCTTCTTAAGCTATTTAAGAAGCAATGGTTGAGATCCTTTTGCTCTATCTTTTTGCCAAACACAGTGAAAAGGTTGACAAGTTTGGTGAATATTTGAATAGACTCTTTGATCTTTTCACCTTTGGGGACATTAAAGTTGTAGAATTGTTTGATCAACAGTCTCCTATTGGCCTTCCTCACTTGAGATGTTCCTTCGTGAATCATCTCTAGCTTTGTCCAAGCTTCATGTGCGGATTTGACACCTTGTATTTGAGCTCTCTCATTTGGGGTAAGAGAGCTATTCAAAATAGCAAGAGCTTTGCTATTTATGAAAAACTGTAACTTCTCTTCCGGAGTAGGATCATCAACATCAAAAGGAATAGTGGAGCCTTTTGATACTTCTCTCCAAATACGTTACCCACAAGAACGTAAGTATTTTTCTATGTTGGACTTCCATAGTGGGTAATTTAGAGGATCAAACATTGGAACTTTGGTATGGACGCTTGAAATAGAAGGGAGAAGTGTCTCTTGCCTCCTTCTTCTTTAGGCATCACCACTGGGGGAACTAGCATCATCATAAGTAAAGGGATCCATACTCTAAAAATCAAATCTTGCTATTTGACCTCAAATACTCAAGATTTTGCTCTGATACCAATTGTTAGGTCCCTTAGAACACACTAGAAGAGGAGGGGGTTGAATAGTGTTTTCACCAAGTATGGATATTTTCTTGGATATTTTTCGTTTTTGAGTGCAACCAATACTTGGGTGCGTTCTCAAAAAGAATAAAGACTTTGCAGAAGCTTAAAAGACACAAGGTTATATAGAGATTCAAGTCAAATGACTCTACTCCTCTACTTTCTTGATTTTTCACAAGAATGATTTTGAAATAAAGATTGTTATTTCAATGGGGAAACAACAATCAAAGAACCAAAAATCCAACAAATAACTAGGCCACATACCTAGACCACAACCAAGAAATCTAACCCCCTGAAGTCTAGCCTCCAAAGATCTTCTTTGCCCTCAAAGAAATCTTGTAGGGAGTATAGTGCACCACAACACTATCAAATAACCCTCCAAGGTCTAGATTTCTCAAAAAAGAAGCGCCCTAGCTTCTTGACCAACAATCTACACAGCCTCTCACAATCTTTACTCACTAAGAAGAAGACTTTTCTTCTTCCTTTACAACACAACTCTCAACAATAAAGTAAAATATACAAGATTACAACTATTTTGAGAGCTTGAAACTTTGAGAGAAACTTGAGAGCTTGAATGGTAGAAAGTTGATGAAGAAAGGGATGAAACCCTTGTTTTATCACTCTTGAAAAATCTGCCCGTTTGAAACCTTCTGCATAGCCAATAATGGGTTTTGGCGTCTTGTGATGGTGTGTCCTCTTCATTGGAAATCTCCTCTTGGCTTGTAGCAACTTTCTTGGAGAAGCTTTTTGATGAAAGCTAGAAGAGGAAATGTGACTTCTCCAAGAATGAGAGAGACCCTGTGAAAATATCACTAAAAGAGGAGGGTACAAAGAGTCAAATGATGTTAGAAGGTAAAGCATAAGACTTTTGTAACGTTAGTCACATGAAGCGCCTAATGTGTTTATTGAACAGGCGTTCAATGTGGCATGGAGCGTTTTATGTGATTTTGAACAGACGTTTGATGTCACATAATGCGCCTTATGTGGGAAATTAAAGGCGTTCAAAGTCGCATGAAGTGCCTAATCTCCGCCTTCATGCTTGTTCGAAGTAGTTCTGACTTTCATCAGAAGATAGCTTGATTTACGTGCCCATTTTGGAGGGAAAAAGTACTTTTGACTTAGTGGTACACATGAAGCGCCTAATGTAGGCGTTCAAAGTGTATTGCCTTTTTTCCAGGACACATGAAGCGCCTAATGTGGCGTTCGAAGTATTCGGGCTTCCAGACACTTCACATGAAGTGCCTAATGTAGGCGTTTGAAGTATACTGGATTTCACCAAGGCACATGAAGCGCCTAATGTAAGCGTTCAAAGTATACTGACTTCCAACCACTTCACATGAGGCACCTAATCCATCGTTCCAAGTACCAAATTGCGCAAATCATCAAAATTCAACATGTTCTAACAGTCAGAATTTCAATTTTACTCGGAATAAGGTGGTTCACAGGAACCACTAGTGTTATGCCCCGCACCCTTCGTAGGGTAATTAAAAGACGAAGAAGAATTTTCGGGAATTAATGACGGTCAACGAGAATTAGGTTAGGCATTAATATGAGGATTAATTAGAAATTAATGATGGATTTAATATTAGAAATTAATTATATTTAAATTAGAATTAAATAATTAAGTTATCCTTTAAGATAAATAGATAATAGTATAATTTAGAAACACCAAACTTTTCCCTGACCATATATAAACTGACAAAGCGTCAGTTTCTTCACTATTCAGAAACCAACGACGCTTCCTCACAACCCTAGCCGTTTCTTCCAGGAGTAGAAGAAGACATTCTCCAAGAATTGATCCAGTCTTAGTTCGTTTCCCAATCCGACTTCGAGTAATCAAAGGCAAGTAATCTGTTTATAAGTTCCTACGTTTTGTGAAAGAAAAATGGCCTATTTTGTTATCAAATTGGATCACCATGCAGTAGATTCGTTCTTTGATTATGTGTATATGTTTATGTGCTTTCGTTTCAAGATTTGGCCGATGTATATGAAAATGTGATTGTTGTTGTTGTTGAATCTGTGAAATCCTGCAAATCCTTATCCCTTGAATCCCCTCTTGATGTGCTTGCGTGGATGCGTGGGTTTGAGAGAGAGAGGAAGGATTTTTGGGTTGTTGTGATGGATGAGTCGTGTGTTAGGCTTGAATCTGTGATTTGTAATTGTGTAGCGTTTAATTCATGGTTTAAGCATGAGATTATAGCAGGGTTTAGGCTTGGATTGATGGGGATGAAGTTTGGGATCAATTGGAGTTATGGTTTTGTAGTTTCTGCGAAAATCGCAAAGTTTCTGTGCTAGAATCGTGGACATCGATCGATCGATGTGAGGGGATGAAGTACATAGATCGATCGATGTGAAGGGATGAAGTACATAGATCGATCGATGTGAGGGTATGATGTCCTCTGATGGACATCGATCGATCGATGTGAGGGGATGAAGTCACTTCGATCGATCGATGTAGGAAGGGCTGAGAGATCGATGTCCTCTGATGGACATCGATCGATCGATGTGAGGGTATGAAGTACATAGATCGATCGATGTGAGGGGATGATGTCCCCCAGTTTTGTGGAAAAATAGAGAAAGAAATAGGGAAGCTCGGGGAATCTTTGGGTGACCTTAGAGGCTTCTTAAGACCTGATTAAAGGTAGTCTAAGCCTTGGGAACATGACCTAAGATGGTGAAACAATATTGGTGACTTCAATGGGTTCTCGAATCGAGTTTCAACGTGAATGACTTAGATGGGCTAGGAGATGAATGTACGAGGTGTTTGGAGTTCAATGAGGAATGGTTAGGGATATTGGCCTTGGGTTGTGAACCTTAGAGTCAAGACTAAGGGTTGACGTGATGGTGGAAGCCTAAGTTATGATGTGTACGTTATTGGAAACTTGTGTATGCTTATACGTGCGCATGTGTACATGAACTACTTATGTGAGTTGCATACGAGCATGTGGAATGAGAATGAAATGAGAAGTCCTGCATCATGGCACGTGCATTTGCATATTGATTTGAAAAGAAAGGTGCTTCGGCACAGATTTGCGAAGGTGACCTGCAATGTAAACCGGGATGGAAATTTAAGCCGGGGCGCATTGTAGGGCACAAAAGACTGTAACGTAAACCGGGATGGAAATATAAGCCGGGGCGCGTTACAGGGTATAAAGTTGTCTGTAATGCTACTCGGGATGGAAATATAAGCCGAGGTGCATTACAGGGTATAAAGTTGTCTGTAACGTAAACCGGGATGGAAATATAAGCCTGGGGCGCGTTACAGGGTATAAAGTTATATGAAGTGACCGGGCATTATGTCATGCATTGCACTGTTTTAAAAGAGAAAGTGTTCATGCATAAATGAATGAGTAGTGTAGTGCATATCTTGACATGCATCACGAGAGTCAATGTGTTACGAACGTGTGCGATACTTGATTGCCAATGAATTGTTAAATGTGAGCAATTTGTCGTACTTGCTTTACTGCGTTATTTAAATTTACACTTGGAAATTTACAAGACATGTGCCCCTCAATTCCCTCAAGTTATCTATTACTCATGTCTTGCCATGTGATGATCTCGTATGTCTTATAAGCGGGTTACTTGCTAGCGTTTTTCGCTAAGGGTACTGCCTTTGATTTTGCAGATGAACCCAGTTATGATATGATTTTCATTGAGGATGACGGCGAGTGGGCAGAATGGGATGCATAGGCCTTATGGAGAGATTAGATTAGATAGTTTCTGTTAATTCTGGTTTGATTTCATTGGAGGTTTTAGATGGCTGCGACCATATACATTTGAGTATTCTCGTTATCTTTGACGTATTGATTTGATGATTTAGATTTATGGAGATATGTTTCCGCATTTATTTCTCTTACGTCATTGATGATGTGTATTCGAGAGATGAGACGTCTTGTAGTCTTCTCAGTAAGCTACGACGGGTGAACCGGTTCGGATTCCGTTGTCCGGGTCGGGGCGCTACAGGTGGTATCAGAGCCTAGGCTTCAGATCTACCTCGGAAACCTAGATTATGACATGTAGAGTCTTAAGTTATGATCTTCCCCTTAAGTTGATCTATTAGTCTAAGTATGCAATCTTAGATTTAAGCTTGATTGGGATGGGTATGTGTACGAGCGCGATCAGTGTAATCAAATAGATGTAATCATTTTAACTTGTGAACTATGCCTTATACCTCCTTATGGATCTCAAGTTTACTTTTGGAACTGCTCGACACTAATGAGCGTGATCTTGCAGAAAATGCCTCCTAGACGTGACAACCAAGGAAATGGTGGCAATGGGAACAATGACCCTCCACCACCACCACCTCCTGTCTTAGTTCCTCAAGCATTGATTGACGCTATCACAGTGATAGCGCAAGGGGTTGCTCAGCAGCAGCAACAACCACAACAACCTCCTCCACCACCTCCTCAACAAGGCATCAGGTACTATATTGGGGAAATGCGCAAGATGCACGCCCCAAACTTTGAAGGGACAACTGACCCAGAGGTGGCTGGGTTTTGGCTTGATGAGATAGAAAAATGCTTCAGGCTTGTACAAGTGCCTGAAGAACACAAGGTGGATGTAGCCACACCTTTTCTGAATGGCAGAGCGAATGCCTGGTGGAACGGCATTCTACCCAAGATGACACCTCCCATCCAGTGGAGTCAGTTCGTGAAAGCCTACAAGGACTACTATGTGCCTGAGACCGCCGTTCTGGAAAAGATGAGGCAGTTTGACAGGTTTGAGCAAGGGAGAATGACTGTTTCCGACTATGCGGATAGGTTCCACGCCTTGGGAAAATTCACACCCTTGGTTTTGGAAAACAACAGAATGAAAATGCTAAAATTTGAGGAAGGACTGAACCCCCGCATACGGACTGCAATAGCGGGGTCAAGCTTGAAAACTTTTGAGGAGATGCTAGATGCCTGTTATCGCGTTGAGAGTGACATGCGCAGGTCACAACCAAGAGAGGCTCGGGAAGAATCGAGCAAGAGGCCCAGAGTGGAGCAAAGTGGTAGTAGACCCGGACGTTGGGTCAAGATTCCTAGGAAAGGGCAGGCGGGGCCAGTGCAAAGGGCGCCGCAACTAAACCAATCTGATCAGCAAGCACCTGCAGAATGCCCACACTGCCATAAGAGACACGTGGGCGAATGTTGGAAGGTAAAGGGAGCGTGTTTCAAATGTGGGAAGACGGGACATAGGATCAAAGATTGCCCTGAATGGAATACTAAACCTCAGGCAGCAGCAGGGCCGGCCCAGCAGCAGAGAGGCAGGCCTAATGCGAGAGTTCACGCGATGACGGACGCTGAAGTCCAGGAGGACGCAAACGTCGTGACAGGTACGACTTAAGTTTAATAATAGCAGCCTAAGTTGAATTTTAGCCTTTTAAGTTGATGATTAAATACGCTTTATATGAGACCTTTATGTGCTGCACTTTCATGATAGGTGTGATCTTAGTTAACAACGTGCCTGCAAACGTGTTATTTGATAGTGGCGCTAGCCACTCTTTCATTTCTAAGCGATTCGCCAAAGGACTCGACTGTCTACCCGAATGGCTTGAGAACCCATTTAGGGTACAGGCAGCAGGTGAACAAGTACTGATTTCTCACCATCAGTACAAAGACTGTGATTTGGAAGTAGGTGGGAAACTCTTCTCAGTGACCTTAGTCCCAATTCCGATGAAGGTTTTTGACATAATATTGGGCATGGATTGGTTGACCAAGAATCATGCCAATATCGACTGTAAACTCAAGAAAGTGACCCTCAAAGACCCTGAGATGAATGACGTCACGGTGCAAGGAAATACCAAGATAACCAAAGCCCCAAAGAAGGTATACATGACGGCGATTAAGGCCTTTAAGGCTTTACAGAAAGGAGCAGAGGGGTTTATGGTATATGCTCTAGACGCGAAGCAGGAGGTTCCCTCTATGGACCAAATCCCGGTGATCAACGAGTTCAAGGATGTGTTTCCAGACGACCTACCGGGAGTACCACCAACGAGAGAAGTGGAGTTCGAGATCAACTTGATCCCTGGAGCCGAGCCTATATCTAAGGCACCTTATAGAATGGCTCCGGCTGAACTCAAGGAGTTGAAGGGGCAACTGCAAGAGTTGTTGGACAAGAAATTGATACGTCCCAGCGTATCACCTTGGGGAGCCCCAGTTCTATTCGTAAAGAAGAAAGATGGCAGCATGAGGTTATGCATTGACTATCGGGAGTTGAACAAGATCACCATTAAGAATAAATATCCTCTGCCAAGGATCGAGGATTTATTTGACCAACTAAAAGGAGCTCGCTGGTTCTCAAAGATCGATCTTCGTCAAGGGTATCACCAGCTGCTTGTGAAAGACGGAGACGTACCTAAAACGGCTTTTCGGACCCGATACGGGCATTATGAATTCTTAGTGATGCCTTTTGGACTAACTAATGCCCCAGCAGCTTTCATGGATTTGATGAACACTGTATTCCGAGAACAGTTAGACCAATTTGTAGTAGTGTTCATCGATGACATCTTGGTCTATTCCCCCGACGAACAAGCTCATGCTGAACATCTAAGAGTGGTGTTGCAAATTCTGAGGCAACAAAGGCTCTATGCCAAATTCAGCAAGTGTGAATTTTGGCTGAGAAGTGTAGCCTTCCTTGGTCACGTGATTTCTGAAGATGGGATCTCTGTGGATCCTAAGAAGATAGAAGCCATCACTGAATGGCCAAGACCCACAAATGTGACCGAAGTCAGAAGCTTCCTAGGCTTGGCAGGCTACTATAGGAAGTTTGTTGAGGGATTCTCAACGATAGCAGTACCATTGAGTCGACTTACTCAGAAGAAGACTAAATTTGAATGGACTGCTGAATGCGAGCAGAGCTTTACTGAGCTCAAGAAGAGATTGACCACAGCCCCGGTGTTGGCACAACCTTCCGGCACCGACGGTTTCGTGATCTATAGTGACGCGTCCAAGAAAGGACTAGGTATGTACACCATTACAATTAATGCATTGTATATACTTATGCAAGTCCTAAACTAACCCTCTGTTTATAGGTTGTGTCTTGATGCAAAACGAACGAGTCATATCGTACGCGTCAAGACAACTGAAACCATACGAGCAGCACTATCCGACGCATGACTTGGAGCTCGCAGCTGTGGTATTTGCTCTTAAGATCTGGAGACACTATCTATACGGAGAGAAATGTGCTGTGTTCACTGATCATAAGAGCTTAAAGTATCTATTCTCGCAGAAGGAGTTGAACATGAGACAAAGGAGATGGTTGAAGTTACTCAAGGACTATGACTTGACCATCAACTACCATCCGGGTAAAGCCAATAGAGTGGCAGACGCATTGAGCAGGAAGTCTAGCCACGCGAGACAGTCTCCTGTTGGAAAGAGAGATCGAAGAGTTTGATCTTGAATTGGTGAATTCAGTGGCAAATGTCCTTACAGCTTTGTCTATCAGCCCAGACTTGGTAGACCGAATCAAAGAGGCACAGTATGAGGACCCGGCACTGAAAGAGATCCGCGACAAATTATCCACAGGACCGGTAAAGGATTTCCAGATGCGAGAAGATGGGAGTCTATGGTTCCAGAATCGGTTATGCGTGCCAAGTAAAGACGAGCTCCGAACAGAATTGCTTCAAGAAGCGCATAACTCAAGGATGTCTATCCACCCCGGAAGTACTAAGATGTATAAGGACCTCAAAAGAAACTATTGGTGGATAGGGATGAAAAGGTCAATAGCGGCATATGTTGAGAGATGTTTGATATGCCAACAAGTCAAAGCGGAACATCAACGACCTGGTGGTTTGATGAAGCCACTAGAGATTCCAGAATGGAAGTGGGAGCACGTGACGATGGATTTCGTAATGGGACTACCCAAGACCCGCAATGGAAACGAGATGATTTGGGTAATTGTAGACCGATTAACGAAGACGGCTCACTTTATAGCCATGCCACATGGTACTTCGTATGAGAGGTTATCCAATATCTATGTGGATAACATTGTAAGCCTACATGGAGTCCCAGTCAGCATCGTATCGGACCGTGACCCCAAGTTCACCTCTAAGTTCTGGAGGGCGTTCCAGAAAGCTATGGGTACAGAGTTGAGAATGAGCACGGCATACCACCCGCAAACGGATGGGCAATCCGAGAGGACCATCCAAACATTGGAAGACATGCTGAGAGCATGCGCCTTGGACTTCAAAGGGAACTGGGATAGCATGTTGAAATTAATGGAGTTTTCATATAATAACAGCTATCACAGTGCAATTGGCATGGCGCCATTCGAAGCGTTATACGGGCGTAAGTGCAGATCCCCGATTTGTTGGGATGAAGTTGGAAGAAAGGACAATCACTGCACCCGAGTTGGTTGAGCAAACAGTGGAAAAGGTCAAGGTGATAAGAGAGAAACTCAAGGTGGCTCAAGATCGTAGTAAAAGTTGGGCTGACACCAAGAGACGACCGTTAGAGTTTGAGGAAGGCGATAAGGTTTACCTACGAGTTTCACCAACCAAAGGAGTGGCTAGATTTGGAGTGAAGGGCAAGTTGAGCCCTAGATATATTGGTCCTTACGAAGTTCTGGGTAAAGTCGGTGAAAGAGCATACCGACTAGCCTTACCTCCGAGTTTATCCCAAGTCCATAACGTATTCCACGTATCTCAACTACGGAAATACGTATCGGATCCAAGCCATGTCCTTGAAGCCCAACCCTTAGATGTGAAAGAAGACGTCACTTACGAAGAACATCCAATGAGGATTGTGGACAGAAAAGATCAAGTCCTACGCCGACGCGTCATTCCGTATGTCAAAGTTCAGTGGAGTAACCATATGGAGCGCGAAGCTACGTGGGAGCTTGAAGAGCAAATGAAAGAGTTATATCCACACCTCTTCCAATAAGGTATACCAGTTTCGAGGACGAAACTTCTTATAAGGGGGGAGGGATGTTATGCCCCGCACCCTTCGTAGGGTAATTAAAAGACGAAGAAGAATTTTCGGGAATTAATGACGGTCAACGAGAATTAGGTTAGGCATTAATATGAGGATTAATTAGAAATTAATGATGGATTTAATATTAGAAATTAATTATATTTAAATTAGAATTAAATAATTAAGTTATCCTTTAAGATAAATAGATAATAGTATAATTTAGAAACACCAAACTTTTCCCTGACCATATATAAACTGACAAAGCGTCAGTTTCTTCACTATTCAGAAACCAACGACGCTTCCTCACAACCCTAGCCGTTTCTTCCAGGAGTAGAAGAAGACATCCTCCAAGAATTGATCCAGTCTTAGTTCGTTTCCCAATCCGACTTCGAGTAATCAAAGGCAAGTAATCTGTTTATAAGTTCCTACGTTTTGTGAAAGAAAAATGGCCTATTTTGTTATCAAATTGGATCACCATGCAGTAGATTCGTTCTTTGATTATGTGTATATGTTTATGTGCTTTCGTTTCAAGATTTGGCTGATGTATATGAAAATGTGATTGTTGTTGTTGTTGAATCTGTGAAATCCTGCAAATCCTTATCCCTTGAATCCCCTCTTGATGTGATTGCGTGGATGCGTGGGTTAGAGAGAGAGAAAGGAAGGATTTTTGGGTTGTTGTGATGGATGAGTCATGTGTTAGGCTTGAACCTGTGATTTGTAATTGTGTAGCGTTTAATTCGTAGTTTAAGCATGAGATTATAGCAGGGTTTAGGCTTGGATTGATTGGGAGGAAGTTTGGGATCAAGTGGAGTTATGGTTTTGTAGTTTCTGCGAAAATCGCAAAGTTTCTGTGCTGGAATCGTGGACATCGATCGATCGATGTGAGGGGATGAAATACATAGATCGATTGATGTGAGGGGATGAAGTACATAGATCGATCGATGTGAGGGGATGAAGTACATAGATCGATCGATGTGAGGGGATGAAGTCACTTCGATCGATCGATGTAGGGAGGGCTGAGAGATCGATGTCCTCTGATGGACATCGATCGATCGATGTGAGGGTATGAAGTACATAGATCGATCGATGTGAGGGGATGATGTCCCCCAGTTTTGTGGAAAAATAGAGAAAGAAATAGGGAAGCTCGGGGAATCTTTGGGTGACCTTAGAGGCTTCTTAAGACCTGATTAAAGGTAGTCTAAGCCTTGGGAACATGACCTAAGATGGTGAAACAATATTGGTGACTTCAATGGGTTCTCGAATCGAGTTTCAACGTGAATGACTTAGATGGGCTAGGAGATGAATGTACGAGGTGTTTGGAGTTCAATGAGGAATGGTTAGGGATATTGGCCTTGGGTTGTGAACCTTAGAGTCAAGACTAAGGGTTGACGTGATGGTGGAAGCCTAAGTTATGATGTGTACGTTATTGGAAACTTGTGTATGCTTGTACGTGCGCATGTGTACATGAACTACTTATGTGAGTTGCATACGAGCATGTGGAATGAGAATGAAATGAGGAGTCCTGCATCATGGCACGTGCATTTGCATATTGATTTGAAAAGAAAGGTGCTTCGGCACAGATTTGCGAAGGTGACCTGCAATGTAAACCGGGATGGAAATTTAAGCCGGGGCGCATTGTAGGGCACAAAAGACTGTAACGTAAACCGGGATGGAAATATAAGCCGGGGCGCGTTACAGGGTATAAAGTTGTCTGTAATGCTACTCGGGATGGAAATATAAGCCGAGGTGCATTACAGGGTATAAAGTTGTCTGTAACGTAAACCGGGATGGAAATATAAGCCGGAGCGCGTTACAGGGTATAAAGTTATATGAAGTGACCGGGCATTATGTCATGCATTGCACTGTTTTAAAAGAGAAAGTGTTCATGCATAAATGAATGAGTAGTGTAGTGCATATCTTGACATGCATCACGAGAGTCAATGTGTTACGAACGTGTGCGATACTTGATTGCCAATGAATTGTTAAATGTGAGCAATTTGTCGTACTTGCTTTACTGCGTTATTTAAATTTACACTTGGAAATTTACAAGACATGTGCCCCTCAATTCCCTCAAGTTATCTATTACTCATGTCTTGCCATGTGATGATCTCGTATGTCTTATAAGCGGGTTACTTGCTAGCGTTTTTCGCTAAGGGTACTGCCTTTGATTTTGCAGATGAACCCAGTTATGATATGATTTTCATTGAGGATGACGGCGAGTGGGCAGAATGGGATGCATAGGCCTTATGGAGAGATTAGATTAGATAGTTTCTGTTAATTCTGGTTTGATTTCATTGGAGGTTTTAGATGGCTGCGACCATATACATTTGAGTATTCTCGTTATCTTTGACGTATTGATTTGATGATTTAGATTTATGGAGATATGTTTCCGCATTTATTTCTCTTACGTCATTGATGATGTGTATTCGAGAGATGAGACGTCTTGTAGTCTTCTCAGTAAGCTACGACGGGTGAACCGGTTCGGATTCCGTTGTCCGGGTCGGGGCGCTACAACTAGTTTCCAGTGTCATGTCCCAGGTCCGTACACGACCCAAAAGCATGACCAGTCGCGCCTTTGGTTCGTTATCTCAAACAGTGCAAACCCTACTCTTTATCTTCTATTCTTAAAGCAGAAAATTGATAATCCTTCTCTAGCTCATGAAACAACAGCAACAACATTACCCCATTGACTTAGAGGCTCCTGTCTATGGCAGGGTATGGGAGATCGGATGTACGCAACCATATCCATGTGTTAGAAACACACACAGGTTGTTTCCGATGACCCATAATGAAGTTAAAGCTGTGTCGATTAACTGATTCTTCACAATATAATAAGCGCAACCAATTTAGTGAATCATTTTGTTTTTCTCATCGTATTTCAAAATCAAGGAAGAAAGTGTCCTTAACCCCATTGGAAATGAAAAATCAAACTTGAAACATAAACAATCGAATGTGAAGCAGAAATTAGCAAATTCACTACAATGCTCAATGACCAGGAGGATGGATTCTATATGCCCATAAAGTAGCCACACTACCAAAGCTTCTCTTTTTAAGTTTTATCACTCAAAGTAAGCCTTCTAAGGCACTATATTTGGGGGTAAACATCCCCTAATCTAACCATGTCCTATATTCTATTCTCTTTAATAGGATCGCGCAACGTACAACATGTTAGCGAACGAAAACTCAGATTCTATACAATGTGTAAAATTGTGTGTCTATGTGTTCGTGTAAACAGAAACAAAGCAACAACGCAAACCGAGACGAGTCCATGACTCTGTCCTTAAAACGAATTGCTCCAATATATTGTGTCAAAACCGGATGTAGCAAACATCTCCCAAGATACAACGGATATCAATTCAGACGAGCGGCACAGTAACGTAAGAGCTCTGCGAACCTGACAGATGTTCTGACTTCTCGGATTGATAAAGTATAACAGTTCTCGGATTGATGAAATGCAGCAGAAGGCAGTGTATGCAAGAATGCAAAAGGAAATTCGTATTCAGGATAATACAAGAGGATTGAGGAAAATCTGTGTACAGAGGCAGGGCATTGTCTCTGTTTATATAGGCAAACCGGCGGAGGTTAAAGGCCACGACGCCACCTTACCCACGATGCCCGACGCCCCGAAAAAATTGCCATATGATAACCCACATTGCCATAACTAGTCAGCCAAGAATCAGTCAACTGACCAGTCACCAAGAATCAGTCAACTTGTAACTTATTTTTTTCTGAAAAAATTTTAAAATAATTTATCCAAAAAGATAAGAACCGGACGACCAAGCCACGAGCACGAGCACGAGCCGGCCGACGGACTGCGGCGCACGCGTGTGTGGCAGTTTTCTGCGTCTTTTCTCCGGTAAAAAATTCTCTTCTCCTTATGGCACATCTAAAGTGCCTCTCCTAACAATATATTTGGTTACATTTTTCCTTCACTTGGCCAATGCGGTATTTTTGTAAAAAGGTGATGTGTCTTCTTCTCATAAGGCCACATCACGAATTTTTCAATTTGCAGCCAATTTTTACTCCTACTTTGAGCATTAATTTCTCATTCACCCGGTATCGAAATTGAGTGACTCAAAAGCATAAAATCATCTACTCATTACGTAGATAATTTAGGGCTTATTAATTTCTATTTTTGATTAACGGACACTAATCATGAACACGCTCAAACTATGTTGCTTACCAACTTTGGACAAACCCATTTTCACATTACAAATTTTTCTCCAACACAACAATTGAATGAATTAAGTACAATTGGATGAATTAAATACACATAGTATGATAACGGCACAAAGAAGGTTAGGAGATCCCAACCGTCTATATCCTCAATGGAAGATAGGTTAGGAAATCCGTCTATATCCTCAATGGAAGATACTGGAGAGTACCCCCATCACCTCCACTTTTCTAGTCCTCACTTAAGAAGCACTAATTCTATAAACCGCATTTAATGCCTAACTTTAGTTATCTCCCAATAAAATCCTCAATGGAAGATCACTGGAGAGTACCCCCATCACCTCCACTTTTCTAGTCCTCACTTAAAAGGGATAGGATCTCCTCACCGCACCTCCCTCAGCGCGTGCGTGACCGCATGACACGTGGCAGCAAGGGGGTGGTGAGGCTGGATGAGGGTAACCCGCATCCAGCCTCACCACCCTCTAGTGCTGCCACGTGTCGCGTCCTCAGCCACGCGGTGACTCACCGCGCGGTGAGGAGATCTGATCCACACTTAAGAAGCACTGATTCTATAAACCGCATTTAATGCCTAACTTTATTTATCTCCCAATAAAATTATTCTAGTGGGTGATATTTCAAATTTCCAAATCCTTATTATTAACTTTAAAGGAGAAAAGGGGTGAAAGAGAGCAAATAAATTGGGGACAAGCAAAGGAAAAGGCAAAAGAAGGCTCTCGTGTCTCACCACCTTCTTTCTGAGGATACCAAAAGATATAATGGATAGGAAATCCATAGGCCAGACTAATTGATGTAAGTACCCTTTTGTCATGAAAACTGTCATTAGTGACGTAAAAGCAGCTTTTTCCAAGTGTTGATCTTTTTTAATGTTCCAGTCTTTCTCAAGAAATCGGACATCATTGTTCTTCAGCTTTCCTCTGTAAGAATCCATTCTTCAATAAATTGCAGCATATATGGACAAAGAGAAGGACACTATTGTTCATTTCAGCCATCCCCATCCCCTAAAGCTTGAAACTTGTGCACCATATCGCTTTCCAGAGTGTAAAATATGTTTACAAGATTTCAAGGATGAATTCTTCGATTGTTCTCACTATTTGCGCCCTTTATGAGCCAAATGTCCTAAAAAGATGATCCGCCCCCTTCATCCCCATCACACTCTTAGTTTTAGAGAGATTCCAGATGGCGTTTACGAATCATGTCATGTCTGTAGAGGAAATCCATTTAACGGATTCGCGTATTTCTGTATGTTATGTAACATTGCCTTGGACCTTATGTGTACTGTCGTGACACCAGTTGACAAAATAGCTGAACAAAAATCTCCTGGTGTTTCGCACCAGCATTCTCTTCTGATTTGTGAAAATCCCCAAATCAATCTTTTTGGGTATGATTGTGATATTTGTAAAGAAGGTTTCTGCAGTTTTGACCTCATTTATGCTTGCAGAGAATGCTCCTGTCTGATGCATACAATCTGTGCAAGATTGCAAAATGAGGTCCGACATCCATTTCACCTTGACCATCTCCTCACCCTCACGCTGACTGACTTTCTCCATAAGAAGGCAAAATGTGATGCATGTGGCCAGAATTACAGTAGAAGCGGTAAATACATGTATCAGTGTCGAATATGTTACTTCACCCTGGATGTTCGTTGTGCTGCTACTTTCTTGCCAATTTCTGAGATCCAACTCAGCAAACAAGTACTTTTGGTTCAATGCTTAAGTGAAATGTATTCACGATTTGCACTTCCGAAATGTGACTTTATAGTAAAGCTGGTTTACAATAAGAAAATGTAAATACAATGTTCTAATTATTTCTGTTTAAGATATCGTTAAAAGTATCTTACACTTTTCAACGAAATTGTACATGTTAATCACGGTTTTATTGCAAGTGTTAAATATGTAGCCCTTTTCTCCCCCCCCCCCCCCTTCTTGGGTTTATTGGAAATAATTCAGATAAAATGACTTCTGTACAGTAACGGCCGACCTGCTGAGGTCAGGTCCGACCTGAACCGAGATCTGGGTAGACTGGATGGATCTACAAGGTAAAGACAGTTCAGATCGCGCAATTGTATTTGCGTTCTGTGCTGATCATCGACCTCCGATCTCGGCACCTCAACACAACAATTGAGAGTTGTGCTTTCAGCCGCTTTAGCCGAGCAGAGCCCAGCACGGCCGAGCTGCAGAACAACAAATGTCCTCAGCCGAACAGCAGAGTGCGACACAAAGCAGAGCTCAGCACACCAACACTATACCAGTGCTGCGTTCTTCCCACAGATGGCTGAGATCGGCACACAGCAGAGCTCGGCTCGGCACTAACCTTATCAGCTCAGCAGAACAGAGATCCGAGGTCAATCCAGGACTCTGTCCTTAAGACATTATTGTTCCGGTACACTTTGCCCAATCAGAGGAGCAACCGTCTCCCAGGATACAACAGAGACCAGTTCAGACGTGCATCACTGCAGTGCTGAACTCCACGAACCTTTAAGAGTGTCCTCACCTTCTCGGTATACTGGAATGCATAAGTATTTCGTGAGTATGAAGATGCAGAGAGGGAGATTGCAGAGAGGAGAAGGACTCCTGAATTTTCAATGTGTTCACAGATAATAGCCTCGGCTACTATTTACAGGGAAATTCTGAAGTCAACTGTTACAGTCGCTCCAATCTCGGTCGTAGAATAAGATATTGGCTCGGCCTGAACCGTTGGATCAGAACCACACTGAGTTTGCCTCCCAGCCGTCAGATCAACTAACTGTTCAATCTGAGCCATCAGATCATAACGATTTCAGGTCAGCTCGGCCGACTAAATCTAAACAACCTTTTCAAATTTAACCGCCATCCTATCTCAACAACATGGCGAGTTTGAAAATCACAACCTCCACCCACCTGCCGAGATCCGTCATGATGCTACAAGACTCGGCCTGAAGTCTGCAGCCCGTAGTCCGGCCTGTATCCCAGTCCATAACCTGAGCCTTTCAGGTCCGCAGCTCAGTCTGCTACCTTGGCCCACGCCCAAGTCCGGGCCAAGCTGAGCTGACTTTCCCTTTACTTTGAGTATTAATTTCTCATTCATCCGGTATCGGAATCGAGTGATTCAAAAGCCTACAATTATCTACTCATCGTGTAGATTATCAAGGACTCATTAGTTTCCACTTAGCACTAGTGGACCTAGTCGTAATATTAGTTCAAAATACACTGCTAACCATAGTTTGCAACTTGGCCCAATTACAATATTCTTCCTTTCCCTCTAACAATCCCCCACATGAATGTGAATTAATGCAGAGTATTTATGCAGAATCTACAAGAAGTTAGACAAGAAAATGTTGCATCAAGCAAGATAGCTTTTGGCTTTGAACCCTTCTTAGTGAAATATTATCGGATCCACTAGGCTAATTAGTGAACTCGATGTCTTGAACTACCAACCTTTAGTGTGAACCTAGACAACAGTACTCATAAAACATTTCCTTTAACACCCTTTTGGTTCTCATGATTGCGTTCATTTTGGCTATGAACCGCCTGATTTCAGAAAGTGTGCTAGAGAACTTTGGCCTTACAAAGTCCCCATAGAAGTAGCCTCACTTCAGACTTACATAGGTGTTTTCCTATCAGGAGCATTCTGCCATACCCCACTTGAACACATCAAGATATAGGAACCATTAAAAGACTTAGCTTACCTTCATTCCTTTGTAGACAACACTTTTACTTGACAATAGGTAAGTGGGTACTGATCTTTATAACTTAGTTGTCCCATTGAACCAAGATTATGTGATCTCCAGTCAACAAGGTTGGGTTACCGTTACAAAGAATCATGCATTATAGGTTTCAATCCCATTCCGTTTGTCAAAATTGACATACGATATCTAGGCAAACCTTTTGTAAGGGGGTCCGCACGATTCTCCTTTGATTTTACATAATCAATGGAAATCATGTCATTAGAGATCAACTGCTTAATGGTATTCTGTCTCCGACGCATGTGACGAGACTTACCATTATAGATGCTGCTTTGTGCTCGTCCTATAGCCGACTGGCTATCACAGTGTACACTAATAGGAGCGATTGGCTTAGGTCAGCAGTGCACATCTTCTAGGAAATTCCGAGGCCATGCAGCTTCTTCCCCAGCTTTATCAAGTGCTATAAACTCTGCTTCCATCGTAGAACGAGCTATGCATGTTTTCTTCATAGATTTCTATGACACAACACCACCACCAACAGTGAATAAATATCCACTCGTGGATTTAGAATCCTTATTGTCAGATATCTAATTGGCATCACAATAGCCTTCCAATACTGCTGGATATCTCGAGTAATGTAACCTAAGATTCATTGTATACTTTAAGTATCTCAATACTCTATTCAGAGCATTCTAATGTTCCACACTTGGATTACTGGTAAACCTACTCAATTTGTTTACTGAACATGCTAAGTCTGGTCTAGTATAATTCGTTATGTACATCAGACTTCTGATCACTTGTGAATACTCCAATTGAGCCACTGGCTTGCCTCTGTTCTTCCTTAAGTGAGTACTTAAGCCAAGCAGAGTCTTCACTGGTTTTACATCAAGCATACTGAAACGTTTTAGAACAGATTCAATATAGTGAGTTTGTGACAACATAAGTCCTTCGGTTATCCTAGAAATTTTAATTCCTAGAATAACGTTAGCAACTCCTATATCCTTCATGTCAAAGTTCCTCGTCAACATCTTCTTTGTATTTAAAATGATGTCTCGAGTACTTCCCATGATTAGCATGTCATCCACATAGAGACATACTATTACATATGCATTTTGTGTGTTCTTAATGTAGACACACTTGTCACACTCATTGATCTTGAAACGATTAGCTAATATAGCTCGATCAAATTTCAAGTGCCACTGTTTGGGCGCTTGCTTAAGTCCATACAGGGAGTTAACGAGTCTACAGACTTTAGACTCTTGTCCACGAACCAGAAAACCTTTCGATTATTCCATATAAATTTCTTCATCTAACTCACCATTCAGGAAAGCAGTCTTCACATCCATCTGGTGGATTTCCAGATTGTAGACTGCATTAATTGCAATTAGAACCTCTATAGACATGATTTTAGTTACTGCTGAGTAGGTGTCAAAAAGGTCAAAGCCTTCCTTTTGTCGATAGCCTTTTGCTATCAACCTGGCTTTGTTCTTTTCGATAGACCCATCCTCTTTCAATTTCTTCTTAAAAATCCACTTGCACCCGAGTGGTTTACTTCCTGGTGGAAGATCAACCAACTCCCATGTGTGATTCTAAAAAATCGAGTCTATCTCACAGTTGATTGCCTCTTTCCAGAACGGAGCTTCTGGAGTTGACTTCGCCTCGGAAAAATTCCTTGGCTTATTTTCTACCATATAGGATAGAAAATTAGGACCAAACCAAGTTGGTATTCTGGCACGCTTGCTTTGACAAATTTCCTCATCACCTTGAGGAGTTGCCTCACGCACTCGCTTACCAGCTCTCGTCTCTTCTTCTTGTTTCTTGTCTTTCCTCAGAAAGACATCCTCGAAGAACACTGTGTTCCTTGACTCCATGACAATGTTTTCATGTATTTCAGGAACATTAGAGTTGTGTACCAAAAAACGATATGCACTACTGTTCGTTGCATATCCGATGCATATATAATCAATCGTTTTAGGTCTAATTTTAACCGGTCTTGGTTTAGGTACAGCAACCTCAGCCAGACACCCCAACACTTTCAAGTATTTGTAGCTAGGCTTGTAACCTTCCCACAGCTCATACGGGGTTTTATCCATCTGTTTGGATGAAATTCTATTTAAAATGACGTTAGCGGAGAGAATGGCCTCCCCCCCCACAAGTTTTAGGGTAAGCCGGAACTTATCAACATAGCATTGATCATCTCTTTCAGAGTTTGGTTTTTGCGTTCTGCAATACTGTTCGATTGAGGTGCATATAGTGCAACTGTTTAATGAATAATGTCTTGTTCCGAACAGAATTCATTAAACGGTGCATCATATTCGCCATCTCTATCACTACGAATTGCTTTAATTCGTTTTCTTTGTTGATTGTCAACTTCATTTTTATAGTCCTTGAAAGCATCAAGGGTCTTGTCTTTGCTATTTAGTAAGTAAACATAACAATATCGTGTGCAATTGTCGATAAAAGTTACAACATACTTTTTATCACCTCTCGTTTGCACAATCTTTAAATCACACACGTCGGTAAAATTAAATCCAAAGTTTTAGTGTTCCTTTCCATTGAATGAAATGACGCTTTTGCTAACTTCGCTTTAACACATATTTGGCATTTTTCATTATCAAATTTTAATTTGGGCAACAAGTCAAGATTAACCATACGTTGTAATGACTTATAATTCACATGTCCCAAACGAAAATGACATAAACAAGAAGATTCAATCATGTAAACAAAAGAGGAAGCATTCTCATTAGCCTCTGCGGTAAATCTTTCTTTGGTACAATAGTGATGACATTTAATTTGAACATCCTATTAGTCAAGTACCCCTTCCTCAAATACATGCCATTTTTTGAAAGAATAACTTTATTAGATTCTAGCACTAGTCTAAAGCCATGCATGACTAGAAGAGATCCAGATACCAAATTCTTCTGAATGTCGTGAACGTGCAACACATTCTGCAGAGTCAGATGCTTCCCCGAGGTCAGCTTCAGAACAACTTTGCCCTTGCCTTCAATCTTTGAAGACACCGAGTTCCCTATGTAATGATGTTCATTGTTCCCGGACTTGTACTCTGTGAACATCTCTCTGCTGCAGTAGACATGTCTAGTGGCACCAGTATCCAGAAACCATTCGTGCATGTTCCCCACAGCATTGCACTCTGAGACCACAGAGATTCAGATCATCGATGGCATCGATGATGTTGGCCTTTGCCTTGGTCTGCTTCTTCTTGGGCTTTATGCACTCATTGCTGACATGCCCCTGTATGCCACAATTGTAGCATTTTCCGGTGAATTTCTTGGCTATCTGCTTCCCTTTCCCGTTCACCCCGAGTTGGCCCTTCTTATTCTTGGCCTCTGCGACATGGGCCTTGGTCTAACCAGGATTTGTCTGTGGCTTTCGTTCAGATTTACGATTGTCTTCCTCTATGCGGAGCCAGACAATCATATCTTCCAACGACATCTCCTTTCGCTTGTGTTTGAGATAGCTTTTGAATTCCCTCCACGAAGGAGGTAGCTTCTCAATCACCGCAGCCATGATGAAAGATTCACTGAGCAGCATGCCCTCTTCTTCCATCTCGGCTACCAACGTCTGAAGTTTCTCAACTTGAGAAACAACAGTGCGAGAGTCAGACATCTTGAAATCTAGGAATTTGCCGACAATAAACTTTTTAGTGCCTGACATCTTCCGTACGGTATTTCTTTTCTAATGCCTGCCATAGACCCTTTGCGCTCTTGTATGTGCAGTACAAACCATATAAGGAGTTGTCCAAGCACCACAATATATGGCTCAAACAAACATAATTGTTGAAGTTTCAAGCCTCAATAGAGAGTTTGTAGTCCATAGATTGGCTCTGGTCCTCCTCAGAACCCCCCACAGGCGGGTTCTCGATCAAGAACGAAGCAAGTCCCACAACAGGCAGAAAGAACAACATCTTCTGCTGCCAACGTTTGAAGAAGCTCCTACTGAACTTTTCCAGTTTCTTCACTTGGGTCGCAGCACGACCCTGTGCAGGAACGTTCTTTGCACCCCAGCATTTGGTGCCATAGGAGCAGAGATGTGCACGCCTACGCCTTAAACAGAGCTTGAACTCGCGTTCTCCATTTAGTCTCTGACAATAAGAAACAATCAAAAATCAATATAGAATCAAACTGATAACGTCTTAAAAATTGTTGGAAATAATTCAGACAAAATGACTTCTGTACAGTAACGTCCGACCTGAACCGAGATCTGGGTAGACTGGATGGATCTACTAGGTAAAGGCAGTTCAGATCCCGCAATTGTATTTGCGTTCTGTGCTAATCATTGACCTCCGATCTCGGCACCTCAGCACAAAAATTGAGAGTTATGCTTTCAGCAGCTTTAGCCGAGCAGAGCCCAGTATGGCCGAGTTGCAGAACAACAAATGTCCTCAGCCGAACAGCAGAGCTCGGCACAAAGCAGAGCTTAGCAAGACGATGCTCCAGAACAACAAATGTTCTTAGCCGATCAGCAGAGCTCGGCATAAGCAGAGCTTAGCACACCAACACTATACCAGTGCTGCGTTCTTCCCACAGATGGCTGAGCTCGGCACACAGCAGAGCTCGGCTCGGCACTAATCTTCTCAGCTCAGCAGAGCAGAGATCTGAGGTGAGTCCAACAACCATCTCCCAGGATACAACGGAGACCAGTTCAGACGTGCGGCACTGCAGCGTTGAACTCCACGAATCTTTAGGAATGTCCTCACCTTCGCGATATACTAGAATGTAGAAGTATTTTGTGAGTATGAAGATGCAGAGAGGGAGATTGCAGAGAGGAGAAGGACTCGTGAATTTTCAGTGTGTTCACAGAGAACAACATCGGCTACTTTTTATAGGAAAATTCTGAAGTCAATTGTTACAGTAGCTCCAATCTCGGTCGTAGAATAAGATACCGGCTCGGCCTGAACCGTTGGATCAGAACTGCAATGGGTTTGCCTCACAGCCGTCAGATCAACTAACTGTTTAATTTGAGCCATCAGATCACGACGATTTCAGGTCAGCTCGGCCGATTAAATTTGAACAACCTTTTTAAATTTAACTGCCATCTTATCTCAACAACCTGGCGAGTTTGAAAATAACAACCTTCACCCAGCTGCCGAGATCCGTCATGATGCTACAGGACTCGGCCTGAAGTCTGCAGCCCGCAGTCCGGCCTGTAGCCCAGTCCATAACCTGAGCCTTTCAGGTCTGTAGCTCAGTCCGCTACCTAGGCCCACGCCTAAGTCTGGGCCGAGCTGAGCTGAATTTCTCTTTACTTTGAGCATTAATTTCTCATTCACCCGATATCGGAATCAAGTGATTCAAAAGCCTACAATTATCTACTCATCGTGTAGATAATCAATGACTTATTAGTTTTCACTTAGCACTAGTGGACTTAATCGTAATATTAGCTCAAAGTACGTTGCTAACCACAGTTTGCAACTTGGTCCAATTACAATATACTTCCTTTCCCTCCAACAGGGTTAAATCTAACACCAGAAAATTGCAGTTGCCCCTTACATCTCCTATTTCTCCACTCCTGATGTCATATGATGCCTTCCTTTTCTCATTTTTCCTTCTAAGAAAAAATCTCACTGAAAGTAAACTTTATGGTCTCTATGTTTTACTCAGCATAAAAAATTGCGAAGAATATGACAAACTTCTTACCCAATGGTCTGCCTAATGTTCTATGCAGAAACACATAATAGATTGATATAAATTTCATAGTCCACAGGACATAGCCCAACTGGTTCCGGACAAGAGTTCTCAAAAGAGAGGTTATGGGTTCAATTCTTGCCAAAGGCAAGAAAGCCCCTTCCCAGAAAATGCATAGTGTGGGAGCTCCTTGGCCTGTAGGCTTGCCTGCAGTGTTGGGGTCTCCTTATGTAGACTACTGTGTAAATCACCAAGCTCCTTCTAGCGGGCCGTTAGGTACCTGATTTACCTCCCTACACTACCTTTGGGACTGAGTGTGGCAGGGACCCTTACTGGTTTGAATTCAACCTTTATATAAATTTCATATGATGTTCGTAATACAAGTTGTTGCTTATATATATATATATATATATATATATATATATATATATATATATATATATATATCAGGTTATGGAAGAAGAAAGTAAATATATATATATATATTTACTTTCTTCTTCCATAACCTGAATTTTAAAGCCAAAACAAATCCATCAGCTTCCTACTGTACTCGACCCTTGACAAGACATTTTACCTTTATCGAATTGGAACCAAACGGCCGCCGCCAGCAATTTCCATGCACACGTCTGATATAGATTCATCCTTCGTGCTCCTGTCCACCTTCACAATTGATGTGTATTTTATTAACCTCTAACTAGCAAGTGCACTAGATACAATTGTAGTGTAGTAGGCAAGAGGATTGTCGATCCCACGAGGACTAGTTTTAAGTACCAAAATTATTTTTCGCCTTAATTTAAACCTAATCAATAAAATTTAATAAAATCATAAACAAGCTAATAATTAAATATCAAAGCTTAACTTTTCCCGTTTAAAGATTTTCTTGACTAGTTTATGTTTCAGTTGAATCATTTTCTAAAGTGTAATCCACTCCTTAACCCCAAATAATTAACTAGTCTCTATTCCAAACCGCTAAGGAAGAAATTCCCTCTTTTAATTTTTACCCAATCCCTTGGCGTAGAAACCTAACTCGGTGTGACAAACTCCGTATCCCTACGCAAATTTTAATCCACCGAGTCGCATTTAATTTTCTTAGAATTTTCTAATTATCCACCTATAGAAACCGAATCTATCCCTAGTCAGTTTTACTACAGGTTCGTTGTTGACACGGTCGTAATTAAAATATTCACCTCTCGGTCCTTCAAAATTAATTATATGTTCTATCAATAGGTAGCTAATCTATTGACATAATAAACACACCAACAACAATTAACGATTGGAATAATAAACTAGTAAATTAAATAAAACAAAGAGGGAAAACTAATACATTAAAACATCAAAATAATTCAACTTTCACAAAAACTATTCAAGAAAATAGAAATTTAGCCACAAATCAAATCCATACTATCCATCATATATTGCATAAAAGAGTAGTAGAAAAAGAAACCGAGTATAAAACTGCACTGCAAGCAATTTTGCTTTTTGTCTCTCCTGTGTGATGCTGGCTTCCTTTTCTTTTGCTGGTTTTCTTTTTTTGATGATGGAGAGAGAAGGAATTGATGGCCTCGGGAAACGTTTGGAGAAAAGCGGCTGGCTTGGGGAAAATCCCAGCGGCTGGGGAGAATCCCGCCTGGAAAGTCCACCTGCTGCTGTTGTGTAGCACGGTTTTTATGGAGCGTGTGTTGAGATTTTTCCCGTAACTGATTTGATATCTCTATAAAATCTGATCCCAATCATATCTTTTTCCATCTTTATCTTTATATTTATCAGGTATATTTCCTGCATTTAAAATAAAAACACATGTAGCTCCAATGCAGTAAAATAAACTAAAGATTTATTTAGCTAACTAACATAGAAAATAGACTCATTTAATTAACAATTCATTTAAGCTCAAAATATGTAGTTAATTTAGCTAAAAATCAATAGTTTCCAATTATTCCGATGAAACTAAAAATACCCAAATTAATCATTTTTATCCGATAAAGTGCCAAAATATTGCTCGGATTAAATAGTAGAAGGTATAAAAATATATATAAAAATCACTTATATCAACCACCCCCCACTTAGCCTTTGATCGTCCTCAAGCAAATAAAATAATTAAAAAAATACTCAATCTTTTTTCTAAAGAACATGTACCAACAATTATTCACATAAATAGCCAAAAAGTCGAATCAAGATAGCCAATCAAACAACTTCACAATTCATATATCAACTATATTTATCTCATGCAATTGAGGTGTATGTGAATAGCCAATCTCGAGTTCTTCATAGATAATCAGTTTAAATTATGCAAACTATGATTTATGAACATCCCATAGGATTATTCTTCTTACCCGCTCTCCACTAATATAGATGAATCAAATCAACAAAGATCAAGTAGGACTTTTAAGCTTGTAACGTAAGGTTAGGGACTTGGTTTCACAAAGGATAAGGGATTAAAAGAAAAATAATTTAAGAGATCTTGCAAAAAATGGCATGCAAATGAAACAAACTCTTCTTGTTATTCAAAAACCCTCTCCATCTTTTGAGAGCAAACCACCAAAATCAATTTAAAGCTTTTTATATCATCGTCCATATAATTGTTCTTTTTCTTTTTCTTTGGCCGTTTTTTCATCTTTTTTCCTTTTCTCTTTTTTCGTTCTTTGAACTTTTTTTGCTTTTTCATCACCAATATCTTGTAACGATATATTTGTGTACCCTTTCAACCTCATCTCATCACCATAACCCACTATCTTTATCCCAAACGTAATGATAATGCCATATAAGCTCTCTTAAATAGGGACATATAAAGATATAAATTTTTATCAAGTAGGCTAAAATGGGAAGTTAATGAGGTTTAACAACAAAAAAAATCG
>AP025052.1:24305133-24353119 GCA_036186865.1 Eustoma russellianum | reverse complement strand
TTAATAATCAGGCTCAAAAAGGGTACTAGGGATAAAATGATCATATGGATGGCTTGAAAGGCTCAAACGGTCCAAAGAACGCCTATGTCTGTCATCTCTATGTCAACTTGAAATCATCTATAAATTTCGCCTCGAGGAGTAATAAAATAAGTTATAGAATGTCAAAAGATGCATGAATAAGCATAATTCTTCACTACTATCCACAAATCATAAGATCATGGCTATACGTGCTCAAACTTTCTCAATTTACATGGAATAAAATATATTCAACACTGAATCATTACATCATTCAAAAGGCATCTCTCATGTGCTCCTTAACTAATCACGTAAAATAATCATCGACACATATTCATAGAAAAAAAATTAAAATTTACGCTCATTTAGGCACTTTTTTCAAATCTCAATAAAAATCAGCTTTTTTTAAAAAAAAAATTCATGTGTTTTAAAAATTAAGCTTCCTACCCCCCACTTAGAAATTAACATTGTACTCAATGTTAATAAAATATAAGAACATGGGTAAGAAACTCAGCTGATTTTATTCACAAGCAATGTTCTAGTCACGCGATAAACAGCATCAAGATGTCATACCGGCAGTTCATTCCTCCACCGTTCTTGTCAGTTCCAAACCCTACAAAGCAAAAAACAAAAGCAGAGCACACAAATCGAAAAAGAAAACTGCTATAAAGAAATAACTAAGACTAAAGTTTGCAAGAAAAACTTGAAAGAATTCATTGCCCAACAGCCTCTGAATATAATTCAATAAAAAACTTACAAACATTTGACACTGACACAAATAGAAAACTAATTACGAAACTAAGTAAAAGAAAAAATTAATTAGCAAAAATAAATGCAAAAAAAAAGAAAAGAAAATAAAAGACTGACAAACGAAAAAAGCGAAAAAAAATTAACTAATTAAACCTAACAAAGAAAACAGTAAAATAGTAAATTATTTATATATATAATATAATATTAAAAACAGAGACGAATATAATATTGAAAACAGAAAGACGAAAAAGGAGAAAAAAAAACAAAAAACAAAAAATATATAAAAAACAGAGAACGGAAAAAACAGAACATCGAAAACAGTAAAAAATTTTATATACAAAATATATATATAAACTGTCTTAACGAAAATTCTGTTTTTTATATATATAAAATATGTTGGTTTAATCTCAAGGCTAAAAATAATTATACGATATTAAAATTTAGTCCCCGGGAACGGCGCCAAAAACTTGATGTGTATTTTATTAACCTCTAACTAGCAAGTGCACTAGGTACAATTGTAGTGTAGTAGGCAAGAGGGTTGTCGATCCCACGAGGACTAGTTTTAAGTACCAAAATTATTTTTTGCCTTAATTTAAACCTAATCAATAAAATTTAATAAAATCATAAACAAGCTAATAATTAAATATCAAAGCTTACCTTTTTCCGTTTAAAGATTTTTTTGACTAGTTTATATTTCAGTTGAATCATTTTCTAAAGTGTAATCCACTCCTTAACCCCAAATAATTAACTAGTCTCTATTCCAAACTGCTAAGGAAGAAATTCCCTCTTTTAATTTTTACCCAATCCCTTGGCGTAGAAACCTAACTCGATGTGACAAACTCCGTATCCCTACGCAAATTTTAATCCACCGAGTCAAATTTAATTTCCTTAGAATTTTTTAATTATCCACCCGTAGAAACCGAATCTATCCCTAGTCAGTTTTACTACAGGTTCGTTGTTGACACGGTCGTAATTAAAATCTTCACCTCCCGGTCCTTCAAAATTAATTATATGTTCTATCAATAAGTAGCTAATCTATTGACGCAATAAACACACCAACAACAATTAACGATTGAGATAATAAACTAGTAAATTAAATAAAACAAACAGAGAAAACTAATACATTAAAACATCAAAATAATTCAACTTTCACAAAAACTATTCAAGAAAATAGAAATTTAGCCACAAATCAAATCCATACTATCCATCATATATTGCATAAAAGAGTAGTAGAAAAAGAAACCGAGTATGAAACTGCACTGCAAGCAGTTTCGGACTCCGCGTCTGCTGAAAAGGATGCTGACTATGGAGCTGGCTAATTGGTAGGCATCCTGCCTGACTGACGTGCGCTGACTGACACGACTGCCAGAGGGGACCACAGCCTGCACCACTGTCCTTTCTTCCTGGCTGCTTTTGCTTTTTATCTCTCCTGTGTGACGCTGGCTTCCTTTTCTTTTGCTGGTTTTCTTTCTTTTGATGATGGAGAGAGAAGGAATTGATGGCCTCGGGAAACGTTTGAAGAAAAGCGGCTGGCTTGGGGAAAATCCCAGCGGCTGGGGAGAATCCCGCCTGGGAATTCCACCTGCTGCTGTTGTGTAGCACGGTTTTTATGGAGCGTGTGTTGAGATTTTTCCTGTAACTGATTTGATATCTCTATAAAATCTGATTCCAATCCATATCTTTTTCCATCTTTATCTTTATATTTATCAGGTATATTTCCTGCATTTAAAAGAAAAACACACGTAGTTCCAATGCAGTAAAATAAACTAAAGATTTATTTAGCTAACATAGAAAATAGACTCATTTAATTAATAATTCATTTAAGCTCAAAATATGTAGTTAATTTAGCTAAAAATCAATAGTTTCCAATTATTCCGATGAAACTAAAAATACCCGAATTAATCATTTTTATCCGATAAAGTGCCAAAATATTGCTCGGATTAAATAATAGAAAGTATAAAAATATATATAAAAATCACTTATATCAACAACTTTATGCATGTTGGAGCCTTTATTTGAACTTTTTCATTTTAGACAATATATAAATAAATATTTTACATCATATACAACTGCTGCTACTATTAAACTTTCATGGATGACCATGAACATAGAAGCTTGTTGCTTAAGTTTATCCCTGACCAATAAACTTGAGACGAGATGAAATAAAAGAAGATGGAAGAAGGTTGGCGGACACATTCAAAGGGTACCAACCGACCCAACACCTTTGAAACGAGGTAAAGACCCCGATTTCATGATGAACCCTAGACTGATTCCAACCCTGTCAGGGAGAAAGCCGTTTGTAAGGCTGCTAGTCGAACCGAAAGATTCGCAAACTATTCGAATTTGATTCGTATTCGGTTTAAGTTCGTTCGTTAATTTTACTTAAACGAGCCGAATTCAAGCACCTATTTGGATTCGTTTAGTTAAATGAGTCAAACTGTTTGCAAACTATTTGGCTCATTTAAACAGTTATAGTGTTATCAAACCGAACTTGAACCATTTTAAAGCTTGTTCAGTTAAACGAACTGAGACAATCAGTCCGTTTAACTAAACGAATCCAAATTTAAAAACCTAGTATTTGATTTGGCTCGGTTCGTTGACACCATGTAGAACTCTCCTGAAAGGGCGGGGATAACACAACGCCGTATTATGGATGTAGGTGGACTGGATAACACGTGGACCTCAGAGACGTATCTTGCTTTTCAAACCTAAACCGTCAGAAGTATGACTCCCAAAGCCATAAGATTACCCAGAATATAGACGATCCACATTCTTTCTCGCCTATATTCTAAAAAAGAGTCTTATATTAATCCTTCAAAACCGACTTAGGACAGTTTCCATGCGAAAATAAGGTAAATGGGATGGAAAGACAAGTGTTGGTGTTTGTGCAGAGGGGGGTCCGACCGGGGGGGGGGGTAAATGGTCTACAAATACTAGGCATTGGTGAGAGCAGAAACATCAAAAAGGGGGCCCTCGCATGGAGGATGCCGAATCCCCTTTTATCACCAGAAGAAAAACAGTGGAGCATAAACTGAGTGCTATTCTTGTGTATAAAAAGGTGATAATGTATGACATGTTTTTCTTACATTATGCAAGAAGAATCAAAATTAAATTTATTGGCTACAATAAAATTATTACATAATAAAATTCAGTTCCAGTCCTTTATTACTTTATCAGGTCCTGGATACCCAATTGTGTGGACATTCTGCTTCTGAGCACTTCTTTTTCTTTGCCAAAACTCCCAAAACCATGATAAAAATAGGAAACAGCAAACTAATATCTTGATCAAGGAGGGTTATTATTTTCTGGAAAAATCAAAATTCATGTTTGTCAAGCCTATGCCCCCGAACCAGACAGACGTCTCCTGGTGGCGTTGGACACTGATACCTGACCAAGACGGTCTGCTTCATGGGAGGCCAACCGCTCTTTTGGTGGCATGTAATGCCGCAACCAGACACCAGTGTACACCTGCAATCAAATGTTAAGTTTCAATATCAACTTGGATAGCAAACATTAATGAACACAGCTAGAGAAAGAAAACAAAATGTCACAACCCAAAACCCTAGATGCCCAACACTAAGTCGCGATATCAATCTTCAAGATAACAACATTACCCCATTGCTTTAGAGGCTCCTGCCTATGGCGGGGTATAGGGATCGGATGTACGCAATCATACTCATGTGTTAAAAACACAAAAATGTTGTTTCCCGATGACCAATAATGAAAATTGCATCAAAATGTGTCGATCAACTGCTACTTCACAATATAAGAAGCGCAGCCAATTTAGTGAGCATTTTTTGCTTTATTCCATCATATTCTTAAATCAAGGAAGAGTGTGGACTAAGTTGTGATACCAAATGCCTAACACTATGTTGGCCATTTGGTGTTCACCTTAAGATAAGTGAGCACCAAATGCCTAACACTAAGTTGTGATACCTCACCCCTCTTTCTTTATTACTGGGTTAGCTGTTTTTGACAGAATGGTCTCTCTTCATTTGAACAGTAGATAGATTGTGCCATATATATCACGAATTATAATGACTCATGAAGGAGAAAAAACTTCAATTTCATAAAGAAAGAAATCCGAACCTGTGCAGGCCTCATTATTTTTGTATCAGGATCATCTAGAGACTCTCTCCAATGAGATAAATAGCCAGCCATTCGGGGGATTGCAAATAAGACTGGGAAAAATTCAGTGGGGAAGCCCATTGCTCTGAAAAAGGTACATCAAGTACAAACAACTTAAAAACAGGTGATCGCTGGGGAAAAAAGAAGAAAAAAGTATCCACGGCGGGAGGCTTTTATGCTAGCTTAAATCAAATCAACCAAAAAGAAGGATACCTGTAGATCAAGCCGGAGTAAAAGTCGACATTTGGATACAGCTTGCGCTTGACAAAATAATTATCTGATAATGCAGCTTTCTCTAAAGCAACTGCAACCTGCAAAAAACACGTGAGATTAGAAAATCAAGGCCAATATCATCAGAGCAAAATGATGTCAGATTAATGAGAGCCATCTTCTTGTTCCCTGAGAAAAAGTTGCGACGAGAATAGCAACCTACACAATTTCTTGGTAAGTTGATTTTATTTATATGATATTGTTCAATATATTCCATTCCCTCAACAAAATGCAAGATCTTAATTCTATGATGCTCCAATTGACAAAAAATGTGGAAGAAGTAAAACCTACCAGCTACTTGAGAATCAGAGGTAAGAAATAGGATGAAGACATGTATGTTAAACAACAACACTCAGGCCTTTTTCCCAAAATGTGGGATCGGCAAGACATGTATGTTAAAAAATTGAAACAAATTCAATTTTAAAAGCTTTTGCTCAGGGTTTCCTTCATCCCAATAATCATTCTCCCTTCAGGATATGTCCGTTTTTTTTAAGTGTGCTGCTCTTTATTTCTATGTGGACGTAAAGACTGAAGTCCAAAAAGCAGTTTGAGATGTGCAATAGTATCGTATGTAAATGAGAAGAAATATCACCTCTATGAGAGGATCCCGACCAACAATGGAAAATACTTCATCTGCCAGCTTCCTGATGACCTTGGCACGGGGATCATAATTTTTGTAGACACGATGTCCAAAACCAGACATCTTACGCCTCCTGCAGGAGTACAATACCAACGTAAAAGCAGGACAAGTTAAAGGCATGAGGCCAGGCAGCAATTTGACTTCTACATTGAAGGACACGGCTAAATACCTATTCTTGACTCCCTCAATGAAGTCTGGAATATTGTCAACAGTTCCAATCTCGTTCAACATCTTAAGCACAGCCTACAACATGCAGAAGAAATTGAATTATACACTGCCAAAAATTATACCAAATGGCATAACTGATAACAAATTTTAGATGAGTGCGTCAAGTCCAAAGGAAGATAAGCAGAAATGCCAATCACAAATGCAAGACCGTAGTTTTGAAAAATATTATGTTTACGTACCTCATTAGCTCCACCATGAAGTGGACCATACAGTGCTCCCACAGCTCCAGCCAGAGCTGTGTACACATCAACACCACTGCAACCAGAAAAATTTATATGTTGATAGGAGATCTTTTTATTTTGTCCGACTCAAAAATAAATAAATAATTAATGATACATACCTCGATGCAAGATGCCGTGCAGCAGCTGTGGAACAATTCATCTCATGTTCTGCATGCAATATAAATAGAATATCCAGGACACGAGCAAGTCGTGGATTGGGCTTGTATGATCTGTTACCTCTGCAAGTTTCAAGGCAGATAACTTGCTTATATTACCCTTCTAAGCATTCCAGAACTGAAAGTACACTAAACATGGGGGGGGGGGGGGGGGGGGGGGGGAAGAAAAGGCCCTAAACAGCTTCTATGGAACTTATTACAACCAAATATCAGAGACATCGATAACATTAGGCACCATAAAATTTCAATCTGTAGTAATCATTCTACCAACAAAAGTGAAATAGGCAATAAGATCAAACAAAGTCCCAGAAAAGTGAGAACATACAAAGAATCTAGCATGTATAGGAAGTTCTCTGAATAAGAGAGATTATTGGATGGAAGAACAGGTGGCCTTCCTGCCATTCTCAAGTAAGCTGCTGCCGCAATTGTTGGAGCCTGGAAAGGTAGATCATATTAGTGCAATCTGTGATGGAATTAGAAATGATGAACTACAATTTGCACAAAGAAAACGACCAACCTTCCCAAGTATACGCACTATTTGCTTATCTCTCACTTGTTTAGAGTTATACAAATCTTGGCCCTGTCAAAAAACATCACCAGGCGTAGCAAACATGTAGAGCAAAAAAGCATCTTTAGCAAGCGCTAGTTAACATTTAAATCTACAATAACAAGTAACTAACCCAACTTGACAATGAAATAAGCAAGTGAAAAGTCGGCTTACCCGGAGAGCAGGATTTGCATCGGGATGGAAGACAGAGAGAGCACTCATTGCACTGACAAGGACACCCATTGGATGGGCATCATGAGGCATCGCTTGTATTATATCCTGCAAAAAGGAGAAAAAGATTACTGCATTTGAATATTTAAGTCGAAAAGAAAGAACCAAAAAGAAACGAAAAATATAATTTCAAATTAGCAAGATTAATGACGCCATATTGCTCTTTCCTTTATGCACATTCTCCCGGCTGAAGTTTGCAAAGGTTTGTTAGACCAAAGGATAGATCTCTTCGCAGACGATAGAAAAGAACAGTTTATCTAGTTAAATGCAAAATTTTCAAAGATTTGATTTTTCAAATACCACTGGTACTTTCTTTTTGGCAGCTTATGAAAAAGCCAAATACTTTGACACACTAGAACAGTAGCCATGGGCCCACAGGCCAATCAAATGTCTGTCTTCATTGCTAGATTGACATAGTTGAGTGCATTGCATCAAACCGTTGCTAATACATTTTTTTTCAAAAAAAAGTTTGGCTTAACACAAATTTGTTTTGAGGAGGGAGTGCTGCAGGCACACCCGATTCAAAGCTGTCTGGGCTCATCACAAATCAAACAACTCTAGCGGCTTAACAAATACGAGAATGTGAAACGTCAAAATCAAATAAACTAGTAGAAGAGGCAGTAAAAAAGATAAATGGCTATATTCAAGAAGAATATAAAAGCGTACCAGAATTCCTTGAGGAACAGCTGAGTGTTGCGCAATAGCAAACTCCCAATCCGATAACTGACTTTCAGATGGCAAATTACCATACACTGCCAAACAGAGGAATCAATCGTATCGTATCATTAAATGTACTCAAACAAGATATGTGTACCATGACCAGGAAAGTTGCTACTTGCCATTCCAGTTAATAACCTCTAAATGCCGGCTTACACATGCCACAAACACAATACCAAGTTGATTATGACGTTAATTTATTAAGTGCCAACATATGGATATGTAGTATAGCATGTGAACCAGTCAAAGTAAACATGTTCAAATGCTTTGGTTAAAGGCCCTTAAGGTACAACACATCCCAGGATCCTTATTATAAGAGAACATGAGAGTGTATAGTGTATAAAAGATGGATAGAAGATAACTAGTTAAAAGGCCATTCCCAAGCAATATGCCTAAAATGCTGTCTTAAAACCATACACATTGCCAATAGGGGAGTTGAAAGACCAAGTACTTAGTGCGGAAAAAGGGCCCTATTACCATATTACAAGTTCTAAGTATGCAAACACTATGCTAAACCAAGTTGATACCGAGCATGCATAAATAGGCAATCTAAATGGCCAGTGCACCATCCGTTTAGAAGTTATATTTTGTAACAGAAATGTGGTTTCTTACTCAGAAGGTAAGCCACTTCCACAAAGGAGCTTCCATCAGCCAGCTCCTCAATAGGATAGCCTCTGTATCTAAGAATCCCTGCATCACCATCGATATAGCAAATTGATGACCTAACAGGAGCAGTGTTAAGGTATCCTGGATCATAAAGCTTCAGCCCCTTGTCATTTGCCCCTGTCGTAATCTGTTCCTCACTAGAATCAGTAATTCCTCAAACACAAAATCGCCCAAAGGAAAAAAGAATTTATATTTACAACCAATTTCTGTTTTTACGCTTCTAAGTCATCCATCAACTGTTTTCATACTTGTTCACTCTTTTACCATCGATTAAGCAACAAAAAAAATAAACTGAAGCTTCATTTCTTCAACAAACAAAATTTAACGGAATCGAACAACGAAATCGAAAGAAGCATAAAAAATCTAGCATATTTAAAATCAAATCATTGAATCTGAAAAGGGATTGCCTTTTTGAGATCGGTGGCTTTGATAGTGCCTTCTTCAGAGACCTGGACCTGGTACTTCTTACCAGTCCGTTCATCGATGATGGTGATCGCGCCTTTCAAATTCTTCGGCGGCTGAGCGGCTTGAGCTGAGGACACACAAGCGCGTTCAAGAATCGAAAATAAATCAGCGTCCGGCTGAGTTAGCGAAGCCGATAGGTGAGCTGATAAAACCGCCAGCCGGCTCCGAGCCACCACTGAAGAATCAACAGTCTCCATGTTTTTCTTGATCTCAATCAAGTTCTTTTTTTCTGCCAGCCAAATTTCCAGAAACAAAAATACCAGCAGATTCCAATGAATATTGAATTGGAATTGTATTTATAAAAGACAAAATCTTAAGAGCAAATTTGATTCCGCAATATGGAAATTGGGGGATGCTGTAGCAGCTGTAAACGCTGTAGTATGCCTTTACGTGTAAGAGGTCTTAATATAGGTAATTTAATAATTGGCTTTGCTTAATGTGAAGTGGGGACACGTCATTAAATGTGGATAAATTCATATTATATACGTAATATAATATAGAGATAAATATTGTCTGTATGTTTTCAAAGATAAAATGGGAATGAGAATTGAGGTGACATAAGACCCATATGTAAATATCAAATTATTGTAATCTCGTCTCTAGTTCATAGTTCAGTTAGTAGTCAGGTTGGATTTCCTCTAAGAGGTCAAGAGTTCGATTGCAGAGACGTACACAGTATAGATGTTTCACTGACACTAGACTGAAGGCCTGGTTTACAGAAGAAAACCTTATGCGGATTACTGCGTAAGTCTTCACCTAACCTAGGAGATCGCTGGACTCCTAATTTACATCCTACACAATACTCCTTAAGGCTGGAACAATAAGACCCTCGTATCCAGTGAATTGCCTTTTACTCCAAATTATTGCAATCTCAAATATGAAAACTTGCGTATAGATATTTTTGCAGGGCTTTCACCTCCGACTGCAATTGGAAAACATAGTGCATCTAAGGGAACATTATGATGTTACAAGTTGTGTATGAATGTTCTAAACTTTTCGATTATTTTAAAGGTTTTACCAGACAACATGTATTTCTTGCTTTTCAAAAAACATAAATAAATTATAAGAAAATGACAATTTTTAAGACGGTTGTTTATAATTTTTTTTTTAATAAGGGTGGAGTAGTTGAATTATAAATGGACGCGTTCATATCAAATGTCCAATGTTTCAGATCTCTGGAAAAATAATGTATCTCAGTAGCGACCGAAATTATTATTATTCCTTTCTTAAAAAATCTTTGTAAAACAAAAGTCAAAAGATAGAAATAAAAGAAATGACGATTTGAATTAAAATACTTTTTGAATTTTTTTTTAGAGACAGATTCATGATGCACTTTTCAATTATATGTTTTTTTATAGCTATGATATTAGAATCTGTCTCTAAAAAAATTCAAAATGTATTTTAATTCAAGTCATGTTTGAAATCCTGCCGTACAAATATTAGTTTATCCGATATTTTTTCAATAAAACTATGTTACGTGGATGGATCTGAATTTGTTAATCCACTGGCAAGTTCTGAACTTATGATAGGGCAAAATGCATACGTAAGGTCTTGGGATGCTCAATCTTTTATCCTGCGCATGGATGTCAGTGTATTCCGGAAAAACTACATTTTCCTGGTTTAACAAAAATATTTGACAATAGCTTTTTCTATGGACTAAAGTAAAAACACCAATTTTTTCGGTTATTTTCACCTTTTGGTTTATAACTACATCGATGTTGCTATCAAATTTCAAACCTCATAAGATATTCTTGCTATAACTAATTAATCTTGCTCCAAAAACTCAAATGATTTAGTCTTTTTCACACCCGCCCCCCGACCGTAGGGCTTCGACCGCCCTCCCCACAGACACATCTAAAAATAAATAAAACATAATATAAATATATATGTATATACATATATATGTCTGTGTTCTTGGATGTGTCTATATACATATGTGTGTGTAAATATACACACATATATATACATAGAGAATTAATGTACGCGTACACATACACATATATATAGATATGCGCACATGATGTCACACACACACATATATATATATATATATATATATATATATATATATATATATATATATATGCACATATGATGTCTTATAACTTCTTCAGATAGTATAATTAATCGTGATAGATAATGAACATTTACATGGCCCACATAAACAACACCATGACAAATATATCATCTACACCAACTGAAATCAAGAGTATAAATTTACTTACTACCAGAAACTTTACTTGTGACAATTAAACAAATTTCTAATACAATTGGCTAGTCATAATTTAAATGCCTTCTATGGTTGAAATATTGAAATATCTTCGGTTATTATCTTTTTGTTTTAATATATTTTCATGGTCTTTAGAAAAAATAGGATTAAATACTTTTGTGTCTATATATGTTTATAAGTGTGTATGTGTGAGTGTCTCTCTCTACCTATATATATACGCACACACGCACACGCACACGCACACGCACACGCGCACACACACACACACACACACACACACACACACACACACACATATATATATATATATATATATATATATATATATATGCGTCTGTGTGCCTTTTTAAAAAAATTGGGAGAGGGGAATCAAACTCGAGACACAGGGATGGGATAAATGCTACTCAACCGCTAGACCTAAAGGTTTTTCGCTATATATATATATATATATATATAGACACACACACACGCACACACACACATATATACGCGCACGTGTGTGTGTGCGTGTGTGTGCGTGCATGTGTGTGTGTGTGTAAATGTGTGTATATACATATATACATGCATATATATGTATATGTTTGTGTGTATTTGTGTTGTGTATGTATATCTATATGTAAACACATATCCCTGTGTATATATATTTAATATTTTGGAAGGGGGTGGGAAGAGGGAGGTGGTTCGGATCCCACATATTTGGTGGGACGGGGAGGATGTGAAAAAAACTAAACCATTCTACTTAAGAGCAAGATGAATTGGTTATAGTAACAAGATGCCCTGAAGTTTGAAATTTGATAATAACATCCCTGTGGTTATGGACAAAACTAAAAGATAACCGAAAAATAGGCGTTTTCAGTTTAATCTATAGACACCGTGAATGTTATTGTCAAATTCTAAAATAGACTGTCTTTTTGCTATTTTGTCAAACGACAATAGATGAAAATGTAATTTTTCATTCATCCTATCTTGGTTATTTCAACACATTGACTTTCACATCTAAACATCCAACATTCTTTAGGGACTGAAACAAAAGATCAAACCAATATATAATTTGATTGATGCATTCTGTTCGTCGTTTTTGATTTGATAAAATAACTTTTTCTAAATATTGCACTTACATATCTCATCACAAAGTATGAAGATATTTTAGCTTGTCAAATTTTTTTTTTTTTATATATACAAAGTAGTGAAGACTTTTCTCTAATATTTGTGTTGGTTTGACATGGTATCAGAGTCTATTGTTCGTCCAATGTTGGGATATTTCTGATGACAAATTCGACTGATACTCTAACGATATTAACGAGGATAAAACTATCATCTCGAAAAATGACAAGTGTAACTCACCCGTCTCGTTACAGTCAACGTTATCTAACCCTTACAGGAACGCAAATCACCTAAGATTCACGTGAGCTACTCGGGTTCAAATACAAAGTCGTGTCAGCGTGACCCTAGAGACGTAGGATGCTCCCTCGGCGTCGACCTGGAACTCAGGTCAGCATTAGCCAGTCTCACTCAGAGGCATCGAAGGTTGATTAGCTCAGGCACAAGCATCGCCTCAACCTTAGATGTCACCTCGACAATAGCGTACACCTTGGTCATGCCTAGCAGGTCGGTCAGGAACCCAATATCCAAAGCCTATCTAGTCAGCTCAGCATAAGCATCTCAAGTAGTCTCCTGCCATGTCAGTAGCTTAGTCCTGCAACTCAACACGTAGAGCCACTTGGCAGCCATGCACAAGTAGGACAAGACATATGGCACTCCCTCATAGCTCCTAAACATGCATTGATTCTCATAAACATAGAAAAGGCACCAAAAACCCAACAGAAGGGAGGGTGGCACATATTCAGTGGAATTACATAACGTTCTTCTCAAACAACCAAAAGAGACAAGTTTATCTAAATATTACAATATATACACTTCTAAATACGAAAAATCCCACAAATAGCTTGATTTTTGGAGGCTTTTCCTAGAGTAAATTATGGGGTTTCTACAAAAATGATCGTTAGCTTTAATGTTAGGATCATCCGACTTCGTCATTTGTCGTAAAGAAGAGTCAACCAATTCCTTATTTCTGCATTATTTGTTAAAGTCCCTATAAAGTTACTCAAAAATGGATAAAACTACTGTTATGATGGTGATGAATCTTCTCACCATTGAAGACATAAATGGTCGAATTGCCTATTTGAGCAGGCTTTTAACAAGCAGTTTGAGCACCCCTGAAAAGCAAGCAAACTTCCATCATGAGCATATGCTAGCAATGGAATATGTTGCTCAAAACATGGGTGTCCTCCAGGTCTTGGTCGAACAGATTAAAGACAAGGCCTCATAGGTTACCCAAGCTGTTCAAGACCTTCCTCACAACTCTCGAGAGAGACAAAAGTCTCAAAAATGTTCTTCTAGACCAAGAGATGATTTTATGAAAAATACAATGGGCAAAGGCAGAAAACCACATATTGGAGCCTTTGTCACATCTAAGCTTTTGCAAGTTAAGTCGAGTCACTCAAAGTACGCACACCGGATATAACTTCAAGGTGACCAAAATAGACATCTATGATGGCACCTCCAACTCTACGGATCATCTTTTTAAGTTTCAGACTACGAAAAATTTGAAGAATAGTCCTAACTTGTTGATGTGTAAAACTTTCTCTATACATTTAAGGGACAAGGCCATGGGATTGTTTCAAGAGTTGCTGTCCTAGTCAATTTATTCTTTTCAAGAACTGGTCCAAAACTTTAAGGCACAATTTATGTGTTGAAAACATTTCATTAAAAATTCTTTACATCTGGTGACTTTGAGGCAGAAGCTAGGGGAGTCATTTTACAATACATGTATAGCTTCATGGACGAGGCTATGCAGGCCAGACACTATAATGATGCAGTCATGGTTGTTGCATTTGCCAATAGGCTGAGGTCAGGTCGCCTCTTCTCCCAATCGGCCAAGGAGAACCCAAAATCTTTGAGGCCCTATTTCGACAAAGCTCATCGATACGCTCGCGGTGAAGAACCAAACAGATTGAAGAAGGAGGTTAAGTCAGCCTATCGTAAGCCTGGCCGAGGTGATTCCAGAAAAAAAAGTCCAAAAAGACTCCAAGAAGAAGCATATCGTATTTGATCACCTGAGAGGCCGAGGTAAGGAATGTTTGCCTTTGTTTGCTTCAGAAAGAAAGAATTTCGGCTATAATAGAGAATTACAGATTGAAAAAGGATCCACATCTGCTGCATGGACTGAGGTCAAACAAGCATCTAAAGCTATATTGCAAGTACCATAAAAATAGTGGTGAAAATTGCATGGAGCTTGTGTGAGCAATTGAGCATCTCGTTGAAAATATTCATTTACAATAGTTTTTGTCTCAAGATCGTGATTATTTAATTGGCTAGAATTTCACCGACCCTTTCGTAAACAAAATTGCCAGGAAGACAATCGTGCTGGCGCAAAGTTGATGCTGATGACCATGATGAGCATGATGACCTTGCCGCTGCAGTCTAGCGCTAGGCAAATCCTGTCATTTACACGATTTATGGGGGGTCATCCCCTGCCGAGGTCACGAACAGGACTTGGAGGTGCTAAAACTCCAGAAAAATCCTCTCAAAAGAAGGCCAAATTATCACATGAATTAACACATAGGCCTGAGGATCTAATTCTCCTAGGTTATGACAATGAAAGCTTGGTGATTAACATTCTTGTCAATCTCGCACTAGACAACATTGTGAAGGTGCATCAAGTTTATGTTGACTTGAAGGAAATCCTTTTACCACTTCATATCAGTCTGAAGTTCTCGTCTTAAGACAGGGTGGCGACCATACATGGTGATTTGCATTTGGCTCAAAGTTTCCATGTTGTAGCGGTAAAGGAGAACTATTCATACTGTAGGTCAGCCTTGACGATATTATACATGTAGCCGAGGAGAAACTGAAGTCACACGATATGATCTCAGATTTTATCTTAGATCCCAAAAGACCAGAAAACATGATCCAGATTGAAACGTGGATGTCAGATGAGCTTTTGAGCCAACTCCAGAATTTGTTAATATATTTCGCGATTATCCTTGTCTAGACAGCCGAGGACATATTTGTAATTCCAATAAATTGGGCAAAGTACAAACTTAACGTGGATACAAGCGTTAATCCCATCAAGCAAAAGAAAAATAAAATTTGCTCCTAAAAGAATTAAGGTAATCGCCGAAGAAGTCGACAACCTATTTGCTCCAAATTTATAAAGAAAGTTCTCTATCCGATCTGGTTAGCCAATCTATGGTGGTGTTAAAGCTCGATGAAATTGGAGGATTGTGTAGATTACACTAATCTGAACAAAGCATGCCCAAAAGATTGATACATGCTAACAAGGATTGATAGATTAGTGGTTCAACGATAGGGGATGAAGTATTCGACTTTCTTAACGCCTTTAAAAGCTATCATCAAATAGCTATGGCTGAAGAAGACCAGGATAAAGCCTGCTTTATCATAGAAGAAGACACTTATTGCTAAATCAACATGCCCTTTGTGTTGAAAAACACATGAGACACTTATAGTTCACTATTCAAAGACTAGATCAGCCGTCTACATTGACGATATACTTACCAAGAGAAGGCTATTGATGTGTATATCCAGAAGTTAAGAAAGGTGTTCTTTATCCTAAAAGACTCTAACATTAGGTTAAGCCCCAAATTTTAAATGTACGTACAAAAATATCCTGGCCCAAGGAAGAGGTTCAGGCTAACCCCAACGAGGTTGAAGCTTTGAAAGCTATGCACCTACCTCGCAACATCAAAGATGTGTAGAGACTAACTGGATGGATCGCGGCTCTTGACATATTTTTGTCGGCAGAAAGAACACTCTCATTTTTCCATATTATGAAGAAAAAATCCATGTTTTAGTGGGATGACAAGTGTCAACATGTTTTTGACGATTTGGAATCATATTTGGCCTAGGTTCCAACCTTAACCTTGGCAGTACCAGGCAAGGTGATGTACATATATTTGATCGTCTGCCATAAAGTTGTTAGTGTTATTCTAATTCGGTAAAACATTACATGGACCTGCGGGGGAGATACACAAATGCTGAAATATAGTTGTGGTCGTAACTGACCAGCCTTAAAGCAAATTTTGCCGAAACCTAAGTCGTTAGACTGAGTAGTGAAATGGGTCATAAATTTAGCCAAGTACGACAATGATTATTGACCTTGAACTTCTATTAATGCCCAATCCTTGACCATTTTATTGCTAAAGGGATTTATATTCAGTATGAGGCACCTCATGAGGGTCAATGGGCAAGCAGGTCTCCTGATCATAACTCCAAAGGTGAAGAATTTGAGTATGCATTGAAATTCGAACTCGACACCCACCATTAAGTGTTTGCATCTACTGTTTATTCTATTTGGCAATGGAAAAATAAGAAAATGTTTGAGGATATTGTTCAAACATCCAGTGACATTATCCATCGAGTATGCACAGATGTGTATAGAATAATGTACATGACATTTTCACAGTTGACATACCATTAAGTTGCATTAGTATAGGAGACATCACTTAGGCGCGATTCATTTTGGATGACTAAATTTTGACAATATAGTGTTTCACTATCTGTCAAATCTTAGTCATCCTTACTACTTATCTCCTGCAGTATGTCCGACTATCCTTCTCACTTATATTTGGTAGTAAAGGCATGTCTTGAGGCTTATTCATCTAATCTGTTTATATTATGCTCTTGGCACTTGGAATTGCATGGTTGATATTAAATCTAAATGCAGGCTGTTCTGTGATTAGACACATGGCGATTTCTTCCACCTAGGTTTTGCGTCGGGTTGATTGCATTGCCTTTTCCAACCATTGCTCATATACCTTTGCACTAAGTGCGCATCAACATTGGCAACTCTCAAATTTGACCTTTTCTCTTGCGAAGCAGCATTATTTTGTTCGGCTACCTCTAGTACATTTATCTCGATGTATTATCCTAGCTTGCTAGTTTATTGTTGTCATTTTATTGTTTTGATACATTAGTATATGTACGGATAGCATCCCCTAGATGCATTGACATTCACCATGATCGATTAGATCATGTGCTTTCTGGGTTTATGATATTTGCATTTTCTCAAAAAAAAAACTGAGGGGCACAGAAAATTATATCGCACAGTGATTCTCATGTTATCGTGGCTTAGGTCAAAAATGATAACAAAGCAAAGGAGAATCACATGAAGTGCTATTTATCTAAATTTGAGAAATTCAACAGAATGTTCGAGACCTTTGAGATTAGACACATCACCACGTTGGCCAACAAAAGGCCCCAAGTGCTTTTTTGTCTAGCATCCTCAACTCCAACAACGTTGGATAAAAAGACCATGGTGGAACATATTAAGCAACGAGCCTATGATCAGGACGAGATGATTTAAGTTGATTAAGACCTCATCAATTTTAAACATGTTCAGGCTCATTCTTAAGAGATTGGATCTGCTGTCTTAGCTGGAGGTGTGTAATCTACTACCTAATACCTTGAGAAAGGCAAAGCAAACTATAGTAGTTTAATTAAAAAAACTCCATTATGTCGCATATTTAGAAGAAAAATCCAAATTTATACAGGTCGTTTTGTCAAAACTATCTAGTCCTATGTAATACGGTTTGACAAAATCGTCTTCTGTCATTCTGACTTTTGACACAAGACGATTTTGTCAAAACCGTCTCGTGACTTTTTAAATCAAAATTTTATTTTTCAAAAACAAAATTAGTTTGTGTCAAGTTTATTTTTATGGTTATGTCAACATGTATTTTTTTGAGAAACATAACATTTTTCTGTAAATAATTTTTTTACAATATATTCAAATGAAATGACAACTCAGTTGTGTTTACTTTTTTTTACGCGCGTGTCAATGCATATTTTTATAAAAATATATTTCAGTTTGAAGGTAAAGCAGAGCAAATATGAACAAGTAAATCGGAATAAGGTAACATAAAATAAGAATGAATCAACATTGTACAAAGTATGTCTATATACAAAATATCGTAGACATGATACAAATAAAATATACATCTCAGAGGCATCCACCAGTACCACAACGCTTCCTACGTCAAAGTCGTTTGGCAGATGAGCACCTCATGTTTCAGCGCAAACTATGCATCACTTTGGGGAGGTGATGCTCCACAATGTCCCATATTATCAGTGGCACCTGAGCAGCCCACATGTGAGCATCTTGAGTGCACCTGATCCCTATACAAGGCTATTGTCTTCAGCATATCTGGCTGCTGTACGTAGTGCTATTCCTAAGATGACGGCTCCTATGTTTATCTTTGAGTGTCAAGAAATCTTCTATTTCCGGTCTCAACTCGACAAACAACACCGCTACTATTAACAAAAGACGTCATAACTAAACTTAAATATGTAATTAACATAAATTAGATGAAATACAAACATAAACGCATTACATAAAAGTAAATAATTAGTCTAAAGTAAACAAATTACAAGTTAATGCAATCGAAGCAAGTAAATAACAATAACTAAATACAAATGTAGGCTCATGCAATCGAAACAAGCAAGTAATATAATTATATACTAATATATGTTCATGCAATTGAATCAGTTAATTGACAATGATTAAATACAAATATAGGTTCATTCAATCGAAACAAGTAAATAACAATGATTAAATACTAATATACGTTCATGCAATCTATACAATTAATTATGCATATGATATCGTTGAAGCCTACTGAATCAATGAGAATCCAATTGATATGGTAGAATGAAGTTTTGTATGAAATTAATTAGCTTATATTGGATTTTATAGAGTCGGAAAATATGTGTACGATTTTGACAAAACTATTAATGCACCAAAAGCACTAAGCTATGGTACTTCTAGATCTAACAATTCTTCATTATCTTCTGGTGGTCGAAATAGATCGTTATTTACATCTAACGATCGTACAACTACAGGACTACATAATGGATGAGCTTTATCCATATGGGAAACATTGATCTTCTCCGTATATATAGATTGATGGAGAAAATTCTATTAGACAAATGCTCGATCTGCAGGCCAAGAAAAAATTGGTCTTACCAAGAATTTTCATCTCAAACTCTCTCATGAGATAATTAGCAGTTCTAGTAAGCTCCTCAGGAGTTCTAACAAGATTTAAAGCATAAACATATACCACAATTACAGAGAATCCACTATCAGATCTCTTGATAAATACACAAGGACAAATTGGATTATCAATATATCATTCTTTAACAAGGTACTCACTAAGACGATTATATCACATCCTGCCAGATTGTTTTAATCCATACAAGGACCTCTGAAATTTGATTGAGTATAATCTGTGCGTCATTTGGTTATATGTTTCAGGCAATTTAAATCCTTATGGGATTTTCACATAAATATTATTATCTAATTATCCATATAAGTATGTGGTAACCACATCCATTAACCGTATATCAAGGTTTTAGTGACTTCTAGAGTGATTAAATATCGTAATGTTACGACATCAATTACCAGGGAATATGTTTCATCATAATCAAACACAGGTCTTTGTGAAAACTTTGTGCAACAAGACGTGCCTTGTATCTCACAACCTTATTTGTCTCGTTGTGTTTTCGTACAAATACGCATTTATATCCAATAGGTTTTATCCATTCAGGGGTCTGGACTACATGTCCAAACACTTTGTACTTCCTAATGATTTTAGTTCTACTTGTATTGAATCTCTCCATTTAGACAATCATTTCCGTGTGTACTTTCAATGGACCTCGGTTTAAGGTCCACATTCAGAATTTCACATGCAATTGCATAAGCAAAACATATGATTAATAATAACCTTTTGTCTATCCTAATTTTCTCTTGTACTTATATAATTCAAATAGATCTTTTCAAATATTGTTCACTTGCTTCTTCAAGAGCAACTTGTTCATCAATTTTAGATTGATTAGTTTCTATTTCTATAGTGATTTTAAGTTGTGAACTTCTTTTCGCTTCTGTAGTAATTAACTTTTGTCCTTTTTTGAGGATTCTTATCTTTTGCATCGTCTAGGCACCCACGTTTTAGACTCGATTTTGATATACCATTATTATGTCTTCAGAGATATCAAGTTGAGTCGGTGTATTCATTACCGGTACGTGAGATTTGTTATCTTTTTACTATTAATAAATGCGTCAGGCAACTGAATTGCAATATTCTATAAATAGATTATTCTTCTTACTTCTTGCTTGTAGTGATTTGTTCGTGGGTCAAGATGAGAAAGTCAATGTACGTTTCATGTAATTTTACTCCATTCTTCAAGAAACACTACTTTCTCTCGCCTCCCTTAACGGTGGAAAAACTTCCTCATAAAAATGGCAATCAACATATCTCGCCTTACATAAATCACCCGTCAGAGGCTCAATATATCTTACAATGAAAGGAGAATCAAAATCCACATATATTCCCAAACATCTTTGAGGACCCAGTTTTGTTCGTTGTGATGGGACCATTGGAACAACAATCGCATAACCAAAAATCTTTAAATGTGAATTATCAGGCTGCTGGCCAGATATCATCTGTAATGGCGAGTATGGTTGAAACAAACTAGGTCTAAGCCAGACCATGTAGCTGCATGCAGAATTACATGTCCCCAAACTGATGTGGGTAAGTTTGACCTCAAAATCATAGGCCGAGCAATCAGTTGGAAATTTTTGATATATGACTCTGCTAGGCCATTTTGAGTATGCACATGTGCCACTGAATACTCAATGTCAATCCCAATCAACATGCAATAATCATTAAAAGCTTTAGAAGTAAGTTCACCGATATTATCAATACGAATAGATTTAATCGGATAATCTAGAAATTATGCTCTTAAGCATATAATCTGAGCAAGAAGCTTGGCAAAAACTATGGTTCTTGCTGAGAGAAAACTCACATGACACCATCTCGAGGAGGCATCCAGTAAGACAATAAATAACGAAATGATCCACAAGGGGGATCAATAGGTCCACCAAATATCTCCTTGTATTCGTTGTAAAAATATAGGGGATTTCAACATGAACCTTCATCGGGGATGGCCTCTTGATTAGTTTCCATAGTGAACAAGGGACATACGCACAATCACAAGGTAAAAGAATCTTTCTAGTTCTTTAAAAGGCTTCCATGTGAGTTTCGTACAATTCTACGCGTTATTATCGAACCCGGTGTGTCCAAGTTGACATGCCCATAACATAAATAGACTTTGGATCATTGCACTTCTGGTTCATCACAATATTAGATTCTACTGGATATATAGTAGCATAATATATTCCAGATAAGAAAATTGAGAATTTTTCTTTAACAAGCTTCTGGCCTTAATCAGTATATGTAATACATAAAAATTCCATATTCCTCTCGTTTATGGTTTCAAGGTGAAAACCATTGAGACGTATATCCCTTGAACTTAATAGGTTTCTTTTACACTTAGTAGAAAATAATTGCCGTAGTAACAAGATATGTGTACCCTCCCGGACATATAATGGTTGCTCTTCCAGAAGCCCTTAATTAATGTTGTAGTACCAGAAATTGTACTAACATTTGCTTTTGTCAATTTGTAACGTCAAAAAATATTTCGATCACAAAGAACTACGTGTGTTGTTTCACTGTCAACCAAACATATGTCCCCAACATTCATCTCGAGTAATGTCTTGCATAAAATATACAATTTTTGTTATTAAATTTATTCTAAATGATCAAGCCAAAATAGTGAATTGTGTTTCTTTATGAAATACTTTTTCTCATCGAAATTAGAATTTCTGAATTTTTTCAAGTCATGCTATAAACCTGAATTGGAATTATACAAAGAAAATAGACAAAACAATTCTAAAAAATTTTATTTAGGCAAATATAGTAATGAAAATTTTAACAAATTGCATACGAAAACAAAACTTATTTATAGCAACATGAAATTCGTCAAAATAATTTTCTCAATCATTGTTGATTATTCTCATTCACAAAAGTGGATCCCATTGCATCCATGTCTGTCTCTGTAAAGAAATCCTCAATATCCAAAATGAGTTAAAATCCATTGAATTTCATTTGATAATAATCTGCTATGTTATCGAAGTTTTCAAAATAACTTGTTTCCCCTTGCTTTCATCCTTCTGGGAGGATAAAATTCAACCAAATGCTCTGGAGGCGGCAATTACGAGACCAATGCCCCCTTGGCTCCACATCGATAACAAGTTCTTAATGGTTTTTAGCCGGTCTGCACCGTTTTTTATAGCCTTTATATTTTTCTTGTGGTTTTTTCCTTGTTTCTCACTTCCAATGTGTATGGTACAAAATTTCGACCACCGGCCGCGACTTCTATCACGACAACGACCTCGGCCATAACCACGGCCACGTCGATTATTATAATGACTTACATTCGCTTCAGGGAACTAGTTGTGACCCTATCGGGTGAGATATTGTGGTTTTCATTAAAAGTTCATTGTTTTGTTAAGAAACTAGAGACACGAAATCAGCTGAGAATGCTAATCAAACTTTCTTCCCTATATTGCTGTTGCAGGAGCATGCTATATGCATGGAAAGTGGTGAAAGTTTTTTATAGCATATCAGCATCGGTAACATTGTCTCTATATAATCTTAACTTGTGAGATTATAGAGAACATCACAGAGTTATACCCAAGCATATCGAGCCTTTGGGAGGATAACACTTTTCTGATGATCATATCTTTCCTCCAAATATTTCCATAATGCACATGGATCTTTCACTCCAAGATACTCGGTTTCCATCCCGTCATGGAGGTGACAGCGAATGAATATCAGGACCTTTGCATTTTCTTGTTTGCTTGCCTCAACTTCGTCCTTGATAATATGTCCAAGATTCCTAGCTTTCAAATGAATCTCGGTATCAAGAACCCATGCCATATGATTTCTTTTAGAAATGTCAAGGTCAGCGAATTCCAGGTTTGTGATGTCTGCCATGAATCTGAATATGCACAAATAATATCTAAGAAAATTATACAATCTCAAATCTACAAGTTTGAGTCTATACTATATGCTTATGGCATGTCATGCTTCAGGCATTTCGAATATCTATGCTTCATGCATGTCAGCTATTCATGCTTCGGATATATCCACTATTTATGCTTCGTGTAGATCAACTGTTTATGCTTCGGGTATATCAACTATTTATGCTTCATGCATATCAACTGTGTATGTTTAGGGCTTTAAGCCACATATTATTCTTTCTAGCTTTGAACTAAATCTAGACTTTAGGCTAAATTTTTTTTATGAGTTTTTCTAATATAAAATAGAAGTATGTAATAATAGAAATGCAAAAGAGGAACAAAACAAAAATCTAAAAAATTTTCCTATAGGAAAAACTGTTTCAGAAATGCACTAATTAGACCAACCTAGAGATCTTAAAAAATATATTTCCACCGTTCAAAACGTACATCTATATGTTAGGAACAATCACCAACGGTGGAAGACTTGCCCCCAAAAATTCAATATTGTTCTTCTTCTTTCTCTTGCGTCACTAACACTTTTCTTATATTTGTTTCTTAGAACAATCGTGTTGATAACATATTATAAATTGAAGCAATGCAATATAGAAAATATGGAAGAACGGAGAGGATAAGACGTACAGAATAAAATGTATTCTTTTCTTATTTAAAGATGCGTCAAATATGTCCAACATAGTGTGCTATTTATAGGACTTTGGGAATGTGTATACATTGAATTGGTCATACCATTTATCATTCTCTAGGACACATTTGGATTGGTATAATCTTTATAGTTCTCAAGAACACATTTGAACATGCACAATATAACATATTTATAACATTATAAACACATTTTTATTATCAACGTTATCTTAAGTTTTTTAAAGCATATATTATCTTACTTAAATTAACCAGTTTGTCGAACAGCAAGTATTAATGGTAAAAATTAACTTAATCTTGGATTTATCATATACTATTGATGTAATTTTGAACGACTATTAGTATTGAAGGAAAGATAAATTAGGCATATCTTTTTTTTAAAGATGAGAAGAACATGGACTTTAACACACGAACGAGATCAAAGCACCACAGTGTCATTAATGCATGAGTTCCAAAATATCACAATGAATACGCTGATAGGTGGAAATCAGTTACATAACAAGGGAAACATTTTTATTTCAATTTTGAGATGGGATCAAACTTCAGATATTTATTATAGTTTTTATATTACTTTTTTCTATTCCTTAGCCCAACCACTATTACTTTAAACAAAGATAATTATAGTTTTCTATCAATAATGTTTCTTAATTAATGTGTCAAAATATTAAAACGACTCGTGATTAAAAAAACCGGACAAAGTACGAGTTAACCAAAAGAATGTTTGGCAATAAACCTGAATTTGTCAACTTTTTTTTTCAGGGATCTTTTTGAAATGGCCAAATTGGGTTACATGCTTCTTTGCGTCGTTCTTGTGTACCGCTAGTGACTCTTTCTTTGCTTCTATAGATCTATATTAATTTTCATGATTCGAAAACTTCTTAAAAACATTGACTTTAAAATATGGTGGAATAAAGCAAAATAATTCACTAAATTGGTTACGCATCTTATATGTGAAGTAACAGTTGATAATAAGAAATACGATGCCTTTTATCACTAAACTAGTTGTATGTAATGTTTCTGCTACAAAGATGTTATATTGAAACATCTAGGTCAAGTCAATTGACCATTATAAGATACATTTGCTCCTTAACATTTCTACCATTATACGCCTAAAATTCAGTTCAACTCCCAAAAAAATACTTGTATTTATCTTCTCATGTTGATCGATCTGATATGATTATATGATTGACTGTTGCAATTATTATTTTTTCTCAGTTGATTGGGACAGCAGATTGTCCTATTGGCTGCAAATGTAGTGGATATGTTATTGGGTTTTGTTGTGAACCAAAACATGTATAAGAGACTTATCTTAGGGTTAAAGTGTCCTAAGATAATAGAGATATCGAGAGTAGCATCATTTCCTTCTTTATGATCAATTTGCGGGGCTCGAGTCTTTTATGATACGCCCACAAAAAATAATAATCTTTTTATCTTAATTTTATAGTTGATTATTTCTTCTTAGATAGTTTCCACCACAAAAAAAAGTTTGATTTGCGACGAAAAAGTCACCAACGAAAAAAGATGTGTCGGTGTTTCGTCGGTAATTTGCGACGAAATTGCGATAACGCAATTTCGTCGTTAATTGCGATGAAACTACGATGAAATGCATTGTCGCTAACAAAAAAGTAGTCAGTTTAATACTTTCGTTACAATTTCGTCGGCGTTTTGTCGGTGGTTCGTCGCTACTCTGTGTGTTTTGTTCGTCGCTATTTAGTTTGTTGCGTTTCGTCGCTATATCGTCGCTATTGTGTCGCTAAAATTCCAGAACACGGATAAACAAGGAAATAAATTCGTCGGTTAGTAGGTTCTCGACGTTGTGTATCGTCGGTTTTTTGTCAATGAAACCCGCGTGTCGCAAACGTTTTGTTTTACTTTTCATTCGTATTCTGATTTTTCGTTGTGTCGTCGCAGATTCGTCGAGGATTAAACAGTGTATTAATTAAGGAAAAAGAAAGCGGTGATTGGAAAAAAAATTTATACATTTAATAATAAAAATTTACATTATAAAACGAAAAATTAAAAAAGAAACCTAAAAGAGAGGCGGAGAGGGGCCGTTCACTCTTCGTCATCGGAAGAAAGAGTGGCCGCCACATTTCTGCGAACTCTTTGAGGAGACGCTTCAGCTTGTAATATCTGAATTTCAACTTCCGTAGCCTTCTAGTCATGCTGTGCAGTTGCCTCGACTGCTGCTGCATGTTTGCTATAAGCATACGGTAGTCGATATCCTGTTCCGGCATTTGTTCTTGAGCATCCTCTCACGGCAGTAGGCCACACACAGATATTGAACCCTCCCGCTCAACCGATGGTGGTTGAGGAGTAGGCTGTTGTGGAGGTGCACGTTTGCCCCTCCACCACGCCTTGGGGTTCTTCTAAAACGACGCGGCATACTTTGAAGTTTATAACTTTGTATGTGTGTAATGTGAGGATATGGGGTTATGAATAGGTAAATTTAGCGACGATATAGCGACGAACTTGCGATGAATTTTTCGACCGCTAACCAAGATTGGAATATGTGCGGGTGTGACGCTTCGTGCGAATTAGCGACAAATTAGCGACGAATTAGCGACGCATTTTGTGCGGGCGTGATGGTTCGTTTAAATTATCGACGAATTAGCGACGAATTAGCGACATAAATTTATCGTACGTTGTAACCATTGGGAACTGCACGGACACTGCGGAATAGCGACGCCTTAGCGACGCCGTAGAGACGAAACGCGTCGAATGGTGTGAAGAGACGTCGTGCGTTGCTAGTTCGTCGGTAAAGCGTCGCTAAATTTAAACTGTGACAATAAATTCACGGTTAATAGGTTCTCGTCGTTGTATTAAGTTTCGTCGATATGGTTAGTAGGTTCTCATCGTTGTATTAACTTTTGTCGGTATATAGTTGATGTTTAGTCGGTGAATTAGTCGTCTCAAATTTTTTTGAGCCACATTTCGTTTGTATTTTAGCGTCGTCAAGATTCGTAAGAGATTAAACACGTGTTTAAATTAAGAAAACGAAAGCGATGATTAGAAAAATAAAACTTCATTAATATAGAATTATAAATTACAAAATATAGAAGTACAATAATGAAAAACAATCTAAATAAATAGCGGAGAGGAGCCATTCACTGTTCGTCATCCGAACAGAGAGTAGCAACACTCTCCGCGCACGCCTTCAGGAGGCGTCTCAGCTGTGCAGCTTTAGATCTAATCTGCATCTGCCTTTTGTCCAGGTAGTCGAGACGCTCATCCTAGTACATAATATGCGCCCTCAGGTCATCCATGTTTTCCACAGTTCTTGTATTTATTTATGGAGATCGCCAATTTGGCGATCCCGACGTGGCCCAAAAAGACTGGGTTCAGAGGACTCAGCATGTGGGGGTGATTCTTGTGGTGGAGGAACCGCTGAAGAAGAGGGTTGTTGAATAGGCCGTCTTGCCGCTGAATGGCCACTACCACGTCGCGCTTGCGATTTAGTACGAACCATATTTGGGTCTTTTTATATGATTATAAAGGAGAAGTTGTTTTCTTGTAGTTGGGGGTCACAGTCCATCATGTTTATATAGGGAATTCAGCGACGACATAGTGACGAAATAGCGACGTAAATGCATTGTAAGTTGTAACAGTCGGGCACTGTGCGGATACCGCCGCATAGCGACGCCTTAGCAACGCTCACAGCGACGAAACACATCGTATGGTGTGAAGATACGTCGTACGTCGCTATTTCGTCGGTAAATCGTCGGTAAAAGCACACCATACGACGTGTTTCGTCGCTGGGCGTCGCTATTTCGTCGGTATTTGTGTTTGTTTGTTTCCGGGATTTGTGTTTCTTGGTCGTCGCTGAGCGTCGCTAAGTCGTTGGTATGTGTTTGTTTGTTTCCGGCATTTGTTTCTTGGTCGTCGCTATAAGCGTCGCTAAGACGTCGGTAATATTGCAGGCTGACAACCATAAAACCATCTTCTTCCTTCTCTTCTCCCATTCTTCTCTCATTTCAAACACAAATCATCACTTTTGAACAAAATATAGAAGGAAATATCTTATTGTGTGGGATTTTGATGTTTTCCACACCGAGAAAAGATAGCTTCTGTTATTTTGAAGGTATAGCGAGAAAATGGATCCGAGGAGGAGCGATAGAAAGTGGATGTACGAGAGAGAGTAAACAACGGGGAGTGGAGTTTTAGATTTGTTGAATGTCTCGAAGAATTTATGGATTTTGCGACGAGTAATGAAAGTGGAACGCAGATTAGATGTCCGTGTAAGAAATCCAAGAACCGTAAATATATGCATGGCTGACGTGAGGGTTACTTATTGAAACAAGTTTCGTGCACAATTACCATACATGGTACTGCCACGGCGAATATGAGGGGGCGTCTACATCTGCAACTGTACACGTCGAAGGGGGACCCGGTCAGGTTGATGCCGAAGAAATAGGCGAGGGATCTCGCAACCCAACTGCAGATGGTGCAAGACGCAGCCGCCGGTGCATTTACGGGAGAGCAGTACTTACAAATGCAGGATCCGGATGAACAGCCGCGTATTCGTGGAGGAAGATCCGAACCCTCAGGCAAGACATTTTTTGAGATGCTGAATGCCGCCAACACGCCACTGTATCCCGGTTGCGGTAGTCACACACAGATGTCCATGATCGGTCGGATGACGAGCATGAAGACGGAGCACCGCATGACGGAGAGATTGTACGATGGGATGTGTCAGCTGATGAGGGAATCTCTTCCCGAAGGGAACACAATGGTCGACAGTTTTTATTCGACGAAGAAACAGCTGCAGGCGTTGGGACTGCCGGTTCAGAAGATCGATTGTTGTTCAGAGGGGTGCATCATATTGGGGCATCAACGAGGATAAAGACAAGTGCAGGGTCTGTGGGACACGCAGGTGGAGAACGAACAAAAGAAACCGGAACGTGCCAAGAAAGCAATTCTACTATTTACCTCTCGCCCCTAGACTGCAGAGGCTCTACGCATCCGGTGCCACAGCTAGCCAGATGAGGTGGCACGCGGAGCACTACACGAAAGACGGTGAGATGTGCCATCCATCTGACGGTGAAGCTTGGAGGACGTTCGATGCGACACATCCGGGTTTTTCGTCGGAGACAAGGAACGTTAGGTTGGGGTTATGCACCGACGGGTTCAACCCGTTCGGACAGTCGGGAGAGCAGTATTCGTCGTGGCCTGTAATCGTGACGCCGTACAATCTACCACCTTGGATGTCATGAAGAAGCCGTACATGTTCTTGACTGTGATCGCACCGGGGCCTAGGAATCCGAAACAGAAGATCGACCTATACCTGCAGCCTTGATACATGAGCTGAAGTGGTTGTGGGAGTTTGGCGTGGAGAGTTCGATGTATCGACCAAACAAAACTTCCAGCTACGCGCTGCGCTGATGTGGACCATCAGCGACTTCCCGGCTTATTCTATGTTGTCGGGTGGAGCACAGCGGGGAAATACGCTTGCCCTTGCTGCATGAAGCAAGCGAAGACGATGTCCTTGAAACATGGACGTAAGATTTGCTGGTTCGACAGCCATAGGAAGTTCCTGCCCAGACGTCATTTGTACAGAAAGGTGACGGCGTTCATGCCTGGCATCGTCGAGAAGGACGAAGCCCGAGCTTCTCACGGGTGCGGAGGTGTTGGAGGAGATAGACAGTTGTGGATTCGTGGGGGTCGCTGATGATCCGGACGGCAGCCACAACGCATACCTGGCCCGTGACTGTATCGGGTGGAAGAAGAGAAGCATATTCTGGGAGCTTCCGTATTGGAAGAGCAATATGATCCGACACAACCTGGATGTCATGCACATTGAGAAGAACGTGTTTGACAACATTTTCAATACGGTGCTGAATGTGCCTGGAAAAACGAAAGACAATTTGAAGGCACGACTTGATATGCGCGACCTCAATATGCGACCGGAGCTGCATCCCGTTGGCACATCCTACATGCCGAAGTCCTCTTACACGCTGAATGGAGCAGGTCAGTGCGTTGTTAGCGTGGCTGGGGACGGCTAGATTTCCTGACGGCCATGTTTCGAACCTGTCTAAGAACATCGACGTGAATAAACGCGGTTTGCACGGGATGAAGAGCCACGACTGTCACGTGTTCATGCAACGGTTGATGCCCATTGCATTCCGCGAGCTGCTTAACCAATGTATGGGAAGCACTTACCGAGATGAGTCTGTTCTTCAGATGTCTTACATCCACGAGACTCAGGGCGGATGATATGTCAAGGCTGGAGGGCGAAATCCCATTGATCATTTGCAAGCTGGAAACTGTACCTCCGGCCTTCTTTGATTCAATGGAACACCTGCCAGTTCATCTACCATACGAGGCACGCGTTGGTGGTCCTGTTCAGTACAGGTGGATGTATCGTTCGAGAGGTACTCTTATTTATTACGTGACGTTCTTATGTGTCTAAGCGCAAGCATTTGAACAGATATTCCCTATATGAACAGATATCTCAGGCATTTGAAGCTGAACATCAAGAACAAGGCGAAAGTCGAGGCCTCGATGTGCAATGCCTACCTGACGGAGGAAGCCTCGACCTTCGTGTCTCATTACTTCGATCCAGATGTCCGTCGAGGTGCAGAGATGTTCCCCGGAACGACGACGGCATTTCCAGATCCGGTGTCCTCCCGATATTCACACATCCGATCAGATTTCACGGACAGGAAAGGAAATGATATTGGGGACAGCGAGCTGAAGATTGCTCATTCTTATGTTCTGCGCAACTGCCGTCAAGTCGACCGTTTCCAGAGGTATAAACGATATCCAATTTTAATTTGTAAATACCTTGCGTACTCTATCCATTATATTACAAAGATATACAGGGTACTCATTCGTAATTTGCTTCAGCTTGTTCGTTGATTATTGCAACACCGTTCACCGGGTATATCGAGCGATGCAATAAACAATGAGTTAGATGCCAAGTTTGCTGATTGGTTCAGGTGGCATGTAAGTTTACATATTTCCGGTTACGTGTACGTCATGTGATACGCATTTATTGCCCCGCTGATGTATACTTACTTGTGTTTTACAGGCGAGCAAAGGTCATCTGGCTGACGATGAGTACGGTTACATTCTGACACCATAGCCGAGGGTCTATTGAACAGAGTCACGCGCCACGATATGTGTTTTGTCAACGGTTATAGATTCCACACAGTCTCCATGCCAGCCGAAAATCGTCGGAGAACAGCGGAGTGTGTGTCAAGCGGTATGACAATAGCCCGGACGAATGACTTCTACGGCTACCTTACTGACATCATTGAGCTCGAATATCCCGCATTGCCTATAAAGCGGGTGGTGGTATTCAAATGTGAATGGTACGATCCAACTCGGGAAGGTTATCACACTGGCACAAAGGTTCACGACCGATATAAGTTGGTAGACATACACCAAGGGCGACGGTACAGAAAGTACGTCCATTCGTTTTGGCTAGTCAAGCGTCCCAGGTGTACTATCTATCGTATCCAACAAAGGATGAATGCGAGCTCAAAAGCTGGCGAGCCGTGTGCAAAGTGAAATCAAGCAAGTTTGATGTCAGTATACAGCCAGGTTCAGATGGCATGGATGCCGCATTTCAGAAGAAAACCCGCCCGTTCTGGATACGACACATGTTGAACTGCACAACCCCTCTAAATGACCCCAATGGTGGTTTCATCGAAATTCATCTCAACATACAACCGCCTGACAATATTGAAGATGTAGGCGAAGACGAATACGAGGATGAAGAGGACGACGAGCATGTAGATGAAAATGAAAATGAAGATGAAAATGAGGATGAAAATGAAGATGCGTATGAGATGCGGATGACAATGAAGATTGAGGTTAGTCAAAATTTTTTATGTACCTCATTAGACGAAAGTGTGTATGTGTTGATGTACTTATACACATGTATACATAATGTGTGTCTGTAAGTACTTTATATTTTGTATTATTTTTTCAATACTGATGGCACCGACGAGTTACCGACGAAACATGTCGTCGCAAATTTGAAATAACGACGACACATGAAATAGCGACGACACAGTAATAGCGACGAACTTCCGTCACTAGTCGTCGTAAAATTTCGAAGTAAAAGCTGAAAACCCCTTCTTCTTCCCCATTTCTTCCCCCCCCCCCACGGCGAAACCCTCTCAGGACCCCCGGCGAAATCCCCTCTCAGGACCCCGGCGAAATCCCCTCTCCTCCCCCGGCGAAATCCCATTCTTCTCCGGTGACCTCCCTTCTCCAGTTAGTTTTCTTCCTATTTCATTTTTAATGATTTTAATTAGTTATATTTCGTTTTATACATATACACTACACTCGCACACTAATATATATACATTATATATATATAAACACGCACATATACACACTCGGTGTATTTTATAAAATATATATGTAGATACATACATATATATATAATAAGTGTATAGATCTACATATGTATATACGGATCTACATATATATATGGGTATATATGTAGTATGTATAGATGTGTAGATGCATATATATAAACACATGGTTTTGTATAAAAGTGTGTATATATATACGGTTTTTGATATATACATATATACGGTTTTATACATGTATATAGATATATATTTCACTATTTTAGGTATATATACATAATAATATATATATACGGTTTTTCATTTATATATATATATATATATATCTCACTGTTTTTTATAAATATATAGATAGATATATATATATATATACGGTTTCACATATGTGTATATATATAGTTCACTGTTTTTTTAAGTATATATGTATACATATATATATATATACGGCAGTTATATATATATATGTATATACAAAATATATATTTCTGTGTATATATGTATTATATAATATATATATATATATATATATTCGGCCATTAAGTAATTTTTGGCTTAATTGACTTTAATTTTATGAATAGTATGTTTCAATAGTTAAGATATAATTGTGATGAAAAAAACCTTATTATGTAGTACACATGTATATATGTATAATATATATGTTAAGATATGAAAATGAAAGTTTTGGATATTATATACTATTTTGCCTTGCATGTACCGAAAAAGGGCTGTGTGACTAGGGTGCGTATGCACCAAAATTGTGTTAAGGTTGAATTAGTAGAAATGTGGTGTGCTTGGCCAATGAATGATGCATGTACAAACTATTTTGTAAGAGGTTTGCATATGATTTTCGGTATGATACTAGTTCAAGGTGTTTACTAAGCTCGAGAGTTGGAATTGTTGGAAAAGGAATTAAGGAAATCTGCATGTAGCGGTTTTAAGGAAAGAATATTTATGATTTAAGTATCAAGTTCAAGTGATGTATAGTTGAAGTGTAATTTGATGATGAAGTTTGATTTTGTAGTTTGGTTAATCATGTCATGTTGTTGGATTTGGATTTGTCTTTGGGGAGGCCATTAAGGCCGGGAAACATCCCGATAAACGAATAGGTCATGCCGAAATTTTCAAATTATTAATCTGTTCCTTGCAGATCAGATGGCTAGTGAGGGTTTACCGACTCGATCCACCTACCCACCAGCTACACAGGCCCTCTCAGGAGAGTTAATATGTTCCTTTCTCAGCATGAGCTGCTTGGTTCGGTTTCGACACCGCTCTGGTGCGGACGCAGACCTTTTAGGGTCTGCCGATCGGTCCGCACCCCCCAGATATACGACGCCACCCACACCCACCGGTTCAGCACCTCATCCGCCGTCTGATGCGGCATCGGATGAGGGTGTCATACCAGGGCGTCGTGCCCTCCCTTGGTCACATGATACCCATACGTAAGTAATGATTAATTTTTAACATATTTTCAAATATATTTCATGCGTTATTTTTCCTAACCACTTCACCTCTTTCAGGTTTGAACCGGACTCGGACCAGCTTTCCAGTTGCATCACTCGGTCCTTCCACCTGAGGCAGGACCCAGCTGGATATGCCTGGTCCCGTGTCACCCCGCAGACACGTAGGTTCTACTGGGATGAGTTTTAGGTATTTAAATTTTGATGAATTTCACTTTTTGATGCGTAATCGATCATTACTTTTCTAGCCACATTTTTATTTTTCCTCTGTATGATAATTGCAGAAGGTGTACAGTTGGCCAGCCAACATCGCCCACGACGTGGAGCAGGCCTGGCGGCAGAGGGCCGCCAAACGCTACAGGGACTTCGTCAACTCCCTCAAGACCAAGTGGGAGCGTGACCCCATTTCTGCCAGGTCTGCCTACGTATCCGAAGCCGCCTGAGCGGGATGGATAGACGGGAGGAGGGACCCTGCTAACCAAGCCCGCAGCGCCCGAAACGCGGCGAACCGGTGCAGCGGTAATCTACAGGGCCCAGCACCCGCCACACACTCAGGTGGTTCGGTTTCCCACGCCACGACGATGCGTTCTATGGTGAGTATTTTAATATTGGATTATTTAGATTCATTGATTTCATTGGATTATTTCGATTCATTGACTTAAGTGGATTATTTACATTCATTGACTTAAGTGGATTATTTATATTCATTGATTTCTTATGTTGCGCTGTTGTTTTTTTGGTATTCGTATATGGTTAATTTAAGTAGTATATGTGTTCATTTGTATTTTCTTTTTATTTTTGATTTGACTTGGGAGAGGCCTTGGTCATGCCGAAATTTTTAAAATTCTGGATTTCACTAATATATTTTATTTCATTCTTTCAGCACGAGGAGACGGGGGAGTGGCCAGCCTCCTACGATCTCTTCTACAAGACGCATCGGAAGAAAGCCTCCGACGGGACAGAGGACTGGATCACGACGAAGGCCCGCGACATCAGTGTAAGTAGACTACGATATCATTTGTTTTTTCCTTAGTTTGTTTTATTGCTAAACCCTAACAATTCTTATTCTCATTTCAGGACGAGTACAACAGATTACACGCACATAGGGCAAAGAGGCCGACAAGAACCGTGCTTATTGGGATGCGGTTTAGACCGTCGGCTCTCAGAATAAGAAGAAGAGGGAGGTGTACGGGGTTGGATCAGCAGCGCCGCGATTCTTTCCCAAAGTTCTGCATCCAGGTGCTTCCTCTGAGGCCAGCACCTCCGCGCCTTCTGCGGCGCCAGAGGATATTTCGCGCCTGGAATCAGATCATGCGGTGCTGCAGCGTGAGATGGAGACCATCAGGACGAGGCATGAGGAGAGTGTACAGGCACTGCAGTCGCAGCTGACTCAGACCCAGCAGGCGCTGCAGCAGTCGGTTCAGCAGGCGCTTCAGCAGGCGGTTGAGCATGCGCAGCAGCAGACGATGCAGGTGCAGCAGGCGACGAACCAGCAAATCTCGCAGCTATCGCATCTCATCATCTCTTCATTTCCAGCTCCTCGCAGCCTCAGCCTCGCCCCCTGATGGTCACTCTTCTCCGCATGATCCCCCTCCATCTTCCTCTGCATGATTTCATTTTTTGATTTTTTGTACAGTCTATTTCATTTATTGTATTGACATATTCTTTGTACTTTTATATTTATCTGACATTTATACGGATTCTATTTCGTTTGTGTTGTTTAATTATACGAACTTCAATACGCAAATTGTAGCGCCCCCGCCCGAAACCAGGGTTCCGACTCAGTGCACCCGCCATACTCTACTCCATAAAGTCAAGGCGTCGATACCATACATGTGCATGTCGACATGAATTGTAATCGATATAGCGGAAGCATCTTAAATAACTCACGACACGCATAATATTATTACAAATCGTTCAAATCCACACGTCACAAATACAGTTTCTCACGATAATTTATTACATCACAAAAATAAAGCTCACACAACAGGTACATAGCTTCAGCCTACATCTCCGTTCACGGATACTCTATCGGGTTCCTCTCAATGAACACGGCATCAGGGTCCCTGTTCTCTGAAATGTTAAGAGGCAAGTATGAGCGATAACCACCATCTTTTAATCGCTCAGCAAGTATTCTTTATAGATACTTCATGTGGATCATACATGGGGAGCAAGTAGTAATAAAGTAACAATATACATAATACATCTCTATTTACAATTGACAGCATTATATGTAAGGTAAAACAGAACATAAGATTTTGCATCATACCTTATGGATCATATCATTCTTCCTCAGCACATCCTTACTTACCTTCCATGCTTGAATACTAATCCATCTTAATACTAAGGTCATAACTTACAACCATCATCTCTACGTACATAATCTTTCCTTAGTCATCTTAAGGCATCATGATTGTACAAGTATACTAATCACCATCTAAGGACATGATCATGACGTGATGCATAAATATGACTTTTCATAAAATGACTTTTCGTAAACATGGCTTTTCATAAATAACCTTTCGTAAACATGACTTTTCATAAACATGACATTTCATAAATTGACATGATTTCATAACTTGCGTAAGATGACATATTCATAACTTACATAACATGACATTTTCATACAAGACATAACGTTTTCATCATTGGCTATAGCACTTTTCTTATAATAAACAATAACATACCGATCGATTTCCCATGTAGTACATATACGACATAAAACATCGTAAACATATGTATGTACTAATGGTGACGCGCTATGACGGAGATCCCGTGTCCCAGACCCGGTGTTACACTCGGCCATATACGTAATCATATGCCCCTGACATCTATCGCCCCGATACCGATGTCACGCCGCGAACATAACATAGTCATAATCATGAACATAACATAACATATCGTGTGTCAATGAAATCGATCGTCTCGCGTTTATTATTCGCATGCATATGAATTTTTTAAACATGGTATGCATAAAACAACTTTCAAACTTTATTTTCGTGCAACATGAGACTTAATCATATGAGGGTACCTTGGTCGTTCTACACCTTGTAAAACATCACTTACTTATATCATTCTACATATCATAACTTAAAGAAAATACCATTTTTACCCCCAAAAGTGGCCATTCGGCCATGACACTCAAATCAGTCCACTTTTCATAATTTTTCATTCAATACCACTTTCTTAACTTACATTTTCCATATATAATCCATATCTCAACACTTAAGTAATTTAAAACCCTTAATTCTTAATTCCTTCAACAAGTCACCTAAAATCCTAACTTATACCATACTTTATTCATCACTACATCTTATACATATACATGAACTTAATATGAAATTTGAATCATTTTTTTTTAATGGCCATAGGGCCGAATATATACATGGTATATATGTGTATATTCATGGTAATACACTTATATGTGTATATATAATATAATAAGTTATTTACTTACATATATCCAATGGGCCGTTTATATAAGTGTAAGCATATATATTTTTAACATCTCAAATTTTATTTTATGGTTTCATTTACATATGGCCGAAAGTTAGGCCATATTATAGATTTATATTTCATTTTCTTCCTTTTATGCATATGTTGTAAGTTGTAAGTTCTCATAAGTAACATATATATTTCTTCCTTTCCTTTACTAATCTTAAAATTATAACACTATGAAAACAAATACATAATCATAAACATGATGAATAACATAAAGAGTATACTTTTGAGCCACATTCATCATCTAATACACATCTTAGAATGGTGATGATGAAACTCAATGAAGTACTAAAATAGGCCACTTAGCCGTGTATATGTGATGTATATGTGAAGATGATGATCATCAACAACCATTTAGACCATGTATATAAGTCATGCTTATGATGCATACATAAACATGTTAAAGACATGATCTTGAAACATATAAACACAAAACATATAAAAATATAAACATGATGATCATCATAAAGAAAACATAATCAAAACAATAAGAATTGAATTCTTTGTACATCTTTCTTAATGTTCTTCATTTCATATCATTTGTTCAAAGTTTATATCTATATGTATATATGTGTGATGCCGTATATATACTTCTATATGTATATATATATACAACAACCGTATATATATGTTTCATTTATATACATATAGCCTTTTATAGTTATATATTTGTATATTTCTAACACTACAAGCATAGATCTTGCTTATTCTTAAAACAAAATTTGAACATACTACATGATGATCCCATTTTTGATATAAACATAAGTATTGAATCTTAAATCCATGAAGGATCTAGGAAGAGTACTTGCCTTGGTTCACCTTTCTTACACTTAGAAGATGTTTCCTTCACTTGGTTTGGAAGAGAGTTCTTCTTCCTTCCTCCTAGGTATACATGGTGTTTAGGGTTTAAAAGGAGGGTTAGTGAGCAACTTATGAAACTAAGTATATAGAAGAATTCAAACTTAAACTTCATAAAGTTCTTACCTTGATTTTTTGATTCTAGATGCTACAACCTCTTGAATCTTTCTTAGTTGATTGAGTGTTTATGATACTTGATTTGAGTGATGTTGGTATGAAGAAAGGAGAAGAAAATCTTCTCCTTGGAGGGTAACTTTCGGCCAAGAGGGGAAAGGAGGGAGTTGGAATGTTTTTTGGGTTTTCTTGGAGATAGGATGAATTTGGTGGTTGAAGATGTATTATTTGAGGGGTTAAAGAAGAATAATTTTTCCTACTTTCTATGGGGGGTGGCCGGCCAAGCATGGAGAATGGGGTGGGAGACAAACTTTTGACAAGCATGGGTTGAAGGGATGGGTTATGACAAGATTCTTAGCATGCAATTTGTTTATGTAATTTAATAATACAAGACAAGTTGTCTTGCCTTTACTTTTTCCTTTTCTTTCTCTTATTTTATGTGTGTATATTTGTTTTCCTTTTATTTAATGTAGTATGAAATTTTGTATCATGTATTTCTTTTGGATTTAATTTATCCTAATAGTTTAAGTTGTTACTAACTAATTTAATTGGGTTTTTATTGTATATACTCAAATGTTTGTAATATCTTTGCTAATATATTTGATAATATAAGTCTAGTTTTATGGATCGTACACCTACGAAATTATATTACGGTATTGGAAGTCGTTACGACATAACGAATTTTCCGGGTTGTAACATTCTCTCCCCCTTATAAAAAGTTTCGTCCTCGAAACTTACGTACCTCATACGAACAGTTGGGGATATTGCTTCTGCATTTGCTGCTCCGGTTCCCAAGTCGCTTCCCGCTCAGTATGATTACTCCATTGTACTTTCACAAATGGAATTGTCCGTCTCCTCAACACTTGCTCCTTACGGTCCACGATCCGTATGGGACTTCTTCATATGTAACGTCATCTTTAATAGTTACGGGTTGCTGCTCCAGTATATGATCCGGATCGTGTACATATCGCCGTAACTGAGATACGTGAAACACATTATGTACTTGGGATAATGTAGGAGGTAAGGCCAACCGGTATGCACAGCTCCAACTTTCTCTAGTATTCATAAGGGCCAATAAATCTAGGGCTCAGTTTCCCTTTAATCCCAAATCTACTCACGCCTTTGGTCGGTGAAACCGCAAATATACTTTCTCGCCAACTTCAAACTCAATCGGTCGTCTTTGTATCGCCCAGCTTTTGTTCGATCTGAGCAGCTTTCAATCTATCACGTATCACCTTGATCTTTTCCAGAGTCTGCTCACCAGTTCCGGACCCATAATAGTTCTCTCGCCAACTTCATCCCAATATAATGGAGATCGACACTTCCTTCCATACAATGCTTCAAAAGGTGCCATACCAATAGAACTGTGATAGCTGTTATTGTAAGAGAACTCAATTAACTTCACTGATTTGTCCCAGCTAACCTTGAAATCCAAAGTGCAAGCGCGTAGCATATCTTCCAATGTTTGTATGGTACGTTCTGACTGTCCATCGGTCTGCGGATGAAATGTGTACTCATCCGGAGTTCGGTACCCATGGCATTTTGGTAAGCTTTCCAAAATCGCGAAGTAAAACGTGGATCTCTATCGCACACGATGCTGACAGGTGTTCCATGTAGGCTGACTATCTCATTCATATATGCTGACCAGCTTTTCTATGGATGTCTGGATTGACATGGATAAGAAATGTGCCGATTTAGTGAGACGTCCACGATTACCCAAATCGTATCATTACCATTGCGAGTCTTAGGAGTCCGGTAACAAATCCATCGTAATATGCTCCCATTTCCACTCCGGAATCTCTAATGGCTGTAATAGTCCTGCCGGTCTCTGATGTTCTGCTTTAACTTGTTGACAAGTATGACATCTCTCCACAAACTCCGCAATGTTCGCTTCATGCCGTTCCACCAATAATTTCTTTTAAGATCCTGGTACATCTTTGTTGCTCCCGGATGTATGGATAATCGCGAGTTGTGAGCTTCCGTCATGTTCCTTTTTAATTCCATCAATGTTTGGCACACATAATCTCTTTGAACCAAAGACTGCCATCATTATGCAACTGAAATCCTTCACCGGTCGTTCTTCAAACTGCTTGAATGATCATTAACTCAGAATCATTCTTTTGCGCCTCTTTAATCCTATCAATTAAAGTGGGAGTTATCATCAATTTAGCCAGAATATTTGCAGTCGAGTCAACACATCCAATCCAAACTCGGCTATCTCTCTCTAGAGGCGTCTGCCTAGCATGACTTGACTTCCTACTCAATGCATCTGCTACCTTATTCGCCTTACCCGGATGATAATGGATAGCGAGATCATAGTCTTTCATCAACTCCAACCATCTTCGCTGCCTCATGTTTAGTTCTTTTGGGTGAAAAGATATTTAAACTCTTGTGATCCGTGTAGATTTCGTTCTCTCCATATAAATAATGTCTCCATATCTTAAGCGCAAATACAACTGCCGCAATTCCAGATCATGGGTGGGATAATTCTGTTCATAGGGTTTCAACTGTCTTGATGCATATGCAATTACTCGTTCTTTCTGCATTAATACACAACCTAGTCCATTCTTCGAAGCGTCGCTATATACACGAATCCCTCTCCTGAAATTGGTTGTGCTAATACCGGTGCCGATGTCAATTTCTTCTTAAGTTCGGTGAAGCTCTGTTCACAATCAGAAGTCCAATCATATCGCGTCTTTTTCTGCGTCAATCGAGTTAATGGAACTGCAATCCGTGAGAATCCCTCAACAAACTTCCGATAATAACCTGCAAGTCCTAAGAAACTCCTGACCTCAGTCACATTTGTCGGCCTCGGCCATTCCGTAATAGCCTCAATCTTTTTCGGGTCTACTGAGATACCATCCTTAGACACAACATGACCCAAAAATGCAACACTATGGAGCCAAAATTCGCACTTGCTGAATTTAGCATATAGCTGCTTTTTCTTAATACATTCGTTATTCTTAGATGCTCTGCATGGGTCTCTTCATCCGGTGAGTATATCAGAATATCGTCAATAAATACACCACGAACTTATCCAACTGATCCCGAAATACTGTGTTCATCAAATCCATGAATGCTGGGTGCGTTGGTCAGTCCAAATGGCATCACTAAGAACTCATAATGTCCATATCTTGTACGAAAAGCAGTCTTAGCGATATCTTCCGACTTGATCTTCAACTGATGGTAACCAGAGCGAAGGTCAATCTTGCTGAACACTTTAGCACCCTGTACGAAAGATTATATTGATTTTATAACAGTTATATATTTGTTATTTAATTATTTAAATTACTTACCCTTAATTGATCGAACAAATCGTCGATTCGAGGCAGTGGATATCTATTTTTGATAGTGATCTTATTCAGCTCTCGGTAATCGATGCAGAGTCGCATGCTGCCATCCTTCTTCTTAACGAACAACACTGGAGCTCCCCATGGTGATACACTTGGCCGTATAAACTTCTTATCTATCAATTCTTGCAACTGTGATTTCAATTCCTTTAATTCGGCTGGGGCCATTCTATACGGTGCCTTTGAGATTGGTTCAGCTCCTGGAACGACATTAATCTCAAATTCAATCTCCCTATCCGGAGGCAAGCCTGGTAATCATCTGGAAATACATCTGTGAACTCTTGACTACTGGAATACTGTCAATTGATGGGGTTCGGAATCCTTGCCAAGAGCATACACAAGGAATCCTTCGCTACCCTTCTTCAGTGATCGAAATGCTTTGCTGCTGTCAGATAAATATTCTGTGGTATCTTTTTCATTTGGAGTTCCCTTGATAAATCACTTCTTCTCGCATTGGATCCTTAATCATCACACGCTTACCACGACAATCAATGTAGGCATGGTGTTTGAACAACCAATCCATGCCTAAATAATGTCGAAGTCCTCAATCTGTATAGGAATTAGGGTAACTTCGAACTTCTGTCCTCCCATTTCTATCTCGCAATTCTTATATATATGATGTGAAATGATCACCTGATCGCCAGCTGCTTGAACGCGATAAGGTGTAACCAGCCAAGTCGGACAACTACCAAGGTTCTTAGCAAACCTTTTCGATACAAAGGAATGGCTTGCACCACTATCAAATAATACGTTGGCAGGTATGTTGTTTGTTAATATAACACCTGAAGCAATTCATAATTCAAATATGCAATTCCTAAGCAAGCAGATAATATCATAAACTTTTCAAAATGAAATATACCTGTCACACGTCTGGGGCTTCCAGAACCTCCTCATCTGTCATCACATGACTCTGGCATTGGCCTTGGGCCATCTCTCTGCTGAGGTGCGGCCCTCTGGGGTCCCTTCCTGGCTCAGGACAGTCTTTGATCATGTGGCCAATCTTGCCACAGTTAAAGCAAGCTCCAATCTTCAGCAAAACATGCTCCTGTATGCTGCTTCTGGCACTTAGGGCATTTCGGAACTGGATTCGCCTGTGGTGGACGTTGCTGTGTGGTGGCGTTGCGGTTGAGGTTGCTGCTGATAATTCTGCTGACGGTTACGTCCATCATCTCCTCTGGCAGTCTTAGCCCCTTTACCAAACTGACCATCTCCAAACTCTTGGGGCCTTTTGCCCGGGTATCAGCGTCACGTCTAATGATGTCCCTCTCTACCCGATAGCAGGCATCCAGTAATTCACCAAAATCTCTTGGGTTGGCATTCACAATCCACGTGCGAATGCGTGGATTCAGTCCTCTCTCAAACTTAATCATCTTCAGTTGTTCATCCCCCATAATCGCTGGAACATATCTTCCCAATGCAGTAAATCTGTTGGCATAGTCGGCCACTGTCATTCCAGGCATCTGGACCAGAGACTCAAACATTCCTATCTTCTGTAAGGTAACTGATGGTGGAATATAGAATTTGCGGAACTCTTAGAAATCGTTCCCAAGTAACTGGAGCTGGCAAATGCTGCAAATTAGTGGTCCACCATTCATCGGCCTCACCAGTCAGAAAAGGCTTGATAACCTGGGCTTTCATCTCCTCTGGTATTTGAATCAGCTCAAAATTATTCTGTACTTCTTTTAGCCATTTCTCGGCTATATCAGGGTCAGATCCACCTTCAAAGTTAGGAATGCGGGCCTTCTTCATTTCCCCGTAAAAGAAACGAGTACCATGTGGTGCTGGTGGCGGTGGGTGGTGGCGGCGGTGGGGTGGAGGTGCCGCATGATTCTGATGGCCGTTGTTACCTACGCCTGTCCTATCTGTACCAAGCTTGCAGAACAGCCTGCTGAAAATCTCCTTGACCCTGCTGCTGTGGGGGTGGAGGCACATGCTCAGCGTAAAGTGGACCGGTCCTGTCTGCGGGGTATCTGTGGTGGAGGAGGAGGGGGTAACTGTGCAGGTCTGTCAGCGCGCGGTCTACCTCTAGGTCGTGGAGACATCCTATTGAAGGCAGCATCATTAGTAATAATTTACAATTGAAATCAATTTTCTTCCTGATAATTCAGAATTTGTAAAAATAAATTTTTTTTTGGAACTTAATAATCCAAGCAAAACTTTTAAATTTATACTATTCCTAACCATTCTAAGGATTCTAATCTAGGGATATCACTCTTGGTCTAAGATCATAACTTAAGTTCTAGGATCATCACTTAACTTCTAATTGCTTACTTTACTGTTCCCGCCGTGGATCTAGAGCCATGCTCTGATACCAACTGTAGCGCCCCGCCCGAAACCAGAGGCTCAGTGCACCCGCCATACTCTACTCCATAGAGTACAAGGCGTCGATACCATACATGTGCATGTCGACATGAATTGTAATCGATATAGCGGAAGCATCTTAAATAAGCTCACGACACGCATAATATTATTACAACCGTTCAAATCCACACTCCACAAATACAGTTTCTCACGATAATTTTATTACATCACCATAAATAAAGCTCACACAACAGGTACATAGCTTCAGCCTACATCTCCTCACGGATACTCTATCTGGGGTTCCTCTTCAATGAACACGGCATCAGGGTCCCTGTTCTCTGAAATGTTAAGAGGCAAGTATGAGCGATAACCACCATCTTTTAATCGCTCAGCAAGTATTCTTTATAGATACTTCATGTGGATCATACATGGGGAGACAAGTAGTAATAAAGTAACAATATACATAATACATCTCTATTTACAATTGACAGCATTATATGTAAGGTAAAACAGAACATAAGATTTTGCATCATACCTTATGGATATCATTCTTCCTCAGCATATCCTTAGTCTACCTTCCATGCTTGAACACTAATCCATCTTATACTAAGGTCATAACTTACAACCATCATCTCTACGTACATAATCTTTCTTAGTCATCTTAAGGCATCATGATTGTACAAGTATACTAATCACCATCTAAAGGACATGATCATGACGTGATGCATAAAATGACTTTTCATAAAATGACATTTTTCGTAAACATGGCTTTTCATAAATAACCTTTCGTAAACATGACTTTTCATAAACATGACATTTCATAAATTGACATGATTTTCATAACTTGCGTAAGATGACATATTCATAACTTACATAACATGACATTTTCATAACATGGAGACATAACGTTTTCATCATTGGCTATAGCACTTTTCATAAGAATAATAACACACGACATACCGATCGATTTCCCATGTAGTACATATACGACATAAAACATCGTAAACATATGTACATGTACTAATGGTGACGCGCTATGACGGAGATCCCGTGTCCCAGACCCGGTGTTACACTCGGCCATATACGTAATCATATGCCCCTGACATCTCGCCCCGATACCGATGTCACGCCGGCGAACATAACATAGTCATAATCATGAACATAACATAACATATCGTGTGTCAATGAAATCGATCGTCTCGCGTTTATTATTCGCATGCATATGAATTTTTTTAAACATGGTATGCATAAAACAACTTTCAAACTTTATTTTCGTGCAACATGAGACTTAATCATATGAGGGTACCTTGGTCGTTCTACACCTTGTAAAACACATCACTTATATCATTCTACATATCATAACTTAAAGAAAATACCATTTTTACCCCCAAAAGTGGCCATTCGGCCATGACACTCAAATCAGTCCACTTTTCATAATTTTTCATTCAATACCACTTTCTTAACTTACATTTTCCATATATAATCCATATCTCAACACTTAAGTAATTTAAAACCCTTAATTCTTAATTCCTTCAACAAGTCACCTAAAATCCTAACTTATACCATACTTTATTCATCACTACATCTTATACATATACATGAACTTAATATGAAATTTGATCATCATTTTTTTTAAATGGCCATAGGGCCGAATATATAATGGTATATATATGTATATTTCATGGTAATACACTTATATGTGTATATATAATATAATAAGTTATTTACTTACATATATCCAATGGGCCGTTTATATAAGTGTAAGCATATATATTCTTTAACATCTCAAATTTTATTTTATGGTTTCATTTACATATGGCCGAAAGTTAGGCCATATATTATAGATATTTATATTTCATTTTTCTTCCTTTTATGCATATGTTGTAAGTTGTAAGTTCTCATAAGTAACATATACATATTTCTTACCTTTCCTTTACTAATCTTAAAATTATAACACTATGAAAACAAATACATAATCATAAACATGATGAATAACATAAAGAGTATACTTCTTGAGCCACATTCATCATCTAATACACATCTTAGAATGGTGATGATGAAACTCAATGAAGTACTAAAATAGGCCACTTAGCCGTGTATATGTGATGTATATGTGAAGATGATGATCATCAAACAACCATTTAGACCATGTATATAAGTCATGCTTATGATGCATACATAAACATGTTAAAGACATGATCTTGAAACATATAAACACAAAACATATAAAAATATAAACATGATGATCATCATAAAAGAAAACATAATCAAAACAATAAGAATTGAATTCTTTGTACATCTTTCTTAATGTTCTTCATTTCATATCATTTGTTCAAAGTTTATATCTATATGTATATATGTGTGATGCCGTATATATATCTTCTATATGTATAATATATACAACAACCGTATATATATATGTTTCATTTATATACATATAGCCTTTTATAGTTATATATTTGTATATTTCTAACACTACAAGCATAGATCTTGCTTATTCTTAAAACAAAATTTGAACATACTACATGATGATCCCATTTTTGATATAAACATAAGTATTGAATCTTAAATCCATGAAGGATCTAGGAAGAGTACTTGCCTTGGTTCACCTTTCTTACACTTAGAAGATGTTTCCTTCACTTGGTTTGGAAGAGAGTTCTTCTTCCTTCCTCCTAGGTATACATGGTGTTTAGGGTTTAAAAGGAGGGTTAGTGAGCAACTTATGAAACTAAGTATATAGAAGAATTAAACTTAAACTTCATAAAGTTCTTACCTTGATTGCTTTTGATTCTAGATGCTACAACCTTCTTGAATCTTTCTTAGTTGATTGAGTGTTTATGATACTTGATTTGAGTGATGTTGGTGTGAAGAAAGGAGAAGAAAATCTTCTCCTATGGGGGTGAACTTTCGGCCAAGGGGGAAAAGGGGTGTTGGAATGTTTTTTGGGTTTTCCTTGGAGATAGGATGAATTTGGTGGTTGAAGATGTATTATTTGAGGGGTTAAAGAAGAAAAATTTTACTTTTTAAGGGGTGGCCGGCCAAGCATGGAGGGGAATGGGGTGGGAGACAAACTTTTGACAAGCATGGGTGAAGGGATGGTTAGGTAAGATTCTTAGGCATGCTTTTTTAATTTAATAAGTAAGACAAGTTGTCTTGCCTTTCTTTTTCTTTTCTTTTCTTTATTTTATGTATAATTTGTTTTCATTTATTTAATGTAGTATAAAATTGTTGTGATCATGATTTCTTTTGATTTAATTTATCCTAATAGTTTAAGTTTACTAACTAATTTAATTGGGTTTTTATTGTATATACTCAAATGTTTGTAATATCTTTGCTAAATATTTGATAATATAAGTCTAGTTTTATGGATCGTACACCTACGAAATTATATTACGGTATTGGAAGTCGTTACGACATAACGAATTTTCCGGGTTGTAACACAAATACTGTATTTCTGTATCATATTCGTACAAATGATTTAATATACAAAATAAAATATATTATAAAAATTAATAATAAAAACTATTTAAATAATAATATATTGATATTATTAATAAAATAAAAATATTTAATATTTAAATTAAATTAATATTATTATTAAATTAAAAAATAGCGACGAACCTGCGACGAAACCGAAATGTCGCAGACCGGAAATAAAAAAATCAAAATTTTAAAATAGCGACGACAAAAGATATACCGACGAAAATCTGCGACGAAATAAAATGTCGCAGAACGGAAATAAAAAAAAATTATAAATAGCGATTAAAAAAATACACCGATGAAAAAACGACGGACAATAACAGGTCGCAGACCTGACAGAGATTTTCGTCGCAATTATGCGATGAAACACCAACGAGGTTTTTCCGTCCCAATATAGCGACGCTTCACCGACGAAAATCACTTTGCGACAAGCTGTATTACGTCCTACTGTTTTCGTCGCTATTTCGTCGCTATATGCTTGTAGTGACGAAATGGCGACGATTTTTGTCTGTCGCTATATGCCTCTTTTTTGTGGTGTTCAAAATGTTGTCCATTTTTTCATAATATAACTGTTCAATTATGTTTAGTTTAAAATTCATCTATATGAACAATTAATATAAACAATTGATGATAAACATGTAATACATCAAAACGTAAAATACAACAATAACAACATTACCCCATTGCCTTAGAGGCTTCCGCCTATGATGGGGTATGGA
>AP025052.1:24274498-24298977 GCA_036186865.1 Eustoma russellianum | reverse complement strand
GTTACATCAACCAGGCCGATCTATTGATTACATCAATCAGGCTACTGATCACATCAGCAGACCTACCGCATCCTAGGCTTTCTGCCCCAAGCAAAGATCTTATAATACTATCTACTATCCGAAGGAAAAGGCGGGAAAGTCTATAAAAGCGAAGGAATCAAGACGAAAAAAAGGAGAGCCAACTGAGGAGTTCAGACTTCTTTACTAAAGAGGATATCCATATCTTCGGCTTCTTTACATTATAATTTCATTGAGATATGACCCAAACTGACTTGAGCGTCGGAGGGTTTTTCCCTGGACCAACCCCCCGGGACCTCTGACCTGTGCTACTTTGTGCAGGATATTTGGTGCTATTCCAGCTACGCATTATCAATTCCAGTTGATAGATTCTTTGTGTTAACTGATGAAGTTTAATCGAGGTCATCTAAACCCTTGGTGAATGTTATACCCGCACGGTTTTAAAGAAAAAAAGAAATGAATAAATAAGATATTTAAAATAATTAGATATCATATCCTAATCAATTAGTCAAATTTCTTCCCCCTAAATTTTCTCACTATTTCCCCTTATCTTTCCCCCAAATCTCTCCCTCACATTTTTAAACCTCTCATTAACCCTAACTCTTCCCTCTCTTCTCCTAAAACGGTAGCCACTCCTCTCCGCCTCACCCAATCAATTTTCGGCTAAGAAGAAAAGAAAGAAAGAAAAAGAAGGATCCTTGATCCAAGGTTCAAGAAGAAGGATTCACAACGCCAACGAGATCACCACACAACCATATATCAACCACTTCTTGCTAGGATCGAGGTAGGTGCATACTATTAATTCCCTCAAAACGGAATGAAGATTTGCATAGGCAAGATGGTATTTGTACGTGTTGTTGTTGTTTAATTCTTGATTCAATTGGGATTTTAATGATATGTTTTAACGTGTCTATTTTCCGTTATCTGTTTCTTGATTTCAACGTGATCTTGTTGATGCATTTTCTTTGTGGGGATGTGATGTCATTATGCGAGTATGGAAATATGGGATTGGGTGAATGGTTGAATGAGATTGTTGAATAGACTGCAGGAAATTCAGAATGGAAATTCTGAAATACGGGGACATCGATCGATCGATGTCCAGCAGCGGAGGGTTCGATGTGCCTAAGATGGACGTCGATCGATCGACGTCCAGAAGGTGAGGGTTCGATGTACCTCAGAAGTACATCGATCGATCGACGTCAGAGGATGACATCCAACTGTTTTCTTTCCCTTCATCTTGCATTCATGGCACGTGCATGTGCATGAGGTACGCAGCGTCTATATGGCGTGGGTGTCATGTGATACGCAGCGTCTATAGGGCGTGGGTGCCGGGATGATACGCAGCGTCTATAGGGCGTGGGTGTCATGCGATATGCAGCGTCTATAGGGCGGGGGTGCTATACGATACACATCGTCTATAGGGCGTGGGTGTCATGAGATATGCAGCGTCTATAGGGCATGGGTGTCGTGTGATACGCAGCGTCTATAGGGCGTGGGTGTCCAAAACAGCAAGTGGTGGCTAGAGACCATGACGATGGAGTTAGTACCCGGGGGCATGCATTGCATATAGGTCTAGGAGCATATTGCCTGGCATGTTTCTAGTTGCGTGTGGCACGTTATTTGAGCATGCATCACGTACTTGCGCATTTTACGTGGAGTGTCTCACTTTCCGATTGCATGCTATTTGTCTTATGTGGTTACGTGGCAATATCTTTTTGAGTATGCAAGTTTTGTATTGTTTTGAGAGGCACCTACTGGGTGATTACCATCACTCACCCCCTACTATTCCAGGTGAAGCCGAGACGGAGTATGATTATATCTTCGTTGAAGATGGGTCTGATACCGTGGAATGGGCTGAGTGACTCGTAGGTATGTCTGCAGCGAGGATGGAGACGGGCTTTTTATGATGTTATTGGGGTGACACATACACTTTGATATTTAGTATTACTTTGAAAACAATTTCCTACTTTTAAACTTAGACATTTGACTTTGACTAGTAAGGCCTGGTCAGCCTAATAATAATGTTGGTAATTCCTTGAAGTTCGTTAAATCCAATTTAGTGTCGTGATTTATCGTTTCCACAGCAAAGAAAAGGAAATTTTTTCTATGTCAGCACTGACGTGTAGCAGGTTGATGTGACGCCTTGTATTCTCCTGAGTGAGATACGGCGGGTGCACCGTTACTGAGGATGGAGCTCGGGAGCGGGGCGCTACAGGTGGTATCAGAGCCCAGGCTTCAGATACGCCTCGGGAACGTGAAAATTAGTTAATTACCCTAGGATAAGTGACGATCTGTTTTCAAATGATTTTTTTTAAACTTGAATAAAACGAAGTAGACATAAGCTATGACTGGGGTTTTGGTTGATGAGTGACGTTAGGAAGTAGATGGGATTGGTTACCCTTTCTTTGACCTCCATTCCTGTACCTCTTTCCAATACTCTTAAGTCGAATTTTGTCTAACATGTTCTAATCGTCTACAGACAATGCCTCTGCGACGTGAACCATCAGGAAATGGTGGACAGGACAGAGACGAACGTCAGGGGCAAGGGGCGATTTCCCAAAACCTGGCGGATACACTAGCCAATCTGACGGCCTTAATAGCCCATCAGCAGACGCAGATGGCACAACAGTATACACAGATGGCACAGCAACAGGCATAGATTGCCAAGATCTTTCAGCACACCCAACAGCAACCGCAACAACCACCACCACCACCCCCACCGCAGTAGGGCTTAAGGTTCTATTACGGGGAGATGCAAAATTCTCGAATACCGATGTTCTGGGGTACCACTCGGCCTGAGGAAGCTGAGATTTGGCTCAAAAACATAACTGAACAGATAAGACTGATACAGGTACCAGCGGATCTGAAATTGGAGGTGACTACCCCGTTATTGGAAGGGGAAGCTGAGAGGTGGTGGAACGGGGTGAAACGCAGGTTGACTCCAACGGCGACCTGGGAGCAATTTGTTGAGGAGTATAAAAAGCACTATGTTCCGGGTAGTGCTATTCAGAGAAGGATGGCAGAATTCCAGATGCTGACACAAGGGTCCATGAAAGTCGATCAGTACTCTGAGAAGTTTCATGAGCTGGGCCAGTACATGTCATGCATCATGGACAACGAGGAGGCCAAGATGCTAAAGTTCCACACTGGTCTGAGTTTTCGCATCCAGCAGGCGATTGTTTGTGCAGAGGCCACCACATTCGAGGGATTACTGGAGGTATGTCGACGTGTGGAGAGAAACTTGGAGAGGGCTGCTGCACTGGAGAGATTGTAAAGACCCCGTGAGGAGTTGCAGACGGGCAAATCAGGGAGATGTCTGAAAGTGCCTCGGCGCACTCAGTCCGGGCAACCATTTCGGCCGGAACGACAGCAGAGGGCAGTGACTCAAACCTCGATGATTGAGGGTCCGACACCAACTGATGCGCAACCAGTAAGGGCTGCGGCACCTGTCTCACGGTGTACATTGTGCGGACATTTTCATCCGGGGCAATGTTGGAAGGATCAGAGATTGTGTTATAACTGCGGGAAGCAAGAACATATAGCCAAGGAATGCTCAGCACCGGCTCAGATGAACCCGCAGACACAGGCACAGCAGGGAGGATGAGGCCGGACAAATGCTCGAGTTCACGCTATGACGGATGCAAAGGTCGAGGAGTCGGGCGACGTGGTTACTGGTATGTTTATTTAAGCGTTTAAATTCGAAGTTGGATTAAATTCTAGTTGTTATTGATGCATGTCGTGTGCTAACCTTGAACATGGTAGGTGTGATTTTAATTAACAAAATGCCAGCAAATATTCTGTTCGATAGTGGAGCGAGTCACTCGTATGTGGCAAGGAGATTTGCCAAGAATCTGGATATTCTTCCCGAATGGGTTGAGACTCCATACCGTATACAAGCCGCTGGTGGCCAAGTACTCGTGTCCCATTATCGTTACAATGGATGTGAATTGGAGATTAACGGTCTGCAGTTCTCTTCGACTTTGATACCGATTCAGATGTTCGACTTTGACGTTATTCTGGGCATGGACTTCTTGGCGGAGTATCATGCAAATATTGATTGCCGGCAACTCCGGGTTGGCATGAAGACACCAGAACTAAGGGAAACTATCTTTCAAGGGAACCCTAAATTGAAGAAGGCACCTCAGAAGCTTTATTTGACTACGGCTCATGCGTTTCGAGCACTAAAGAAAGGAAGAGAAGGATTTTTGATTTACTCAATGGGTGCTGAACAGGAAGTTCCGCAGATCGACTAAATCCTTGTGGTAAAGGAATTTACAAACGTCTTCCCCGAGGAGTTACCGGGACTACCACCAGAAAGAGAGGTAGAGTTCGAGATAAATCTCATACCTGGCGCTGAACCCATATCCAGGGCACCCTACCACATGGCTCCAGCAGAGCTCAAGGATTTGAAGGCGCAGTTACAAGAACTGCTGGATCGTAAGTTTATTCGACCCAGTGTATCACCCTGGGGTGCTGCAGTTCTATTCGTGAAGAAGAAGGATGGGAGCATGAGGTTATGTATAGATTACCAGAAGCTAAACAAGATCACTATCAGAAAACAAGTATCCATTACCTCGAATCGAGGATCTCCTCGATCAGCTACGGGGGGCTAGAGTATTTTCCAAAATCGATTTGCGATCCGGTTATCACCACTTGAGGATCAAATCAGGGGATACAGCCAAGACCGCTTTCCGAACACGCTATGGCCACTATGAATTCCTGGTTATGACTTTTGGATTAACCAACGCCCTAGCTGCCTTTATGGATCTAATGAACACAGTGTTTCGGAAACAGCTGGATAAGTTCGTGGTAGTGTTCATTGATGATATCCTAATATATTCTCCCGACGAGGAGACTCACGCTGAGCACTTGAGGGAAGTTTTAGAGACCCTTCGGAGAAGCAAATTGTATGCCAAGTTCAGTAAATGTGAGTTTTGGTTGAAAAGTGTAACCTTTTTGGGTCATGTGGTCTCCGAAGAAGGGAACTCTGTAGACCCAAAGAAAGTAGAGGCGATCACCGAGTGGCCTGAATCCACTAATGTGACTGAGGTAAGAAGTTTTCTTGGACTGGCTGGGTACTATAGGAAGTTTGTCGAGGGCTTCTCATCGATTGCAGTGCCTCTAAGCCGATTGACACAGAAGAAGTCAAAGTTTGAATGGACCACCGAGTGTGAGCAGAGCTTCGCCGAGCTAAAAAGGAGACTGACCATAGCCCCTGTTCTTACTCAGCCCTCCGCGTCAGAAGGGTTTGTCATTTATAGTGACGCTTCAAAGAACGGGCTAGGTAAATGTATATAATTTCAAGTTGATTTTGTATACAATGGAAGATATGGTCTAACTTTTGTATTTCAGGATGCGTATTAATGCAAAACGGTAAGGTCATTGCGTATGCTTCGAGACAGCTAAAGCCCTATGAGCTGAACTATCCGACACATGATCTGGAACTAGCAGCGGTGGTGTTTGCACTGAAAATCTGGCGCCACTATCTATATGGAGTGAAGTGCGAGGTGTTCACCGATCATAAAAACCTTAAGTATCTGTTCACACAAAAGGAGCTAAACATGCGCCAAAGGAGAAGGTTAGAGCTGTTGAAAGATTACGACTTGACCATAAGCTATCATCCAGGGAAGGCCACTCGAGTTGCTGATGCCTTAAGCAGGACATCAAGCCATGCACGGCAGGCTACTCTAGAAAAGGAAATGGCAGAATTTGATTTGGATCTTGTAGATTCTACTGAGATATTCTGGCCGTACTAATTATCACCCCAACCTTGGTAGATCAGATTAAGGAAGCACAGAAGAACAACGCGACAATTAAAGAGACGCGAGAAAGAATGCTAACCAACCAAGTGGATGGATTTCAGGTTCATGATGACGACAGTATGTGGTACCAAGGAAGGTTGTGCGTACAAGATGTTGAGGATCTTAGGAGGGAGTTGTTGAAGGAGACGCATAATTCGAGACTGTCTATTCACCCTGGTACTACGAAAATGTACAATGATCTGAAGAGACATTATTGGTGGAATGGCATGAAGAGGCACATTGCTGATTTTGTGGAAAGGTGCCTTGTTTGCCAGCAAGTTAAAGCAAAACATCAGAGACCGGGTGGACTAATACGACCTCTAGAGATACCCGAATAGAAGTGGGAGCATGTGACAATGGACTTCGTGGTTGGACTCCCGAAGACAAGAAATGGAAATGACGTGATATGGCTAATCGTGTATCGATTGACTAAGTCCGCTCATTTCTTGCCCATTCCCACTGGACTTACTATGGAGAGGTTGGTAACTATGTACATTGACAACATTGTTTGCCTCCATGGAGTGCCAGTCAACATAGTATCCGATCGTGATCCGAAGTTTACATCTCAGTTTTGGGCGGCGTGTCAGAAGAAGATGTGGACTGAGTTGCGACTGAGCAGTGCTTTTCACCCTCAGACTGATGGTCAATCTGAGAGGACCATTCAGACCCTGGAGAACATGTTGAGGGCATGCACATTGGATTTCAAGAGGAACTGGGACAGCATGCTACAGTTGATAGAGTTCTCCTACAACAATAGCCATCATAGTGCCATAGGCATGGCACCATTCGAGGCCTTATATGGACGAAAGTGTAGGTCACCTGTCCACTGGAACGAAGTTGGCGAACGTAGGTTGACGGCCCCCGAAATAATCGAACAAACTAAAGAGAAGGTGAAACTGATCCGTGAACGTGTTAAGACGGCACAGGATAGAAGCAAAAGTTGGGCCGACACGAAGAGACGACCTTTGGAGTTCGAGGAGGGAGAGAAAGTATACCTTAAAGTGTCACCCATGAAGGGTGTGACATGGTTTGGAGTTAAAGGGAAGTTGAAGCCGCGTTATATTGGACCATATGAGATACTCAAAAGGGTTGGAGATTTAGCTTACAAATTGGCATTACCTCCGATGTTGGCTCAAGTGCACAACATGTTCCACGTCTCCCAGTTGAGGAAGTATGTTGCTGACCTTAGTCATGTGTTGGATGCACAACCCCTTAAGATTAGACCTGATGCGTCCAATGAAGAGGTTCCGATACGAATCCTGGATCGCAAGGACCAAGAACTCAGAAGGAGAATCATCCCCTACGTAAAGGTTCAGTGGAGCAACCATCGGGAGAATGAGGCAACGTGAGAACTAGAAGAACAAATGCACGACCGCTATCCCTACCTATTTGAGTAAGGTACGGCAAGTTTCGGGGTCGAAATTTTTTGTAAGAGGGGTAGGATGTTATACCCGCACGGTTTTAAAGAAAAAAAAGAAATGAATAAATAAGATATTTAAAATAATTAGATATCTTATCCTAATCAATTAGTCAAATTTCTCCCCCCTAAATTTTCTCACTATTTCCCCTTATCTTTCCCCCAAATGTCTCCCTCACATTTTTAAATCTCTCATTAACCCTAACTCTCTCCTCTCTTCTCCTAAAACGGCAGCCACTCCTCTCCCCCTCACCCAATCAATTTTCGACTAAGAAGAAAAAAAAAGGAAGGAAAAGAAGGATCCTTGATCCAAGGTTCAAGAAGAAGGATTCACAACGCCAACAAGATCACCACACTACCGTATATCAACCACTTCTTGCTAGGATTGAGGTAGGTGCATGCTATTAATTCCTTCAAAACGGTATGAAGATTTACATAGGCAAGATGGTATTTTTACGTGGTGGTGGTGTTGTTTAATTCTTGATTCAATTGGGATCTTAATGATATGTTTCAACGTGTCTATTTTCCGTTATCTGTTTCTTGATTTCAACGTGATCTTGTTGATGCATTTTCTTTGTGGGGATGTGATGTCGTTATGCGAGTATGGAAATATGGGAGGAGGTGAATGGTTGAATGAGATTGTTGAATGGACTGTAGGAAATTCAGAATGGAAATTCTGAAATACGGGGACATCAATCGATCGATGTCCAGCAGCTGAGGGTTCGATGTGTCTCAGATGGACGTCGATCGATCGACATCCAGAAGGTGAGGGTTCGATGTACCTCAGAAGTGCATCGATCGATCGACGTCAGGGGATGACATCCAACTGTTTTCTTTCCCTTCGTCTTGCATTCATGGCACGTGCATGTGCATGAGGTACGCAGCGTCTATAGGGCGTGTGTGTCATGTGATACGCAGCGTCTATAGGGCGTGGGTGCCGGGATGATACGCAGCGTCTATAGGGCGTGTGTGTCATGCGATACGCAGCGTCTATAGGGCGTGGGTGCCATGCGATACGCGTCGTCTATAGGACGTGGGTGTCATGAGATACGCAGCGTCTATAGGGCGTGGGTGTCGTGTGATACGCACCGTCTATAGGGCGTGGGTGTCTAAAAACAGCAAGTGGTGGCTAGAGACCATGACACTGGAGTTAGTACCCGGGGGCATGCATTGCATATAGGTCTAGGAACATATTGCCTGACATGTTTCTAGTTGCGTGTGGCACGTTATTTGAGCATGCATCACGTACTTGCGCATTTTACGTGGAGTGTCTTACTTTCCAATTGCATGCTATTTGTCTTATGTGGTTACGTGGCAATATCTTTTTGAGTATGCAAGTTTTGTATTGTTTTGAGAGGCACCTACTGGGTGATTACCATCACTCACCCCCTACTATTCCAGGTGAATCCGAGACGGAGTATGATTATATCTTCGTTGAAGATGGGTCCGATGCCGTGGAATGGGCTGAGTGACTCGTAGATATGTCTGCAGCGAGGATGGAGACGGGCTTTTTATGATGTTATTGGGGTGACACAGACACTTTGATATTCAGTATTACTTTGAAAACAATTTCCTACTTTTAAACTTAGACATTTGATTTTGACTAGTAAGGCCTGGTCAGCCTAATAATAATGTTGGTAATTCCTTGAAGTTTGTTATATCCAATTTAGTGTCGTGATTATCGTTTCCGCAGCAAAGAAAAGGAAAATTTTTCTATGACAGCACTGACGTGTAGCAGGTTGATGTGACGCCTTGTATTCTCCTGAGTGAGATACGGCGGGTACACCGTCACCGAGGATGGAGCTCGGGAGCGGAGCGCTACAGTGAAGATCCGGCTTCATAAATATGATACAATACGATTGTGGTATGATTTGGTAGGATATAGTCCGATCCTAGATTAGATGATGTCAGATAGTTTCCATCAGAAGGTACATACCGTCGATGCAACAAATATTGTAAAAACCAAGATGGCGTGGAATATCTTATCTCCTGTAATAAATGTTAAGGAGTTAATCTGCTTTAACGTATATCTTTGCACAAAAATGACTGTAACGACAGAAAGTGTAGTTATTATCATTATTATTTTTGTTTTGTAAGATAAGATTATAACATATTAGAGTGTGTGGGTATAAATTTATCCCCATCACCAAAAAATTAAATAGTTTATCAACAGAGCCATCACAGTGATACAACCTTCGCAATGACTAAGCTTGGATTCATTGTTCTTATCTGTGTTGCCTTAGCAATTGGTTAGTATCTTTTTATTTATTTTTTATTTTTCTACACGATATTCTTCACTTTTGTTTGCTTATCTCCTGCTTTTGTTGTGTTGTTAGTAGTAAAGGGTGTCGACCATAGGAACTTAAAACCACACGATCTCTTAATCTTTCTGATTCATTCTTATTTTTGTTGTATGTTTTTAAAATTAAACAAAAGATGAAACATTCGTCAAATAAGGAATAAAGAAAGTTCATATCTCGTAAATTAGTATTCGGATGATAGATTGCGTACGCACCTGAAAAAATCCCCATGTCAACCACATGAAGCCAGGCGCCATGTTCGGCCTCATCGGCTCGGTTATCATAGACCTGCATTCATCATTTTCCCTTAAACCCCAACATGTCCAGAGTTTTATTTGTGCAGGTAGCAAAACAGTTTATCCAAAAAAAAAAAAAAAGCAAAAGACGAATAAGAATAAATGAAAAATAAATAAAAATAAGAAAAAAAAAGAGAGGAAAGAACAAGACATAACCTTTTCTCTAAGACTGGTTTGATAAATGTTAGCAGGATATAATCCAGTTGGTATTCGAGTTAGGATTTGTTTTAAGAGGTCAATAGTTCGATTCTAAGATACGTACAGTGTGGTGTTCTTCTCATGCTAGGACAGGTCGAATGTCTGGTTTGCGGGGGACATCTTGTTTAGTCACTGCGGAAGTTCCCATCTAATTTAGGAGGTCGCTAGGTTCCTGATTTGAATCATCCACACAGGTTTTTTAAAACTGGGACGATAGAGCTCACAAAGTGAGGATTTCATCTTTTGTTCCAAGATTGATTGCGTAAGAAAAGCTTAGTTCCAGGGGCTGGCAATTTCTCTCCCTGAAGTCATAAAATAATTTAAAGCATGTTTAATATTCATTAGACTTAATGCAAAACAAAATAAATTAATTTCAGGTCCCAAAATCCAAAATTCTATCCAAAACTTCACTTTTTGGGTTTGCGACAGCTTCAACCCAAAACACCAAATTCTGCTCCAAATAAGAATATTCCTTAAAGATTTTTCCACTATTCTATATTTAATCCATTATTAATACATTTGTACAAAGTCTTTAAATAATTTGTTGAATAAGTTAATAATTTATTTATATTTCACAATTTTATAATTTTTAATTTTATTTAAATAGTTTATATTATTTTTATGTTATGTAATATCTTTGCGTTTAAAGTAAAGTTTAATATAAACATTATTTTCATTTAGATAAGATGTGTGATTAGTTTGCCAACTATTTCAACAATCTTGGTGGAGATGGAGATAATCTACCGGATTATCGAAAAATCTTTATGCAGTTGAAGCTTCCCGAATAATTGAATTGTTGTTGCTTAAATTTATATGTATGTTGTATTAATTTTTTATAATCTTCTTGTTAATTTAGTTTCTTTATTGTGAAATATTCTATGTAATATGTGTAGTGTATTTCATCCTATATTTGTAACGTACTCTGTTTAATTAATATTATTTTATATTTAATCATTGTTGTTGCATATTTTATATTTATTTAATTTAAAATAAATATATTTTAATTTATAAATATAAAATATTTTAAATGATTTATTAATATTGAGTTTGAATATTAAAAAATAAAAAAATGTTGAATAGTATTTTTGGGTGATAAATAGTGAAACACAAAAATAGTGTGTAAATAGTCAAAAACCCAAAAATAGCGGAGGATTTGGGTATGAGTCGGAACAACATTTACCTAAAGACTAATGTTTTGGATAGGATTTGGGTATGAGTTGTATATAAATATTTGGTGAACGTATTGGACAATTTGTGGCAGGTATGTTGGTGGAAGCAACGGTGGCTATGGAATATGAAAGCTGTGAAATTTTGTCAGGACCCCCCTGTGATCAGGAAGGTTGCAAATGTCTCGAAAGGAAGTTGCTTGGGATTTGCTGGAGTGCCCAATGCAAATGCTGTCTCTGATATTAGGATTTATATTTTGGCTACATGGCCTTTATATTCCAATAAATTATCACTAATAATTGCTAATATTCTCCAATAACAAGGAAAAGAAAGGACTCTGCATTGCGAAATTCCCTTGAGTTTTAATTTTTTTTGTTAAATTTTTTTAGTTGTAATTCCTCATAGTTTGGTATTAAAAAACTTGCAACAAATGATACATGCAATAATCCTCAAAAGATGCTCCTAGGGTATAGTCCAGTAGATACTCGAGTTAAGATTTGCTCTAAAAAGTCAAGAGTTCGAATTCAGGGACACGCACAATGTGGGTGTTCCTCGCTGCTAGACTGAATGCCTGGTTTGTGGGGAGACATCTTGTATGGGTAACTGCGTAAGATCTCACCCAATCTAAGAAGCCATTGGGCTCCTAATTTACATCCTCCACGCAGCTTTTTGGAGATGAAACAGTCTACGAGGAAGTTCACCTTTTGCTCCAATAATCTTCAAAAGATAGTACAGAAAGGGGAAGGGGACACGATAATTAAGGCCTTTTTAGACACAGAATTATCAAGTGAGAAGGCATTGCACCTTTTCTTATCGTGGCAAATTGCCATTATATGAGACTATGAGGTTTAAAGTATATAATATAAGACATTTAGTGAATAATATGTGGGTAAAAGTTTACTTTTGCACAATGTTTAACCACGTTTGCAGAAATCACAAAGTTATATGTACCTTCACAATCAAGAATTACGTACACATGATTCATCACAAATTTTGTCTTTTGAGAGAAAAGAAGAAAGAAGAACATTTCCATAACTCGGGATCGAATCAGGATCATTTTTTAACGATATAGTTCTCGAAACCATATAAAGTATGACCACGTTACGTGGTTAAACAAACATATAATACACCATCAAGTGCATGAAACACACTTCAAAGTGACTTGTGTGCGTTTTTTTTCATAAAAAAAGATGATGTTTTATAAATGACGAGGCATCTATGAAGAAAAATCTTTAGAAGATGTGTTAAAGATCAAACGGAGAACAAAAAGGAGGTTGCAACTACTAGTGCAAAGGGCAGTAAGGTCTGTGGTTGCAAGTCAAGCTTGGAGGACGTCTGGTGTGGAATGTCTAAGGGATCAGTCAAGCGCAAGAAGTTAAACTCAACTGCAACACTCTGTACACGTAACTCAGACTGCAGGAACTCATTCTCAGCTATAATGACACGCTGCCACGTAGGATAAAAAGCAGTTATTCAGTTAAAAGGCAAGCTAGTTGAGTAGCACGGATTGTTACTAATTAAGAGCATGTGTGTAATTATGTTTCTAGGAGATTCCATTGTTATAGTATAAATAGATGAAGACTTGTACATTGCGGTAATCAATCTCAGTTGTAAAATTCAGCAATAAGAATTTCAGTTTTCCTTCATCTTCTTCATTTTGCTCTCGTTGGTAGTGTTTGGCGCCAATTGCGCAGGTTTAAATTCTTTAGTCTTTTCTTCAAGATTACTTTATTGCTTCATTGTGATTCGATGTATATGTTATTCTCATGTTGTTTGATTGCTTTCAATTGGATTCAATGGCGAGAATTAAGCGTTTTATCATGGTATTAGAGCCATCCTTGATGATTCTGTGTCTGTTCTTGGTTGGCTGATCTTACTTGTTCGTTGTATTCCAAGTTTACAATTTCCTGATCACGTGGTTGCAAATTCAACATTGTTATGACTACTTCGAGTAATCAGAGACCTAATCACCATAAAAGTCAGGAGAGTCCTATGTCGAATCCATTTTATTTGCATCCAAATGATAGTCCTGCTATCATTTTGGCTCAACCGCCGTTAAATCCACATAATTACCATTCATGGAGTAGAATTTTTGAGATGGCAATGCTTATAAAGAACAAAGTTAGGTTTTTAGATGGTTCCATTCCTGCACCACAGCCTAATGACCCACAGTATCAAACTTGGAGACAAGTTAACTCCATGGTTCATTCCTGGATTATGAACTGCGTGTCCCCCTCGATTGCGCAAAGTGTAATGTGGTATGATTCAGCATGTGAAGTTTGGTCTGATCTTAAACTCAGGTATGGCAATGGAGATCCCTATAGGTTATCAGATTTGTTGGAAAATTTTTATGCCGTTAAGCAAGAAACATCTTCAGTCAATGACTATTTCACTAGAATTAAGGTTGTTTGGGAAGAAATGATAGCTCTAAGGCCAGTTCCCAAGTGTGTTTCTATGGGATGTACCTGTGATGTGGCCACAAAAATGCATGCATTTGTTCAAATGATTATGTAATAAAGTGTGTAAAAGGCTTGAATGATGAGTATGAGCCAGTGAAGTCTCAAGTATTTGTTATGACACCACTGCCTGACATTAATACTACATTTTCCATGGCCATTAAGTATGAAAGGAAAGTCACTAATGCACATGGACAAGGCTATTTTGTTAACAATCTCACAACTAAGATGATGGAAGGAAATGATAGTGAGAGTGTGATGGCCAATGCAATGATGTACAGAGGACAAGGAGGCAGTTATAGAAGAGGAAGTGGGAGATTCTTCCCTGAAGAAACCAGAAAACCACAATGTACACATTGTGGAATGGTAGGGCATACGATGGATAGGTGCTATAAGAAGCACAGTTTCTCTCCTGGTTTCAAGTTTAGAAATCATACAAATATGATGGAGGTGGTTGACACTGACATGGAGCATCAGCATCAGGAACATAATGACAAAGCTTATCAGGCACCAACGTTGACTGAAGAACAGACACAAAAACTTCTTAGTTGGTTGAATAGAATTGATGATAACCAACAACCAACAGTGTCTAACACTAGAGTTCAGGGAGATGTCATGTCACCACAGGTTGCTAATGTGAAAGGTAAAGGTTGCACTAGTAATATAACATATGGATTCTTGATTCTGGAGCTGTGCATCATGTTACATATTGCTTTGATCTATTCCATTCCTGTAAAGCCATTGATAACTTCTCAGTTAATCTACCTAACAGCTATTCTGTCATTGCTACACACATTGGCACTGTTATGATCAACATTCTCTTGATTGTACACAATGTGCTATATATTCATGATTTCACTTTCAACTTGTTGTCTCTCAGCAAACTCACACTTGATCCTTCTTTGTCTATAAACTTCTCTGGTAAGTCTTGCTCAATTCAGGATTAGCTATCCCAGATGATGATTGGTTCAGCTGAGAAGAAAGATGGGCTTTACTACTTGCAAGGAAGTGTCATGTCTAATTCACATTCTGCTTTATTTTCCGTCTCCAACATTACTAATCTCTCTAAGACACCTTCTATGCTTTGGCATTACAGGGTTGGGCACTCATCCATGTCAAGAATGAAAGAAGTTTAGAAGCTTGATAACAATGTGTTTGTGATTGAAAATAACCATACTTGTACAATCTTTCCTCTACCTAGACTAAATAAAAGCCCATTTCCTACATCTATATCTGTAACATCCAAGTCATTTGAACTGGTTCATATAGACATATGGGGACCTTATAGACACTACACCATGTATGGTCAGAAATATTTCCTTACAGTAGTTGATTACTTTACACGATATACTTGGATTTACTTGCTCAAAAATAAATCTGATGCCAGAACTGTTACTCAAAGCTTATGTCAATTTGTGTCCACTCAATTTGAAACCAATATCAAAGTTCTGAGAACTGACAATGAGCAAGAGTTTAAAATGGTTTCTTTCTATATGAATAAAGGGATTATACATCAAACTTCATGTCTCAACACTCCACAACAAAATGGAAGTAGTTAAGAGGAAGCATCAACATCGATTAAATGTTGTCAGGGCATTGAGATTCCAAGCAAGTTTACCTATTCAATTCTGGGGGTTTTGTGTTCCGTACGCCGCCCACCTAATAAACATTCTACCAACCCCCTTACTCAAACACACATGCCCCAATGCAAAGTTGTTCAACAACACTCCTTTATACACTGATCTTAAAGTCTTTGGGTGTCTTACTTTTGCCTCAGATACAACACCTCACAACCCCAAATTTGCTCCAAGATCAATTCCTTCTGTTTATCTTGGCTTGCCTCACTCTACTAAAGGCTATGTTCTACTCAATATCAATACTAAAAAGGTCTATGTGTCTAGAGATGTTAAGTTTTTCGAGCATGTCTTTCCTTTCTCCTCTAACACAGTGTCACAGCCAGAGCCCACTTTGTCTCCAATTACTTATCATCCCCAACATATTTCACACCAGATACCTATTGTTAGTGACAGCACTGAGTTTCCATCAGAATTATTGATACTAGATGCATCATTACATTCTCAATCTCATATCATGTCTCACAGTCATCCTCAAGAGCACTCTGGTGATTCTCCTGCAAACAGTATAGAGTGCCCTCAAATTGATGAATCATCTCCTGAGACTCAAGTTAATGAATCTCATATCAAGTTTTATTTTTCCGCTGTGCGTTTTAGCAGTGATCACGTCGATTTCCTAACAGTGGTATCGGAGACTCTTTTTATTCTCGTTTAAATTGATTATATCATGCTTATGTGATTATATGTTTTCTGTTTGAATTCGTATGGCATGATATATGTACAAACCCCAAGTCGGATTTCATATGATAAGAGAAGAATGGTGTTTTTCAATTCATTTTCATGAGATGATTTTTATATGGCAGAATTCGTTTGTCATGTGATGATTAAAACCGAATCTATTTATATTAGATATAAACACACGATATGCCATGATATGTGTAAAACGATATTCGAATCTCATCTGACGAGAGCGGATTGGTGTTTTCAAATGTTTTCATAAGATTTTATAATTCGAGATTGTTATATATGATATAATATTTTCGGTTTTCATGTGATGATCAAAACGATTATGTTTATATCAGATATGAACAACCGATAATAATTCTGTAAGAGTTTATGCATATTCAAAAATAGCTAGATTGTTAATAAGATTAATGATTCTGTTTTAGTGTTTCGAATGGCAAATATCGATTCGATCGATGCTTACGCCCTACAGTTCGTTACCGTGACATTAAGAATGTCAATATATTTATTTGTTATAATATGTTTATGTAAGATATATTATAATTATTTGATGTCATTGCATGGTACATAGCATGGCCTTAGGACCTATGTGATTGACTTAGTCATATTTTTATTTTGGGTTTTCACAGCCTGCGTGCCATTGTTGTTTTTTGTTGTATTTTATTTTACAAGTAGTTTTGTTTTCTTTATTATTGTAATAAATGAAGAATCAAGCTACCAAAGTGGTGATGGCAACACCTACCAAGGACGAGTGGATTCTATGGAGATGGAGGCACGAGCTCAAGATTAGAAGATATGTATCATTGCCTCTCCCTACCGAATTGCACCTTTATCCTTATATGGTTTATGGTATAGATAACGTGTATAGTGCATTTTAGCAAATGTTGTAATATGAAGTTTTTCACATAGAGTTTCCTTTATGATCTTCATTTGATCTCATGAAGATCATATTTAGTTTGGCCATGCTATGTCACGTTTACATATTCATCATTTTGTATGAGATGTGTGAATGATAGATTGTATCTATGCATATAGGATGCTATGATATAATGATATGCAATGCAAGACATAAACTAAGTTGAACCCTCATTAATAATTTAAGTCTTGATGTCATCTATGTTTTAAACACCTATTAAAATTGGGATTGTATTAAAGTAGGTATTGCCAAAGCAATGTGTTTTAAGCATTCCTAGCTACGTAGGATGAGTAATAGTGCTACTCATATGTTTAAAATTGGTTAGACTTAATTGGGCTATCAAAACAGTTTTCACCCCAAAGCATTAGATGGAATCTAACATACAATGATATGTGATTTTATTATTCCATAAATTCTAAGGGTTGCATGAGATTTAATTGGTAAGGACGTTACCTACCTAAATAACTTAATTTTAAGCGTCATGCCAAAGCTGAGTTTAGAATTAAGTCAAATATGGATCTTAGCTCATTAAAATATTTCTTCAGAGGGTTATGTTTTAGTGGGAGTTTTATAAATTTTAACCTCATTATTAACAAAGTGTTACTTTGCATGTTTTGTAGATCAAAAATGGCTGCTAATAACAATTCTACCTTATCACTGCGATCTATCCTTGAGAAGGAAAAACTGAAAGAATGTGGGACTAATTTTGTTGACTGGTTTCGAAACTTGAGAATTGTTCTCAAGAAAGAAAAGAAGCCCTACGTGCTCGATGACCCTGTCCCTGAACCCCCTCTTGCTGATGCTTATGTTGCTTCTAAGAGAAAGAATAAGAAGCATGTGGAAGATTCTAATGACATAGGATGTCTTACGTTAGCAACTATGTGTCCAGGACTTCAGAAGGACCTGGAACACTTAGAGGCTTATGAGATGAGTGTGCATCTCAAACAAGCATTCCAACAACAGGTTAGGCAGGATAGGTTTGACACCGCTGTTGCATTATTTGACTGCAAGATGCCTGAAGGTGAGTGTGTTAGCGCTCATGTTTTGAAGATGAAAGGCTATATAGATCACCTTAAAAGACTCGGATATCCCCTGAGTTTGGAACTGGCCATGGATTTGATCATACACTCTTTACCTAGTAGTTTCTCTCAGTTCGTCATGAACTACAATATGAATAATATGGAACGGTCCATTCCTGAGCTAAATGGTATGCTCAAAATTGCTAAGGGGAATATCAAAAAGCCTACCCAAGTATTGAGTGTCAATATTAAACAAATGAAAAAGAAAGGTAATGGCAAAAGTAAGGCAAAAGGTGACAAAGTTGCAAAAGTTGCAAAGTGGTCAAAGGGACAAACTGAACCAAAAATTGAACCCAAGGCAAAGGTTCCTAAGAAATGGACTTGTTTCCATTGCAACAAGCCTGGCCATTGGAAAAGAAATTGTGATGTTTATTTGGATGAGTTGAAGAAGCTGAAAGGTAGTGCGATTACATCGTCAGGTATTTATGTTATAGAAATTAATTTATCTACTTTTTCTTTCTGGGTATTAGATACTGGATGTAGATCCCATATTTGTACAAATATGTAGGGACTCAAAAGAAGTAGTGTAACGCCCCGACCCGGACAGCGGAATCCGAACCGGTGCACCCGTCGTAGCTTACTGAGAAGACTACAAGACGTCTCATCTCTCGATTTCACATCATCAATGACGTAAGAGAAATAAGCGCGGAAACATGTCTCGTAAATTAAAACCATCAATGCTGTACGTCAAAGACAATGTAAATACTAAAAGAATTGTATATGGTCGCAGCCATCTAAAACCTCAAATAAATTATGGAGCAGAAATATCAAAGCTATCCACATAATGCTCTCTACAAAGTCTAAACATCCCATTCAGCCCACTCGCCGTCGTCCTCAATGAAGATCATATCGTAACTGGGTTCATCTGCAAGATCAAAGGCAGTACCCTTAGCGAAAAACGCTAGCAAGTAACCCCCTTATAAGACATACGGGATCAACACATGGCAAGACATGAGTAATAGATAAACTGAGGGAATTGAGGGGCACATGTCTTGAAACTTTCAAATATATAAGCGGAACATGTAATAAATCAGGTACAGCAACTTGAAACGCAAGTAAGCAATTCGATGTCGATCACATAACATAAACACACATACCACAACGACTCTCGTGATGCATGTCAAATAATGCACTACACTACACAATCACCATATGCATGAGCCATTTCTTTCAATCAATGCAATGCATGACACAATGTCTGGTTCCTAACTCATTTCCTTGTAACGCACCCCGGCTTATATTTCCATCCCGGTTAACATTACAAGCTCGTATGCTCTGTGATGCACCTCGGCTTATATTTCCATCCCGATTAACATCACAGCTCTCGTAAACTCTACAATGCACCTCGGCTTATATTTCCATCCCGATTAACATTGTAGAGGACTTTATACCCTGTAACGCACCCCGGCTTAAATTTCCATCCCGGTTAACGTTACAGTCTTTTGTGCCCTACAGTGCACCCCGACTTAAATTTCCATCCCGGTTAACACTGTAGGTCACCTTCGCAAATCGGTGCCGAAACACCTCTCTTTTCAAAATCATATGCAATGCACGTGCCATGATGCGAGACTCCTTGTTCATTCACATTCCTCAATCACATAGACAATTCACATTCACATGCGCAAGTATAAGTAACACACAAGGGTACACTAGCTATTCATCAACACTTAGCCTCAACTAACTCGTCCACACTTAACCTTGATTCCAAAGTCACAACCAACGAGAGTATCCCTATCTTTCCTTCATTGAACTCTAAGACACCTTGTACGTTCATTTCCTAACCCTCCTAAGTCATTATCGTGAAACTCGGTTCGAGAACCCATTGAAAGCACCAAGGTTGATTCACCATCCTAAGGCATGTTCCCAAGACTTAGGCTACCCTTAGTCAGGTCTTAAGAAGTCTCTAAAGTCACCCAAAGGCTCCCCGAACGTCCCCCTTCCTTCCTCTATTTTCCACAAAATTTCAGGACATCATTCCCTATACATCGATCGATCGATGTCCAACTGGGGACATCGATCTCTCATTTCGATCGATCGATGTCCTTCTGAGGACATCGATCTCTCAGCCTACACCTACATCGATCGATCGATGTCCAACTGGGGACATCGATCTCTCAGCCACTACTACATCGATCGATCGATGTCCAACTGGGGACATCGATCTCTGACATCGATCGATCGATGTCAGTTCTATTCCAGAAATTCTTCTGCGATTTCCTGCAGATCTCAATCAATGTTTCCAATCTCCATCCACCAATTCCAAGCCTAGATTTCCCTACTACAATTTCATGCTTAACATACAGATTAACCGCTATACACATCTCAAGCAAGATTCAAGCCTAGAACTCGATTATCCGACTCTCTCAATCCCAAAAAAAATCCCACCTTTTCCCTTCGTTCAACCGCAACCACGCAATCACATCAAGAAGGGGTTCAAGGGGTAGGGATTTGCATGATTTCACATACTCAACAACAACAACGAATGCTTTTCCAAATACATTGGCCAAATCTCGAAACGAAAGCACATAGATCATAAACAAATAATCAAAGAACGAATCTACTGCATGGTGATCCAATTTGATATCAAAATAGGCCGTTTTCTTTCGCAAAACGTAGGAACTTATAAACAGATTACTTGCCTTTGATTACTCGAAGGAGAAACGAAGAACGGATGAAGACTGGATTGATTCCTGGGGCTTTCTCCTTCTCTTGGGAAACGGCTAGGGTTAAAGGAAAGAGAGCGTCGTTGTTTTCTGTAGAAAACTGACGCTTTGTCAGTTTTTATATGGGAAGGGAAAAGTTTGGTGTTTCTAAATTATATTTTATTTCTTCTTTATCTTAAAGGATAAACTTAATTATTTAATTCTAAATTAATTAAACATAATTAATTTCTAATATTAATTCCCTCATTAATTTCTAATTAATCCTCGTATTAATGCCTAACTTAATTCTCGTTGACCGTCATTAATTTCCGAAAATTCTTCTTCGTCCTTTTAATTACCCTACGGAGGGTGCGGGGCATAACATCCCTCCCCCCTTATAAGAAGTTTCGTCCTCGAAACTGGCGTACCTTATTGGAAGAGGTGTGGATATAACTCTTTCATTTGATCTTCAAGCTCCCACGTGGCTTCGCGCTCCGTATGGTTACTCCATTGAACTTTGATATACGGAATGACGCGCCGGCGTAAGACTTGATCTTTCCTATCCACAATCTTTATTGGATGTTCTTCGTAAGTGACATCTTCTTTCACATCCAATGGTTGAGCTTCAAGGACATGGCTGGGGTCAGGTACGTATCTCCTTAGTTGGGATACATGAAACACGTTATGGACTTGAGACAAATTCGGAGGTAAGGCTAACCGGTAAGCTCTTTCTCCAACCTTGCTCAGCACTTCATAAGGGCCAATGTATCTCGGGCTTAACTTGCCCTTCACTCCAAATCTAGCAACTCCCTTAGTTGGTGAAACTCGTAGGTAGACCTTATCGCCCTCCTCGAACTCCAAGGGTCGCCTCTTTGTGTCAGCCCAACTCTTACTGCGATCTTGAGCCCCTTTGAGTTTCTCCCTTATCACTTTGACCTTCCCAATAGTTTGCTCAACCAACTCGGGTGCAGTGATCGTCCTTTCTCCAACTTCGTCCCAACAAATCGGGGACCTGCACTTACGCCCGTATAGCGCTTCGAATGGCGCCATGCCAATTGCACTGTGATAGCTGTTATTATAGGAGAACTCCATTAACTTCAACATGCTATCCCAGTTTCCTTTAAAGTCTAAGGCGCATGCTCTCAACATGTCCTCCAAGGTCTGGATGGTTCTCTCGGATTGTCCATCCGTTTGCGGGTGGTATGCCGTGCTCATTCTCAACTCTGTACCCATAGCTTTCTGGAACGCCCTCCAGAACTTAGAGGTAAACTTGGGGTCACGGTCTGACACAATGCTGACTGGGACTCCGTGTAGACTTACAATGTTATCCACATATATATTGGAAAGTTTCTCATATGACGTACCATGTGACATAGCTATAAAATGAGCCGTCTTTGTTAAACGGTCTACAATCACCCAGATCATTTCGTTTCCATTACGGGTCTTGGGTAGTCCCATTACGAAGTCCATCGTCACGTGCTCCCACTTCCATTCTGGGATCTCCAGTGGCTTCATCAAACCACCAGGTCGCTGATGTTCCGCTTTGACTTGTTGGCATATCAAACATCTCTCGACATATGCCGCTATTGACCTTTTCATCCCTATCCACCAATAGTTTCTTTTGAGGTCCTTATACATCTTAGTACTTCCGGGGTGGATAGACATCCTTGAGTTATGCGCGTCTTGAAGCAATTCGGCTCGAAGTTCGTCTTTACTGGGTACGCATAACCGATTCTGAAACCATAGACTTCCATCTTCTCGCAATTGGAAATCCTTTACCGGTCCCGTGGGTAATTTGTCGCGGATCTCTTTTAGTGCTAGGTCCTCATACTGTGCCTCTTTGATTCGGTCTACCAAGTATGGGCTGATAGACAAAGCTGTGAGGACATTTGCCACTGAATCCACCAATTCAAGATCAAACTCTTCAATTTCTCTTTCCAATGGAGACTGTCTCGCGTGGCTAGACTTTCTGCTCAACGCGTCCGCCACTCTATTGGCTTTGCCTGGATGGTAGTTGATGGTCAAGTCATAGTCCTTGAGTAACTCTAACCATCTTCTTTGTCTCATATTCAGCTCCTTCTGCGAGAACAAATATTTCAAGCTCTTGTAATCGGTGAATACCGCACACTTCTCTCCATATAGATAGTGTCTCCAGATCTTGAGGGCAAATACTACAGCTGCGAGCTCCAAGTCATGCGTCGGATAGTTCCGTTCATATGGTTTCAGTTGTCTTGACGCGTACGATATGACTCGTTCGTTTTGCATCAAGACACAACCTATAAACAGAGGGTTAGTTTAGGACTTGCATAAGTATATACAATGCTTTAATCGTAATGTTGTACATACCTAGTCCTTTCTTGGACGCATCACTATAGATCACGAAACCGTCGGTGCCGGAAGGTTGTGCCAACACCGGGGCTGTGGTCAATCTCTTCTTGAGCTCAGTAAAGCTCTGCTCGCATTTAGCAGTCCATTCGAATTTAGTCTTCTTCTGAGTAAGTCGACTCAATGGTACCGCTATCGTTGAGAATCCCTCAACAAACTTCCTATAGTAGCCTGCCAAGCCTAGGAAGCTTCTGACTTCGGTCATATTTGTGGGTCTTGGCCATTCAGTGATGGCTTCTATCTTCTTAGGATCAACAGAGATCCCATCTTCAGAAATCACGTGACCAAGGAAGGCTACACTTCTTAGCCAAAATTCACACTTGCTGAATTTAGCATAAAGCTTTTGTTGCCTCAGAATTTGCAACACCACTCTTAAATGTTCAGCATGAGCTTGTTCGTCTGGGGAGTAGACCAAAATGTCATCGATGAAGACCACTACAGATTGGTCCAACTGCTCTCGAAACACAGTGTTCATCAAGTCCATAAAGGCTGCTGGGGCATTAGTTAATCCAAAAGGCATCACCAGAAATTCGTAATGCCCGTATCGAGTCCGAAAAGCAGTCTTAGGGACATCTCCCGCTTTCACAAGTAGTTGATGGTATCCTTGACGAAGGTCGATCTTTGAAAACCAACGAGCTCCTTTTAGTTGGTCAAATAAGTCCTCTATCCTTGGCAAAGGATATTTGTTCTTGATGGTAGTCTTATTCAACTCCCGATAATCGATGCATAACCTCATGCTGCCATCTTTCTTCTTTACGAATAGAACTGGAGCTCCCCAAGGTGATACACTGGGGCGTATCAATTTCTTGTCCAACAATTCCTGAAGTTGGCCCTTTAACTCCTTGAGTTCAGCCGGAGCCATTCTGTAAGGTGCCTTAGATATAGGCTCGGCTCCCGGGATCAAGTTGATCTCAAACTCCACCTCCCTCGTTGGTGGTACTCCCGGTAGGTCGTCCGGAAATACGTCCTTGAACTCATTTATTACCGGTATTTGGTCCATGGAGGGAACCTCCTGCTTCGCATCTAGTGCATACACCATAAATCCCTCAGCTCCCTTTTGTAAGGCTTTAAAGGCCTTGATCGCCGTCATGTATATCTTCTTTGGGGCTTTGGTTATCTTAGTATTTCCTTGCACCAAGACGTCATTCATCTCAGGGTCCTTGAGGGTCACTCGCTTGAGTCTGCAGTCGATGTTGGCATGATTCTTGGTCAACCAATCCATGCCCAATATTATGTCAAAGTCCTTCATTGGAATTGGGACTAAGGTCACTGGGTAGAGTTTCCCCTCTAATTCCAAATCACAATGCTTGTACTGATGGTGAGAAATCAGTACTTGTTCTCCTGCTGCCTGTACCCTATATGGGTTCTCAAGCCATTCGGGTAGACAGTCGAGTCCTTTGGCGAATCGCTTAGAAATGAAACAGTGGCTAGCGCCACTATCAAATAACACGTTTGCAGGCACGTTGTTAACTAAGATCACACCTAA
>AP025052.1:24182909-24274488 GCA_036186865.1 Eustoma russellianum | reverse complement strand
CCCCTCTAATTCCAAATCACAATGCTTGTACTGATGGTGAGAAATCAGTACTTGTTCTCCTGCTGCCTGTACCCTATATGGGTTCTCAAGCCATTCGGGTAGACAGTCGAGTCCTTTGGCGAATCGCTTAGAAATGAAACAGTGGCTAGCGCCACTATCAAATAACACGTTTGCAGGCACGTTGTTAACTAAGATCACACCTATCATGAACGTGCAGCACATAAAGGTTTCATATAAAACATATTGAATCATCCACTTAAAAAGGCTAAAATTTCAACTTAAGCTGCTATTATTAAACTTAAGTCGTACCTGTCACGACGTTTGCATCCTCCTGGACTTCAGCGTCAGTCATCGCGTGAACTCTCGCATTGGGCCTACCTTTCTGCTGTGGGACTGGCCCTGCCCCGGCTTGTGGTTTAGGGTTCCACTCGGGACAGTCTCTGATTCTATGGCCTGTCTTTCCACACTTGAAACATGCACCGCTAACTTTCCAACATTCGCCCACATGTCTTTTCTGGCAGTGTGGGCACTCTGCAGGTGCTTGGCTATTCTGCTGGTTCTGTTGCGGCGCCCTTTGAACTGGCCCCGCTTGCCCCTTTCTGGGGATCTTGACCCAACGTCCGGGTCTACTTCCGCTTGATTCTACTCTCGGCCTCTTGCTCGACTCCTCTCGGGCCTCTCGGGGCTGTGACCTACGCATGTCACTCTCCACTCGGTAACATGCGTCCAGCATTTCCTCAAAAGTCTTCAAACTCGACCCCGCTATTGCAGTCCGAATGCTGGGATTCAGTCCTTCCTCAAATTTTAGCATTTTCATTCGGTTGTTTTCCAGTACCAAGGGCGTGAACTTACCCAAGGCATGAAACCTGTCTGCGTAGTCCGAGATAGTCATCCTTCCTTGCTCAAATCTATCAAACTGCCTCATCTTTTCCAATACGGCAGTCTCAGGCATGTAATAATCTTTGTAGGCCTTCACAAACTGACTCCACTGGATGGGAGGAGTCATCTTGGGCAGGATGCCGTTCCACCATGCATTCGCCCTGCCAGTCAGAAAAGGTGTGGCTACATCCACCTTGTGCTCTTCAGGCACTTGTACGAGCTTGAAGCATTTCTCTATCTCAACAAGCCAAAACCCAGCCACCTCAGGATCAGTTGTCCCTTCGAAATTTGGGGCATGCATCTTGCGCATCTCCCCAATATAATACCTGATGCCGTGCTGTGGCGGCGGTGGCGGAGGTTGCTGCGGTTGTTGCTGCTGCTGAGCAACTCCTTGGGCTATCACAGTGATAGCATCAATCAGTGCTTGGGGTACTAGGACTGGAGGTGGTGGTGGTGGAGGGTCATTGTTCCCATTGCCACCATTTCCTTGATTGTCTCTTCTGGGAGGCATTTTCTGCAAGATCACGTCATTAGTGTCGAGCAGTTCTAAAATAAACGTGAGATCCATAAGGGGTACAAGGCGTAGTTCATGGGTTAAAACAATTACATTTTATTTGATTTCCCTAATCGCGCTCGTACACACACCCATCCCAGATCAAGCTTAAATCTAAGATTGCATACTTAGACTTAAAGATCAACTTAAGGTAAAGATCATAACTTAAGACTCTACATGTCATAACCTAGGTCTCCGAGGTAGATCTGAAGCCTAGGCTCTGATACCACCTGTAGCGCCCCGACCCGGACAGCGGAATCCGAACCGGTGCACCCGTCGTAGCTTACTGAGAAGACTACAAGACGTCTCATCTCTCGATTTCACATCATCAATGACGTAAGAGAAATAAGCGCGGAAACATGTCTCGTAAATTAAAACCATCAATGCTGTACGTCAAAGACAATGTAAATACTAAAAGAACTGTATATGGTCGCAGCCATCTAAAACCTCAAATAAATTATGGAGCAGAAATATCAAAGCTATCCACATAATGCTCTCTACAAAGTCTAAACATCCCATTCAGCCCACTCGCCGTCGTCCTCAATGAAGATCATATCGTAACTGGGTTCATCTGCAAGATCAAAGGCAGTACCCTTAGCGAAAAACGCTAGCAAGTAACCCCCTTATAAGACATACGGGATCAACACATGGCAAGACATGAGTAATAGATAAACTGAGGGAATTGAGGGGCACATGTCTTGAAACTTTCAAATATATAAGCGGAACATGTAATAAATCAGGTACAGCAACTTGAAATGCAAGTAAGCAATTCGATGTCGATCACATAACATAAACACACATACCACAACGACTCTCGTGATGCATGTCAAATAATGCACTACACTACACAATCACCATATGCATGAGCCATTTCTTTCAATCAATGCAATGCATGACACAATGTCCGGTTCCTAACTCATTTCCTTGTAACGCACCCCGGCTTATATTTCCATCCCGGTTAACACTGTAGGTCACCTTCGCAAATCGGTGCCGAAACACCTCTCTTTTCAAAATCATATGCAATGCACGTGCCATGATGCGAGACTCCTTGTTCATTCACATTCCTCAATCACATAGACAATTCACATTCACATGCGCAAGTATAAGTAACACACAAGGGTACACTAGCTATTCATCAACACTTAGCCTCAACTAACTCGTCCACACTTAACCTTGATTCCAAAGTCACAACCAACGAGAGTATCCCTATCTTTCCTTCATTGAACTCTAAGACACCTTGTACGTTCATTTCCTAACCCTCCTAAGTCATTATCGTGAAACTCGGTTCGAGAACCCATTGAAAGCACCAAGGTTGATTCACCATCCTAAGGCATGTTCCCAAGACTTAGGCTACCCTTAGTCAGGTCTTAAGAAGTCTCTAAAGTCACCCAAAGGCTCCCCGAACGTCCCCCTTCCTTCCTCTATTTTCCACAAAATTTCAGGACATCATTCCCTATACATCGATCGATCGATGTCCAACTGGGGACATCGATCTCTCACTTCGATCGATCGATGTCCTTCTGAGGACATCGATCTCTCAGCCTACACCTACATCGATCGATCGATGTCCAACTGGGGACATCGATCTCTCAGCCACTACTACATCGATCGATCGATGTCCAACTGGGGACATCGATCTCTGACATCGATCGATCGATGTCAGTTCTATTCCAGAAATTCTTCTGCGATTTCCTGCAGATCTCAATCAATGTTTCCAATCTCCATCCACCAATTCCAAGCCTAGATTTCCCTACTACAATTTCATGCTTAACATACAGATTAACCGCTATACACATCTCAAGCAAGATTCAAGCCTAGAACTCGATTATCCGACTCTCTCAATCCCAAAAAAAATCCCACCTTTTCCCTTCGTTCAACCGCAACCACGCAATCACATCAAGAAGGGGTTCAAGGGGTAGGGATTTGCATGATTTCACATACTCAACAACAACAACGAATGCTTTTCCAAATACATTGGCCAAATCTCGAAACGAAAGCACATAGATCATAAACAAATAATCAAAGAACGAATCTACTGCATGGTGATCCAATTTGATATCAAAATAGGCCGTTTTCTTTCGCAAAACGTAGGAACTTATAAACAGATTACTTGCCTTTGATTACTCGAAGGAGAAACGAAGAACGGATGAAGACTGGATTGATTCCTGGGGCTTTCTCCTTCTCTTGGGAAACGGCTAGGGTTAAAGGAAAGAGAACGTCGTTGTTTTCTGTAGAAAACTGACGCTTTGTCAGTTTTTATATGGGAAGGGAAAAGTTTGGTGTTTCTAAATTATATTTTATTTCTTCTTTATCTTAAAGGATAAACTTAATTATTTAATTCTAAATTAATTAAACATAATTAATTTCTAATATTAATTCCCTCATTAATTTCTAATTAATCCTCGTATTAATGCCTAACTTAATTCTCGTTGACCGTCATTAATTTCCGAAAATTCTTCTTCGTCCTTTTAATTACCCTACGGAGGGTGTGGGGCATAACAAGTAGGATGCTGAATAAGGGCGAAGTGGACCTACGTGTTGGCAATAGAGCAAGAGTTGATGCTATAGTTGTAGGGACTTATGAGCTTGTCTTACCCAATGGGCTTTTGTTAGTTTTAAACAATTGCTTTTATGTTCCTACTATGAGTAGGAAAATTATTTCAGTATCTGTTTTGGGTGATGAAGGTTATTCATTTTTAATTAAAAATAAGAAATGTTCTATTTTTGATAAAAATGACTTGCTTTATAGTATTGCAAGTAGTTATAATGGCATTTATGTCCTTAAACTCGATGATTCCTGTAGGATCTGCAAGGCACCACTAGAAGGGGGGGTTGAATAGATGGTGCGGAAAATACGGTTTTTAAAATTTCTTTAATCCTAACCAATTCAAGTTCTGAAAACAGATTCTGTTTTCAGGACCAGTTTTAAAACGATTTTAAAACTAGGTTAGAGGTCTCCAAAAATTATGAAATTTTGAGAGAACTTAGCCTCAGATGTTATGAGGGTCCCCTAAAAATTTCAAATCAAAATTCAACCTTTAACCCCTTCAAAAACCGTTGGCACTCAGATTGTGCAAATCTGCCAGAACCGGTAGATGGTTTTGAAAAATTAATTCCTATTTGTGTGGATGTCCAAATGATCTGAAAATTTGACCAATAACTCTTCACACACTATATTTAAATGGGTTGAAACAGTTTTTGAAAATTCTTTTGGGAAGTAGGTCAAATACACCCAAAGTCTCAACCTTTGCAAGTCTGAAAATCAGACTGCACTAGTCTCAGAACTTTTGATGTTTGAATGACTTATACTTGTCCAAAAGGGTTAAAACTTGTGCCAAATTAACCCTAGAACGTTTATGTATGTTTCTGAAAATTTTTATAATTTTTAGAAAACGTTTACTATTTTTGCGAACGTGAAAAATATGAGTAAACAGCGCAGAAACTGACACGTAAATGCTGAAAGTAAATTGCACCAAGAATTTTATACTGGTTCGGTTATAAACAACCTACTCCAGTCTTCAAGGAACACCCTCCTTGGTTCACACTAATCACACAACTCAAAAACACCTTACCACAGGGTTGATGGAGTTACACACCAACTCCAACCCTTTACAAACCTTGTATGTTCAATACAATGTGCACGAACACCACCACCTCGCAAGAATGAAGATTGATCACACCTTGATCAATCTTTTACAAAGATATATGAATGGTGGTTTATCTCAAGCCTATTCAAGATTGAAAGAATATGAATACAATAGGCTTACAAGAAGAAAGAAAGAAAGAGAGAATGTAGAAGAAGAACTAGGCTTTTGATCACTTTGATTTTGCAATGCTTGGCCTTGTTTTTGTTTGTTCTTCTCTTCCTCCCTTATAGGTCCAGCCGTCCCCCTTGAGTCACTCCCCTCTCTTGAAAATTTCCTTTTAATTGCTTGGGAGAGTGTAAAACATCATGGTGACAATGTTTTGCTTACTTGGCATCACTCCATTGGACCATCATTTAGTCATTGCTTACTTGGCACCTTTTGATTGGCTCAATGTTGTCACCATAATGACATGGAAATAATCTGAGATTAACACTTTAAACATGTGCCAATATCAATCATAAAATCATACCATAAGTCACAAATTTCATCATATAATGCAAGACAATAAAATCCTTCCAAATTAGTCCATTAAATCGCCCATGGTAGCTTTCTTGCCATGCTGAAAATTCAGCATGTGCAACCTTCCTTTTCTTTCAAAATAATACCAATTATGCTTTGATTTTTCATCATAAAACTGAATCAACAATACATGGTAAGTCTTGCTATCAATTGAGAAGTGAACTTGGACACAAAAAGAGAGTCACATTCGGCCACAACATCTTCACACATGCTGAAAAATTTCAGCATGTGTGATATAAAGAATATCACACTTAATAACCTTACATACAATTCAAATCATTTCCATAACTCCTTTGATTTATCCTTTAGTGAAAAATTGACAAATTATCTTCCTTAAGGGTGAAGATTTCGCCCACTAGGTATGTGACATGCTGAAGTTTTCAGCATGTGACATAAGAGAGGTATATGTTGAAAACTTACCTTTTGTAGCTTCTCTCTTTGATTCATCAACATTGTATGATTGATCCTTGACCAATCAACATGCCAACAAGGCTCCACATGTGCTCCAATTCAGCTGTAGGTGGCGTTGAGTATGTATATACATGTGCTGAAATTTATTTTTGCTAACTTTGAAAAATAGTGCACATTTAATAATACACACATGTAATATTCCAATCAGCCCTTAATTTAATTTTCTAGAACACTTTAAGATGTATATTATATGTAAAAAGTGTCTAGATACGTGTCACATGATGTTCAAGAAAAACGTTCCATGTCATGTGCGTAGAAAACCGAATTTTCGATATTTATCGATTACCCGATTTTTCTCTAATTTAAATTCCAACTTTTGCACATGCTATATATATTATGTTATACATAATATATATAATATATACTTTAAATTTCAGCACTTGGCTGATTTAAAGTGGTACCATAAACATGTGACAAAATTAAAATTGGAATCATCACATTTTGGCCTAAATGTGGGGTGATTTGTGTGTGCCAACATGGAAAGTATTTTTGCCTGATTTTTCAGTGTATGGCACGAAATTTCCATCAATTTTTGATGTATATGGGCTGGCCATTTGTTTATGGCAAGTACGTGGCACGTTGGCGAAGTTTCGGTATTCGCCCGATACGACAAATTTCGGTTTAGAACCTTTTATCGTGTCGTATTTAATTTGTCATCACCATATCTTATATCATATGATATAAGATCTGAATATACTCATAAATATGAGTTAAGTATAGTGGTGTGACGTAAACGTACGTTCGTAAGATATATAACGTGTCGATAGTACGTTGGAATACATGTGTATGTGCCTTTTATAAAAAACTGAAAATATAGTATATATATATGTATAAAACGTGTGAAGTGAATGTGGGGAGGAGGAGAGGACTTTCCTTCCATAGCCATGTTGCCTTTATGCCTTTTCCAAATGCATCTTCCTTTAATGAACTACTTAGTTTATTAAACTAAGTACTTCACTTAATGAACTACTTTAGTTCATTAATTGTGGCACCTGAAAATAGTATAAACTCAACAAATGTTCGCCATATGATGTAAGCTTTAATGCTTCATGGCTCGTTAGTCCGGCAACATTATATATAAGCTTGATAAGGCAAGTAATGACAAGTTATCATGCACACATGTCTATATATCATGCACGTTTTATCTTATGCTCGTTTTTGTGCACATTTAAATCATGCATTTGAAAATCACTCAAACCCCTTTTTCTCTACAATCTCCCCCTTTTGATGATTTTCAAAATAACCTATACTCATGATTTAAATCCTATCGCTCCCCCTTCAATCATGCATAAAATCAAAACTTGAATTTTAAATTTCGAGTCGCTCCCCCTTAATTTATGCAATTAGTCTTTCTCTCTCCCCCTTAAATCATGCTTTCTCTCCCCCTTTATTTTGAAAAGTAAATCAAAAGATGCCTGAAAAAAAATCATGCATTTCATATAACGTGTGTTCGTAAGAGTTATTTATTCAACCCTTTGAAAATGTCCCTTTTGGTACCCAAATTTGGGTGACCTTTCTAGGTCTTCCAAAAGGTGAGAATGAAACATAGTATCCGTTGGGGGCAAATGCGTTTGGCCTTTGGCCAAGGACTCCTTTATACGCATTATATGTATGACGCTTTGGATATGTCCTTGTGTTTGTATGCATAGCGCGTGGATGGATTGAATGCCGTGTATGCATCACTCTTTTCTTTTCATATCTATATGGTATAACATTGTATTTCGCATGATATGATGAAGAAGTGGGGCGTGATGAGGGAATATGCAATTTTCGCGTCATCTTAGACGCCACTTGAGGCTTTGGGGTGTCTACTTTCTTAGACATAACAAAATTTGTTGGTTTGGTTGATACTTCATTTGTATCAATGTATCCCAACCCCGTTTTATCACTGTCATGCTTTTGTGATGATATGATGCGATGCAGCATGTTTGACCCTGTATCGAATTGTTTCATCATTTTCTCTAGGTCTGTATTCCTTGATTTCAAATTTGAAATCTCGGATTTCATTTCATTGTTTTGAGAGGTTAATGATGAGATCTCAGTTTTTAATGCAGTGATGACACATGAAGACTCTTTCTTTGAATCGCTTAATTGAGCGACAAGATTTTCGTTAGAAGATTCTAACAGTTTCTTGTCTTCAATTAATCGTTTCTTTTCTTTTGCAAGAGTCTTTGAAAATTTATGCAATTCTAAATATTGACTAAATAAATCATCATATGAACATTCAGAATCGGAATCAGAGTCAGAAGATACCTCATTTGATGCTTTAGATGTAAAGCATGCTTGTGCCTTGTGTTCTTCCGTATCGTCAGTCTCAGAATCCGATGTGTCACTCCAAGTGGAGGCTTTAAATGCTCTTCTCCTTTGCTTAGGTTCTGAGACGAGTCTATTCTTGTTCCAATCCTTGTCAGGGTATTTGTTTGTTTGTTTTTCTTTATTAGGGCAGTCATATGATAGATGTCCAAGTTTGCCGCATTCATAGCACTTTATTTCTTTATTTTTATTTTTATGATCCTTACATGAGGTGGACTTATGTTTAATCGATTTTCTCAATATTTTTCTTAATCTCTTAGCCATTGTGATTAAGTCCTCGTCATCGGAATCTGTATCACTATCATCTACGACGTATTCATTTGATTTAAATGCTATGGCCCTATCATTATTAGAAATAGACTCAGAGTGTCTTAAAGCAAGTTTGTTTTCATATACCTTAAGTGATCCGATTAGTTCTTCCATTTTAATTGATTTGGTCTCTTTACTTTCTTCTATGGCCGTTACTTTAGGGTCCCATTCAGAAGGAAGGCTTCGTAGAACTTTCTGCACCTTTTCCTGCGTAGTAAAAGCCTTACCAAGAGACTCAAGAGAGTTGTAGATGTTAGTCAAACGAAGATCCATATCTACAATAGACTCATTGGGCAATAATTTAAAAGACTCAAGTGTGGACATGAGCATGTTAATTTTAGACTCCTTTACTTGGCTAGTCCCTTCATGTTTCATTTCAAGAATATGCCACATCTCTTGAGCACTAGAACAATTTGACACGTAACTAGCCTCACTTTTACTTAGGCCATTTAATAATAGTTGCATGGCTTTAGCATTCATGCTAAGTTTCTTTTTATCATCACTTGTATATTCTTGTCTAGTTTTAACGACTTCTAATGTGACTCCGTCTACAATGGACAACTTAGATGGAACAAAAGGACCATCTTCTACAATGGACCAAAGATCAATGTCTATTGCCATAAAGAAGAGTTTCATTCTTACCTTCCATTGAATGAAAGACTCACCGTCAAAAAGAGGAGGCCTTATGGTTGACATTCCTTCTTGCACGGTTGTGGTTGCCATCTCACTGAATCGTTGGATTCTTTGAAGTGAGTGTTCCTGCGCTCTGATACCAATTGTAGGATCTGCAAGGCACCACTAGAAGGGGGGGGGGGGTTGAATAGATGGTGCGGAAAATACGGTTTTTTAAAATTTCTTTAATCCTAACCAATTCAAGTTCTGAAAACAGATTCTGTTTTCAGGACCAGTTTTAAAACGATTTTAAAACTAGGTTAGAGGTCTCCAAAAATTATGAAATTTTGAGAGAACTTAGCCTCAGATGTTATGAGGGTCCCCTAAAAATTTCAAATCAAAATTCAACCTTTAACCCCTTCAAAAACCGTTGGCACTCAGATTGTGCAAATCTGCCAGAACCGGTAGATGGTTTTGAAAAATTAATTCCTATTTGTGTGGATGTCCAAATGATCTGAAAATTTGACCAATAACTCTTCACACACTATATTTAAATGGGTTGAAACAGTTTTTGAAAATTCTTTTGGGAAGTAGGTCAAATACACCCAAAGTCTCAACCTTTGCAAGTCTGAAAATCAGACTGCACTAGTCTCAGAACTTTTGATGTTTGAATGACTTATACTTGTCCAAAAGGGTTAAAACTTGTGCCAAATTAACCCTAGAACGTTTATGTATGTTTCTGGAAATTTTTATAATTTTTAGAAAACGTTTACTATTTTTGCGAACGTGAAAAATATGAGTAAACAGCGCAGAAACTGACACGTAAATGCTGAAAGTAAATTGCACCAAGAATTTTATACTGGTTCGGTTATAAACAACCTACTCCAGTCTTCAAGGAACACCCTCCTTGGTTCACACTAATCACACAACTCAAAAACACCTTACCACAGGGTTGATGGAGTTACACACCAACTCCAACCCTTTACAAACCTTGTATGTTCAATACAATGTGCACGAACACCACCACCTCGCAAGAATGAAGATTGATCACACCTTGATCAATCTTTTACAAAGATATATGAATGGTGGTTTATCTCAAGCCTATTCAAGATTGAAAGAATATGAATACAATAGGCTTACAAGAAGAAAGAAAGAAAGAGAGAATGTAGAAGAAGAACTAGGCTTTTGATCACTTTGATTTTGCAATGCTTGGCCTTGTTTTTGTTTGTTCTTCTCTTCCTCCCTTATAGGTCCAGCCGTCCCCCTTGAGTCACTCCCCTCTCTTGAAAATTTCCTTTTAATTGCTTGGGAGAGTGTAAAACATCATGGTGACAATGTTTTGCTTACTTGGCATCACTCCATTGGACCATCATTTAGTCATTGCTTACTTGGCACCTTTTGATTGGCTCAATGTTGTCACCATAATGACATGGAAATAATCTGAGATTAACACTTTAAACATGTGCCAATATCAATCATAAAATCATACCATAAGTCACAAATTTCATCATATAATGCAAGACAATAAAATCCTTCCAAATTAGTCCATTAAATCGCCCATGGTAGCTTTCTTGCCATGCTGAAAATTCAGCATGTGCAACCTTCCTTTTCTTTCAAAATAATACCAATTATGCTTTGATTTTTCATCATAAAACTGAATCAACAATACATGGTAAGTCTTGCTATCAATTGAGAAGTGAACTTGGACACAAAAAGAGAGTCACATTCGGCCACAACATCTTCACACATGCTGAAAAATTTCAGCATGTGTGATATAAAGAATATCACACTTAATAACCTTACATACAATTCAAATCATTTCCATAACTCCTTTGATTTATTCTTTAGTGAAAAATTGACAAATTATCTTCCTTAAGGGTGAAGATTTCGCCCACTAGGTATGTGACATGCTGAAGTTTTCAGCATGTGACATAAGAGAGGTATATGTTGAAAACTTACCTTTTGTAGCTTCTCTCTTTGATTCATCAACATTGTATGATTGATCCTTGACCAATCAACATGCCAACAAGGCTCCACATGTGCTCCAATTCAGCTGTAGGTGGCGTTGAGTATGTATATACATGTGCTGAAATTTATTTTTGCTAACTTTGAAAAATAGTGCACATTTAATAATACACACATGTAATATTCCAATCAGCCCTTAATTTAATTTTCTAGAACACTTTAAGATGTATATTATATGTAAAAAGTGTCTAGATACGTGTCACATGATGTTCAAGAAAAACGTTCCATGTCATGTGCGTAGAAAACCGAATTTTCGATATTTATCGATTACCCGATTTTTCTCTAATTTAAATTCCAACTTTTGCACATGCTATATATATTATGTTATACATAATATATATAATATATACTTTAAATTTCAGCACTTGGCTGATTTAAAGTGGTACCATAAACATGTGACAAAATTAAAATTGGAATCATCACATTTTGGCCTAAATGTGGGGTGATTTGTGTGTGCCAACATGGAAAGTATTTTTGCCTGATTTTTCAGTGTATGGCACGAAATTTCCATCAATTTTTGATGTATATGGGCTGGCCATTTGTTTATGGCAAGTACGTGGCACGTTGGCGAAGTTTCGGTATTCGCCCGATACGACAAATTTCGGTTTAGAACCTTTTATCGTGTCGTATTTAATTTGTCATCACCATATCTTATATCATATGATATAAGATCTGAATATACTCATAAATATGAGTTAAGTATAGTGGTGTGACGTAAACGTACGTTCGTAAGATATATAACGTGTCGATAGTACGTTGGAATACATGTGTATGTGCCTTTTATAAAAAACTGAAAATATAGTATATATATATGTATAAAACGTGTGAAGTGAATGTGGGGAGGAGGAGAGGACTTTCCTTCCATAGCCATGTTGCCTTTATGCCTTTTCCAAATGCATCTTCCTTTAATGAACTACTTAGTTTATTAAACTAAGTACTTCACTTAATGAACTACTTTAGTTCATTAATTGTGGCACCTGAAAATAGTATAAACTCAACAAATGTTCGCCATATGATGTAAGCTTTAATGCTTCATGGCTCGTTAGTCCGGCAACATTATATATAAGCTTGATAAGGCAAGTAATGACAAGTTATCATGCACACATGTCTATATATCATGCACGTTTTATCTTATGCTCGTTTTTGTGCACATTTAAATCATGCATTTGAAAATCACTCAAACCCCTTTTTCTCTACAATTCCAATGACGGTAATATTTATAACATATCTTCAAAGAGAACTAATCTAAATGAATTAAACCTTACATATTTGTGCATGGTCGCCTTAGCCATATAAATGAGAAGCACGTATCCAAACTCCATCAAGATGGACTATTAGATTCATTTGATTTTGAATCATTTGAAAATTGCGAGTCTTGTTTGCTTGGAAAGATGACAAAGGCCCCTTTTACTGGACATAGTGAAAGGGCTAATGACTTATTGCCCTTAGTTCATACAGATGTATGCGGCCCAATCAACATTAGTGCTAGAGGAAAATTTCAGTATTTCATAACTTTTACTGATGATTTCAGTAGGTATGACTATGTCTACCTAATGAAAAATAAGCATGAGTCTTTTGAAATGTTTAGAACGTTTCAAAATGAAGTATAAAATCAATTTGATAAGACAATTAAAACGCTTCGCTCAGATCCAGGTGGTGAATATTTGAGCCAAGAATTTAATATCTAAGAAATTATGGAATTGTTTCATAGTTGACTCCTCCAGGAACTCCACAATGGAATTTTGTTTCTGAAAGGAGAAATCGAACTTTATTAGATATGGTTCGATCTATGATGGGTCAATGAGATCTTCCTTTATCTTTTTAGGGTTATACATTGGAGATAACTGCATTCATTTTGAACCGCGTACCATCTAAAGCGGTTGAAAAGACACCATATGAGATATGGACTGGTAAGACACCCACTTTGTCTTTTCTTAAGATTTGGGGTTGTGAAGCTTATGTGAAAAGATTAGTGTCAGATAAGCTAGATCCAAAGTCTATCAAATGTATTTTTGTGGGGTACCCTAAGGAAACTAAAGAATACTATTTCTGTATTCCCTCAGAGAACAAAGTGTTTGTTGCTCGAAATGAAATATTTTTAGAAAATGAGTTTCTCTCTAAGAGAACTAGTGGGACTATGGTACAACTTGAGAAAACTCAAGTTCCACAAGATATCTTTGAACCGTCTTTAGAAACAATTTCAGAACCACAAACAATTGTGGGGCCTAAAAATGTAACATAAGTCCAACACAGATCTGATAGGATACATCGTCATCTAGAGAGATATGGATTTCCTGTGACTGATGATAGTGAGGTTATGCTCATAGATCAAGATGAGCCTACTACCTATCAAGAAGCTGTTTCGGGTCCAGATTCAGATAAATGGCTTAGAGACATGAATTCTGATATGTAATCCATGTTTGATAACCATGCTTGGTCTTTAATTGATCCTCCAGAGGGTATTAAGACTATTGGTTGCAAATGAGTTTTCAAGAAGAAAACTGGTATGGATGGAAATATGCAAACCTACAAAGAAAGGTTTGTTGCTAAAGGTTTTAAGCAAACTCATGGTATAGACTATGATGAAACCTTTTCACCAGTTGCTATGCTTAAGTCTATTAGAATTCTCCTTGCCATTGCAGCATACTATGATTAGGAGATATGACAAATGGATGTCAAAACTGCTTTCCTTAATGGAAATTTACTTGAGGATGTGTACTTGACACAACCTGAGGGTTTTGTAAATCCTGAGAATTCAAAGAAGGTTTGCAAGCTTCAAATATCCATCTATGGATTGAAGCAAGCATCTCGAAGCTGTAATCTTCGTTTTGATGAAACAGTTAAGAACTTTGGTTTCATCAAGCATGAAGATGAACCTTGTGTTTACAAGATGGTTAGTGGGAGTGCATTAGTGTTTCTGGTCGTATATATGGATGACATATTGCTTATTAGGAATGATATCCCTATCTTGCAAAAGGTTAAGGCTTGGTTAGGGGATTCCTTCTCAATGAAAGACTTGGGTGAGGCTACCTATATCTTTGGTATCAAGATCTATAGAGATAGATCTAAAAGGATAATAGGCTTGAGTTAAAAGTACATATATAGATAAAATGTTGAAGAGGTTCAACATGCAAGAGTCCAAGAAAGGATTCCTTCCTATGTATCATGGCATTCATCTTAGCAAGAATCAATGTCCTCGGACATGTGATGAGCGAGATCGAATGAACACAATTCCTTATGCTTCTGATATAGGGTAAATCATGTATGTCATGTTATGTACTAGACTAAACGTCTCATATTCATTGAACACAACAAGTAGTTTTCAAACTGACCTCGGTGAAGGCCACTAGACAGCTGTCAAGAATATTCTTAAGTACCTCAGAAGGACTAAAGACGTATTCTTGGTTTATGGAGGTTTGGATGATGAGTTAATTGTAAATGGTTACATAGATGCTAGTTTTCAAACTGACATAGATGGTTTCAGATTGCAGTCTGATTTCGTATTTACATTGAATGGTGGAGCTGTTAGTTGGAAGAGTTAAAAACAAAGCATTGTGGCTGATTCTACAACAGAGGATGGGTATATAGCAGCATCAGATGCAGCTACAGAAGCAGTTTGGTTGAAGAAATTCATCATTGAGCAATGAGTGGTACCTAACATTGCAAATCCTGTGGACATTTATTGTGACAATAATGGTGCCATAGCACAAGCAAAAGAGCCTAGGTCTCATCAGAGATCTAAACATATACTCAGGTGCTACCATCTCATTCGAGACATCATCGATAGAGGAGATGTTAAGATATGCAAAGTTGACACAAACGATAACATAGCGGATCCATTGACTAAGCCTCTCTCACGGGTGAAGCATGATCAGCACACTAGATCTATGGGTCTCAGATATTTGTAGGCCTAGTGCAAGTGGGAGATTGTTAGTGTATGTGTGATAGGCCATGATTTGGATGTTTATGTTATACATTTATTATTAATAAAAAGGTTTTTATTATTATTATTATTATTATTATTATTATTATTATTGGTTAGTATGTTACACAATTATGATATATGTCCCTGGTTCATTATTGTTATAGAGATAAAATAATTTATAACCAGTATGAGTATTGATTTAATAATCATGAGATGATTATGGTGATACAAATCAGATACTTGTTAGAGAACAGTGTATTGGATATACCCATCATGAGATTACTACATGGATTAGCATCATAAGTAAATCTCATGGTAGTCATGTTTTAATCCATAGACTTGAGATTGTCATAGTTTCCAACATAAGGACTGTTATATTTTGACATGATCTAACGTTATCCATAACTGGATAATAATAAAGGTCATGATTGAGTATGATAGAAATTATGTAGAAGATATTGAACAATCAAGATAAAATTTGTCTCTCTCTTTTGAGAGATATCTTTGGGCCCCTCGATTAGTGAGACTGTGATATGCATGACCGTGTTCAGATGAATTGATAGTGTGATCAATATCATTTGTTTTACCAGTCTACTTAGAGATCGAGTAATCATATGTTTGAACAATATAAGTATGACGATGACCGTGACTTATGTTCAAACTAGATATCGTGTGACGAAAGGATTAATGCATGCACTATTATTAGGCTTGTTCGACTTTATTCATATTAATTGGATAGTTGTAATGTCTTGCTAGAGACCAATTACGGCTTGTTGGTTTAATGAAGATTTAATTGATTGCCAATTAATATGGGCCTATCGGGTCACACACAAGAATGCATATGGGCTGATATTAATAATATTAATAATATTAATATTAGATATTAATTATTATTACTATTATTTTCATTTTTATGATTATTATATATATGTGTATTATCGGATAATAACGAATGAATCCATATCTGATATAGATTTTGAATATCCTGATAAGATCCATTTCTGATATGGATTCTGATTGTCTTAACTAATCCGATTTGGACCTGGATTTGATGTCTACATATATCTATATATGATGGTGCATCTCGTACAGAGATTACACACAATCATCAGAGAGAAAAAAATGAAATCGTTTTTGGAGAAAATCGAATTTCTTAGCCTTGCCGTTTTAAGAGCTAGCACTCCAGACAGAAGCATTCGTGTGGATATCGGTAGAGGGTGTTTGTGTCATCGTGCCTCCTTCATCTGCAGAGTTCGAATCTACAGAAGTAATTTTTGAGTTTCTTTCATCGAATTAAACAAACAACATAGATCCTTGGTAGGAAACTAGAGATCAAGTTTTATTTTTCTACTACGCGTTTTTGCAGTGATCATGTCGATTTCCTAACTCCTTCCTCTTATCAACAAGCTGCCATGTCAACCCACTGGATAGAGGCTATACAATAGTAGTTAGCAGCGTTAGAAGCCAATCAAAATTGGTCCTTGGTTCCCTTGCCTCCTAGCAAAACTCCAATAGGCTGCAAATGGATTTATAAGGTTAAGCATAAGTCAGATGGCACCATAGAAAGATACAAAGCCAGACTTGTTGCAAAGGGCTATACATAACAGAATGTTATTGATTACACTGAAACCTTTCCTCATGTTGCCAAAATGACCATTGTAAGGCTTCTCTTAGCAGTGGCTGCTGTCAAGCAATGTCATTTCCATCAACTAGATGTCAACAATGCATTCTTGCATGGTGATCTAGACCAAGAAATTTACATGAGTGTCCCAGACGGATTTCCTTCAGTACCTCCCTACACTGTATGCAGGTTACACAAATCTCTATATAGCCTTAAACAAGCAAGTAGACAATAGAATGCCAAGCTCACATGATTTTTGCACAATCAGGGATACATACAGTCTAAGAATGACTATACATTGTTCACCAGACAGGCACCTGATTCCTTCCTTGTTCTTCTCATATATGTAGATGACATCATTGTAGCCAGTGATTCTGTGGAGGCTATTAATTCCCTTAAAGACAAGTTACACCAGACATTTAGGATTAAGGATCTGGGGCCTCTGAAATATTTTTTGGGTCTGGAAGTGGCTAGGTCCCAGGAGAATCTCAATATGCCAAAGAAAGTATACAGCAGAGCTTATAGATGAAGCTGGTTTCCTAGGTGCTAAACCTGCCAACACTCCTATGGAGCAACATCTCAAACTTGCTCACAATGACTCTCCTCTTATTACAGATGTATCCAGATATAGGAGGTTGATTGGCAAACTATTATGTCTCACTATTACCAGACCAGACATCTCATATGCTGTCCAACAACTTAGCCAATTTTCGGATATTCCAACTGAGATACATGTGCAGGCTACACAGGCTCTTGAGGTTCATCAAAGGTACAGTTGGCCAAGGTTTGCTGTTTCTTAGTGATGGGGATTTGAAGTGGAAGGTTTTTCCTGATTTGGACTGGGAAGGTTGTATTGAGACCAAAAGGTCCATTACTAGATACTGCATGTTTGTTAGAAGTGCTTTGGTTTCTTAGAAAGCAAAGAAACAGACGACTGTCTCCAAGTCATTTCTGAGGCTGAGTATAGGGCCTTAGCCTCAGCTACATGTGAAATCCAATGGATATTGTTCCTGATGCAGGATTTGAGAATCAGTCAACCTGAGCCAGTTGAGCTCTTCTGTGACAACAAAAGTGCAGTTTCCATAGTGAAAAGTCCAGTGTTTCATGAAAGGACAAAGCATATAGAAATAGATTCCCACATTGTGAGAGACAAGTATTTAGAAGTAGTGAAACCTATGCCAATTAGGACAGAGTATCAATTGGCTGATATTTTCACTAAGGCACTTGATTCAAGAAGATTGCACAACCTGACCTCTGTGTTGGGATTGTTCAACATATACCAGAAGTCAGGTTTGAGGGAGGTGTTGAAGATCAAACGGAGAACAAAAAGGAGGTTGCAAGTACTACTGCAAAGGGTAGTAAGGTCTGTGGTTGCAAGTCAAGCTTGAAGGATGTCTGGTGTGGAATGTCTAAGGGATCAGTCAAGTGCAAGAAGCTAAACTCAACTGTAACACTCTGTACACACAACTGAGACTGCAGGGACTCATTCTCAGCTATGATGGCACCCTGCCACGTAGGATAAAAAGCGGTTGTTCAGTTAAAAGGCAAGCTACCTGAGTAGCGTGGATTGTTACTGAGAGCACGTGTGTAATTCTGTTTCTAGGAAATTCCATTGTTGTAGTATAAGTAGATGAAGGCTTGTACATTACGGTAATCAATCTCAGTTGTAAAATTCAGCAATAAGAATTTCAGTTTCCTTCATTGACAAACCCGAAATTTCATACCGTTAGTCAATTAAGGTCAACGCCAGAACAAGGACCTTAAAGCGGCTAAGTGTGACGGGTCGGCTGCCGGGCCGACCCGGGCGAATGTCAACGCCAAGTCCATTTCGGACATTGGGGACCACTATAATAGTCTGGTGTTGAGTTGTCCTTTCATCTCAGTCCTGCATAACTTGGCTTACAGTCTCTAAGGGTCATATCTCGGCCTATGGTTCCGTCTCGGAGGAAGAGTGATTCCTAGCTTTGACCCGTCTTGCATAATGATCTCGGGTCAGTTATATGGTGTCGGCTACGAACACCTTAAATGAGTCCACTGACCCTGTGAAGTCAGTCATCCTCATCTCGGCAAGCAGGCCCCACTTCAATTTATCTCGGGCACGCCTGGATATTTCGGGGAGATTCCAGGACGATTCTAAAGGTTTACCCTGGGTAATTCCACCAGGTGAAATCCCCGCCAAGTGTCCTTCACCAGCTTACTCAGTGCTGAACCAAGCCACGTGGCAATCAGGCAAGAGTCTGAGTCATTCAGATGACCTCTCTGCCTGTCACGATTTCCAACCTTTGCTCATGCATTGGTTGAAGCTGCCTTATAAAAGGACAAAGTAGGAAGAGAGAGAAGGCAAGCAACAATCTACGTCAGAAAATTTACCCAAAGTAAACCGACTACTCTCGATCATCTTCACCACTGTGAAAGTCAGGTTTTACAGAAACCTTCTGTTTAAAAACCTCCACTCATTATATCTACCTCTCCATAAATGGCCTTAACTGACTTGAGCGTCGGAGGGTATTACCCGGGGCCATAAATCCCGGGTCCTCTGACCTTTGTTCTTCCGTGCAGGTCGGCTTATCCCTTGCCAACAGAAACTTAACAGAGTTCAAACGGCACCACATCCATCTGTTACTTGGTGATTAATCCGACATCATCATATTGGCGCTAGAAGGAGGGCCTGAACCTCCGTTTAAGTTTCTTTGATTATAACTGCACTATTTCCCTTATAAGTCAGTCTAAATGGGTAAAGATGCCCAGGAAGGACTAGGAGAGTCCTCGAATCAGCACTGCAGGAATGATGCCCGCCCTGCTCACCCTAGACAGGATTCCAGGGGACCAGAGCCGGTAAGGAAGAAGGTCCCGATCTTAATCGCGGATGAGAAAGAAAAAGCCATGAAATACGTGGCTGATAATTTAGATGTCTTTGAAGCTGTGGTGGAGCGGCTTAAAGGAAAGCGTCCCGAAGTTGAATACATGGAGGAAGGCTCTACTTCTCTCCGTCCGAAAGAGAAGACTCAACGACAGTCTTCACATCGATCTAAAGGCTTTATGGCGGATGCACGACGCACTGGAGATAAAGCCCCGACAGTTGAATCGGTGCCTATTCCTAGGCAGCGCCTGGGAGTAGGGCCCCAGTCCCCGAAGAGTGTTCGGCAAGAAGTGGATCCTCGCAGGCCGGGGAGCCATCATGGAGAACCAAACCCTGAATATTTAAGGGTGGTTCAGGAGAGTCCTTTCTCCTGGGAAATCGCAGAATACCTGGCACCCGACAACTTTAAGGTGCCAAAAATGGATATTTATGATGGCACATCCGACCTAACGGATCATCTTTTCCAATTTCAGACAGCCATGAGTCTGAAAAATGTGCCGGACCCACTTCGGTGTAAGACCTTTCCCATGTATCTCCGGGGGAAGGCAAGAAGATGGTTTCAAGAACTTCCACCTCAATCGGTGGATTCCTTCAGGCAGCTAGCACAGAAGTTTAAGTCTCAGTTTGTGTCTAGTGCGCCTTTCATAAAGAACTCATCGCATCTTATGACCTTGAAACAAGGAGTGGATGAGTCAGTCTTAAAATATATGCAGCGCTTTTCGGACGAGTCCCTACAGGTTAGTGACCGGAATGAAGGAGTTAAGGCTGCTGCATTTATCAATGGACTTAGAGCGGGTCGTCTCTTTTCGCAACTTGCCGAAGAGGGGCCAACAACGTTGAGAGAGTGCCTCGAAAGGGCACATCAGTTCGCCCGCGGAGAGGAGGCGAATCGATTAAAAAAGGAGGCCGAGCAGAGCACTCGACCATCGACTCGGCCCAGTTCTAGAGTTGACCGTCGTGAAGACCATCGTGATCGGCGCAGTGCGTTCGATCGCTTGGGTAACCGCAAGCGAGGCCGAGAGGGATTGCCTCTTTTGGCCTCAAAAGACAGAATTTTGGCCGTCATGGAAAGAGACGGCCTAAGGATGGATCCAAAGCCCTTGACAGGACCCAGGGACAAAAGAGATCCGAAACTCTATTGCCGATATCATCGTGATGTCGGCCATGATACCGAGGATTGTCGGCAACTTGCTCAAGCAATTCGGAAGTTGATTGAGCTAGGACACCTGAAACAATTTTATGACCCACGCTCGCGGCTCCATAACCATTTAAGTTTCCGAAAAACCACTCAGAAAGACAAGTGCCGACCAGAGTCTCCTCATGCTCGCCCCAGGTCGGACGAGGATGGGGATAATGATCGACAGGAGGTCGGACCGCCGCCTCAAATTAATTCCATTATTTACACTATTTCTGGAGGTCCGACTCGACCAAGCCAGGGAGATCCCAGCTCGTCAGGAACGTCATCTGGGCCCTCGTCAAAGAAACAGAGACTGACTCGAGAATTAGTTTATGGGCCAGAAGATTTCATCCCGCTAGACTCTAATAACACAGGTCTAGTAATTGGACTTTGTGTTCACATAGCATCGGATTGGATAATAGAAGTACGACGGGTCTATGTAGATACAGGGAGTGCTGTAAATATAATGTACTACCATGTATACAAACAATTGGGTTTGGCAGACTCCCTGATGACCCCAGTTACTTCTCCACTGTTCGGCTTCACTGGAGCGCCTGTTCGGCCAGCTGGGTTAATTACGCGCAGCGTCAGCTTTGGCAAACCTCCAGCGTATAAATGTTTGTGGATGGACTTTGTGGTGGTTAGAGAAAGTTCGGCCTACAATATTCTTTTAGGCCGACCTGCGTTAGTGGCCCTGGAGGTTGTAGTCTCGCCCTTGCACGTTAGTATGAAGTTCCCAACCCCAGGTGGAGTGGTAACTTTGCAAGGAGACATCCCAGTAGCCCAAAATTGCTACTCAGTGGCTACCCAAAGGGGTGGGGTTGTCCAGCAGATTGTTCTAGATGATCTCATTCCCCCAACTGAGGAGCATCTGCAAACTAATGATGCCGTTCAGGAGTTCATTCTTGATCCGAGCCGGCCTGAGAACACTATTAATATTGGAACTTGGATGCCGGGTGAGACATTAGCACAGCTCCAAAGTCTATTAAGGGGTTTGCGGAAATATTTGCTTGGACGGCGGAAGATATGCCCGGGATCCCCACATCCCTGGCAGAGCACAGACTTAACGTGGATCCTCAGGTCAGGCCCGTTAAGCAAAAGAAAAGAAACTTCGCTCCAGAAAGGAACGAAGTAATAGCAGGTGAAGTGAAGAAACTTCTGATGGCAAAGTTTGTCGAAGAAGTTTTATATCCAATTTGGTTGGCTAATCCGGTTGTAGTCCCTAAGCCGGACAAGAGCTGGAGAATGTGCGTTGATTATACTGACTTGAATAAGGCTTGCTCAAAAGATTGTTATCCCCTACCAAAGATTGATAGATTGGTAGATTCAACGCTGGGATACGAGGTCTTTGATTTCTTAGACGCCTTTAAAGGATACCATCAGATTATGATGGCAGAAGAAGACCGGGAAAAGACCTCCTTCATAACTGAGATGGGCACTTATTGTTACATCAGTATGCCCTTTGGCTTAAAGAATGCCGGGGCGACCTATCAGCGCTTAGTTAACTCTTTGTTCAAGGACCAAATTGGCCGAATCATGGAGGTGTATATTGACGATATGTTGATCAAGAGCAGGTCCCTTGATCAGTATATCTCAAACCTCTGTGAAATATTTGTCATCCTACGAGAATCTCATATGAGGCTGAACCCGAAAAAATGTACTTTTGGGGTGCGAACAGGAAAATTCCTTGGGTACATGGTCTCGAAGGAAGGAGTACAGGCCAATCCAGCCAAAATTGAGGCTTTGGGAGGTATGCACCCTCCTCGGAATGTCAAAAAAGTTCAGAGGTTAACGGGTAGAATTGCGGCCTTGAGCAGATTCCTTTCCAAATCGGCTGAAAGGTCATTACCCTTCTTCCAAATTTTAAAAAAGAAAACAGCTTTCCTCTGGGATGAACAGTGCCAAAAGGCATTTGATGACCTCAAGACACATTTGGCTGAGGTGCCAATGTTAACTTCTCCCGTCCCGGGAGAGACTTTGTATATATATCTGTCCACTTGCCATGAAGCAGTGAGTGCGGTTTTGCTCAGGGAGCAGGATGCAGTTCAAAGGCCCATCTACTTTGCAAGCAAAGTATTGCATGGGGCTGAGGTGCGATATCCGAACGCGGAGAAAGTCATTTTGGCCTTAGTGGTGGCAGCTAGGAAATTCCGTCCTTACCTCCAAGCTCACCCAATAGTGGTGGTAACTGATCAACCCTTAAAGCAAATTCTATCTCGGCCAGATACTTCAGGCCGAGCTGCTAAATGGGCAATGGAGTTAGCTGAATATGTCATTAGTTACAAGTCGCGCACCTCGATTAAGGCTCAAGCCTTAGCTGATTTTTTGGCTGAAGGAATATCAGTTGAGGAAAATCCTTCCCCAACTCAGGGTTGGGTCTTGCACGTAGATGGATCTTCTTCGAAAGAGGGAAGTGGAGCAGGCATCTTAATAGTTAACCCCAGTGAGGAAGAAACAGAGTACGCTCTACGCTTTGATTTTGAGGCTACCAATAATGAGGCTGAGTATGAAGCTCTGATTGCTGGACTGAGTTTAGCCCGAAAACTGGGGGCACAGCAGATAACCGCCCGAAGTGATTCACAGCTCATAGTTTCACAAGTCAATGAGGACTATGAAGCTAAGGAAGACAACATGAGACGGTATTTGGCTAAAGTTCAGCATCTAAAAGGGATGTTTGAACGCTTTGACATCGAGCATATCCCCAGGTCAGCAAATAAACGTGCTGACGCATTATCTCGGCTAGCTTCATCTATCTCGGCCTCTATAGCGAAAAAGATTGTTGTAGAACTGGTAAAACATCGTGCCTTTGATGGGAATAAAGTCTTGCAGCAAGACTATCACAATACCTGGATGGACGAGATCGTTAACTATCTACAACATCAAACTCAACCTGAAAATAAGTCGCAAGCTCGGCGACTTCGCCTAAAAGCAACTAGGTACGCACTCTTTAACAATCACTTGTACAGAAAATCCTTTTCTCAGCCATGGCTGAAATGCATACCTGAAGACGAAGGGGACTATATTCTCCGAGAAATGCACTTGGGCATATATGGAAGTCACTCTGGAGCACGTTCCTTAGCCCGTAAGTGCTACTTAGCCGGCTATTATTGGCCCACCATTCGCAAGGATGCGGAAGAATTGGTGAAAAAATGCCCGTCCTGTCAGGCTCATGCTCCTATTATTCATTTGCCGAGCCATGAGGTGACAAGTATATCTAGTCCATGGCCGTTCGTCCAGTGGGGTATGGATCTAGTAGGACCCCTACCTCGAGCACCTGGCTCGGTAAGATTCCTGTTGGTGGCAATTGATTACTTCACCAAATGGATAGAGGCCGAGCCCTTAGCTACTATAACGGGGTCCCAAGTCAAGAAGTTTTTATGGAAAAACATAATTTGCCGATTTGGATTACCCCAGATATTGATCTCCGACAACGGGAGGCAATTTGCCGAGGATCCGGTTAAGAGCTGGTGTTTTGATCTGCACATCAAACAGTGCTTTACCTCGGTAGCACATCCCCAGTCAAATGGTCAAGTTGAACTTGCTAACAGAATCATTAAGGATGGGCTTAAAAAGCGACTGGATAAAGCGGGTACAAGCTGGGTTGAAGAATTACCTAGTGTTCTATGGGCATATCGAACAACTCCTTCGACTTCAACAAAAGAGACACCTTTCTCATTAGTATATGGTACAGAGGCTATCATTCCTGCCGAGATAGGCTCCACCTCAACCCGAGTTGATTATTATTCTGCCTCGGACAATAATCAGGAACTCCGGATGAATTTAGATGACCTCGAGCAGAAAAGGGACCTCGCACACATTCACATGGCACAGTATAAGAACCTGATCTCCCAGTATTACAATTCTCGGGTACGACCCAGGTCATTCCGAATAGGAGATTTGGTTATGCGTGACAATGAAATCAGCCATGCTGCCTTAGCAGGAACTTTCAATCCTAAATGGGAGGAGCCTTATCGGATCGTTGAAGTATTCCCAACAGGGGCGTATAAACTGCAAACACTAGAGGGGCGAACTTTACCTCGAACATGGCATACTTCTCATCTCCGACTGCTCCATCAATAATGTACATTGACAAAATTTTATATATCAGTCCGTCTTCTATGAAGCATCTTTTGAAGATTAAGCAACTAAACATTATTGAGACCTCGGCAGGTCCGAGGCCGAAGACCTCACAGGTTTGAGGTCCATGCCCAATGAAGGGTATCTTGAGACCTCGGCAGGTCCGAGGCCGGAGACCTCACAGGTTTGAGGTCCATGCCCAATGAAGGGTATCTTGAGACCTCGGCAGGTCCGAGGCTGAAGACCTCACAGGTTTGAGGTCCATGCCCAATGAAGGGTATCTTGAGACCTCGGCAGGTCCGAGGCCGAAGACCTCACAGGTTTGAGGTCCATGCCCAATGAAGGGTATCTTGAGACCTCGGCAGGTCCGAGGCCGGAGACCTCACAGGTTTGAGGTCCATGCCCAATGAAGGGTATCTTAAGACTTCGATGTGTTCGAAGCCAAAGGCTTCACAGGTTTGAAGCAAATACCTACTCAACAAGTCCAAGACAAAAAACCTCCCTGGTCTAAGGTACAAACTTAAGCTTTTGGAAGCATTAAGTTATAAACTCAAAGAAGTTAGTCTCGGCAGGTCCGAAGTATGACTCCATTCCAAGATGGAAGAGCTTAAGAGAAAGAAGCCGAGAAAGCAAACTTCAAAGATTCTCTTGAAGAAGCCAAGATGGAAATCAAGAAAGTTACGAACCTACCTCAGGTTTATTCTGACTTAAAAACTTGATTTATTTTCAACAAAGATTAGTTGATTTGCTAACATGGAAAGTTAGTTATACTCAAAAGACTTTACTCGGCAAAGGTATTAAAGACTGAAAGAAATGGCTGAGATAGAAAGTTGAGATTTCATTACACATTGAAATACATATTGATGCCTAGCCTAGAAAAAGTGAAATAGGGAAAAGTCCTACAGCCTACTCATCTCTGTCATCATCCCTCAAGTCAGCTCCATCGATAAATTTTTGAAAAGCTTCTTCAAAATCTTGATCTGCTTGAGGGTTGAAAAGTTCGGCTATACGACGATCATCTCTGTTCAGATCTGGATGTACTTGGGCGCAGGCTTCAATAGCGTTCCTTTGGCCAACCTCCATGGCTGAGCCTTGGATCAGAAGCAAGTTTTCTTCAAAAAATTTTGATTTTTTGAAGTCTTGAATTGCCTTGATCTCCGCATCGATCAGATTCTGGCGCAGCAAGTTGTTCATCTTCTGCTCAGATTCCAACTTCTGCGTCGTCTCAGCCATACCATTCTTCAAATATTCAATCTCCTGGACTGATTGAATGGAGGTTTGTTCTAGGTTGGCCACCTTATCCTCCAACTCCTTCATCTTAGAGTTGGTGGTGACCAACCTTGTCTCGGCATCCTCAGCCTTTTGCTGGGTTTGGATCAGTCTTGTTTCCAGGTCAGCAGCTCTTTGAGAAACGGCGGCTCGCTCCTTCTCAGATTCTTCAAGCTGTTTCTTGGCGGCCTCTAGTTCCTCAAGAAAGCTCCTGCAGCGGTTCACCACTTCTATTTCTTCGCTTCGGACCTGTTGAACATATACAGCTAAATAAAAGCTCATCATTGGTAAAAGTTTATTCATAAAAACTTGCTTACCAGAGCCATGTTGGACATAAAGGATTGGATGAGAGTGGGGAAGGCAGCTGCCCTGCATGATTCCGAATCCACCGGTAGGATTGCTACCCTGTTCAGCTTCTCAGCTACAGCCGGATCCTGAGCTGTATCCCTTGCATTGAACCCAATTAATATTGGGTCTTGAGTGTTTCCTGACTGAGGCAGGATTTCCTCAGTCGGCTCAGCAATGATCACTTCAGGGGGCTGAACAGGGCCCAGATTGTGGTTGCCGGATTCTTCTCCACGTTGCCTCTTCCGGGCAGGAGGGCTGGAACCCTCCTCAACGTCCTCAAAAATTTCCAATCTAGCTGAAGCTTGAGGCTGAACCTCGGTCTCAGGCTCATCATCAGCAATTATAATAGGCAGAGCTGCAAACAAGGCAAAATAAGTCAAAATGCAAGTTGAAGCCCGAACACTCGAAGAAAATTTCATTTAAGAAGTTTTACCTGATTCGGGCTCTGCCATTTCAGGTTCTATTGGAATAGCAGTACTGGGGGCAAGGAGCGCCTCTGAGGTCGAGGCTCCTCCAGAGCCGAGTGCTGCTAACTTTCTTTCCTTCCGAAGTCTCTTCCTGGCCTGGTTTTCCCGCATTATCTCTGCTCGAGATTTGGAACCAGCCATTGCACCTACAATCGGAGTTAAAGACTTAGATCCCAGCAAAAAGATTTAAGTACATTCAAGATATAAAACTCCCATAACCACCTCGGATAGTAATGAGTTGATCGGGGGAAGAAGGCCGATATTCACTCCCAACAGCTGAGTGGGGCACATCAGCAGCGGCCCAGATTTCAGGATCAACCTTTTGCCAATCAAGAACAATTGGGACAGTCCGAATCCAATCTGCTTCATCGCGGAATTCTTGGCTCGGCCATTTATTGTGAATACGGCCACGCCTCCAGACAGTTCCACTCGGCAGCTCAGTGCGAAAAATGTAGAAAAATTTTCCCTTCCACCTTTTATTGGAGGAAGGAATGTTAATGGCAAAAGGGAAATCAATATCGGTATGTCGCTTGCCGAAATAATACCAGCTGCGCGAGGACCGACATGCAAAGAGGGCTTGAAAGGTGCTGCAATTAAAAGGAAATTCGACAAGGCGAAGAAGAAGAATGTAGCAAAGAATAAGTTTAAGACCATTAGGCTGAATCTGAGGAAGCCTAAGTCCATAAGCCTGCATAACTCGGCTTACAGGCTCAGGAATTGGAAGAGTAAAACCTGACTTGAAGTAGTCTTCATAGACTGCTTCATAATTCTCTGGAGGATTACAGGCGGTCTGACCCGGAAGAGGAAGGAGAGGTTGGAACCGGTTTTTGTCAATTTTGTAATATGCACAAAATCTCTCCAGATCAGATTCGGTCAGAGTAGAATTTATCTCCTGAACCGTGGGAGAAAACCGACTTCTTTCGGAAACTTCCGAAGAACGAGAAGGGTCCCTTACGGGAGCCGCAGGGTTGACAGACGCCGGAATGGGGACAGCCCTCATAGATTCCGGGGAAGAGTTAATTACTGTCAGGGCTCTGCCGGGCTGGGCAGAGTTCCCAGTAAATTGAACAAGCGTGCCGATAGGCAGCTCATCGGCGGAAGAAGATCTGTCGGAGGGCGACGGAGAAGCAATATCTTCTCCGCTCCCGGCGGCATAAGAACCGCCTTCAGAAACGTTTTGCGAATCATGAGAAGATGAAGACATTATGGAAGGAAGACTTACAGAAATCCTGTATGGAAGATAGGGTGTCGGAAGAACAGAGTAATGGTTGAGATTCGCCGAAATCAGGGAGCTCGTCGGAAAAGAAATTAAGGATGCCGGAGTAAGAAGTTAGGAACAGGTAAAGAAGGAAAGTGATATCAAAGGGATTCAATTTATAGACCTCATTTCGGCAACTCAAGAGTCGGCCGAAATAAGTACCCCTCGATTTGTGAAGCGGTGGAATTTAAAAAACTGCACAATCAATGCCTCGAGTCCCGCATAGACAGTAAAGGCGTGAATCAGACCAATCTCAGAATGACACGTGCCAAAACTGAAAACATACCAGGGAATCTGGTCAGAATCCCAACCGATTTCGGCTGTGTTATCATTATCACATCGTGCACTGCAACAAATATAAAAGGTGATACTCTCAGAACTCAGCACGTCATTAAAGAAGAGGACAATTCGAAACGGATCAGCTCAGATCAGCTCGCCCTCTCAGGACAGATCGGCCAAGCTAATCTGGGGGGCAATTGACAAACCCGAAATTTCATACCGTTAGTCAATTAGGGTCAACGCCAGAACAAGGACCTTAAAGCGGCTAAGTGTGACGGGTCGGCTGCCGGGCCGACCCGGGCGAATGTCAACGCCAAGTCCATTTCGGACATTGGGGACCACTATAATAGTCTGGTGTTGAGTTGTCCTTTCATCTCAGTCCTGCATAACTTGGCTTACAGTCTCTAAGGGTCATATCTCGGCCTATGGTTCCGTCTCGGAGGAAGAGTGATTCCTAGCTTTGACCCGTCTTGCATAATGATCTCGGGTCAGTTATATGGTGTCGGCTACGAACACCTTAAATGAGTCCACTGACCCTGTGAAGTCAGTCATCCTCATCTCGGCAAGCATGCCCCACTTCAATTTATCTCGGGCACGCCTGGATATTTCGGGGAGATTCCAGGACGATTCTAAAGGTTTACCCTGGGTAATTCCACCAGGTGAAATCCCCGCCAAGTGTCCTTCACCAGCTTACTCAGTGCTGAACCAAGCCACGTGGCAATCAGGCAAGAGTCTGAGTCATTCAGATGACCTCTCTGCCTGTCACGATTTCCAGCCTTTACTCATGCATTGGTTGAAGCTGCCTTATAAAAGGACAAAGTAGGAAGAGAGAGAAGGCAAGCAACAATCTACGTCAGAAAATTTACCCAAAGTAAACCGACTACTCTCGATCATCTTCACCACTGTGAAAGTCAGGTTTTACAGAAACCTTCTGTTTAAAAACCTCCACTCATTATATCTACCTCTCCATAAATGGCCTTAACTGACTTGAGCGTCGGAGGGTATTACCCGGGGCCATAAATCCCGGGTCCTCTGACCTTTGTTCTTCCGTGCAGGTCGGCTTATCCCTTGCCAACAGAAACTTAACAGAGTTCAAACGGCACCACATCCATCTGTTACTTGGTGATTAATCCGACATCATCATTCATCTTCTTCCTTTTGCTCTCGCTGGTAGTGTTTGGCGCCAATTGCGTAGGTTTAAGTTCTTTAGTCTTTTCTTCAAGATTACTTCATTACTTCATGGTGATTCGATGTATGTGTTGTTCTCATGTTGTTTGATTGCTTTCAATTGGATTCAATGGTGACAATTAAGCGTTTTATCAAGATGATCTTTATTTAATTTCAACTACCAAGTATCTTAGTCTTAGTTTTTAGCTACATAATGTATATAGTCTGATTAACAAAAACTAAATTAAAGATTCAGTTATTAAATACGTTGTAATTCGATTAACATTATTGCTAATACGGGAAAGTAAAAACACAACTCTCTCTGCATTGCAAAAAACGAGGAAAATGCAGATTTGAGCAACCAATCTCACTATCAACCTTTCTATAGAAACGGTGACATACAATTAGTAGACTAGTTATATGTTGAGATAAAGAATGTTTTATACAACATATATTAAATATATTTACCAATAAAATTCCCCAGCGAAATAATGATAATTTGATTTTGCCAACTATTGTTATCGTAAACGGACATGGGTCTCCACGGTAATGGGTCGATAAAATCTAGTTTTTTGTAAAGAGATATTTCTAAATCTTGAATGTTTTGCACATATCTTGTATTTTTTTTTTGGTTATTTTTTCTATACAAAACAATAATAATAAAAAACATACGAAATTTTTGTAAAACATTGAACGTCCAGATATATAAGAGCATCTCATCAGAGGACTGTAAAATGACTGTACCAGTCAATATTAGCTCATATCAACCAATTTTTTTGACACTTAAATAATCGCCTATCCATATATAAAGGAAAATATATTCGAAGTCTCCGGAGCGTAGCTTTGTTGTGATATATTGTATCTGGCGGTTCAAATCTTTGCATGCGTGTTGTAGGTATTTGGGTACTGCCATCAGTTTCTTATACTGCATTAGGTTTGCGCTCAGTCATTTTACGGACATCAAATATTAGATTTCTCATCTAGAAGACTACTGAGTGACCTGATTTACATTCTCGACAAATCTCTTTGAGCTAGGACAATGGAAACCCTTAAGTTCAGGCATGACTTTTTGCATCCAAGGAGTCCGTATTCAAAAGCAGGGAAAAGGGAGTTGGCATTTTGGGGAAACCTCAAAACGGGCAGCTCACTTAATGCGCTTCAGCGAGAACAACCTTTTGAACTCTTACTAGCATTTTACGTTTGCAAATGTATAAATTGAAGGATTTGAGTAAATTTTATGTAGTGTTGAAGCGTGTCTTGGAAGAACTTGGTTTATGAATTATGATGCGTTACGCCCGGGAGACTGAATTCCATAGTACAATGGTGTTTATCTTGTTCTTGGTATTTATGTTTATTGATGTAATGTCGAATTAAGAGTAGAGAGGTCCAAATAGGGAAATATAGGGGTGTTTAACGAATTAATACAAATGACTTGAGTTCATCTTATGTTTGATTCGAGCCGTACACTTATTTAGATTCGTCTATATATAGATTTGTATTAGAATATTGTGTATTTATGTGATTAGATTGTAAATATATTCTCATTGATGTAATTAGATGTGATGGATATGTTAGATATGGCAGTGTATATTTTCAATATGGTAGTGTGTATTAGTTACCATGTACGGAGATTTGGTCATTATAGCTAGATAGCTTAGCTAGGAAGATAGCATCTTATACATAGCATTTTTGTAACACTTTTGGAAATCAATCAATCAATTACGTGATTGCATGTTTCTTCATGGTATCAGAGACAAAACCCTAAAACACCTTCGCCGCCAACCGTTTTTTTGTCTGGTGATACAATGGCCGTTGCCACCGTCTCCGGCGCCGCCACTGACGCCGCCACCATCTCCCTCACCACTACCGATCCTAAATCCGCCTACTACTTACATCCATCTGACCATCCTGGTCTTCTCTTTGTCACTCAACCATTAGGTGAGAATGGTGAGAATTATTTCGTTTGGCGAAAGACGTTCGTCAATGCTTTGCGATCCAAGAACAAAGCAGGCTTTGTCGATGGCACCATCCAACGTCCGGATGTTGCCTCTGTTAATTTTTCTGTTTGGCAGCAGTGCAATGCGCTGGTGCTGTCATGGTTGTCCAACTCACTTGTGAAAGAACTCCAAGGAGCTGCTGCTCATGCGGAGACTGCCCGAGAAGTCTGGGTTGATTTGGAAGAGCGATTCACGCAATGTATGGATGCTCGTGTGTATGAGTTGCGTCGTGCCATAGCCTCCCTTCGACAAGAAAGGAGCTCTGTGTCTGTCTACTATGGGCGACTCAAGGCCCTTTGGGGAGAACTTCAATCCTTCGACGAAGTTCCAATGTGTAGCTGTGGCCTCTGTACATGTGGGGTGTCCAAAGCCATGGAGAAAGTTCGTGAGAAGGAGATGGTCTTTGATTTCCTTATGGGCTTGGACGAAAATTTTGGTACGGTACGTTCCCACATTCTCAGTATTGATCCTCTACCTTCGCTTGGTCGTGCGTATGCAATTGTGGCACAGGAGGAGAAACAACACAATGTGGCCCAAAGTCTTGTTCCGCAGTTTGAAGCTGCAGCTCTAGCCACCTGGCAACCAACACACGACAACAGATCGGCTTCCTGGCAGCATCCCCAGGAAGGCCGATCGTTGAAGCCAAAAGGGAAGGGGGAGCGTCCACGGTGTAATCATTGCGGTAAAGTTGGCCATTTACGTGAAACTTGCTTTGATTTAATTGGTTATCCGGCTGATTGGAATCGTAGTCGTCGGAGTAAGGTTTCTGCAGGACAAGGATCGCCTATGGTGGCAGCAACGGCGAAGGGGACGGCGCCACCTGCCAACCCCGACGTTCAGCCTGCTTCATCCAATTTTGCTGGCCTAACTCTCGCTCAACAGCACCAGTTGGCACAGTTCATTGAGCACCTGAATAGAGGTAATTTTAGAACCTCACTGCCGCCTACGGGCAAACCAGAATCGGGTATTGCTCCTTCTCTTTCTCAGTCCCGGTCTAATTGGATATTGGACAGTGGGGCTAACGCACATATCGTTAATGATTTATCTATGTTTACTTCTATCACCACTGATAAGATGACAGCTACGGTTCAAATTCTGAACGGTACGCACGTGGTGGTTCGTGCGATTGGAACCGTACACCTCTCGGACAGTTTGGTCCTTCATGACGTTTTGGGGGTTCCGGAGTTTGCATTCAATCTTATTTCAGTTAGTAGATTGGTGAAAGATTCACATTGTGCTCTGACATTTGGTCCGGATTTCTGTGTTGTGCAGGTAGGGCTGTAAACGAGCCGAACGAGCCGAGCTTCGCCTTGTTCAAGCTTGGTTCGTTTATATTAGCAAACGAGCCGAGCTTGTTCGTTTATTTAAACGAACATATTTAATTGTTCAAGCTCTGTTCGTTTAACTAACGAACAACATTAACGAGCCGAACACCCTAAACGAATGGTGTCTTTACCGAGCTCGAACAAAAAAATCGGTTCAAGCTCGGTTCATTAACCGTTTAACCGAACCGAGCTCGAGCCGAGCTCGAGCCGAACGAGCCGAACATACCGAACGGCTCTGTTCATTTACAGCCCTATGTGCAGGAGATACCCTCGAGGAAGCTGATTGGAGTGGGTAGGCAGCACGATGGGCTCTACCATTTCTTAACCCATTCGGCCGCTACTGTTCATGCCGTGGTCCAGCCCTCCGCCTATCTTTGGCATCGTCGCATGGGTCACCTTCCTGTGTCAAAGTTTCGTTTTCTTCCGTTTATTCCAGTTACAAATAAAGATTTTCTTTGTGATGCTTGTAATCGTGCTAAACAGACTCGTTTACCTTTTCCTGTCAGCACTAGCATTACTAGTCGTGTTTTTGATTTGATACATTGTGATATTTGGGGGCCGTATAAAACACCTAGTTTTTCTGGGGCGCGTTATTTCTTAACCATTGTTGATGACTACAGTCGCAGTACTTGGGTTTACTTAATGTAAGCTAAATCTGATACTTGTCGTTTCCTTTTACATTTCTTGCGTTGGGTTCATACACAGTTTGGATATCCAGTCAAACGGGTTCGAAGTGATAATGGGTTAGAGTTCACTAGTCATAACATTAGGACTTACTTTGTTGAGCATGGGATTGATTCACAAACATCATGTGTTCACACACCACAACAAAATGGTGTCGTTGAACGGAAGCATAGGCATATTTTAGAAGTGGCTCGTGCACTTCGTTTTCATGCTCACCTACCTTTATCATTTTGGGGGGAATGCGTACTTACCGCTGTTTATCTTATCAATCGTATGCCTGCTGCACCTCTTCAAAACAAAACTCCATATGAACTTTTGCTTGGGCGTTTACCCTCTTATAATCATCTTCGTGTCTTTGGTTGTCTTTGCTATGGTTACACTTATCATGGTCCTCGTGACAAATTCGCGTCACGTTCTGCGCCTGGCATATTTATTGGTTATCCACATACACAAAAGGGTTACAAGATATTTGACATTTCGAGTCGCAAAATTTATGTTAGTCGTGATGTCACATTTTATGAGAATATTTTCCCTTTTTCTGTGTCGTCTTCTACTACTTCTGTTTCAGATTTGGTTACCGACCCCTCACATCCAGTCAGTTGGGATATCCCAGATCCAAACCCATCGGCCGAACCCCCCACACCTTTGGTCGAACCTCCCGTGCCGAACGCGCCCCCTGCGCGCCAAGGCGACCCACCCAGCGCGTCGTCCCACCCGCCGGCAAGCCTGCAGCCGTCGGCCTCTGTTGATTCATGCCCCGAGTCCGTTTTTGCCACCTTTGTCACGTAGTGTACGATCTCGTCACTTATCCCGTCGTCTTACAGATTTCCATATTGCCTTACCTCCATCTCTCGTACCATCCGCTGCTCCCACCCCTCCTACGGCTAACTCTACGGTATTTCCCTTGTCTAGCTATCTTTCCTATGCTCGGTTATCGTCCTCTTACTATGGTTTGATTGCGGCTATTAATGATGGCGACGAGCCAGTTTCTTTTAAGCAGGCTGTCAAGCATGCTCATTGGCAGGATGCAATGCAGCGTGAAATTACCGCGCTTGAGGCTAACCGTACTTGGACCGTTGTTCCTTTACCTCCAGGTAAACGCACTATTGACTCCAAGTGGGTTTACAAAATAAAGTATCATCCTGATGGTTCTGTTGAGCGCTACAAGGCTCGTCTAGTTGCACGTGGCTATACCCAAGTTGAGGGTGTTGACTTTTATAAAACTTTTGCTCCTGTGGCTAAGTTAGTCACGGTTCGATGTCTCCTAGCACTTGCTGTCGCACGTGGTTGGTATATTCACCAACTTGATGTTAATAATGCTTTCTTACATGGTGACCTTACTGAGGATGTTTATATGAGGATTCCTCCCGGTTTCTCTCGTAAGGGGGAGAATCATGTTTTTAAACTCCAAAAGTCCCTCTATGGTTTGAAACAGGCTTCACGGAATTGGTATGCTAAGTTTACTTCTTCTCTACTTGCACTTGGCTATTCTCAGTCTAATGTGGATCCGTCACTGTTTCTTTTGCACACTTCCTCGTCTATTGTGGTTGTTTTGATTTATGTTGATGACGTTATTGTTGCTGGGAATGATATCACACGTATTGATGCCCTTAAATCGTATCTTGATCACAAGTTTAAGATCAAGAATCTTGGTTCTCTTAAGTATTTTCTTGGTATTGAGGTTGCTCGTTCTTCTAGTGGCATGGTGTTAAATCAACGAAAATATGTTCTTGACATTCTCAAGGAATGTGGACTTCTCGGGGGACGCCCCACTGCCACGCCTATGGACCAAAAGGGACAGTTTTCGGATACTGCCCCCTCTTAGATGATCCTATCTTTTATCGCCGCATTGTTGGTCGTTTACTTTATCTCACAGTTACTCGTCCTGACATTTGTTTTGCGGTTAATACTCTCAGTCAGTTTATGCATGAACCCCGCAAATGTCATTTAGATGCTGTTTTTTATTTGCTGCGATATCTTAAGGGTGCTCCCGGTCAAGGATTATTCTTTCCCGCTAAGTCTCAGTTGACCCTTCGTGCTTATTGTGATGCTGATTGGGCTGGCTGTCCCATCACTCGTCGTTCTACTTCTGGCTATATGGTCTTTCTTAGTGATGCTCTTGTGTCCTGGCGCTCCAAGAAACAGCCGGTTGTTTCTCGTTCTTCTGCTGAGGCTGAGTATCGTGCCATGGCACATGCTACTAGTGAGATTGTTTGGTTGAGGCAGCTTCTCCTTGATCTAGGCGTTACTGTCTTTCGCCCCGTTGACCTCCGTTGTGACAATCAAGCTGCTTTGCACATTGTGGCTAATCCTGTTTTCCACGAGCGCACCAAGCATATTGAGATCGACTGTCATTTTGTTCGTCAGCACTATGTATCCGGCCTCATTCACCCATGCAAAGTTCCCGGTTTACACCAGCTCGCTGATGGGTTCACTAAAGCGCTCGGCCCTGACTCATTTCGGCGTTTTCATGGCAAGTTGGGCATGCTCGATATTCATGCGCCAACTTGAGGGGGAGTATTAGAATATTGTGTATTTATGTGATTAGATTGTAAATATATTCTCATTGATGTAATTAGATGTAATGGATATGTTAGATATGGTAGTGTATATTTTCAATATGGTAGTGTGTATTAGTTACCATGTACGGAGATTTGGTCATTATAGCTAGATAGCTTAGCTAGGAAGATAGCATCTTATACATAGCATTTTTGTAACACTTTTGGAAATCAATCAATCAATTACGTGATTGCACGTTTCTTTGTTATGTAAACGAGTTGAGTCAAACTCAATCTGTTCAGTTTGTTAAGAAGTTATAGTTTTATAGGACCAAACTCAAACATATTTTTAGACTCGATATATTAAATGAGTCAAAACAAACTGTCCGCTAACCAAAAAAATTTGAACTCAAAAATTCATTATTCGTTTCGGTTTAGTTCGTTAACAAGGTAAAGGAGTTGAAAACCGGAAAAGAATGAATAGTTAAGCTGAAAAAAACTGTATGGTCTTCATGTAGTCGTTTTGGGTGACATCCTTGTTGCTTGAAGCGATGATTCGGAGATTTACAGATAGTATACAACGATTACAGCTGGATATATTCCTTTGGTAGGTATACAACGATTACATTCCGAGTGCACACTTCCTCTTCTCCAGGCATATTGCACAAGATCCTCGATGTCGTCTTTGTGGCTGTCCGAGAGAAGATACACTCTATGCACTTCGTGATTGATCCTGGACAAGTAAAATATGGCGAAATCCAATAGACTCGGCTATTTAGACAACTTTCGTGAGGCTCGACGACACCAAGACATGGCTCCTGGTGAATGTGACCTGCTCGAAGCGACATATTAATACAGATATCGAATAAAGGTACATCGCTCGTGAAGCAATACACTGAATTTAGTATTGGCAAAATCAGGTCGTACATGATGGTATCACTCAACCCCGGCCGGCTTGACAAATCTGCTGTGAGGTCCTCTTGAAAACTAGAAAGTTATGCGTTGCTTCTGTACATACTAAAAATAATTGTAGGGTGTAGCAAAACAGACGTTATGATGTACTTTTGAAATTTGTTCAATAAAATAGAAACGATGGATCCTTTTTTAAAAAAATAGTGTGTATTTATCCTTATCACACACACATATATGTATGTATATATATGTGTGTATGTATATATGACTTAAGATAATGGGAATTTACAGCATCGAATACTATATTATTATGAAAAAGCTTAAACTGTAGATTGGTGATGTTGGTATTATTTTTTGACATCGTGAAACTAGGGGTGTTAAGCGAACCGAATAGTTTGCAAACTGTTCGAGTTCGATTTGTATTTGATTCGAGCTTGTTCGTTATTTTACTTAAACCAGCCGAGTTCAAACACCTATTTGGGTTTGTTTATTAAAACAAGCCGAACTGTTTGCGAGCAGTTCGGCTCGTTTAAACAAATATAGTGTTATCGAGCCGAACTCGAACCAATTTTAAAGCTTGTTACAATAAACGAACCTAGTCGAATAGTTCGTTTATCTAAACGAATCTGAATTCGAAAATCTACTATTCGGTTCGACTTAGTTCGTTAACACCCATGCGTAAAACTGGTGCTGAGGTAATACGTATGGTAAGAGGATTTGAAATTTAAAAAGAAATTGGTAAAGATATACATAATTTCTTTTATAATAATAGGAGAGCAGAATACAAGGCATCAGGTAGTGAAAATACATTGTACATAATATATCATAAACATAATAGTAAACAACAATAAATACTAAATACATAGAACGAACCATTACCATAAAACAAAAGGACAATCTATCACTCCATAAAAATAAGAATAAGAAGTACCTCACATTTACAAGAGTTTAGTTTTTTTTTCCTTTATCTTCTTATTGTCTCAGTATTCTCACAGCATTTTCAGTACAATTTTTACAATGATGATCGAGAGATGATCTTTTATTACATCTTCCGTCCAATCTTCTAGTTTATTTAATGAAATGATATTATATATATCAAATTAAGAATAATTGAATATATATGACGTATGAAAAACAACAGGAATGATATAACACCGCAGCTAAGACTGCAGTTTACGGACAAAAATCAAACAACAATTCACAAATGAATCAAAGGAAGAAAGGAGCGACATGAGAGATCACAAGAATTTTTGAGAGAGCTAGAGAGGAAAATGAGAACATCATTGAGGAGATCCAAAAATCTGATCTCTGTGAATTACATCGCACAACTATGTAGAAGAAGAGAGAAAATAACCGTTCATATGAAATTACAATATTGTCCCTGTAGTTAATTCGGTTATTGCTTAGACTATAAGGACAATTTTGTCTTTTCTCTCTATTTAACCATTTTGGCGTCTTCTACCCATCTTCTTCAAGTCTCTCTGCACCACTGTAAATCACTCCTTGCGCCACCTCCAGGTTCTCCACATCACGTGCTTCTATAACTGCCTCTATCATCACCAACCGTTGATTAACCCTTCCATCCTAAGGCTGTCATTCAATTTCAACTGGATCACGGTCTGCCTCCTCATGATCCTCGTCATTCTCATATGTGTTAGTCAAGCCTCTAGTTTTAACACCCCCTCTCAAGCATGGCTTGATGTAGATGTTGAATGAACCAGCTAGCTCCAACAGCTTTCCTAGTCTCCTACTGTCCAAATGTTTGGTTAACATATCCGCCAATTGCAAGTCAGTGTGCACAGACATCAACTTGATCACTCCCTCCATCACCTTATCCCTCACTACATGACAATCAATTTCAATATGCTTTGTCCTCTCATGGAACACTGGATTTTCAACTATATATATGGCGTTTTTGCTATCACAAAACAATTCTACCGGTTTTCTCTCTTTTAGTCACATATCTCTAGCCAAATACATCAACCATTGCAACTCACAGACCGCCAATGCCATCATCATGTATTCAGCCTCTGCAGAAGGCCTTGATACAGTGGATTGCTTCTTTGCTTTCCAAGGTATCAATGCTCCTCCTAAGAATATGCAATACCCCGTAACCGACCTTCTTGTTTCTTGGCACCCAGCCCAATCAGAATCAACAAATCCTTTCAGTACCAAGTCTCCTGTGCTGGGAAATAAAAGCCCCTGGCCAATTGTACCCTTCAGGTATCTCAGCTTCCTGTGTCCTGCTTCTAAATGATTTACAGTTGGGCAATCCAGGAACTGGCTCAATTTTTGCACTGTAAATGAGATATCTGGCATGGTAATTATGAGATATATCAACTTACCAATCAATTGTCTGTAGCATGTAACATCCTCCAACAATTCAGAATCATTGTGCACTAACATGGCTTTCCATAGGAGAAATGGCTGGTTTAGATCCTAAGAAGTTCATCTCTTCTAACAATTCCATAGTGTACTTTCTTTGATTTATATAAATTCCCTTCTGAGATCTTGCAACCTCAATCCCCAAGAAAAATTTTAATTCTCTCAAATCCTTAATCTGAAAATTGTGATGGAAAGCATTTTTAACTTCCTGGATAGCGTCAATGTCTTCACTGGCCACTATAACATCATCCACATAAACTAACAGTATCAGCAACAATCCTTCATTCACTTTGGTGAATAGTGTATAGTCATTTCTTTATTGTGTGAATCCTTGACTCAACAGAAAGGCAGTCAATTTTGCATTCCACTCCCTACTTGCTTGCTTTAACCCATATGGGGACTTCTGCAATCTACATACAAGGTTTGGTTGAGGCAATTCTATTCCCTGTGGTGGTGACATATATATCTCCTCATGAAGTTCTCCATGTAAAAACGCATTATTCACATCTAGTTGATGAAGATGCCAACCAAACCTTGCCACCATGGCCAGCACCATCCTTAAAGTAGCCATCTTAGCCACTGGTGAGAAGGTGTCTTGGTAGTATATACCATATTGCTGCGTATACCCTTTTGCCACCAATCTCGCTTTATATCTCTCAATGGAACTATCAGCTTTGTGCTTTACTTTGTACACTAATTTGCATCTAATGGGTCTCTTTCCATCAGGTAATGGAACCAGTCTCCATGTATTGTTCGCTTCAAGGGCTGCTAGTTCAGTTCTCATGGCCTCTTGCCACTCAGGAACTCAAGATGCTTCTGCGAAAGAGTTAGGCTCCGTATGTACACCAACATTTAAAACATATGTTCTGTATTTTGGTGCCAAGTGATCCATAATGAAGTATTTGTCAAATGAGTGAGAAGTAGAAATGTCAGCTGGACTTTGGTGTGCAAAGGTTTTAGATGCAATGTGGTTACATTGATACTGTTGTAAACACGATGGTAGCTTTCTAATGCGTTTAGGATGACAGGATTCAAGTGTTTCAGGAATATGTATAGGAACATCAATGGCAATTATTGGAATTTGAATTTGGTTCTGTGGAATTGATTGGCTTTGTGAGGGTGAGTAAGCTGATGATGGTGAGTAAGCTGATGATTCAGAATCAGAATCAGATGATTGATGTTGGACTGGGGTCAATTGAGGAGTAAGTAGAGCTTGCAGTTGAAGAGGCTGAGCTGAGTGTTGTTTTGATAAGGACTGTTGCTGAGTTGAGGGTGATTGGGGGTGAGATTAATCTAGTTGTTGGTATTGGTTATTCTGTAGGTCAGTGCCCTCCCCAGATGGGTAACCAGATGATATGACAATGTCTATAGGAATGATATTAGGGGCTTGTAAGGAGTGTGAATTAGGGTGATCATGGGCTATTTCTTGGCTGAAAGGAAAGGTGTATTCAAGAAACTGAACATCTCTTGAAATGAGAATCTCTAATGTTTTCAGATCCTGAAGAATATACCTTTTTGTTGTGTGAGAGATGCCTAGAAATGCACACCTTCTTGATCGGGGGGCTGAACTTGTCTTTGGATGGGGATGTATCAACAGCATATGTCAGGCATCCAAAGACCTTAAGAATGGAGTAGTCTGGGATTTTTTGAGAAAGAAGCTCATAAGGTGTGTGATGATGTAACAGCGGAGATGGTATGAGGTTTATAAGGTATGAGGCATGCTCCACACAAAAACCCCAATTTTTAATGGGCAAGTTGGCCTGGAATCTTAGGGCTCTGGCTATTGATAGAAGGTGTTGATGTTTTCTTTCAACAATGTCATTCTGTTGTGGCATGTAAACACTACTGGTATGGTGTTGTATCCTTTTATCAGCATAATATGAATTCATTTTGAACTCAAGTCCATTGTCAGTCCTAATAGTTTTAACAGAAGCGTTAAAATGCACATAAACAAAATTGCAGAAACTTTGAATAATGTTTCTGACATTAGATTTTGCTTTCAACAAATACACCCATCAATATCTTGAATGATCATCTACTATAGTAAGAAAGTATTTCTGCTGATACAAGGTAGGGTGCATATACGGGCCCCAGATGTCCATATGAATCAGGTCAAAAAGAGAATGAGATATAGAGGAAGAAGTTGGAAATGGCAGTCTTTTCTGTTTTGCTAATGGACAGATATTACATGTATCAATATCATCTGAGGCAGTTACTTGAGGATCAATTTTGTGTATGACTTGTAATCTAAAAATAGCTGGATGACCAAGTCTTGAATGCCACAATTTTGAGCTTGTGACAGAAGTTGCACAAATTTGAGGAGTAAGAGCATAAGGAATGGGAACTTGAGGTTGTTGAGAAGATCCAAGGAGGTGGTAAAGACCATGACTGACTCTAGCTGAACCAATCGTCTTCTTGGTTACATGCTCCTGAATACACATTTGTTGGAATGGAATGACACATCAATTTCACCAGACTCAGTTAGTTTACTCAATGATATCAAGTTAAAAGCAAAAGATGGAGCATGTAACACACTTTTCAGTACAAAGAGTTGATTGATTGTAACTGATCCTATATGTGTGACCAAGGCAGATCGTTTGTTGGGTAATTTTACTGACATAGAGCTAATAGGATGGAATGAATCAAAGATTGAAAGAAAACAGCTGATATGGTCAGTGGCACCAGAATCCAGAATCCACATGTTTAAGGGTTCATGTAATACATTACCTTTCCCTTTATCAGAGATACTAGAGTATTGAGCGGACATGACTGCATGCTGTCCTCCACCAGCGTCTCTCTCTCCCTGATTGCTCCTCAGTTTTTCCTTATGATCCTTTAAAAAACTCATCAATTGCATGTACTGCACATGTGTGAACATAGGAATAGTCTGTGAGATTGAGTTGACAGCCACTTCATTATTACTTTCACTAGCCTGACATCCATCATACTCAGCTCCTTCATATCCAATGAACTCTTGTTCACCCACTCCATCAACATCAACACAGTTTACCTAGCCTTTTTGCTTATAACCTGGGGGGTATCCATATTTCTTATAACATCTATCCACAGTGTGCCCAATCATATTACAGTGTGTACAGACTGGTGCTCTAGAATTCCCTTGGATATTCCTTCTAGAAGCCTCTACCCGCAAGTCTCTGGCATCCTTGGCCTGAGTTTCCAAACCCTCCAGGCCTAGACATGAAACCCCCAAACTTATTAACACCATCGATATTCATAACCATTGTTGGATTATTGCTAATCTGATTTTGCGTCCATGAGTAGTTCAATTTCCTCTCTTATTTTACACCCATTACAAAGGTAGTCTTAAGATCAGGTAATGGAACAGATAACAGAACCTGAGATTTCACAGGTTCAAACTCCTCATTAACTCCTTTAATGAACTTTATCACATAATCCTTTTGAATAAACTTGTTAATCTGACTTGACACATTGCAAGTGCATCTATTACATACACAACTTGGAATAGACCTAAGCACCATTAACTCTTCCCATAAAACTTTCAATCTTGTGTAATAGTCAGTGACAGATGTCTCACCTTGCTTAATAACGTAGAATTGCTCTTGCAAATCTGATAATCTGAACGCATAAACTTTCCCACACATATGCTTGAGGTCATTCCATATGTCAATTACATTATCAAACCACATCAAGCTTTGTCCGATGGAAGGTATGACTGAATTCACAATCCATGAACCACCATGTTGTTAGCCTTGCTCCAGGCTGCAAATCTTCGATTTCCTTCATCTAGTTTAACCACAGCACCAGTCACAAATCTAGTTTTATTTTTAGACTCCAGTGCTCTTCTAAATGTCCTACTCCAGCCATGGTAATTGTTTCCATCAAGCAAAGGCTGTACAAGAACGAGTGAGAGACTATCACTCGGATGAATATACAACGGATCCTTCGAAGGATCCACACCAGCAGCATGAAAATTGGATGATGAACTGGGAGAATTCACATTCGAGGCCATGAATGAACCAAAATTCATCAATTACTACCATCGTAGGGCTCTGATACCGTGTGAAAAACAACACGAATGATATAACACCGTAGCTCAGACTGCAGTTTACGGACAAAAATCAAACAACAATTCACAAATGAATCAAAGGAAGAAAGGAGCGACATGAGAGATTCAAGAATTTCAGAGAGAGCTAGAGAGAAAAATGAGAACTTCATTGAGGAGATCCAAAAATCTGATCTCTGTGAATTACATCGCACAGCTATGTAGAAGAAGAGAGAAAATAACCGTTCATGTGAAATTACAATATTGTCCCTACAGTTAATTCGGTTATTGCTTAGACTATAAGGACAATTTCGTCTTTTCTCTCTATTTAAACATTTTGGCGCCTTCTACCCATCTTCTTCAAGTCTCTATGCACCACTGTAAATCACTCCTTGCGCCACCTCCAGGTTCTCCACATCACGTGCTTCTATAACTGCCTCTATCATCACCAACCATTGATTAACCCTTCCATCCTAAGGCTGTCACTCAATTTCACCTGGATCACGGTCTGCCTCCTCATGATCCTTGTCATTCCCATCCATGTTAGTCAAGCCTCTAGTTTTAACAACATGCTTTATCGAATGATCTAAAAGACGTAAAAGAAAATAAATTAGAAGACATTATTCCGTTTTATTCAAAAGGAAGAAAGGAAAGGAAACGAAACCCTTCCCTGGTTTAGGACTTCTTTGACTTCAGGGATCGATTTAATGATGTATTTATGATAGCTGGCCTTTTTGCATCGAATATTTTCATATATAATTGTTGTGGCTGGTTTTGCAACATTGATAGTCACTTCATAAAAGGTGGACGTTGTAACTTTTTTTTTTTATAAATGGTATTTAATACATCTGTCATATAGAGATACATAATGTGTATATATATGATACATGCTAAAGACATAACATAAATTGATATTATAAAAGATACATGGTACACATAATACCTGTTAGTGAACCGAGCTACTCGACAAGCTCGGCTCGCTCGGATTGGATTCGGCTCGGGATCGGCTCGGTAAAGGTTAAGCGAACCCGAGTTCGAGCCCAGTATGTGGTTCGTCTATTATATAAACGAGCTCGAGTATGGCTCGTGAACATATGTTCGGCTCGGTTATTTAATATTTTAAAAAAATTTAACCCCCCCATCATATCCCGTTTGTTTCCCGTCACAACCGTCCCATTCCTTCCAGTTCCAGAATTCCATTCCCATCCCAATTCCATCGAGAAGACGAAACCCAAGCATAAAACCCTAAAATTTGTTTTCCTCTTCTTCGGTTCTTCTCCAGCAGCCGGCGTCTAAACTTCAGGTCAGGCCAACGGTGAACGGTGAACTCACTCTCTCCTGCATTACATCTCGGTCTTGGGTTCCTGTTCTTCATATCCGGCTCTCCGCAAGGACCGCAAACACCTACGACGAAAATATAACTTTGTAAGTTTGTAACTCTGTAAGTCAGCTCTTTTGTATGCTAATTGCTAACTATCTTCAATTTCCTTCTTCATTTTCTCTTTTTTAGGATGACTGTAACTTTTCTCTTTTTTTTTTTTGTTTTACTTCATTGGGTACATAGGCTTTTCGCCAGAAAAAATTTCAGTTCGGTGATATTCTGCATCTTGGTTTCGTTTGTGGTTGTTTTAGTTTGCTTTTCTGCTATCTAGTTTTCGGTTGGTGTCTTCTATATAAATTGATTATCTTTGTCTTTGCGGATTTTAATATTTTCAAAGTGGAGAACTCAATTGATTGTATTGATTTTTTTGTTGCATTTACCATTTGCATTTTATTGATTTATATATTTGCTTCTTGTAGCTTTCCTGGGAAAGCTGTGGGAGTGAAAATTGGAAGCGGAGGTGCTGCAGCAGAAGCTGCTCCGGCAAAGGTATTCTTCCTGATTTTTACATTTTTGAAATTTAATCGTCCAGAGTACCTGTTTTGTAGTTCTTTTGTTCTTCTTTTCCCCCTAGAACACATTCTCCGAAACTTGTCCAACTCAAAATGTTCTTAGATTTTATTCAGACATGGAAATTGCCAAGTTATGCATTTCACAGATATCCTTAAGTTCTTTTGAAATCATCTGTATTGTTCAGACCATCTAATGGACCGCAAACACCTACGACGAAAATATAACTTTGTAAGTCTATCGGCATAGATTGTAGATGCAGGGACAATGTTTCTTTAGCAACTTCTTTTTCCTTTAGTTTTTTTTGGGTGGTGGTGGGGGTGGTAAAGTTACTTGTATAAGTAATTTTCATTGCAAAGATCCAATTACACCATAAAGTTACAGATGTTAGCTGCTGTAGTATGAAAATCTGTTGGTAAATACACATTCTTGTAATGGTGAGTTCTGGTATTTTGAGGAGAAGGCAGGTCTAATTATTGCCTTTCTGTTAGTAGGAAATAGGAATAGGATCAAAAGTGGATTGCAAGATGTGGCTTCTTAGGTCTTGAAGGTGTATAGCTGCTAATTAGTTTTTTTTTCCTTTCGAAGGATTAGTGAATATTAGATAAAGGTTCCTGAGTCAGCTGGGCCTGGGACATTATATCTGGTTATTGGTCTCTTCTTATTCTTTGTGTTGAGGTCCTGCTGAAGCCTTGCGTATTCAGAAATCAGACTGAACAACGATTAATCATTTCTCTAAGGTGAAGTCCCAAGTTTTATTTTCATTTCTCTCTTGTTTCGTTATTTCAGTTTCTTCTTGATTTCAGTTTCTTCTTGTGTACCAGATTATATTATAATGGCAAACAACGAAGTGCAAAGTATTGATAGTGTTGAGCGGGAAATTGACAATGCTGACGTGATGTCAGAAGAAGAAGTAAATAGCCCCCCAAGGGTGGGTCAGGGTGAAACTGTTGATGCTGAGAGTCATGAGGGATTTCAAAGGAAGAAGAGAAAGAAAACGTCTATAGTTTGGGAACACATGTCTGAGGTAATGATTAATGGTGTCACTATGGTTCAATGTAAACATTGCAAGAAAACAATGACGAAGCACCAGGACGGGACTACTACACAATATACTCGGCATTTGAATAGGTTCCATAAAAGTAAGGATTCGGGTGGTGCATCTAGCAGTGGAACGCAACAGATTTTGCAATTTGGAGATGGAAGGAAGAGCGAGGAGGGTAGTGTTACAGCTTTCAAGTATGATCATGCTAAGTTGCGCGAGACTGTAGCTTGTGCAATCCTTATGCATGAGTATCCGTTCAACATTGTTGAGCATGTAGGGTTTAACGATATTATGAAGGTTGCATGTCCTTGGTTTGTAAAGATTAGTAGGAGCTCGGCGAGGGAAGACTGTTTTACAGTATACAATATTGAGAAGAGTAAGATGGTTTCTGAATTAAAGAAAGTTGGTAGGGTTGGCATAACCACTGACTTGTGAAAATCATGCCAGAAGACACAGTATATGGTGGTGACGGCACATTTTATTGATTTTGATTGGAATTTGCAAAAAAGAGTGTTGAACTTTTGCAATGTGCCACCACCACATACTGGGGAGTTAATTGCCGAAGCGTTGGCCAAGTGTTTGAGTGATTGGAATCTTAATGATAAGATTTCTAGCATTACGGTAGATAATGCTTCTTACAATGACAAATGCATAAAAAATTTGAAAGAACATTTCATGCAGCGGAAAGCCCTTCCTATAGGTGGTAGACTGTTCCATGTGCGTTGCTGTGCACACATAATCAATTTATTGGTCCAAGATGGACTGAAGGAGATCGGGGACATAATTGACACTGTCAGAGATGCAGTGAAATACTTGAATGCGTCAGAGTCCCGTCTTCGTGGGTTTGGCACGATCGCAAAGCAATACAATGGTTATAATAAGAAACTTATTTTGGATTGTCCAACCCGATGGAACAGCACTTACATGATGTTGGCAGCTGCTTTACCGGTGAAGCATGCCTTCACGAGATATGGTGATGTGGATAAAGGATTTGAGAAGTTTGCACCATCTATGGTTGATTGGGATAAGGTTGGTGGCGTCTGTGAATTTTTGAAGCTCTTCAACTCCATCACGAATACTATTTCTGCGGTCAAATATCCTACATCGAACATGTTTCTCGTAGAACTGTCTAGGATAAAAATGTTGTTGGATGAGAAGAAAAATGATTTGAATGACAATATGAAAGCAATGTCTAAAGTGATGTTGGAGAAGTTTGATAAGTACTGGGGCGAGTGTAATGTGTTGCTTTCTTTGGGTGCTCTTCTTGATCCTAGGTTGAAGAGGGAGATTGTCACACATTGTTTTAAAATTATTTTCGGTCCATCTGCATATCAAAACAATGTAGATGACATGGTAGCGCTGTTGAAGGCCTTGTTTGAAGAATACAGAGTAACCCATTCAAGTGGAGGATCAACACATTCTTCTTCACAAACAAGTTTGAATGTGGCTTCATCTAGCAAGGGTAAATCTAGCCTGTGTTGGGAAGGACTGGGGGACATCGGTTATATAAGCGATGATGAAGCACCTAGTACTCTTTCAGAGGTGGATATATATCTGAATGAAAAGAAATTAAAAGCCGCACCAGATTTGGATGTGTTGGAGTGGTGGAAAATGAACAGTGGACGCTTTAGTATTCTTTCAAGGGTTGCTCGTGATCTTCTGTCTATTCCAGTTAGTACTGTTGCCTCAGAGTCTACCTTCAGCGCCGGTGGACGCGTCATAGATGATTATCGATCGAGTCTATCAGTGGGGACGGTGGAGATGCTCTTGTGTGCCGGCGATTGGGTACGACAGTCAAGGAATGCAATGAAGGTACATTATGCTTCTACACATAATTTGTAACTTTACTATTTTAGTTCACTTATTATGTTTTAATACTTGTGATTGTTTTTTATTTCTTTAGACGGACGCGGATGATGAGAATGCATGGGAGGAGATCATATTACCAGATTGATTGTAAGCACTTTGTTCCATTGTTTGTGTGAATTGTGATATAATGCTTGGTTGGATGAGTTATTTCCATATGGCTCTTCAAGTAATTCAGATTTGCAGATTAAGGCCTATCAAAACAATGAGCATCCAGGAGAGAAGAGTGATTTTGCTAAATCGCTTCCTTGTCATTTTGCTCTTGGTGATTCTCGTCACCTTTAATTTCCTCTCTGTTGCTTGCTTCTGTTTAAAGTGACTAATCTTTACGTAATGTGTTTCAGGGAGAAATAGAAATCATCAAGGTTTGGCTTCTACAATAATAAAGCTCTGGGGAAAGAGCTTAGTTGTGAAAATTGCTGTCAAACGTGGCATTCAAAATACTAACAATAAGTTGATGGATGAGGAGTTGAAGGTACAGTATACTGACTTATTCTGTCTACTTTGACCTTACGGGTCATTCTGTGGATGCTAAGCTTAGATTTGGAGTATGATATTTTGTATCTGATGTTACCAACTTATTACACAACAACTAGTCCGTTCATTCTTAAGTTTTGAGATGTTGGTCTATTCATAGAAATTTTACTCCTGGAGAATTGCAAGTTTCTGCTTTTCCTTTCATAGCTTTATGCTGATTCAAGCAATTATTTCCTTATTGGACCTGTTTGTGAGTTGATCATGGAATGAGTTCTAAGGTAGCTAATTGAATAGATAGTTTCTAGTTGAATTTATCAGTTTGAAGGCATTCTCTAATTTAAAAGGGAGATGTGATGAGAAATATATGGATTTGCGATTTGGTTTGTCCTGTGGTTTTCTGTTTGGCTCGAATATGAACATGGTTGGGCTTCTCTTTGTTCGCGAACGGGCTCGGCTCGTTTGACACCTAACCGAGCCGAGCCTGAACGTTAATTTTTGTTCGTTTAGAAAGGCGAGCCTGTTCGGCTCGTTTGACAAGACTGCCGAGCCGAGTTCGAACCACACCAAACTCGGCTCGTTTGGTTCGATAACAGGCCTGTATATGAAATAAATCATAGCTATAAGAGATACATGATCTACGCATAATACATGTTCATTACATTAAATAAACAAGTATTATAAGAATGAACTATTGTAAAAAGAAAGAATTCTACAATTTTCAAGATTTGAATCCAAGAACTCTTAATATTACGCCATTAGCTCTAGTCACTTGGGCTACGAATCATTGGCTGTACACATTGTGCTTGGTTACGAAAGATAATCATGATTTCAATCAAAACATATTTTTAAACAGAAGTTATAAATTATTATTTTTCATTCCGTACATTATGACATGAGCAAAAGAAATAACAGCTACAAAAAAACCAATGACATTTACGAGTCTTTAGAGTATAAAAAATATTAGTCAACTGTTAGAACTATAAGGTTTTTTTTTTTTTTTGGGTGCAAATTCTAATGTAATCCATGCTTATTTGAATGTCTATTTGATTATTGTAGCCGGGTGTCACAGGAAAAATGTTAGAAGAGTACAAATATATAGGAAGTCAAACTGGTAACCAGCTCAAATGTAATTAGATATTTCTCTACGAATTTTTACTGCACGGTAAATGAGTTGAGCAAAAATCCAATAGGTTTGAAAAGGACGGATAACAAACAAAATATCTTATAATTGTGGTCCCTTTATAGAGGAGATGAATCTGACCCTTTTTCCCCATAAAACAATTACCAAGAAAAAAAGATATAAAGAACAAAACAAAATTAACATTTCATGATGGCCAAAAGTACCTGCAAGAAAGGTTAAATGCAATGACTTAGTTATTGGAGAACATTATAAAAATATTTATAGAATATATAATGATTACATAGATATGACCCTGTGTACTAAATTATAAAACTATATAAGTCCACAGCAGGTAATATATTTAAGGAGAAAGTTTTACGAGCTGTCTCTCTTTAAACAAGTGAAATTTATAGAGAATTGAAGGGGAAAAAAGATTGAAAAATAGGAAATGTGGATTGACAAAGGTGATAAGCATAGAGTTTTGGTCGGACTTGACACGGTCGTGCGGTCAAGATTCTCGAATCTTGCCTTTAAAACATAAGTTCATTTGTTACTCAAGTTGAGATTTACTTCAAGAGATCAAAAGTTCGAATCCAAAGATACGCACAGTGTGGGTATTCCACTGCTACTAGGCTGAAGGCCTGGTTTACAAGGGACAACTTGTATGAGTTACTTCATAAGTCCTCATCTAACCTAGACGGCCGCTGGGCTCCTGATTTACATCATCCACAATGCTCCTTGGGGCTGTGGCGGTGAAGACCTCAGAGCTAAGAAATGGCTTTTGCTCCAAAATTCTCGAATCTGGATGTCATTAGGCTTCATATCACTAATTCCATTCAATTAAATTTTGTTCAAGTCATTAACTATATATTTTTCATGATAAAATTTGAAAATATTTACAATGGTGTATGTTGGATTTTCAGAGTTGCAGATATGAAGCATAAGAAAGTGATTTAAAGTATTTGGATATCACACATTGTAAAATATGGAAAAACATATTGTAAAATAAAAGAGCATAAATTGGAAGCCACATTTGTTAAAATTTTGTTCAGACTTCTTAGAACTTAAAGTACTTCTTCCATCAGAACTCTACTTCTAAAATGTACGTGCTTGCCTTTTTATAAGGCTTGTAAGAGGTAAGAAACCTCAAGCCACCAACGGCTATTTCTAACGGCTACATTCTATTTACAATTGTTTATTTGGTCCACTCAGCTAGTGGATGTATGTGTAGTATATTCGTATGAGCTCTCTTTTCCTGTATTTTCTGGATTGTGCATTTGCTCTGTTTATCTCTTCAGTGCTGCCATTGAGACTCGTATTTGTCTAAGTATGTTTCCTTGGCAATTTACTCATTGCGCTTAGGGGTGTCAAACAGGTCATTTTTCGTGTTTCATGTTTTTTGGGTTTCGTGTATCAAAATACCAAACGCATACCTTACCTGTATGCGTCGCGTATATGGATGCAAATACCCAAATCTGTGCATGTCAGGTTTCGTGTCGTGTATCGGGTATACCCACGAATTTGACAAATTAGGGCTAGGCCTTGCACAATTCCATCTGAGTCAAGGCTGGGTCCTCCTGAGTCTTTCAAAGTCAAGCAATCAATAAATTACTAGGTTATTAAAAAGTTTGATTCATAAAATGATAAAAATAAAAAGTTCATAAAATGAATCTTTTCTTCCTATGTGCACTGAAATCTGAATAAAAGCTTCTACAGTTCTTATTGAGCTTCGCACTTCGCAGGCCCTCTTATGGGTTAACTTAGCCAAACTTGAATTCTATTGCATAGAACTTTGCCACTTTCTTATTATACAACATCAATCAACAGACAAAGAAAACAATAAAATCTTCTCTTTAAAGAGCATTTTCCCAGAAAAAATTCAAACAGAGTGTAGTTACAATAATATACAAGAGTACTCACATGGTAACACTAGCAAGTCAGCAGGATGATGGATTAACAGGGGCGGCGGAAGTCAGCAACCGGGATCGGAGGATGGAAGAAAAAGAACTAAGGAGGAAGCGGGGCGGCGGGGTAGAAGGGAGGAAAATAGAAACGGGAATGGGGAAGGGGGAATTAGCCGATATTAGGTTAGGTTTTTTTAGGCGAAAGTTTTTTTACTTTATGAATTTAAAATTTTTATTTAAAATATATTTTTAAAAAGTCAGGTATCGCGGGTATAAATGGATAACCCACGTGTATACTTGGACGCGACGTGTTAACTTTCATGTCTTACCTGATTTGTACAAGAAATCCATCAAAGCTATATATATACCCGCAAAAAGCGTGTCAGGTTCAGGTCGTATTTTGTCGTGTCTGAGATTGTCACCCTGATGAAGCCGGATCTTCACCAAGGGTCAAGATGACCTCAAATTAACGTCGTCAGCTGGTGAAAGGTAAATAGCTGGAATAACATCCAAAATATCCTGCACAAGGAAGCACAGATCAGAGGTCCCGGGGGTTGGCTCCGGGAAAAACCTTCCGACATTCAAGTCAGTTTGGGCCATTTCTCACTGAGAAAATAATTTAGATGGTGAGTTAAGTGTTTCTCACAGTATGAGCTGAAGAGCAAAGGGTATGAATTTGCTTTTGGATGTGAATGTTTGGATTTCGGATCTTTCTTCTCGTCTGTATTGTCTTGATTTTATTAACCTTTTCCTGCCTTTGGACTCTGATGGCGGATGAGATGTTTGCTTGGGGCAGAAAGCTTAGGACACCGTAGGTCTGTTGTTGTGACCAGTAGACTGGCTGATGACTAATAGGCTGGCTGTTGTGACCTTGGCGTGTACAGGCTGAGTAGCCAGCTGTAGTCACTATATTGGAATTACACTTCTATCTGATGGTCCCACGAGGTAAGGCCGTGCTTGGTTCCTTCGCTGAAGTGTCAAACCAAGCTTTGCCGAAGTGCAAGATTAAGCCTTGCCGAAGTGCAACGTTGAATTCATCTGAAGTGGTCTGGGGTGCGGCATTTGAACAGAAGCTGAAGTTGAAGTTGATACCGATGTGCAAACCTTGACATATTCTTTGATAATACAATGGATGTCATGCGGTCCCGCTGAAGTGCAGCCAAGGTTGAACAGCAATGCTTGGGCGCTGAACTGCTGAACAGCAATATTTGAGAGCTGAGCTGCAAGAGTTGTATCGTTGACTGCTGTTGACTAACAGACGACCAATTTATGGTTTATCATTTGCCCCCAGATTTAGTGTGGCTGAACTGAACTGTGAAGGCACACAAATCTTGTTCTAATAAGTCTGTAACGTGTCTTCATTAACTGAACAATTATCTCCATAGATACGCCGTATCCCCTGCTTTTAATATAGACGTTAATTCCAACGCCTCATCATTATCTTTTCGGCGGTTTGAGTATCCGAGGGGGAAATATTTGAACCGTCACCTCCTTCGAATTTTCAGACAAAGAGTTATAACCTTTCACCTTTCCCACTTATAAATAGGGACAATTGCCCCAATTCCTTCTTTTCTGCTTCCTCTATTCTGCAAGTTTTTTTATTTTGCTGCACTGTTCTTCTGCTTCGTCTTCAAAGCTTCTCTCCATCCTAATTCCAGTGCTTTTCAACTCAAGTCTCCAGTCTTTTGTAAGCTTTTCTTTATCTTACTCACGGCTTCCGTTATTTCTTCTTCTTCTTTGGTTGCCTCCGAATCCATGGTATCCTCTTCATCGATGCAAAACTCAATGTGCACCTTGAAAGCCGCCGAACTCCCTGAACTATGTCAGCATTATAATGTTGACAGGAGCACTTTTGCCCCCATTCTTCCTCTTCCGCATCAGACTGCTTATGACCCCCCAGTTCGGTATGAGACAATCTATGAGGAATATTTTAAGTCAGGTTTCAATCTCCACATTCCAGCTCTTTTATTCCAAATCTTGCACTCTTCCGCATCAGACTGCTTATGGCCTTAGAGTTATTCTTAGCTACTTGCTTTATCTAAGAGCTGCTGAGAAGGCCTTTTCGCTTGCAGTTTTTGGGGGATTATTTGTATGTGAGCAGGACGGTAGTTGTTATTTTTTTGGCAGGAGGCATCAAAATAGTGAAAGATTCTATGTCGTAAACCTTCCCCTCTTCCACCGAAAATTTGGAAAGGTCGTTTCTTTTTTGTTAAAACTATAGGATTACCCGAGGGAATCCCTTGGAAAGTTGGCAGTGCAAACAATAGGAGGACAAGTGAGCAATCTTGCAATGAAGCTTTCCAATTGTTACACTTGCCATTAGCTGTATATAGGCAAATTATAAGGGTTGCTGACTTGGAACACTTAGGGCCAGAATTCAATTTTCGACCTCTCATCCCCATTGCCTTAAGAATAGTTCGGGGTATGTAGCAACATTTTGGTGATCCTTGACTTGTTCTGGTGTTTTATCTGAGCTTTGACTGTTTTGTTCTTCGAATTCTACAGGAATTATGGTGTCTGACACCCTTGCGAGGTTGCAAAGGTTGGTTCCCCAAGAGGAAAAGGTCTGAGGAGCAACCCTACCTCCTTGGGACAGGCCCATGCCAGCACTTCATCCGAGGTGCAGATAACTCCCAGTACTGCAATTCCAAGTAAGATTTTGCCTTGCGTTAGTCTTTGAGCATATTTTGTTTCCATTTAATCATATGGACTTTTTCCTCTTCAGTTGGAACTCTTGATAACCCTGTTCAGGCTGAAGCTCAAATTTCTGTTCCAACTTCAGCTCAACCAAGTGATGGAAATGGGAGAATTAATGCCCCCATTTTAATTCCTTCCTCCCCAGTTGTCGAAGAGGAAGCTATGCCTCCGCCAAGGTAGATTTCTGATGAAGCTATTCCTTCCTTTGAGCTTTTAGGAGAATCCTCTGAAGGAAATGCGCCGGAAGGAGAGCCTTCCTTCCGAAACCGCCGGGGTACGAGGACGCTGCAGTTCTCCTTTACTGACACTACTGCAGATCCTAATGTGGCTAAGAAAGTGACTGAAATGTCAATACTACTTAGTGATTGGCAGACATATGGCAGTCTAGACTTGAATGCTGCCATGAATTCATTGGCAATGAATATGGTTGTGGTAAGATTTCTCACTATTTTCCATCTTTTTCACTTGATCCCTTATGTTTTTTCTAACCAGTCTGACTTCTGCAGTACCAGGTCCAAGAATACAACACCCTCAAACGAGCTGAAGAGCTTCGTGTCAAATTCTTCCAACTCTCTGAGATCCAACCTCAAAAATGCCTATGACGGGTTAGCAGATGTGGCAAGACTTAACAGTTTGAGGTTGAACCAGTTAAAAGCCCAGGTGAACAGCCTGAAATCTGAAGTTCTTGTCCTCACTGAAGAAAATTCCAGACTTCGGACAGGGAAAGAAGATTCTGACATGCAGTTTGCTGCTGCAAAATCCCAAGTGATTGAACTGAAGGATGCATTGGCTAACACTGAGTTAGTTTCTTCTAAAGCCCAAGCTGAGCTGGAATTTTATCAGAAGGAGCTTAGCACTTTTGAGCATGAATTGTCCAATAGCAAGGCCGAACTGAACCAGCAATTGGAGATAGAACGAAAAAGCAAAGCTAATCTCTTCCGTCAATTTGAACTTCAGGCTGAGGAGATCAAGAAAACTGCGTTGCTGAGTTCAAGCAATCTGAATTTTTCACTAGTAACTTCTTGAAGATGAAAGGTTCAGCAATTGCTGTTGGACAGATTTGGGCAATCGATACTTGCCCTAAGGTCTGCCCGAGCCTGGATAACAATCACCCTCAAATTGCTGAACTCTACAACCCCAAGGCTGGAAGCTTGCTTGAGATCCAGATTGCTCAGTTTCAAAGTGGGGATAATCTCAGAGAAGATGAGGATGGTGAAGAGTAGAATAGGATTTTTCCTTGTAGCTTTTGTAGTTGTAATAGATATTCTGTTAATGAAAATCCAACTTTCTTCAACTTGTGTTCTTCAGCTTGTTTCAATTTTGGAGACTTTGCCTTCTGCATGTGAAGTTTTACTTGTTCTACTTCCTTAGTTGACGCATTTGTGTTTGGGCTTGAGAAACTTTACTTGCTCTATTTTCATAGTTTGCAAGTATTCGTCTTCGGCTTGAGAGACTTTACTTGCTCCTTTCTCATAGTTTGCAAGTATTTGTCTACTGCTTTGCCAAAAAAGTCCTTTCATCTCTTGTATGTTGGCTCTTTGCACAAGTATTAGGCTTCAGCCTTCATTCTTGGCTCTGCCAAAAATGTTAGGCTACTCGACTGAACTGCAGCTCTGCTGTGCTTTAACAAATTTAGGATATAGGGATCCCTATACCCCAATGTTGAGTCCCGCTTAACCTTCTCATCCCTGATGAATTAAAAGATAGGAAAACTTGTCTCATTGTTGAGCCCTGCTCAATCGTCTTAAGCCTGCTAAGTTCAAGTATAGGGAAGCCTGTCCCAATATTGAGTCCTTCTCAACCTTCTCAGTCCTGCTGAGTTAGACTATAGGGAAACTTGTACCATTGTTGAGATCTGCTCAACCTCTCAGACCTGCTGAGTTTAAGTATAGGGAAGCCTGTCCCAATGTTGAGTCCTTCTCAACCTTCAAGTCCTGATGAGTTAGAATATAGGGATACCTGTCCCATTGTTGAGACATGCTCAACCTCTCAAACCTGCTGAGGTAAAATATAGGGAAACTTGTCCCATTGTTGAGACCTGCTGAGGTGAAATATAAGGAAACATGTCCCATTGTTGAGACCTGCTCAATCTCTCAGTCCTGCTGAGGTGAAATATAGGAAAACCTATCCCATTGTTGAGACCTGCTCAACCTCTCAGAACTACTGAGGTAAAATATAGGGAAACATGTCCCATTGTTGAGACCTGCTCAACCTCTCAGAGCTGCTGAGGTAAAATATAGGGAAACATGTCCCATTGTTGAGACCTGCTCAACCTCTCAGACCTGCTGAGGTGAAATATAGGGAAACCTGTCCCATTGGTGAGACATGCTCAACCTCTCAGACCTGCTGAGGTGAAATATAGGGAAACCTGTCCCATTGTTGAGACCTGCTCAACCTCTCAGACCTGCTGAGGTGAAATATAGGGAAACCTGTCCCATTGATGAGACATGCTCAACCTCTAAAACCTGATGAGGTGAAATATAGGGAAACATATCCCATTGTTGAGACCTGCTCAACCTTTCAGACCTGCTGAGGTGAAATATAGGGAAATATGTCCCATTGGTGAGACCTACTCAACCTCTCAGACATGCTGAGGTGAAATATAGGGAAACCTATCCTATTGATGAGACCTGCTCGGCCTCTCAAACCTGATGAGGTGAAGTATAGGGAAACATGTTCCATTGTTGAGTCCTGCTCAACCTCTCAGACCTGCTGAGGTGAAATATAGGGAAACATGTCCCATTGGTGAGACATGCTCAACCTCTCAGACCTGCTGAGCTGAAATATAGGGAAACCTGTCCCATTCTTGAGACCTGCTCAATCTCTCAGACTTGCTGAGGTGAAATATAGGGAAACATGTCCGATTGTTGAGACCTGCTCAACCTCTCAGACCTGCTGAGGTGAAATGTAGGGAAACCTGTCCTATTGTTGAGACCTGCTCAACCTCTCAGACCTGCTGATGTAAAATATAGGGAAACTTGTCCTATTGTTGAGACCTGCTCAACCTCTCAGACCTGCTGATGTGAAATATAGGGAAATCTTTCCCATTGTTTAGACCTGTTCAACCTCTCAGACCTGATGAGGTGAAATATTGGGAAACATGTCCCATTGTTGAGACCTGCTCAGCCTCTCAGACCTGCTGAGGTTAAATATAGGGAAACCCGTCCCATTTTTGAGACCTGCTCAACCTCTCAGACCTACTGAGGTATGCCTCCACTTTCGTTGCGGGTTATAGATAGGCATAAACTATGCTTCATGCACCATATGGTGACTTAACTTTCCTGACTGAATGCCAAATAAGAATGCTCAACTGCATAGAACCAGGCGGAAATCCTATCAAAAGATTGATCCTTTGATAACATAAGGCTGAGCCGAAAGACACCGGATGAACACAAGAAGAAATAAATCGTGATTCATTTGAATCATGGACTTTTGCAGTCAGCCTTGTACGTCCAGGAGCCCGTAACCCATTCTCATCAGAATCTGAATCCTCATCACTTGGCAACCCATGATGAGGCCCAGGTTTACAACTCTCATCCGGAGGGGGTCTGCCAAAGTCCAGCCTGTTGTGGAGCCTAGACCTCGGATTGTAAAAATGCTATAGGTGACCAAGCTTGATAAGACGTCCAATCTCATGTCTGAGCTGCCTACAATCTTCTGTATCATGTCCAATATCATGATGATAAAGGCAGTACAGTCGGCGGTCTCTTTTGTGGATTGGTCCAGCCAGGGGCTGAGGTTCCTTTGCCAGAGACTTCTTCCTCATGTAGGAAAGGATATGGGCTTTTGAAGCCAACAGAAAATTCCTTTCTTTACCTCGGTCTCGTCCAATCTCATGTCTGACCTGCCTACAGTCTTCTGTATCATTGCCCAATATCACGATGATAAAGGCAGTACAATCGGCGGTCTCTTTTGTGGATTGGTCCAGCCAGGGGCTGAGGTTCCTTTGCCAGAGACTTCTTCCTCATGTAGGAAAGGATATGAGCTTTTGAAGCCAACAGAGAATTCCTTTCTATACCTCGGCCTCCTAACCGAATCTTGACAGAGCACCTTTCTTGCTGTGGGACCTTGCCTTTATTGTCCACTTCTCTATCATGTTTGAATGGGAAAGATGCTTTCTGAGAGCTGCACTTCGGACCACTTCAGCCGGACCCAATTATGTACTTCGGCAAGGCTTGATTATGCACTTCAGCAAAGGAACCAAGCACGACGTTACCTCGTAGGACCCTCCGACAGAGGTGCAATTCGAATATAGTGACTACAGCTGATTATTCTTTCTAAACACGCCAAGGTCAAAATGGCCGGCCTCTTAGTCACATCAACTAGTCTACTAGTCACAGCAGCAGACCTACGGCGTCTTGGGCTTTCTGTCCCAAGCAAACGTCTTATCCACCATCAGAAGCTAAAGGCGGGAAAAAGTTAATAAAAGCAGATCAATTGAGACAGAGAAGGGGATCCGGAATTCAAACATTGATAAGCAAACTCATACACTTGGCTCTTCGGCCCATACTGTGAGAAATTCTAAACTCACCATCTAAATTATTATCTCAATGAGATATGGCCCAAACTGATTTGAGCGTCGGAGGGTTTTTCCCGGGACCAACCCCCAGGGATCTCTGATCTGTGTTTTTTTGTGCAGTTTATATTAGAGGCTATTCCAGCTACAACTTTCAATCCAGTTAACAACACTTTAAGTTAATTGACGGAGCTAATTTGAGGTCGTCTAGACCCTTAGTGAAGATCCGGCTTCATCAAATACTATGAAAGGTTTTTTTTTTGTCTTTTTCTTATTGAAGAGTATATGATTACAATTAATTTTACTCGAGGAAGATTTACAAATTCCATCTGGTTGAACAGATTCCGTAAACGATTTCCACAAAGATGCGTACTTGAGGGAACTGAAACATACAACCTGAAAATTTAGGAACTGGTCAGTTTAAATGTTTGCACATGTCACAGCAGAGATAATGGCCGTTTGAGATTGTTTAAATTAGTGCTTAAATTCATAAAGTAAATTATTACCTTATAAGTAGCTTTTCCTTTCTGTACTTCGCCAATTACTTATAAGCAACTAATTTTTTTCCTGCTTCCTTCACCAGTTAACTATGCTTATATGCTGATTCAACATTTCATAATCTAAGCTAATCACAAGCGTAGACTAATATGCCTCACGTACTTTGTAATACAAATTTGCATTTAACGGAATTAAAAAAAAAAGACTAACATACGGAAACTTGATGAAAAAATTTATTCACTTAACACCAAATTCAAAATCGTGATCTCAGAAACTAGTTTTTGCATTTGGAGCTACTGACCCAAATTTTGGAGCAAAAGGCCCAAAAGAGCATCGTGGAAGATGTAAATCAGGAGGCCAACGATCTCTTAGATTGGGTGAGGACTTACGCAGTGACCAACATAAGGTGTCTCCCTGCAAACCTGGCGTTCGGACTAGCAGCAGTAGAACACCCACAGTGTGCGTGTCCCTGGAATCAAACTTTTGACCTCTTAAGACAAATCTCAACTCGAATACTAACTGAGATATCCTCTGAGCGTCTACTGACACAAATTTTATACTCCACATGAGAGGTGTTAGGGCATATGTCAGTTGTGTTTCAAAGTATTAGATTGTATCTAAAGGTACAAGTTTGAGCCTTAACAGATGTTTTATAGGAATTAAATCTTGTTAAGTCTTGGTTATTCTAGAACGGCTTGAGTTTATGTTGCTTGTGATACCAGGCCTTTTTCGTCCTACCTAATAAGTCGCGGTTTAAGTGATTTACATCATTCACAAATCCTTTGGAAGAAATATTTATGTTGAGACTCAACTTTTGTATCCAAAACTCAATGCCAGAGATAGTCAATGACTCAATGGAACAAATAGTGGGATGTACTGGATTCTAAAAGTACTTTAAGTTTCAAGACACATTTTAATTCATATATAGTCCACTATATAAATACTATACAAATTACATAATAGTGTTTCCATAAACGTCTATAATACTTTAGAAGCATTGCAAAATTCTCTACACTGAATGTAATAGTATTATTCCTCAAGAGATAGATCTATTTACTTGACCTAACATAGTCAATGATATTAGCTAGAAACCAACAGGATTGAAGGGTATCATGGATGTCCCAAAAGAACTGAGTTTACCATAAATGAACTAGTGCAATATGGAGAAATTTGTGATCACATGGGAGAAATCATCCTCAATCCAGGCATCAATTCAACCTGAAGCAATAGGGTGGTTGTTTTTTTTTTTTTGGGCGGGGGGAAAGAGGGGGGGGGGGGGGGGGGAAGATCCCTGCAGTTGTGGTTATTTTTAACCACAAGGGTAAAAGAAGTAAGCAACAAAAACAAAGTTTCTGGCAATTGGTTTTTCCGGTCCGGATCCCCTCACCGCAAGAAGCGATGACAAATGACCATACGACCCTTCTCGGACGATGACAAATGACCATACGACCATTTTCGGACGGTGAAAGAATCTGAAGTGTGGTTTTTCTTGGCATTAGGACTTTTGTCCTTGAATGCAACTTCTATCCAAAGGTCATGTTCTTACCATTCTTAATAGTCACTTTCTCAAGCAAGACATCTCATCATCTCTTGCCCTTTTTCCCATACTTGATGAAAATGGTTAGCTAATGGAGTGTGAAAGCATACATCCATACCCACCCTAGTTCCTCAGCCCTTCTCAACTCAGTTTCCCAACAAAAAAAATTGGCATCCCTCTACATACAGACAATTGTATATGTATATATTATAACCATACAACAAAAATAATGGAGTCCTAGCTATTGAGGGGTCCATTTCTATCTTTAAGTGCAAGTCTAAAAAAGCAACTCGCTTCCATTTTTTGCAACACAACTGTTCACAGCCACATATCAAACACTTGGTGAAATTCAAGAAGAAGAAAATTCTTCTTGTTGGAAACTCTTTCTCTCTCTTTTCTTGCGATCCCCCCAATTAGTTTCCGTTACCAGGTGGGTTAGTTGATTAAAGCTTTTGTGTACAATCCCACAAAACACGCAAGCTGTGATTGTGAAAATTTTTCTTCTTTTGGCTAATTTGGATGCTTCTAACCATTTCTTTTTTACCCAAACACCCCTAATAGGGATTATAATCTTTATCACTTTACTAACGGAATACTCGAATTGGTTTTACTTATTTCAGCTTTTGGAGATGGAGAGTCATAATCAAGAATTTGAGTCCTCTTGTTCAAGGAAAAGTGGGAGAGGTAAAATTGAGATCAAGAGGATTGAAAACACTACCAATAGACAAGTCACCTTCTGCAAGCGTAGAAATGGTTTACTCAAAAAGGCTTATGAATTGTCTGTGCTTTGTGATGCTGAGGTTGCTCTTATTGTCTTCTCCAGCCGCGGTCGCCTCTACGAATATGCTAACAACAGGTTTGGAGATCTTAGGCTCTTTGATTTGGTCTTGTGTTTAAACTTGAGATCTCATCAAAATCAGTTTTTCTTGTTTCTATATGATCATAAATCAGAAATATTGGTTCTTCTGTCAGAGGCTTAAAAGTTTTTTTTATTTATTTTTGAACCTAAGAATCTAAGAGTGAATTTTTGAACCTAACAAAAATTTGTCAGTTGTTTTCTTTCATTTATGGGCCTTGTTAGATTTCTCTTATTTTTCTTTGTTTCTTCCCACCTGTTTCTTTGGTTGTTCACTCAGATCTGTACGAGAAAAGACACAAATTAAAAGATATGTCCTTAAACTAGTTGCAGGACAACATTAGATTTAGTCAAGGAGATAAAGATTTCTTTAATTTAGCCTCTTTCTTTGGTCATCCCTACAAATCTGGTAGTCTTTTAGTCCTCCGTTCCTCTACCACCCCTCCCCCCCCCCCCCTCCCTCAAGAAGATAAAACTGAACCCTCACCACCACATGTCATTTGTCAGTTAAAAGCTTTGATACTAAGCTGTCTTGATCTTATATGCCCAGTATCTGATAAGTGATGACTGATGCTTAATAATATGTCAGTTCAGTAATATAAAAAAGAAAGAAAGGTGATATAACCTATGAATTAGGGTTTAGATGGTCTCAAAAGGGTATCATTGAAACCTCATAAAAATTCCATTTATAGTTTGCTAATCCTTATTAATTACGCAAGATCTCGTTTTTAGTCTTTTTTTTATTATGCCCATTTTTGTTTTTTCGTTCTTGACCATTTTTTAGACCCTATGTTCTACAAAAGCCTAGGGTTTGTGACACACAAAAGCAAAGTGACAAAGCCCACAGGCATCAAAAGTTAGCTACGAATCTTTGGTCTCCTCAGACTTTCAAATTTTTCAGCTCTATTCTTCACGACGTGAGGAATGAGTGTCTGCGTCATATTCTTTCCTCTGCTGGGCTCTTATCTTCTTTCTTCAGTTAAAATTTGTCTCAGAAGGTAAAAATATATGTTCATCTACTTGGATTTTCTTTTCTTCTCCACGAGTTTCTTTTTTTTATAATCCAAAACTGGGTTTTTTTTCCTGGGACTTATCTAAACATTTTGAGAAATTTATGTTCATATACAAACTCTATGTGTTTTCAACACATGAGTATGCTTGCGTACATCCGACCCCATACCCTGCTATAGGCGGAAGCCTCTAAGTTAATGGAGTAATTTTGTTGTTGTTGTAAGTTCATATAGGAGTCCCACTGTCACAGAACATAAAATAACCAATCATAAAGTAAGGCATGCACTACTAGTCCGTGAAATAGTTACAATGACTATATAACATATTATAAAGGAGTTATAAGCATTCTCTTTTGTAAACTAGCTTCAAAGTCTCATATAAAAATAGAACTTACCTGTTGTGTGAGCCTATGCCCCTCTTATACTTTTTCTTAAAAGAACTTTAAAGTTTAACAAAATATTCTATAAGTATTTCTCTCTAATGAATTTCAAACCATTGCAGCCTTAGTTTGTTTCTAACACATGAGTATGGTTGCATACATCCGACCTTCCTATACACCGCTATAGACAGAAGCAACTAATACAATTGGGTAATATTGTTGTGGTAGTTGTTGCGTATTAGATAGAAGTTAACACATTTTAAGGTATGTTGTACTTTTCTTTTCTCATGAACTGGCTTCAAAGCCTCATAGAGAGAAAAACAAAATAACATTATGAGGTCTGTGCATTCTCTCTCTCTTGAACTATTTACCCCTTGAGATTTAAAAAGTACTCCTCAAATTAGCTCGATGTTCTTCACCTTTCTCATTTTAGTCTGCGCTTTTCACACACACAGAATATGCAGAAATGGAAAGAAAAATCAAAAGGGTACCTTGAACAAAGATTTTTTTTACTTCTTCTGATACATACATACACACACACATATATATATATGTACGGTTCCATTTTCAATGGAATCAAGGACACACTCTTCTTTGACTTTGGAATATAATAGAATAAAGCAAAATGCTCACTAAATTGGCTGCACTTCTTATATTGTGAAGTACCAATTGATCGACATAACTTGACGCAATTTTCATTATGGGTCATCGGAAAACAACCTCTGTGTGTTTTTGACACATGAGTATGGTTGCGTACATTCTACCCTCATACCCTGTCATAGGCGGGAACCTCTTAGGCAACAGAATATTGTTATTGTTGTTGTTGTTGCTGTTGTTGTGCGTGTGTGCGTGTGTGTATATATATATATATATTTGTTTTCTTTTTCGATTCTTCATAAAGAGTTTAAGAATTGCTGCTGCTTCTGAGCAGACAGCTCTTCTGAAACACTCAACAAGTCATAGGACAGGAGAATTGACATACAAATTCACACACACACACACTAGGCACGCAAGAAAAAAACCACACACATGCGTCAAGGGTGTAAAATTGGTCACAGAATCCCTGCAAGATCGATCCTATGAAGCAATTTCGGGGTTTTGAAGGGATCGAGGTGGATAAAAGGGGTGTTCTTGAGGGCATTGCCCTAAGGGCAAACGGGTTCCTGCCACGTGGCATGGTTTGGGAACATAAATTCCTCAGCCAATCATGTTGTGGGATCTTGTGCCAGCGTGGCAGAGGGCAAACAATCAGTTGCTCGACGAAATTAAGGTTAACTCAGGATTTCCTCGGTGTGTTTTCAGGTTTTTCTGGTCAATGCCCACTGCCACCACTTTTTTAAATCTAAGAAAGTGAATAATTATTCTAAATTATATTACACATGGGCACGAGTTTTTTTCTTTTTTCTTTTTATGTGATTAAAGTGGCACTTGTAAGACCTTGGAAATTGAACGGTGAACAATTTACGTAAAGTAAAAAAAAAATCATATTGTATTTTTTTTACTTTCTATTGGTGCTGTATTTGATTTGCTATTAAGTTAATTTAGATTTTAAATTTAGATAGTAGAATATGACAATCAACAATGAACTCAATGACAGAAAAATTGGTGATATGAAAATAATGGTATACATGTTTATTCGTTGATCAAAGTCCTTTGGCAATCCCAAATTAATATACATGCTTTTTCTATCCCAGTTTTTCAATGGTGTGATACAATAACAATACATACTCAGTATATCATAACGACAGAAAAAGCTATCGTTAATGTATGAGAAAATCAGAAAATGTCAACTTCGGGAATAGAAAAAGCACAAGTCCTTTTTTTTCACTCCTAAATGTAAATTTCTTATTCAATTTTATTGTTTATAAGACCGTAGTAATATTTTTTTTCTTCTTTATAAGACCGGCAATAATATTTTGTTGATATACAAGAATGTGTCTATAATAAGATGGTTGATGCCTCCTTCCACGTTATTGATCTTGTCTGGTTTCAAAATTTTTTTATAAGATGTCATTTATGTGTCTTGTAGATTTTATATTTTGTCACATCTGCTAGAGAACATAACCTGGACTATTCTTATCGATTAAGGTAATTACTTAGGAACCAACATAAATTTCAAAAAATTAATATAAAATATAAATATAAATTCGATACATAAAAAAAAGTTACCGTGTTATAAAACGAATACTAGAAGGAAAGGGAGCAAAGGACTGTCGAGAAGGATTGTATAGGGGCAATGCATGCCTTCCCCTTTAGTACACCGTTTTGTGTTGCATTTTCCGTTATAACGTTTATTGAAATAGATTTCTTTATTTCATTCCAATTGATGTTTAGTTTAACTGCAAATTCTACCCTCTTGACAATTTTTAATAGAAGATTCGACAATAATTGCAATAAAAGATTTGAAGTGATGATCCTATGCAGTATATGTAGAAATTAATAACAACTGATTTGGAAGCTGATTCAGACGTCAAATTTTACCCTTCTATTTTGCAATTTATTCTTCCATATTCTACGACGTGTATTCTTCTTTGTAACTCTGAAAATCCAACATTGTATTCTGTTTGCAAGTTTATTTAATTCCAGGTCACAATAACAAGATTTAATTCATTAGATGGAGTTGACTATAAGGGTTTTCCGGTCTTTTCTTCCACGTTTAGCATGCATCTCTCTTTATGTTTCATAGGCCTAACATATTCATTTACAAGACACTCCTACATATTTCTATACTATGTGAACCATTACTCTTATCTGAAATACCTAATAACAAGCTCACTCAAAAGAATCTCTAGATCTTCATGTTTAACTCAATTTTGGATCTCAATCTTTTGTTGCTAAAATTTGAACTCCATATGGTATGGTTTCTTTTTGCTTGATGTGATACATTTTGCCTCTATATCATGTTACCTTTCAGGTTCTATATTGGTTTTGCCTCTGTTCTCTTCCACCAATCACTTGCGAATACCATATTCCACGGAACTCTATCGTATATACAGAGAAAATTAGGCTGTAACTAAAAACAATATTATATATGCTTAGGACGATCTTTCGTACAAATATACTTTAATGTGAAATTCTTTGATTAATACTTTTGCGGTCCTCACACTCCTCATTGCGTGCTCATACACGTCTTGGTAATTTTTATCGAAGCTATTCTAACACCTTATTTTTTAACCACGTCCTTTATGATATGTTTTCTCATTACCAATGAACATCATGAGCCGGGGGGGGGGGGAGGATGATTGTGTGATTCCTGTGCATTACAGAGAAAGAAAAGAAATTTGAATGTTTTGATTCATCAGGATTTTTACTGTCCCAAATGGAATTCAAGAATCATTTTTACAGTATCAGAGGAATATAATTCTGAACGTTTTGTATTTCTATTTCTTTTATGTGCAGTGTCAGGGGAACTATTGATAGGTACAAGAAAGCGTGTACTGATACCACCAGCACAGGATCTGTTTCTGAAGCAAACATTCAGGTATTTCTAACTTCTGTGTGGCAATTATTACTTAAAAAAAAAGAAACTTAAAATCCTCATTTATTTATTTTTTCTGATAAATGTCCTTGATCAGTATGTTGTTTGCCAAGATAAAATCACAGCATCATGAAATCATTTTTTTCAACATCATCATTGGTTTGTCTCCTTTCCATTTCTAATGTAGTCAAAGACACACTCTTTATTCACTTCAAAATATGATGGAATAAAGTCAAATGACTCACTAAATTCGCTGTGATTTTTAAATTGTGATAATTGGTTTGTCTATTATGTTGTTTTGGCTTTCTTATGTACATTGCTGTTTTGATATTTGTGTTACACAGCTAGGCTTTCTCTATTATGTTGATAGACTAATCGGATGTAAGTTGTTGGCTGATATTAATGCAATCGAACTATTTTTTTCAAAAAAAGGAGGAGAAAAAATGACAGTCATTCCGGATAATACCAAAACTACCATCAAATATCATTAAATCACTATAAATTGAGAAGAATACAGCAACATTGCCCATTGCTATAGAGACTCCTCTACGTGATAGAGTAACAAATGTCGGATGTATGCAATTTTATCCACGTAATGAAGCATAAAGAAGTTGTTTTCGGATGATCTATAATAAAACTTATATCAAGTATTGTGTCTGTAGATTAGTACTTCATAATACAAGAAGCACAACCAATTTAATAAGTCATTTGGTTTTATTTCAATATACATACATACATATATATGTGTGTATATATATATATGTATATATATATATGTATATATATATATGTATATATATATGTATATATATATGTATATATATATGTATATATATATATATATTTATATATATATATATATATATATATATGTATATATATATATATAAGCGTTTCTGGTGCACTAGGCTCCCGCGTTTGCGCAGGGGCCAGAGACGGGCCGGATCGCTTTGCGATCTGATTTACGAAGTTTTACTCTACACTTTATACAAAAGGCTGTTTCCGCGTTTGAACCCGTGACTTCAAGGTCATTTAGTGAGTCACTTTGTTACATATATATGTGTGTGTGTGTGTGTGTGTTTATATAACGAAGGCGAGCCTTCTTTATTTTATTGATGATCCTCACTTATGGCAGAGTAAAAACCGTTTTTATTAGACAATATAAAAAAAGCAAAAATAAACCTAGCATTAGAATAGAAGAACGAAGTACCAATCTAAGAAAACCGAGTTTGGGGTATTATTTTTCCTTTACCGCGGGTTTCAACTTGTGAAGAAGGCGGAGAAGGTATATCCTTTTCTGCACGCCGCTGCTTGCGAGCTGTCTTAGACTTATACGGTTTAAAATCTTCATCATGCTGGACTTCCAAATCAATTTTTATTTCCCTTTGTGAAGTTGTGTTCGCTTCCGCGCCTTCAGTTTCTGGTGTGTCATGCAAAGTTGAGGCCGAAATATCCCCTTTAGTGACATCAAGCATATTATAGCAATAACCATCGCATGCATGAGCTAGGTTTCATGCATTTCGACAATTAGGATGAACTGGTACAGCTTTAAATAATCCTCCCAGACTAATAGATATCACTGAAATTGTAGGAGTACTCTGCCAACATGTAGGGTATTCAGCATGCGATAAGTCTCTCTCCAAACTACTAGTCGGCAAATCAGTAGCAACAGACGTGTTGCGTCCCTCGAACCCAACTGGTTCCAGTTCTGCCATCTCAATAGGGGCGGTTTCTCCAATAGATTCTGTCGGAGTATTTGCGGGAGAATCCACAGTGGAAGATATATAAGTCTCTGCCAAATATTTCAAACGATCGATTTAGTATTCCGGAGTGAGTACATGTCCCTCTATAGCCATAGGCGAATGTGTCTCCCCTGTTGCAGCCATGATTGGGACACATTCCATGATAGTTGGGTCGGAAACAATGTCTATTGTACCATCATCAAGACTTCGAAGCCTGGAAACATCCTGCAATGTGATGTCCGCCGCATCCATCAATATGTGTGTATATATATATACATATATATACACACATATATATACACTCATATATATACATATGTGTATATATATACATATATGTATATGTATATATATGTATGTATGTGTGTGTATATGTATGTGTGTGTGTATATATATATATATATATATATATATATATATATATATATATATATATATAAGCTTTTTCGATGCACCAGGCTCCCATGTTTGCGCAGGGTCCGGGAAGAGGCCGGATTGTTTTGCGATCTGATGTATGAAGTCTTACCTACACTATGTACAAAAGGTTGTTTTCGCAGCTCGAACCATTGACTTCAAGGTCACAAAACAGTAACCTTACCAATTGCTCAAGGCCCGTCCTATATATACATACATACGTGCGCGCGCACATATATATATATATATGTATGTATGTATGACAAAAAAGCAAATATTGTAGTTGACTGGCCATTCATCTTATCTGAAAAGTCAAATCTGGGACAAGAGTTTCTTAACCAATAAATATAAAAGATAGATGTGGACGCCATCTAATTACAATTACATCTTTCTTACTTGGCCTTTTCTTTGAGACTGATACTATAGACACTACTAGATATTCCAGTAACTGTATAGAACTTCTCTACACCTAAAAGAATTTGAAAAATCCTCTGTCAATCGTACAGTGCTGCTAAAAAAATAAATGAATAAAATTGTTAGGCTACTTTTGGAGTTTTGATATTAGTGGTTCCCTATAATTAAGGTACATAGATAATTCTATCTTACAAATACAATGTTTAATCTGGTTCTCTTTTTAAGGTTCTTCCTGCAGAGTTCTTGCATAAGAAAGAAAATTCAAAATCTAGTCCCTCTGTCTTCAAATTCATAGCTATTTGAAGATAGGGTTTCAATAGAAATATTGATTTTGATATGGTATAATGGCTATTTGTACAGTTCTACCAGCAAGAATCAGACAAGCTGAGGAAACATATAAGAGAGGCACAGAATTCAAACAGGTAAATTTTCTTTATTTATAACCATTTTTTGTGTGCATAATCTGAAAGGAAATTCTTCTCCATGATCACTGTCTAATGCAAGGAGGTGATCTTCTGAAATCTGCAGAAACATTCTTGGAGAAGGAATAGATGCATTAAGCTTCAAGGAGCTCAAGAATCTGGAAGGAAGAGTTGAGAAAGCCATTGCCCGAATTCGTAGCAGAAAGGTGATTAGTCATTGTACTAAAACTGATATATGTCAAATTATCATATTGCTATTTTCTAGTTGGGAAACATCAATATTTTCTTGTTTTGTTTTTCAGAATGAGTTGTTGGTTGCAGAGATTGAGCTCATGCAAAAGAGGGTAAGTGTTGATTACAAGGAAAATATTTCTTTTCCAGGGTAATGTCCTAAACTTGCATATCAGAAAATAACATTCCTTTTACTCAGGTAACTATTAAATACCTTTTGGGAAGTTTTATAATGTTGCTACACCATCAATGGATTGGATCAAGTAAGAGGTTAGCTCAGGTGTAAGAACAAAAATGTATCGAGTTTGATCCAAGATAATGGTAATATTCTTAGTGACGAAGTCGGTTGTTCACTAAGGATCAGAGTTACTCTGAGTAATAACGTTGTTAGCATCTCATGGAGGCATAGTTGGTCACCAGAGATAACATTTTAAGAAACCTGCGTGGGATATACAACTTTAGAGGCTCCAGAGCTACTGCTATGGGGAAAACTCTCCAACGTTCACGTCAGTAGCGGGTGTAGACACGGTGGTTGGTTAAAGATATAGGAGAAGGTAACTTGTTTGAGGTTTCACCCTGTTGGATTGGTGTTTTGTTTAGTGGTGTTTGTGACTGTCAGGTGTCTTTCTGTTGTTTTCTCATTCACCGACCGATCCCCCCTTCCATTGGGGGGTTGGTTTTCTTTTATGAGTTTGAGACAAGTAGTGCATGTCGAGGAGCTGTCGGGTAATAACACGTGGTTTCCTCTGTTGGCTGGCCTCGTCTGTATGGTTGCTGTGTGGTGCCATATATAGCGGTGCATGGCTATGGTTGCTTCCTGACAGATGCATGTTCTAGCGTGTATGGCCAAGCTGAGGTACGCCATCTTGGCAGCACAACGAGGAAGCACGATAGGGGTGGTATAGTATGAGCTGACTCGCGGAGTGCAGCTGAGCTGAGAAGAATGGTGGCCCTTCATCGCTTGTGAGCCAAGCTCTGCTAGTGGTGGGGCCCAGTAACGTTGATTGTTACTTGCTATGGTGAAAATACTTGTTGTTAGTACTGTTGGAAATTTTGGGTCATGTTTCAGCCTTAAACAACTTCCCAATAATGTCCATGCCAGTAAGATGCAGTCAATCAGTTATTAACACGTCACAAGCATGCGTAAATGAAACAAACTAGCAAATAGTCAACAGTTACTCGAAGGCTAGCCTTTTCCATTATTCTCGGCAAGCCTAATCGGAGGCAATCATTGATCCAAAAAATACACCAGTAATAACAACAAGTATTTTCACCATGGCCAGTAACATCCAACGTTACTTGGCCCCGCCACTAGCACAGCTCGGCTTTGCAAGCAGTGAAGGACCACCATTCACCTCAGCACAACTAGAACCCGGTGAGCCGCTCAGACTATACCTCCCCTACCTCGTTTCTTGGCCGTGCTGCCAAGGTGGCGCCCCTCAGCGCAGCCATGCATGCCATAACATATGTCCGTCAGCAAGCAGCCATAGCCATGCACTACTACGCATGGCACCATGCGGCAAAACATGCAGAGGAGGCCAGCCAACGGGGCAACTACGTGCCATTACCCCACTGCTAATCGACATGCACTACTCGCGCCGAACTCATAATAGGAAAACAACCCTCCAACGGGAGAGGGATCGGTCGGTGAATGAGAAAACAACGGAGAAAGATAGCTCGTAGCCACAAACACCACTAAACAAGCTACCAATCTAGCAGGGTGAAACCTCAAACAGGTTACTCCGTCCTATATCTTTAGCCGACCTCCTTGTCTACACTCGTTACTGACTTGAGTTTTAGAGGGTTTTTCCCGGAGCAGTAGCTTCGCTGTCTCTAACATCGTTGATCCCAAGCAGATTTCTGAGAATGTTAACTCTGGCAACCAACTATGTCTGCAAGAGGTGTTAACGACGTTATCGCTTAGATTAACTCTGATCCTTGGTGAAGAACGGGTTTCGTCACTAAACATTCCATCTTAGCATCGTTGGCTGCATTCTTGTCACAATTTACTTGTAATTGTTATCACGCACTTGACACAGTCAGTTCATCTTGTTCATAAGGGTTTATAGCTAGGGCAGCACATAAATAAGGTTAGCATGCTTATATCTCTAGAAAAACTATGTTGCCCTAGTACTATTCAGGCCTAGTAGTTTTAATATGGTTTTTCAATGACCAATGACTAAGATATTGTGAAAGGGAGGGGCTATTGCCACCATTCCCACTACTTTTATTTTGTAGTCCACACTTACCTTATAATGTAAAAGTGGTGGAAACCATAGCCTCATCCTATTGTGAAATTGGTCACTGAGTTTTATATAACAAAGGTCCATTTCTTTTTTAATTAGGTTTTGTAGCCTTTGAATTAACATAGTTAACAAATCTGCCATCTTGAACAGGAGATTGAACTGCAAAATGCCAACATGTACCTGAGAGCAAAGGTCCTGGCTTCAAACTTCTCTAAAACTTGACAAATGTGCATGACACTTGACTTGGTCTTTGAGTAAAGAAAATTTAATTGACTTTGTCGTGGCCGATTATTTAAAAACAAATAAGATTCATGATACACAAAGACAAAGTATTTTAAATGAACACATAACTAATTAATGGGAGTTCTTTTATTAATAGTACAATCAGTGTTTTAACTGTTATATTATGCTGATTGTGCAAGTCCGTATGGTCTAACGGTCTAAAAGCTGACTGAACCATACCGTCCAACCTCTAATAATGGATTCCATAACATGACGTCTTATGAAGATAGTTAAACTAACAATCTTCTTTTTTTTTTTTTTAATTGTTGAAACACAGATAGCTGAAAGTGAGAGAGCACAGCAGCACATGAACCTGATGCCAGCATCTGAGTACCAACCTATTGCCTCAGAGGCCTATCAAGATGTTCACAACTTCCTCCAAGTCAACATACTCGAGCCTAATCAACAATATTCTCGTCAGGACCCCACTGCTCTTCAACTTGTGTATGTCTTTTTTTGCATATTCCCCTCACTTCTACTGCTACTAATTTGCTTGTTGATTTTGGTCGATATTTTCCTTTTGGAGAGTAATGCGGCATTATAACTAGACGTTCAAGAAGTTTAGTATTGTCGCCAAAGAAAAAAGATGGAAAGAATCCTAAAAGGCATCTTGGTTGGATACGCTAGGAAATAATGGTGAAAAAGAAATCAACGACAACATTATTTCATTGCTCTAAACTCTCGTCTATGGCGGAATGGTGAAAAAGAAATAACAGCCTAAAATGGCAACTAGCCTACTAGAGAAGTTTAGTTTATGGCATTCGATATTTAGTGTGATGACCGTTATGTAGGGTGATTACAAGTGACAAAGAAAAAGAAAGCAAAAACAAAAAATAAAAAAATAAGATGAGTGTTCACAATTTCTTGATCTTAAAATAGGTGTGTTTTCATGTCTTGCGAAATTTGTACTTCTCTGACTTAGCTAATTTTCAAGCTTTGCATGCTAATTTATGGAAAGTGAAAAAGAAAGTTATAGCTCGTAGATTAGACAAAGGTTGTGCTTTAATTAATGGAAATTTCTATTGTTCTTTTCTTTTTTGGGGTGGAGGTGGGGGTGGGGTGGGGAGGGGGTGTCTCTCCTTTTTAGGTCCTGCAGGTTTTGGGTTTTGGTTAAATATTATATTGCGCTCCATGCTAAACACATTGTCACACTTGATCCCTATAAATAGTTGGTCAAACATCAATTGAGATCAAATTTTAAAAATATTCAACACAATACAACAACAACATTACCCCATTGTCTTAGAGGCTCCTGCCTATGGCGGGGTACGAGGGGGTCGGATGTACGCAACCATACCCATGTGTTAGAAACACATAGAAGTTGTTTTCCGATGACCCATAATGATGCGTGAAGCTATGTCGATCAACTGTTACTTCATAATATAAGAAGCGCAGCCAATTATGCTAAACAATGTGTAAAATATTTTGACAATTTGATTTTGAAAATGAGTTTGATCAATTATGTAGTTAACCAACTACAACAATATTTTTGGGATCAAGGGATTTAAAGGTTTTGAGCAGTAGGCTCTAGGTTTTCCAAGAAAGACATCTTAGACACTAAAGGGAAGTTGGTTAAGGACCTTTTCTTGACATTAAATGACATGAAGTGACATCTTACCTAGCCTACTCATTGCATCTAAATCTGATTAAGCTTTTGTGATACCTTTCCTTGCAGATAAATTATAATGGGAACGTGATTTGGTAGGATGCTTTCAGCAGCTGTCTTTTTCTTTCTGGCGTAATGGCAAGAGCCTTTGAACTTCATTTTCAATGATACGAAGATGATATAAAGAAACTTTGACGTGTAGATTATCATCAATAACTTATCTATTATTTTACTGTAATAAGTAAACCATATTATCCTTTTTGTTGTCGACAAGCCTCTTTTTCTATGTGGAAACCAACGTTAACGCCAGCCCAATAGTTTACATGTCCTAAAGCATCTAGTGCAAGAAGTGACATGCCAACGATACTGTTTTAATATTTCTGTTAGTCAGGTGAAATTCTTCTGTTATCTTGGTGCTATAAGAAAACATCCACAATAACTTTAAAGTCATCAGTCTCATATTCTGCTGTGGTGTTTGTCCTGTCATCATTAATAATTTTCTCAAGCATCCTGTCTAGTTGTATGTGTAGCCGCTCTAGTCGGCATAGTCCAGTTGATACTCGGGTTGTGATTTACTCTAAGAAGTCAAGAGTTCGATTCCAGAGACGCGGACAGTGTGTGTTCCTCTGCTGCTAGGTCGAAGACCTGGTTTATGGAGGGACACCTTGTGTACGTAACTGCGTAAGATCTCACCTAACCTAGGAGGCCGCTAAACTCCTGATTTACATCCTCCACACATGCTCCTTGGAGTTGAGACGGTAGAGACCCCGAGATAAGATTTCACCTTTTTGCTCCAAGCCGCTCTAGTGCAGACTTTACTCCACTAGTTCAACGGAAAGGGATATATATGTCAGCAATATTGAGTCCGTCACATAGAAAAAGGATATAAATCAGCAATATCAAAAAAGCTCCAAAGTACAAATTCTTCATAGTTGGCTCCAGTACTCTCCATATGGAGAAAAAGCAATATTTGCGGATTCACAAGACCAGATTTTGGTGGCAATGATACGAGCCCTACAACGATGATATGGGTTTCCATTGTTGGAAATTAATATAGATTCGGAGTACATAGAACATCATAAACCAATAACACGAAATATAATTCTAAGAAAAATAGAAGAATACATCAAAGATGTAATTCTCAAAAGATGAGATTTTCTTTTTAAAAATACAAGATGTAGGAAATGTTAGGTCCGAAATACACTCTAGAGAGGGATGAATAGAGTGATTGGCACTTTTGCGGAATTTTTCTTGTTTGGCTCAACTCAAAAAATTCAAAATCAGAGCAAGAATGGAAGATGAGAAGCAATGAATGTGTACACCGGATATAGAGTGGTTCGAATTGTAAATGATTCTACTCCACTACCACTTTGTTGCCAAAGTGGATTTTCAACAACTAATCTTTTTATTAAAGCAATAAGAACAACCACAACAACACTTACACTAACACCTTAGTATAAGCAACAACAACAACATCAACTTCTTGCACAAATCACACTTGTGCAACTACAGCAACTACATCTCTTAGCAAGAACAACTTCTTGCTACCTCACAACTTCAACAAAGTTCCCTCAAGAACTTTTCACAGTGGGTTGAAGAAATATAGTAAGGTTCACGCTTTCTCACTAGTCTAAGCACAAGCAAGAAATCAAATATTTATGGTTCCTCTTGTGCTTGACTCTCTATCTCTCAATATATAACAATGAAGAGCAAAGAAAAGCTAAACAAGCTTTAAGCAAATTTACAAGTATGAGAGAACTATACAACAATGAAAAATGAAGCTAGATGATGTTGAAAGTGTGTATTTGCCTCATCCAAGCTTCTCCGATTTATAGATGAAGTTGACCACGTTTTTGAGGCTCTCCACCAAGTCTTCATCTACACAAAATGTCAAGATAATGTCCAAATAGTCTTTAGCCACCCTATGGAGTGATTTGATCTTCAATAGCCACCCTAAAGAATCTTAGACATGGTTAAAATAATCAAGGAAGCATGTAGTATGTTGGGTTAAAGTCCACAAGAAATTTGAGCAAGATTGGAGAGAGAAAACATCATAGATTTCCCTTGGATTTTGTTCCAACGTTCAAAAAATTTTGACTTCTGGGGACATCGATCGATCCACGTGCCAGTGCTAAGAGATCGACGTCTCTCAGAATGACGTCGATCGATCGACGTATCCTTAGCTGAGAGATCGACGTCTCTTAGAGGTACGTCGATTGATCCACGTCTCTTGGCTGAGAGCTTGACATGGATCTGAAAGCTCAAACGTTTGCAAAACTTCACATGGATCGATCCATGTGCCTCCCTGAGGGGCTGATGTATACTTCAACCGATCCATGAGAGATTTACGTCTCGCAATGTGTTTTTCTCAATTTGCTTCAAAATCAAAATGTGAAATTCCATTTTAGCCCTTTTAAAACATCTTTTAGCATCATCAAAACATTTTATAATCCAACAGGAAATATAAGAAAGATATGGTAACGAATGCAGAGGAAAATGAAAACAAATAAGAGAAAAAAATCGAGACATAACAAAGTTACTGTTCTTAAAGCTAAGTTGTCTCCACCAAATGAGCAAAGTTAACTAGCCACCCAGGATATAAGAGCTTCTCTTTTTCGCTTGTTCTGCGAGAAGAACATGAATTAGATTGCTAGAAGTGTTTAATATCAGAGGAGAAAAGAAGAAGAGGAAGAGAAATTCTGAAGGATTTTTCAAAGCTTTCAAAGTCTTTCAAGTCTATCTTTCAAAACATAATATCCTTGTATTTACAAACATTTGTTTCACAAACAATATGTTTAAAACTCTTTGTAGAATTTAACTTTTAAAGTTGATTTATGACCATTCTAGATTTAAAAAAGATGTTTCAAAATGCAAAAGGTGTATCAATTCATGAAAAGACAACATTGATGATGCCGAAGAACGTTGTCACCGAATGTTCGGTGAAGTGTTGGCTAAGCCTCACGTTCAACAACCGAACCTTCAGAAGTTCGGTGGTGACTTCAGTTTTAAAGGTTCGGCCAAATCTGTCAATTCATATATCGCTCAATTCTCCGATCAATCTTCTTACATGCATTTATATACATTTGGAGCTTCTTAAAATACTTTTATGTACTTCTTCCAACATTCATCACTTCTTTGAGGATGATGAAAAAATGGCACGGGAAGCTTCACCCAGCTGCATGTTGTTGTTCAAATTGGTTTTGATAATTTGCACAATGTAGAAGTCTCAAAACTAAATTAATAAACTGCTTCTTAGACTTCGAATGTTAAGCAAACATTTTATTCCTCAAAAGGTTTTAGACAGAAACCTCTGTTCTAACATTAAACGCTGCATTAAGCGCTTAATGTCTTAAAGGTTCAAAACAGAAAAGTTCTATTGAAACATGGAACGCTCCATAAAGCGCTTAATCTCTCGAAACTTCAGAACAGAGAGTTTCTGCCAAAAATATGAAGCACCATATAAAGCGCTTCATCTCATGAGATGTCTAAAACAGAGAGTTTCAGCAGAAACATGAAAAGCCACATAAAGCGCTTCATCTCATGAGGTGTCTAAAACAGAGAGTTTCAGCAGAAACATGAAATGCCGCATAAAGTGCTTCATCCTTTGAAGTGTCTACAACAGAGAGTTTTTGCAGAAACATTAAACGCAACATCATGCGCTTCATCCCGTAAAGAACTTGGGCAGAATGTTTCTGTGAAAACATAAAGAGCTTCATGAAGCATTACCTTTGAGTGCGAAGTCACTCTGAGCGTTTTATCCAAACGTCTGATGCATGACGAAAATTATGCAGGTACAATTTTCTCTCTCCTATCTTTTTAGTTGACAAAGTGCTTTTTATTTTTTCCATGCAATCATGACTTTGTGGCTACTTTTCAATAAGTAAATCCAAGGTAGTTGGCAATATCTTTCTAATTTTAGCTCAAAAGGCAAATCTTCCTCAAGAAGCTTTGACTTCTTCCAAGAAATAATTTTCAAGGCAATGAGGTGTCAACATATGAGAGGATGTCTTCTTCCATTTTTGCTCTTTCTTCTCCAACGGTTGAAAATTGCTCTATAAAGCTTAGAAGACTCCATTTTTGAAGACAACTTTCTACCTCAAGCTCTCAAGTCTTCATTTGTATTTTGCTCTCAAAATCATTGTAAAAATTACTTTATTGTTGAGAGTGTGTGATTGTAAAGGAGAAGAGGTCTTCTTCTAAGTGAGGATTGTGAGGAGCAAGATTTAGATTGTTGGTCAAGGAGCAATGTTGCTTCTTGTTGGGTGAAACTCAAGCTTCCAAGAGCTAGTTGATGGTGTAGGAGCTACATCATACTCCATAGAAGGTTTCTTTGGTGCAAAGAGTATCTTAAAGAGGCTAGGCTTCAGAGAGGTTGAGTTTTCATTGTTCTTGAGCTAGGTTTGTTAAACCTAGTTTGTTCTTGTATTTTCTTTGATTGTTGTTTCCCCCCAAAGAGAAATAACAATCCCCTATTCAAAAATCCTTTTTTGTTCAAAGCAAGAAGGTAGAGGAGTAGATCCTTTGTTACGTTCATGTTTGTTTTAAAAAATAAAATAAAAAAAATAGAATAAATACCACTTTAATGCAAAAGAAAAAAAAAAGAAAAGGTAACGTAAGGAAGATTGGAGGTTATCCAAACCCCATTAACTCAACCCCACTAAATGTCCTATAATCTAGCCTGCAATATCTCCCCCACCCCCAGCCGTTTTGATATCGATCAGAGAAAAAAAAATGCTGGTTGCCCATAAATTCTGCCCACCCCATCATTTTCCCTGGACATACTCCCCCTGCAACAGAAAAAAAAAAGAAAAACTCTCTTAGCCTAAACCCCCTCAACCAGCCGAGGACACCAACTAGAGGAAAAGAAGAAGAATTATTGGCTTCGACACCTTCCAACTTTGTTTACGGTATATTATACAAAGTGAGGTAAATAACCTTGATGAATTTACTATGAATTTTGTAAACTTATGTATACACTTTGATATTAAATTTGGATCATGTATTCGTATATGTGTATTCATGTACCATTGGTTATAATTATCGTATTGTGTGTGATGTATAAATGTTGTATGCGTAGGTCATGTAATTGTGAGTGTTAACAGAAAAGTGCCCAGGAATAAGTCATTTGATGGTTCTGATGTTGGGGTGGAAAGAATTTGAATGCTATCTTCCATATTTGGTTCGGACAAATTCAAATACTAAACCATGCGTGCAATATTTGATGATGCCTCGCAGTTCTGGGACATGATCATTTCCGAAATTCTACTACTTACATGAGCACCCATAGCAAGAAAATTTGAACTGCAAATTTTATAGATATACAATTCCCTATCAAGCATTATATATAAAGCACTGAAAAATAATAAATGTTTTGGTCTGGCAGTGTATTATACAAGTTAGTCCACATGCATTTGGCCACTGTTGGTATATGTGATTTGCACTCATAAAATTGTTATATTCATTTCAAATTAGAATGTTATACCATGAGAAATTTTTGCATGTCACGCTGGTTGCATTGCAAAATGAAAGGAAACAAATGCGATTGTGTGATGGCCGAAAGTGGGCAAAGAAGGGAGAGTGCATCCTAATAGTGAATATGATATCAATTATAGGGGTGCACAGTGTATCTGGAATATGTATATATATATTTATATATATAAACGAATTTTTTTTAAGTACATGTGTACAAGGTAAATTTTGTGGTAAGGACACTTGCAAAAATTGTAATTGCTGTGGTGTTTGGCAGCGGCTGGAATTCTAAGGGGTATACAATGAACTTATCTTCATACTATATGAATATATGTATGATTGTTTACTGCTTTTAGATTTATTATGCCTACGTGTAAGAAAACTGTTAATTGAATTTTATTTGAGTATGTTAATTTCGGATTCAAAATTTGTAAAACAAAATAGAATATAGTCCGGTGGAACTATATATGTATAATGTTTTCTATATAAAGAATGTTAGAAACTACTGAAGTATAGCTTAATGTATATGAGTATATAAAAGAGATTTTGAGCCACTGTTTCGTTTATAATGCATATAGTTAAACTTTGTTTTCAATTTTTTTCTATTAATGGGAATTACGTAAACTGTTTGCGTAATTAGTATTTGTGAAATTTCATTTAATCTGACCGACTGATTATGTACTTATTATTATATACAAGTATATCCACTGCTTTTGGGCAATTATACGAATTAGTTATATTATTCTCGGTTTGGACAGATTTATAAATTTAAGCATATTACTTTCGGAAGAAGTTTATATTTAATTACATAAAGTGCTTTTGGAATGAAATGTCTATTTATTATGTTATTTTTGGAATTGAAATTAAATATTTTAATCAATTAAATGGTCGGATAATTGTAGTGAAAGAATAAGAGTAATTCAAAGTAGGAGGAATTTGTGGTGTAAAAGTGAAGTTGAAGAGACAAATTGATAAACAAATAATTAACTTACAGGTTCAAACTTTAGAGATTCCCGAGGATAAGTTGGACATGTAGAAGCAGAGACTTTTATAGTTATGTTATGATAACCTTCTTCACGTGCGAGCATAGAATAAGAAAGTTAAGTGACCGATTCGAGGTAAGTGGTCTATCTATGCTCGTTATATTGTCATGCATCAGAGGTAAATTGTTTATTTGTGCTCGTCATGTTGTAATGCATCAGATGTAAGTGGTCTATTTATGCTCGTTATGTTTATCATGCATCATTGTGTTATTGTTGCATATCTGTAATTGAATTTCCTCTATATATGAATTGTGTGCATATGTGATATATATATATCTACATGTGAACTGTGTGTATGTATGAGTGCGGATACACCAGATTAAAGGAAGATGAGAAGAACATAAATGAGAATGAAAATGAAAGTGAGATGAAAGAAAAGAGAGTCGGGCCAGGTAGGCCGTCGAGCCGGGCCGAATGGCCAACGGGCCGGTTGCGGTGGCAGGCCTCGACCCAGAACCTGATATAAATGTTCTTAATTAATATTAATAATTATAGGAAAATATAAATAAATATCAGAAAAATTAGAGATAAATTCTAGAAATAATTGAACCTAGATTTGAGTGCCAGAGGATGGTGAGGATGGGCCTGGGGCCTCAAACGATTGTGTTGTTTGCATTCATGGCACGTGCATTGCATGATGGCGGGTCGTGACGTATGGGTCACGGGCGCTCAGGATGGTGTACGGTGGCGAGGCCACGACACTCAGGATGGTGTGCGGTGGCACGGCCGCGCACACTCAGTATGGTGACTGTGGGGTGTACGACCTACAGCCACTCAGTTAGGACCCGGGTTCATGCATTGCATGGTGGAGATATCGGCATTCCGTGTGACATGACTTCGTTGCGTGTGACATGCATAATAGGACATGCATCATGAAGTTGCGCATTATTATGTGGATTGACTTACTTTTTGCGGCTTATCTACTTCGTTGGTATACATTGTCTTTTTCTTTGTTTATGTGATTATTTGTTTGTTGTGTATGTCATACTTAAGAAGAGCATGCATCACGGTAAGGTAGATTGGGCTGATGAGTTATTTATTTTGTATTTATTTTCGAAGTCTTAACTGTTAAAGATAATCGAGTGAAATTATTGTGGACTAAGGACATGTATGTTAGCTATAAATGTTATTTGTATTTGCTTCTACATGTATGATTTCTATAACAAGTATAAGTAGGTTGCTTACTGAGCCCCTTGATTTTGGCTCACACCACCATTCACCAGTTTTGCAGGCATGAGAAGTTAGGGTATGTTTACACAGGAGTTGGTATACAGTAGAAGATCGAGACGGGAGATTTCGAGACTAAGATATTCAGAAAAGACATTCGAGGGTTGGTTGAGACAGTTATTTTGATATTCGAGATTTATGCATTTTTGAGATTAGTGTTTACATACATTTGACTATTGTATTGATTAGAAATTCTTAGACATTGTACTAATGATGATTATTATTTTATCGAGGATTTTAGTAATGACTTCCGATGTCATCGATTTACGTTATTATGATGACGTGTAGTTGATTGGTATCGACGCCTTGTATTCTCCTTAGTGAGATATGGCAGGTGCACTGTTCCCGATGCTAGGTCCCGGGGGCGGTGCGCTACAGTCGGTATCAGAGCATGGCTCTAGATCCACGGCAGAAATGTAGATTTATGCCATGATCTTAGAAATTAAGTTACAATTTGTCCATAAGTCTTGATCTTAGAAATAAGTGATGGATCTGATTATGAGTTGATCTTGAACATAAGTAGTGATCTTAGTCATAAGCGACGATTATATTTTAAGCATGGCCGTAGAATTAAGAAATAACCAGAGGCTTAAGGAGACGATTGGTTAAGTGACACGTATACCTAGGTATACTATAAGATTTTAATTACTCGCCTTAATTAAGTTTTGATATTAACCCTTTGCACAATCCTTTAACCGTGAGAATAACCCTAATTGAATAGTACATAGTTAAATATATATAAGTTGTAAAGTTAGTTGGAATGCCTTACCGCTGGCGCTGGATGATATATTAATTTAGCTAGACGGGGAAGTTACTAGAGCAGCTTTCCCCTAGCAGCAGCATGAGACCCGGTACCATTAGAGTAATTGAAGCGGGTTCATGCTTCGACTTTGAGAGTAGTGTCGGAACGCGACTAGGTATAAGTTGAGATCATAGTTACTAATGAATGGTTTATAGCAGAATGATAGAAACTAAGTATCGATCTATAGCATTATAGTCAGTAGAGTTTAGTGAAAGATATTGTGCAAAGGAATTTGTAGTTTAGGGTTAAGATGTTAAATGTAATGTTATCAAAATAGGTCGACGATATTAGTCTTATTAGAGGTATTGACTGATGCGACATGCGAGAATCGACTATATTATGTGGCCTGGAATGGTAAATTATCACAAAATCTTTGGTTAAATGTTGATTTCTAAAAACATTGAGTTACTTGGCTCGAGTCTGGTGGACACGAATTGAAAAAGTGTAAGCATGAACGAATAGATACTGTTGAATCTAGTACGCATGACTTTAGGCAGAGTAGACATGAACAAGTGGTGTTTGCTATCTTGTGGGATTTAATTAGGTCAAATTTAATAATTGGGATGACCAAAGAAAGAAGAATTGTGGATCAGAGTGGCGCGTGGAAGTATGGTGCATTAGAATGGCCTAAGATGTTTAAGTTAATGACCGCTTAGATGAATCTTAGAAGATAGAGTGGATAGAGATCATCTGTGACTAAGCATTGAGTCCTATGATAGCTTGATGGTGTTACTTTTAGAAATAATGATCTATAGCGACAAATAAGTCTGATTACATATGAAAGCGTAGTGAAAACCTTGTAAGTTGAACTACAGAGAAATAAATTAAAGATTGAACCCTATAAGAACTAGATCATCTTGTGGGATGCTAGCGATGACAAAATTGAATCATACTAGAGTAAAACGTATTCCGGAAATACATACGATTCGAGAGATGAGTCTTGTGAATAAAGCGTTAAGTTAAAGATTGTAAAACACCTAAGAACTGATTTACGAGGATTGCTGATGACTGCAGATATAAGTAAGTTATGACTGTAGATATAAGTAAGTTATAGGCCGATGATTGAGTTGTAGAACTCTTAGTATGATGACAACACCATTAAGGTTGATTCGATAATCATAGATAGATTATGTAATGATTTAATAAGGAAAAGGGCAATGGATCAGAAATTACCCTGTTGGTGCACAAGTAATGATTTTGAGGCTTAGCCTGTGATAAAGAAGTGAAGTGTTTAACATGTTGGAAAATACAAGGGATATTTAGCTGGATCATTATCCATGTGAATGGATCAAGTATAACTTAACCAAGTGTTGACTATGTAATACGCAAGTTTCGAAGACGAAACTTTTTGTAAGGGGGTAGATTGTTACGTCCATGTTTGTTTTAAAAAAATAAAATAAAAAAAATAGAATAAATACCACTTTAATGCAAAAGAAAAAAAAGAAAAGGTAACGTAAGGAAGATTGGAGGTTATCCAAACCCCATTAACTCAACCCCACTAAATGTCCTATAATCTAGCCTGCAATATCTCCCCCACCCCCAGCCGTTTTGATATCGATCAAAGAAAAATAATGCTGGTTGCCCATAAATTCTGCCCACCCCATCATTTTCCCTGGACATACTCCCCCTGCAACAGAAAAAAAAAGAAAAACTCTCTTAGCCTAAACCCCCTCAACCAGCCGAGGACACCAACTAGAGGAAAAGAAGAAGAATTATTGGCTTCGACACCTTCCAACTTTGTTTACGGTATATTATACAAAGTGAGGTAAATAACCTTGATGAATTTACTATGAATTTTGTAAACTTATGTATACACTTTGATATTAAATTTGGATCATGTATTCGTATATGTGTATTCATATACCATTGGTTATAATTATCGTATTGTGTGTGATGTATAAATGTTGTATGCGTAGGTCATGTAATTGTGAGTGTTAACAGAAAAGTGCCCAGGAATAAGTCATTTGATGGTTCTGATGTTGGGGTGGAAAGAATTTGAATGCTATCTTCCATATTTGGTTCGGACAAATTCAAATACTAAACCATGCGTGCAATATTTGATGATGCCTCGCAGTTCTGGGACATGATCATTTCCGAAATTCTACTACTTACATGAGCACCCATAGCAAGAAAATTTGAACTGCAAATTTTATAGATATACAATTCCCTATCAAGCATTATATATAAAGCACTGAAAAATAATAAATGTTTTGGTCTGGCAGTGTATTATACAAGTTAGTCCACATGCATTTGGCCACTGTTGGTATATGTGATTTGCACTCATAAAATTGTTATATTCATTTCAAATTAGAATGTTATACCATGAGAAATTTTTGCATGTCACGCTGGTTGCATTGCAAAATGAAAGGAAACAAATGCGATTGTGTGATGGCCGAAAGTGGGCAAAGAAGGGAGAGTGCATCCTAATAGTGAATATGATATCAATTATAGGGGTGCACAGTGTATCTGGAATATGTATATATATATTTATATATATAAACGAATTTTTTTTAAGTACATGTGTACAAGGTAAATTTTGTGGTAAGGACACTTGCAAAAATTGTAATTGCTGTGGTGTTTGGCAGCGGCTGGAATTCTAAGGGGTATACAATGAACTTATCTTCATACTATATGAATATATGTATGATTGTTTACTGCTTTTAGATTTATTATGCCTACGTGTACGAAAACTGTTAATTGAATTTTATTTGAGTATGTTAATTTCGGATTCAAAATTTGTAAAACAAAATAGAATATAGTCCGGTGGAACTATATATGTATAATGTTTTCTATATAAAGAATGTTAGAAACTACTGAAGTATAGCTTAATGTATATGAGTATATAAAAGAGATTTTGAGCCACTGTTTCGTTTATAATGCATATAGTTAAACTTTGTTTTCAATTTTTTTCTATTAATGGGAATTACGTAAACTGTTTGCGTAATTAGTATTTGTGAAATTTCATTTAATCTGACCGACTGATTATGTACTTATTATTATATACAAGTATATCCACTGCTTTTGGGCAATTATACGAATTAGTTATATTATTCTCGGTTTGGACAGATTTATAAATTTAAGCATATTACTTTCGGAAGAAGTTTATATTTAATTACATAAAGTGCTTTTGGAATGAAATGTCTATTTATTATGTTATTTTTGGAATTGAAATTAAATATTTTAATCAATTAAATGGTCGGATAATTGTAGTGAAAGAATAAGAGTAATTCAAAGTAGGAGGAATTTGTGGTGTAAAAGTGAAGTTGAAGAGACAAATTGATAAACAAATAATTAACTTACAGGTTCAAACTTTAGAGATTCCCGAGGATAAGTTGGACATGTAGAAGCAGAGACTTTTATAGTTATGTTATGATAACCTTCTTCACGTGCGAGCATAGAATAAGAAAGTTAAGTGACCGATTCGAGGTAAGTGGTCTATCTATGCTCGTTATATTGTCATGCATCAGAGGTAAATTGTTTATTTGTGCTCGTCATGTTGTAATGCATCAGATGTAAGTGGTCTATTTATGCTCGTTATGTTTATCATGCATCATTGTGTTATTGTTGCATATCTGTAATTGAATTTCCTCTATATATGAATTGTGTGCATATGTGATATATATATATCTACATGTGAACTGTGTGTATGTATGAGTGCGGATACACCAGATTAAAGGAAGATGAGAAGAACATAAATGAGAATGAAAATGAAAGTGAGATGAAAGAAAAGAGAGTCGGGCCAGGTAGGCCGTCGAGCCGGGCCGAATGGCCAACGGGCCGGTTGCGGTGGCAGGCCTCGACCCAGAACCTGATATAAATGTTCTTAATTAATATTAATAATTATAGGAAAATATAAATAAATATCAGAAAAATTAGAGATAAATTCTAGAAATAATTGAACCTAGATTTGAGTGCCAGAGGATGGTGAGGATGGGCCTGGGGCCTCAAACGATTGTGTTGTTTGCATTCATGGCACGTGCATTGCATGATGGCGGGTCGTGACGTATGGGTCACGGGCGCTCAGGATGGTGTACGGTGGCGAGGCCACGACACTCAGGATGGTGTGCGGTGGCACGGCCGCGCACACTCAGTATGGTGACTGTGGGGTGTACGACCTACAGCCACTCAGTTAGGACCCGGGTTCATGCATTGCATGGTGGAGATATCGGCATTCCGTGTGACATGACTTCGTTGCGTGTGACATGCATAATAGGACATGCATCATGAAGTTGCGCATTATTATGTGGATTGACTTACTTTTTGCGGCTTATCTACTTCGTTGGTATACATTGTCTTTTTCTTTGTTTATGTGATTATTTGTTTGTTGTGTATGTCATACTTAAGAAGAGCATGCATCACGGTAAGGTAGATTGAGCTGATGAGTTATTTATTTTGTATTTATTTTCGAAGTCTTAACTGTTAAAGATAATCGAGTGAAATTATTGTGGACTAAGGACATGTATGTTAGCTATAAATGTTATTTGTATTTGCTTCTACATGTATGATTTCTATAACAAGTATAAGTAGGTTGCTTACTGAGCCCCTTGATTTTGGCTCACACCACGATTCACCAGTTTTGCAGGCATGAGAAGTTAGGGTATGTTTACACAGGAGTTGGTATACAGTAGAAGATCGAGACGGGAGATTTCGAGACTAAGATATTCAGAAAAGACATTCGAGGGTTGGTTGAGACAGTTATTTTGATATTCGAGATTTATGCATTTTTGAGATTAGTGTTTACATACATTTGACTATTGTATTGATTAGAAATTCTTAGACATTGTACTAATGATGATTATTATTTTATCGAGGATTTTAGTAATGACTTCCGATGTCATCGATTTACGTTATTATGATGACGTGTAGTTGATTGGTATCGACGCCTTGTATTCTCCTTAGTGAGATATGGCAGGTGCACTGTTCCCGATGCTAGGTCCCGGGGGCGGTGCGCTACAGTCGGTATCAGAGCATGGCTCTAGATCCACGGCAGAAATGTAGATTTATGCCATGATCTTAGAAATTAAGTTACAATTTGTCCATAAGTCTTGATCTTAGAAATAAGTGATGGATCTGATTATGAGTTGATCTTGAACATAAGTAGTGATCTTAGTCATAAGCGACGATTATATTTTAAGCATGGCCGTAGAATTAAGAAATAACCAGAGGCTTAAGGAGACGATTGGTTAAGTGACACGTATACCTAGGTATACTATAAGATTTTAATTACTCGCCTTAATTAAGTTTTGATATTAACCCTTTGCACAATCCTTTAACCGTGAGAATAACCCTAATTGAATAGTACATAGTTAAATATATATAAGTTGTAAAGTTAGTTGGAATGCCCTACCGCTGGCGCTGGATGATATATTAATTTAGCTAGACGGGGAAGTTACTAGAGCAGCTTTCCCCTAGCAGCAGCATGAGACCCGGTACCATTAGAGTAATTGAAGCGGGTTCATGCTTCGACTTTGAGAGTAGTGTCGGAACGCGACTAGGTATAAGTTGAGATCATAGTTACTAATGAATGGTTTATAGTAGAATGATAGAAACTAAGTATCGATCTATAGCATTATAGTCAGTAGAGTTTAGTGAAAGATATTGTGCAAAGGAATTTGTAGTTTAGGGTTAAGATGTTAAATGTAATGTTATCAAAATAGGTCGACGATATTAGTCTTATTAGAGGTATTGACTGATGCGACATGCGAGAATCGACTATATTATGTGGCCTGTAATGGTAAATTATCACAAAATCTTTGGTTAAATGTTGATTTCTAAAAACATTGAGTTACTTGGCTCGAGTCTGGTGGACACGAATTGAAAAAGTGTAAGCATGAACGAATAGATACTGTTGAATCTAGTACGCATGACTTTAGGCAGAGTAGACATGAACAAGTGGTGTTTGCTATCTTGTGGGATTTAATTAGGTCAAATTTAATAATTGGGATGACCAAAGAAAGAAGAATTGTGGATCAGAGTGGCGCGTGGAAGCATGGTGCATTAGAATGGCCTAAGATGTTTAAGTTAATGACCGCTTAGATGAATCTTAGAAGATAGAGTGGATAGAGATCAACTGTGACTAAGCATTGAGTCCTATGATAGCTTGATGGTGTTACTTTTAGAAATAATGATCTATAGCGACAAATAAGTCTGATTACATATGAAAGCGTAGTGAAAACCTTGTAAGTTGAACTACAGAGAAATAAATTAAAGATTGAACCCTATAAGAACTAGATCATCTTGTGGGATGCTAGCGATGACAAAATTGAATCATACTAGAGTAAAACGTATTCCGGAAATACATACGATTCGAGAGATGAGTCTTGTGAATAAAGCGTTAAGTTAAAGATTGTAAAACACCTAAGAACGGATTTACGAGGATTGCTGATGACTGCAGATATAAGTAAGTTATGACTGTAGATATAAGTAAGTTATAGGCCGATGATTGAGTTGTAGAACTCTTAGTATGATGACAACACCATTAAGGTTGATTCGATAATCATAGATAGATTATGTAATGATTTAATAAGGAAAAGGGCAATGGATCAGAAATTACCCTGTTGGTGCACAAGTAATGATTTTGAGGCTTAGCCTGTGATAAAGAAGTGAAGTGTTTAACATGTTGGAAAATACAAGGGATATTTAGCTGGATCATTATCCATGTGAATGGATCAAGTATAACTTAACCAAGTGTTGACTATGTAATACGCAAGTTTCGAAGACGAAACTTTTTGTAAGGGGGGTAGATTGTTACGTCCATGTTTGTTTTAAAAAAATAAAATAAAAAAATAGAATAAATACCACTTTAATGCAAAAGAAAAAAAAGAAAAGGTAACGTAAGGAAGATTGGAGGTTATCCAAACCCCATTAACTCAACCCCACTAAATGTCCTATAATCTAGCCTGCAATTTGGACCCGAGTTCATGCATTGCATGGTGGAGATATCAGCATTCCGTGTGACATGACTTTGTTGCGTGTGACATGCATAATAGGACATGCATCATGAAGTTGCGCATTATTATGTGGAGTGACTTACTTTCTGCGGCTTATCTACTTCGTTGGTATACATTGTCTTTTTCTTTGTTTATGTGATTATTTGTTTGTTGTGTATGTCATACTTGAGAAGAGCATGCATCACGGTAAGGTAGATTGGGCTGATGAGTTATTTATTTTGTATTTATTTTCGAAGTCTTAACTGTTAAAGATAATCGAGTGAAATTATTGTGGACTAAGGACATGTATGTTAGCTATAAATGTTATTTTTATTTGCTTCTACATGTATGATTTCTATAACAAGTATAAGTAGGTTGCTTACTGAGCCCCTTGATTTTGGCTCACACCACCATTCACCAGTTTTGCAGGCATGAGAAGTTAGGGTATGTTTACACAGGAGTTGGTATATAGTATAAGATCGAGACGGGAGATTTCGAGACTAAGATATTCAGAAAAGACATTCGAGGGTTGGTTGAGACAGTTATTTCGATATTCGAGATTTATGCATTTTTGGGATTGGTGTTTACATACATTTGACTATTGTATTGATTAGAAATTCTTAGACATTGTACTAATGATGATTATTATTTTATCGAGGATTTTAATAATGACTTCCGCTGTCATCGATTTACGTTATTATGATGACGTGTAGTTGATTGGTATCGACGCCTTGTATTCTCCTTAGTGAGATATGACAGGTGCACTGTTCCCGATGCTAGAGCCCGGGGGCGGGGCGCTATAGCCTTTGACTTGAACCTCTGTCGTATTCTTTTATTCTCTCAAGTTATTTTCTTCAAAAAACACATCAAGTATTAGTTTAAACACTAACCATACTTGTACAAACACACTATTCAACCTCCCTTATAGTGTGTTTCACAGACCTAACACTGCAGGTGCATCAGGGTCCGTATTTCTTGGCCAAACCCCTCATGGCTCGGTGAGGCAAATGACCGAATTACTGGTGCTTTGGGCGATCAGAGAAGTTGCTGTACTGCTGTACACATTCAAAGTTAAAATGACCAGCTGTCGAACTTTGATTCTATTGCTGCCAATTATAACCCATTTTAAAATAAGGATTACCTAGAAAGAAAATCAATTTCACGTGTGAAATTGAAAGAAGGAGAAAAAAGAGAACATGCCAATGTCATCGACGCCATGAAGATCTCACCTCAATCTCAACGGTAATATGGGAAGGAAGGGGAAGTATCAAGTTTAACCTCAAAAACATAGTAATAAACAATTTGGAAACCATAGTTTAGGTAGACAAGAATCGGTGAAAAGTGGCTTCTCCATGGGGGATCAGATGGTGTTCCGGAAGTTGGTCACTTATGTGATATAACTTAAAAAGTAACAATAAAATTACATTCCAAATCAAGCTTTTATTAGAAGTACATGTTGGAAAAAACACATATTTTTAGGAAATGTTTCAAATTTATATAAAAACATGTAAAAAAGATAGATTAGAGAATAAAACTGTAAAGAAAAAGAGTTTGACTGATTCACAAAATGCATGATTTAAATAACACGTGTTTAAGAAATGCATGACACAAGTTATTACTTGACACGTGTTTGCGACAAACTTGCCTTATATACTTTATATATAATGTTGCCGTACTAACAAGACATGAAACTTTAAAGCTTATGTCAAATGACAAACATTTGTTGTGTTTTGAACTATTTTCAGTGTCACCATTAATGAACTAAACTAGTTCATTAAGTGAAGTACTTAGTTAAATGAACTAAGTAGTTCATTAAATGGAGATATATTTGGAGAATGCATGATGGCAACAAATTGAAGAATGGAAAGTCTCCTTA
>AP025052.1:24155366-24182899 GCA_036186865.1 Eustoma russellianum | reverse complement strand
GGATATATTTGGAGAATGCATGATGGCAACAAATTGAAGAATGGAAAGTCTCCTTCTACACTCATTCACACGTTTTTTATATACATTATATATGCATATTCAGATTTTTTTAAAAGGCACAATATACATATATTCCGACGTACTAACGACACGTTACATATATTACGAACGTGCGTCAACATCACACCACTATACTTACCTCATATTTATGAGTATATTCAGGTCTTATATCATATGATATAAGTTATGGTGATGAAAAAATTATTACGACACGTTACAAGGTTGTAAACCAAAAATTGTCGTATTGGGTGACAACCAAAACTTCGCCAATGCGTCACGTACTTGCCATATATAGATGGCCAGCCCATATACTTCAAAAATGGCCACAAATTTCGTGGCTAACATGGTATACTCAGCCATAAAATCATTCCATGTTGGCAACACACAAATCACCCCTAATTAAGGCCAAATTGTGGAGATTCCAAATTCACTTTTTAAGCACATGTGGCCGCCAACTTTAATCAGCCATTAGAGATGAATATTCAAGTTATTGTATGTGTGACATAGTATATATAACATGTGAAAAAAAAGTTTAAATTTACTCAGAGAAAAATCGTGTAATCGACAAAAGTCGAAAATTTGGTTTTCTACGAACACAACACATGAAACGTTTTTGGGATGACATGTAACATGTATCTAGACACTTTTTACATATTCAAGACATATTAAAGTGTTCTAGAATATTCAAATTAGGGTTGATTGGAATATACCATATGTGTATAATTATTGTGCAATATTTGATAAAGTTTACAAAAGTAAAATTTCAACACATGTCCAAAACATCATACACGCCTACCTCAGCTTTGTGGAGCTTATGTAGAGCTTAGTTGGTATCTTGATTGGTGGAGAATAAACCACACAATGTTACTGACATAAAGGAGGGAGCTACACAAGGTAACATTTCAAAATCTTGAGAATATAGCACATGCTGAAAATTCAGCATGTGAGACATTATGATGGGCGATTTTTTGGTCTCAATTGATGTCAAATTTGATTCCAAATTTGTGGGGATTAATTATTGAATATTTGACAATGTTTTAAACCTTATTTGTCACATGTTTTAGATGTTAATCTCAGATTTTTAAAGCTACTAAATAGTGACAAGGTTGGACCAATCATGAAGTGCCAAGTAAGCAAAGTCTAAATATTCATCCAATCAAGTTATGCCAAGTAAGCAAGATGATATCACATCTACACAAGGTATTCTTCCAAGGACATAAAAGAGAATTCTCAAGGTGAAGAAAAGCCCTAGGGGGCGGCCAACTTGACTTAAAAAGAAGAGAAGAGAGCCACACAAAAGCAAGACAAGTCTCATAATTTCCAAAGTGCAAAAAGTGTCTTCTATTCTCTTCTTCTACATTTCTTTCTTCTTCTTCTTCTCTCAAGCCTATTGTTCTTATATTCATTATATTGAATATGCTTTGATTAGACCATCATACGCGTTTAAATTATAAAAGGTTGATCAAGGTGTGACCAAACCTTCATCCGTTCGGTGGTGGTGTTCGTGATTGGTGTGATTGCTTGTATCGTTTGTTTAAGGATGAAGTTAGTGTGTAACTCCAGCAACCTTTGTGGTAAAGTGTTCTTTTGTGATTAGTGATAACGGAGGAAGGTGTCCTCGAATACCGGAGTAGGTTGATTTAGCCGACACGTGGCAGCAGGGGGTGGTGAGGCTAGATGAGGGTCACCCATATCTAGCCTCACCACCCCTATTGCCACGTGTCGTGCGATGACGCATGAGGTGAAGAGAAAGTGGGTGAGGTGATCTCGTCCTTACCATGTGGTATCAAAGATTGATGTCGACAGAAAATCTAACTCTCCGGTGGTCCTTCAGAACTTTCTACGTGGAGCCACTGCAATATATTTGTTTTATAAAATATGTTAAAAAATGCACTAATAAGTAAATAATAGAAGTGCCGACTCTGCGGACTGAAGTAGTACGACTAACGGCGGCGCGTAGGTCAATTTGGGTTCCGATCAACCAGCCGAGAATTATCTCCTTACTAGATTGCTCCCCGATTACTCCTCGTCTGCGCTTAGAGCCACTATCAGCGGTGCCTTTTGTCCATGAAACTGATTTAGTCTACGTTTTCTTTCTTTGGACATTACAAGAAATGGTTCCAGGTACTTTGCCTTGTCAATCATCTTTCTTACGCAATTAAATCTTGAAAGTCTTTCTTTCTTACCCCCTTCTCATTATATTTTCATGATGTAGGATTAAGTGCAATGTGCTTCTTGTTTACAGAAAGTAGTCCTCATTTTGTAGACCAAACGATTGAAATTGAAATTTTAGTAAAGGATCGAGGATGGATTGGTTAATGTTTTTGAAGGTGCTTCTGCTGACGCATTTTCGATTAAACAATAAACTTTAAGGTGGAAAATGCGCAAACTAAACTTTGGCTTTCCAACGCGCTAATGCCTTGTACATGTTATTGTGAACTCGTCATTTCTTTTATCAGAATGTAGACCCTTTCTTTTTTCGGTCTTGGGGAAGTTCAAGTCTTATAAAAAGAGTTGCCTAAATAAGGTAGTTGATGCCAAGAATAAATTACACTGTTTTATTGTAAGTTTTTGAATTTTAGGGCAGAATTTTACACTGATGATATCAAATGCGAGAATGAGCTTTCTGATATTTTAAAATATGAATCTAACATACTTGTATGTGATTGCAGCAGTACTGAGGCGAGGTAATAGACTACTTAGGCAACCAATTAAAGGAACGACTGCTCCGTTTTCTGCCGTTGTTTTATTGGTGATTCTATCATTTCTAGTATTGCTAATGACCTTTGGTAACAATGGCGTGAAAACAGATCAATTATCTGTGCCTGCGAAATGGAATAGTTTTGATTCTATCATTAAGTTAGATCCCACTATGGAGTTCAGAAACGGCACAGACTTGATATGGCAGATCCCAAAATCACCCATGGCCGTGCTATTTTTGGCTCATGGTTGTAATGGTAGAGCAGCAAACTTTTGGGATAAGTCTCCCAAGTGCCTGAATTGCGTTGGCTTGCCTGAAGAAAGACTTATTACTCTTCATGCTTTGGCCAAAGGATTTGGTGTACTTGTTATATCTAGTGCAGAGAGATGCTGGACTTTTGGGAAAGAAAGAGTAATCGTGAAAGATATTATCGAATGGTGGATTGCAAAACAAAAACTTGAAAAGCTGCCTCTTGTAGCTTTGGGTGCCTCATCTGGAGGTTATTTTGTCTCTGCGCTGGCTACAGATATGAGATTCAGTAGCATTGTCTTAATGATTTCTGAAGGTGTGTTTGACAAATTGGATGTTACTGGAAATTACCCTCCTACACTCTTCGTGCACATGCCCAAGGATGATGTCAGGAAGCAACGGATAGACATGCATATGGAAGTTCTGAAGCAGAAAGGTGTTGCTGTGGCCGAGATCAAATGCATGCCTTTTCCGCTGTCACCTAGTTTCTTAGCTGACAGAATATCTCACATTAATGCAACTTTGTCAGCAAAGCTTTTCACATTATTTGTGGATAAAGGTTATGTGGACAAGGAGGGCTACATGGTCAGCGATGGGCGTGCAATACGTTGGAAACCAGTGCTTAAGGAGCAAAATATCCTTTTGCCAGACAAGTCCTTGGTTAATCACATTCAAGAAGAAATGAATCTTGCCTTTGCGTATCATGAAATGACAAGTTTGCCATCTGAGCAGATTTTTGATTGGTTTGTATCTCATCTGAGATGATCAGGATTAAGCTAGTTTCTTTTTGTTCTCACTAGCATACGTGAAAGATGTGGAGAATATTGAAGAGGCTAACTAGGAAACCAGATTTAGCCAGAGCAGAATGAAGTTGCCATAAGTCCATGTTCCGGCTTGTTGCAGCCGTGCTGGCATATGCATTGAAGAGGGTAGAGTTATGCTGCTATACTTGAATATGCATGGAAGATGAATCAGCATTGTGCTGAGATACTGTAGTTCCTTTTTTTTTTTTTCCCTCTTTGCTTATGATTTGTAGGCTGACAAAAGAGTAAAGACAGACTTTGATAGACCATAGTCAGATATAGTATCTTAGGTTCTCTTTCACTTAGACGTTCTTCTTCGTAGTCCCCCCCCCCCCCCCCCCCCCTTATTTTTGTTCTTAGAACTTCGAGAAATTACCGTTTCTTATGACAAGAGGCGACGGCTTGCATTTTGGTTATAATGTCCGGGTGTCAATGGAACATAACCTTGAACTATGATGAAAATAGTTTTTCTGGATGACTCTGGACAGACCCTTGATGTGGAAGTTATTTCTTTCAATTTCATGGGTTGGCTTTGCTGTTTTAATCTCTTTCTTTTATCTTGGGTACATTGTTCTATCTTGAGTTGGAAAAAGGAATAGACATGTCGGCTCAAACAGGACAAACCAATGACCTAGTTCCATGTCATGTTTTACTGCTGATGGGTTCTTGCTGCATATCTGTGCTGGACTGCCACAGATTTATTGAACGACCACGGACTTAAGTGCACAGTGCTTTAGTTGAACTCATTATTGGGACTGCATAAATGCCTATAAGAGCCATTCAACATACTGATAGGTAGGTCAGATTCGTCCGTGTTGAGGCATGGTTATTGTACTCGATATTCTCTGCTCCCTTGTATAATGCTATAGAACATGTCATGTACCAATCTTTTCTTCTTTCTTAGAGGTTTGAAAAGTTTTCATACATGTTCCTGGTAGCTTTTTTACTTAAACAGTTTGGAAAATGAGTTGTTGTAGAGATGGATTTTCTTGTGACCAACAGCTTCTTTAGCAAAGGAGATAATCTTGTGATGGGTCTAAGATGCTTTGAATCTTTTTCAAGTTAACTCTGATTCTCTTCGGCTGACTAATATCAGCACCAAGAAGTGCTGACTAATATCAGCACCAAGAAATAAAAAAGTTCTCAGTCCATTAGTCTCCTGCGTTTGCATCGGGTCCGGAGAAGGATCGAATCACTTTGTGATCTGATGTATGCAGCTTTATCATATACTTTGTGCAAGAGACTGTCTCTACGTCGAACTTGTGACATCAAAGCCACATAGCAACAAACTTACCTGTTGTTTCAAGAAGCGAAAATCATTCTTGAAGCAAGGCAAACAAAATTAACCAAGGCCTTTAAAGTTCAAGTTTTGCCTCTCTGCCAGAATTCTAAAAGGTTGAATTGTCATTGGTGTTATCAGTTTCCTTTTTTCAAGGAAAATCGTGAAAGACCTGGAACACATCTAAGGGTGTTAAGCGAAATGAACAGTTCGCGAAGTGTTCAAATTCAGTTCGTATTTGGCTCAAGTTTGTTCGTTAATTTTACTTATTCGAACACCTATTTGGGTTTCTTAGTTAAACGAGCCGAATTATTTGCGAACTGTTCGATTCGTTTAAACAGTTATAGTGCTATCGAACCGAACCCGAACCAATTTTAAAACTCGTTTAGCTAAACCAATTTTAAAATTCGTTTAGCTAAACGAACCAAGCCAAACATTCATTTATCTAAACGAATCCGAATTCAAAAACTTAATATTCGATTCCGCTCGGTTCGTTAACCCCCTAATCAGATCATTGCAATGCGTCTGTAACTTCTCCACTGAAAACTGGATCTTTTACATTGAGAATTAAAAAATAAAAAAAATAAAGAGCATTAAACAATAAGAGTAAAACACATGAGAAACCTTCCAAGATTTGAAGGCCAGTCTTTTGGATCTCCGAAAATCAGAATAAATTGTCGAAGAAATCTGCAGTACTTCCTAGTACATCATACATAACATCTTAACTTCACTTGCCTCGGCACTCAAATCTAAGGAGCAAGAAAAGTCTTTCTCAAAAGCTGACAATGCAGTTGCCATAAGCTGGAGCAAGAACACTAACACCTCATGAACAACTAGTGATATTGCCTCCTCATATCTGTTTCTCCAGCTAGCACACCATGAAATACATAAAAAGAGAACAAAAATTTTGACTCACACCTACCTCTCAGCTACATGTTACAGGAAAGACTAGTCGATGTAAGACCAATGATAAAGAAGCTGCTATACTATCTGAAACTTGGAAACAAATTTCTTTTGGTTGCATTCCAACAAGTCACTCAAGCTAATCAAAGTGCAGTCGATCTGTCTCTTTTTCAATTGTTTATGCCGCAACTCTAATCTTTTCTTCAACCCATGTCGAAAAAAGTCGGGATAACCAACTGTTTCACTGATTTGTCTCCCCATTACATCCGTCAAGAACCTAATTCTTGGTTTTAGAGAATTGTTGATACTTTTTATGAGAACTGGAGGATAACCGGTAACCAAAGATACTATTTCTCCATGCTCAAATCCACATGATCTAAGGTAAACAAGATTAGGCCTCAGAATTTTGTCAACATCCCTGCACACAACTTCAGGAAAGTTGATTACCACCTTTTGGAGATCTGTTTCAGTAAGGCCTAAAGATCTTAAGAACTCAATTGTAGGCTGTAACCTCTTTTCAATACTATAGCCCATAATGTAGGGGTTTTTTACAAGAACTTTACCAATCATCCTCTCCTTTGATATTCCCAAACGAGCAAGGAACTCAATGATATCCGAAAGCTTTGATTCAATGCTATAGCTGATAATCCTTGGATTCAACAATAACATCTTACCAATCTGTTTTTCAGGTATGCCGAGTGCTTCAAAGAAAGCGAGGAGTGGGCAAAGTTTCTCTTCTACATTGTGGGAGAGAATGTTAGGAAATCTAGTAATTGCTGAAGCAACCTCCGCTCGTTTTGTTCCCAAGGTTGCAAGGCACTCGATCATCGGCACAAGTTTCTCATGCAGGCCTAGAGTAAGAACTTTGGGACACCTTCCAACAATAGCAGGAAGTTTTCTAACTTCAATACCTATACTTCTCAAGTAATCCCAGTTTTCAGAGGCTTTTTCACTTGGTAAGACCTCAAGGCGATTGCACTTCTTAAACATTTCACGAATACGTCCATCATCAAACCCTTTGTCCCTAAAGAACCACATTATGTTAGTACCATGGCAATTCGTAGTGTCCATTTTTCCTGCAAAGATGACGAAAATCATTTTCATTGCAGGTAAAGAAACAAAGATATGCAGGACTAAGACTTAAAATTCATACTCCTTTTAAGAATGAAAATACATCACTATTCTAACATAAATTTCCTTCTGTCTTTCCAACAGGCAGAAATGTTGCACAAGAACTTCAATTCTGAAGTATATTTTATCACAAAATGTACTTCAAACCCCCAGGCATCAAAGTGTTTTCCCCAGAACTAACTCTACCAGGCAAGCCCAGGAACCGCCCTTTCATTTATCAAATCGTCCACTTCATATACATACGACAATCTTTACTATTCAATAAGTTTAAACAGTCATTATGACTTCTCAGCTCTAAAAGTGTCCGCCTTTTCAGACTTGATACCACTAACTCAAGAGCCTATTCCTTGAGCACAAATATCTGTCCCGTGTTGATGGGTAGAATATCAAACAGCCATGAGCTCCAAGAAACTACCAACCCCAACAACCCCAAAAGAAAAGGGTTCAATCTTTAATGAATTGAGTTGAGCTGTGGCAGTAGGAAACATGTCGGTAGACATGCTAATATGGAAAAATTGGATTTCTTTCATGATTTAGATATTATGTATGAAAGATATGTTCCAACTTGACTGGAAAAAAATTATAAAACTTAAAGCTTCCCTCTTTCTAGTAAAGCTTCCATCTTGACTAGCACTATGTTGAGCTGTGGCTATAAACCTAAACATCCTAAGATGATCAACCCATTTTCATTCTTAACAAAGTCAGGAAGGCAGATGATTTTTTATTCAAATAAGAAAGGATCAAACACAAAGCTAATATCAAAAACAGAAACCAGACTGGCTAGCCGTCAGCAATCACTCTTCAATGGTCTGGAAACAAAGTTCAAACCCCATGCCTCCTGTATAATTTCCTTTTTGCCATTACCATACAAAAGCACAATACTTCATTAATTTATAAATAAAGGGAGTTAATATTATGATGCAAACCAAAAATGAAGTGATAATCCCGCCATAAGGGAGATAAAGAGAGGTCCCATCTCTCAGTCTTAGACAATGGACGAATAGCACAATCATCTGGAATTATAAAAATGGCCAATTCAAACAGGAATTTGAAGCAAGTCGTGATACAGTTGAAGCCGAAATTGCAAATGTATGCTGATACTATAGTAATGAAATTAGAAGGATAAACATCTTTTACCTACTTTCGCGCTTTTAACGAAGTTTAGACGGCGTTGCTACTCTGAGAACACCAAGAACGCCGGCTTATACACCCATAGGAGGGCAGAACTTGAAGTATATCTCCAGTGCAAAAGATATTGAAAATGATCTGAGAAGAAACTTTTGATGATTCAATAGAATGAAGAAATGGTTGGATATTGAATTGAAGTCGAAAAATCTGTCGCAACTTCAACTGGAAATTTGGTTATCGGGTCGGTAGTGTGGAGTAAGAGCAGCGCGGATATCTGGAGACGGCCACAGAGGAGTGTGGATGAGAAGATGGAGGATAAGGTGCGGAAAGCGGAATAATCTTAAAAACTAGACCTGTCACTGGACCGGAAGGATAAAAAGGTAAACATGACTATTTTGCATTTTAATCAGAAAAATAATGTCTTTCAATTAGGACGGTAAACGAGCCGAATGAGCCGAGCATTGCGTTCTTCAAACTCGGTTCATTTAACTTAGCGAACGAGCCGAGCTTGTTCATTTATTTAAACGAACATATTTAATTGTTCAAGCTTGGTTCGTTTAACTCACGAACAACATTAACGAGCCGAACACCTTAAACGAACGGTGTCACTTACCGAGTTCGAACAGAAAAAGGTGTTCAAGCTCTGTTCATTAACATTTTATCCGATCCGAGCTCGAGCTCGAGCCAAACGAGCCGAACAATCGAACGGCTTGGTTCATTTACATTCATACTTTCAATTAGTGACACGCTATACATCAGTTCATTTTGATGTATGTTTATACACGAAACTGAAAATATCTGGAAAATATACGAAATGATGTGTACGTGACCTGAAATATTTGTACTTTTCAAGTTTGTTGGTATAGCTGATACACGACAAGAAACTTCGCATGTATAGGTTTGAGTATCTATTTCTGTACACGCAAAGCAAACATGTAAGATATAAGTGTAGCGCCCCGCTCCCGAGCTCTAACATCGGGAACAGTGCACCCGCCGTATCTCACTAAGGAGAATACAAAGCGTCGAATCAATCTCTTACTTGTCAAAATGACGTAGAAATTTTTTCGCGGAAACGTAAACCATAACATATATTAAATTCCAGTAACCGTCATTACATTGCTAAATAAAAACTCTGGGAATAAAAGTAGCAAAGTAGTATGTGGAAAATCCTTAAAGTATAAATAAGGACAAAACAACTGCAGAGTCCCCTCATATCCTAGCTGCAGCTCTCAACCAGCCCACTCTGCTATGTCCATCCCGTCCTCAACGAAGATGTGCTTATAGTCCTCAACCGGATCACCTGGGAAGTAGGGGTGAGTGACAGAAAATCACCCAGTAGATGCCCGCCTCAAACCAATACAAAACGTGCATACCGAAATGATATAGCCACATAGCACATAAATATAAGATAACACGCATAAGATACAGTAAATGCGGTAAGTAAAGCACTCCACATAAAAATGCGCAAGTACGTGATGCATGCTCAATCAACGTGTCACACGCAACGAGAATCATGTCATGCAATATGCCCCTAGACCTATATGCAATGCATGCCCCCGGGTCCTAAATCCAGCGTCGTGGTCTCTAGCCACCACTTGCCGTTTGGACACCCACGCCCTATAGACGCAGTATGTCTCATGACCCCGGTGCCCTATAGACACGGTAAGTCATCCCGATACCTACGCCCTATAGACGCAGTATACCTCATGCAATGCACGTGCCATGAATGCAACAACAAAAGTCGCCTGGGCCCGTACGCCCATCCTCACCAACTTCGGCACTCAATATTTAGTCGTCTGGGGCCCGTAAGCCCATCCTCACCATCTCCGGCACTCAATATTTAGTTTAGTAAATTTTAAGAACATTGAAAAGTTGTTATTTAGCATCCCCTTAATTTTCCTTAGCTTTTATTAATTTTGTAGAATTTTCTACTAATTTTCCCTTATTTAATTCCATTTATTGCTAATTATTTTTAATTACTTACATTTATCAAAATTCAGAAATTAAGTGAGAATAATTTAATTTTAACCTTTTATATTTTCTGTAATTTATTTAGAATTTTCTGATAAATAAATATATTTTTCTGGAATTTTAAACTAATTTTAATTAATTATTTATCATTTATTCATTTCAGAAATTAATTTTCAGATATTTTTTTTATTTTTCCGGTTTGGGCCGGCCTGCTACCTGGTCCGGTCCGCTGGCCATCCGGTCCGGTCCGGCTGCCAGGCCGGTCCAACAGCATTTTCTTTTTTTTTTATTTTTTTATATTAAATTATATTTCCTTCTAACCTTCATAAAATCTTCGTTTTAACTCCGATTGACCTCAAACCAGTTGCGTTGGACTCGTTATAACGAGACGCAACTTTTGGGAGTGGATACGTCAGCACGTGTCCGGACGCGCCGTCAGGGGCCGCGCGTGGGCCCCACGCGCCACCCCCTGAAACGCGTCCGTCAGACCCGTTTTTTTGACTTTCAACCCAATCCCAATCTATTCCGGGCTAGATGAACTTATTCTAAGGCCAAAACGCAATTTTAAAGAACCCTAAGTGTGAAAATATTCAACATTTTGATTTCATTCAGGGTGTTCCCAATCCGAATCACAACCATCGATTTCAATACACACGCACATACACATACAGCCATAAACAACACATCTCATGCTTTCCCATATAAAACAAGACAAAATTCACATATTAAACAAATAAACAACGAATCACATAAATATATCATCAAAGCATGCATGTATTATACCCGTTTGAGGGGGAAGAGGCACCTACCTTTTTGCGATGAATACTCTTTCTATGCGAAATCCTTTTCTTTCTTCCCCACCTATCTCACGGCTGTCCACTTGCTAGGCTTTGGATTTTATTTTTTTTTTAAACAAGCGGCTGACTTTCAAGGAAAAAAAGGTGGGTTTTTTTTTTTTTGATAAGGGCAAGGGCGGCAGAGGGGTGATGGTGGGGAAAATTTTGTGGGTTTTTTTGTTATATAATGTGTGTATATATATATATATATATATAATGTTAATTAAGTTTCCTAGTAGGTTTAGGAAATTATGTGTTTAAGGTAATCTCATAATATTTTAAATTCCTATCTACTTCTTCTATTCTAATCCTAATAGTGTTAGGATAACTATTTAATATTTTTATCATTATATTTTCCATTATTCCTTTATTTTTTATTTTTTATTTTTATGCCCCCAACGTCACGGGCATAACATTCCTCCCCCCTTACTATAAGTTTCGTCCTCGAAACTTGCGTACCTTATTCAAATAGTTGTGGGTAGCACTCGCGCATAAGTTTCTCGGCCTACCAAGTCGTTTCTCGCTGCGTATAATTGGTCCACTGAACTTTCACGTAAAGAATGACTCTACGCCTCAACACTTGGTCCTTGCGATCTACAATCCTGATAGGAGTCTCCTCATATGTAGTGTTCGATCGGATCCTCAACTGTGGCGCATCTAGAACATCGCTGGGATCCAGAACATATCTCCTTAACTGAGACACATGGAATACACCGTGTACCTGAGCCAATAAAGAGGGTAACGCTAGTCGGTAGGCTAAGGTACCGAACCCGCTCGAGTACCTCATATGGACCAATGTAGCGAGGCCTCAAAGGGTGTCATGCCGATGGCATTGTGGTAGCTATTATTAAAGGAGAACTCGATCAAGTAGATCATATTATCCCAGTTCCCCTTGAAGTCCAATGCGCACACTCTCAACATGTCCTCTAAAGTCTGAATAGTCCTCTCAGACTGCCCGTCTGTCTGCGGATGAAAAGTGGTACTCAATTGCAGCTCCGTCCCCAACCTTCTCTGTCAAGCTGACCAAAATCAGGAAGTGAACCTCGGGTCACTATCTGAGACGATACTGATTGGGACTCTATGAAGGCTAACAATATCGTCGAGATACAGCGTCACCAATCTCTCCAAGGTCGCTTCACTCGGCACAGGTAGAAAGTGAGCAGTCTTCGTCAATCGATCTACAATCACTCAAATCATGTCATTGTTGTTTCTTGTTTTAGGGAGTCCTATTACAAAGTCTATCGTCACATGCTCCCACTTTCACTCCGGTATCTCCAACGGCAACATCGAACCTCTCGGTCTCTGATGCTCTGCCTTAACCTGCTAGCAAGTAAGGCACCTCTCAATAAATTCAGCGACGTGTCTCTTTATACCACTCCACCAGTAGTGCTTCTTCCGGTCATTATACATCTTCTTCGTGCCTGGATGAATCGACAACTTCGAGTTGTGTGCCTCCTTTAATAGCTCCTTCCTCTTGTCTTCATTATCTGGCACACACAACCTTCCTTGGTACCAGATACTGCCATCATCATGGATCTGTAAGCCCTCAACCAAACTGGTCAACATTCTCTCTCGGGTATCCCTAAGCGTCACATCCTCCTTCTGCGCCTCTTTAATCCGCTTAATCAATTATGGTGTAATAACCAAGTCCGCCAGAACATTAGCAGTGGAATCAACAATGTCGAGATCAAACTCTGCCATCTCCTGTGACTTATATTCGGCTCTTTCTGTATAAATACTTCAAGCTCTTATAATCTGTGAAGAATTCGCACTTTACACCGTATAGATAATGGCACCAAATCTTTAATGCAAACATCACTGCTGCCAGCTCCAGATCATGAGTTTGGTAATTTTGTTCATATTGCTTCAACTGCCTCGAAGCGTATGCACTAACCCTATGTCTCTGCATTAACACGCACCCTAGCCCATTCTTCGAGGCGTCGCTGTAGATGACAAACCCTTCAGTGTCAGAGGGTTGTGCCAATACTGGTGCAGTCATCAACCTCCGCAAAACTTTTCTCACACTCGGAGGTCCATGTGAATTTGGTCTTTTTTCTAAGTCAGTCGACTCAGAGGTGTTGCGATACTCGAAAATCCTTTCACAAGTTTACGATGATAACCGACAAGGCCAAGAAAACTACGTACCTCCGTGACATTAGTAGGTCGGAGCCCTTCTGTAATCGCCTCTATCTTCTTTGGGTCAACAGAAATGCACTTCTCAGAAATCACGTGGCCTAAGAAAGTCACATTCTCTAACCAGAACTCGCACTCGCCGAACTTTGCATACAACTTTTCTCCCTGAGAGTCTCTAATACCTCCCGCAAGTGTTCAATATGTGTCTCCTCATCAGGTGAATACACCGAGATGTCTCGATGAACACTACTACGAAACGATCCAACTGCTCCTTGAACACTGTATTCATCAAATCCATAAAGGTTGTAGGTGCATTAGTCAGTCCAAAGGGGCATTACAAGAAACTCGTAGTGCCTGTATCGAGTGCAGAACGTCGTCTTTGCTATATCCTCCACACTAATCCTCAACTGATAGTAGCCTGGTTGGAGGTCAATCTTCGAGAACATTCTGGCACCCTTCAACTGATCAGATAGATCGTCAACCCTTGGTAGTAGATATTTATTCTATATCGTGATCTTATTAAGCTCACGATAGTCGATGCATAGCCTCATACTACCGTCTTTCTTTTTCATAAATAATATCGGTGCCCCTAGGGCGAAACACTAGGTCTGATGAACTTCCGGTCCAGCAACTCCTGCAACTGTTCCTTGGGCTCTTTTAACTCTGCTGGTGCCATTATGTATGGCACCTTCGAGATCGGTTCGGCTCCGGGTATAAGATCGATCTTGAACTCCGCTTTCCTGCTCGGTGATAAACCTGACAACTCGTCAAGGAAGACATCCTTAAAATTTCGTGCCACTGGAATATCCTCAATCGATGGAGTCTCAGCACTGGCATTTAGAACAAACACAAGAAAACCCCCTGGGGTGGTGATGCTGGTGGTGGCTGCTGCTGCTGCTGTAGGTGAGCCATCTGTATCTGATGCTGGGCCATCAATGTAGTCAGCGTGGCCAGGGTATCTGCAAGGACCTGAGGAATGGTCCCCTGACCCTGCTGATCATCACCATCGTGTCTTCCGTTTCTAGCTGGCGGCTCGCGTCGTGGAGGCATTATCCGGAATTTGAGTTCATAAAACCAATACAGATTTGTCGATAATAAGTTGAAAGGTGGATCGCGGATAAATTGATAATTAGACAAGAAAAGCTCACCATCGGCACACACCTCCCATAACCCGATCATGACATAGGTCTAAAATCATCTCTTAAGTCTACTTTGTTTATTAGGGGTAAAATCGTCATTTTACAAAAGATCGTAACTTACGTCTAGTGATCTAGTTAATCCTGCGTTTCCGAGGCGGATCTGAAGCCTCGGCTCTGATACCACCTGTAGCGCCCCGCTCCCGAGCTCTAACATCGGGAACAGTGCACCCGCCGTATCTCACTAAGGAGAATACAAAGCGTCGAATCAATCTCTTACTTGTCAAAATGACGTAGAAATTTTTTCGCGAAAACGTAAACCATAACATATATTAAATTCCAGTAACCGTCATTACATTGCTAAATAAAAACTCTGGGAATAAAAGTAGTAAAGTAGTATGTGGAAAATCCTTAAAGTATAAATAAGGACAAAACAACTGCAGAGTCCCCTCATATCCTAGCTGCAGCTCTCAACCAGCCCACTCTGCTATGTCCATCCCGTCCTCAACGAAGATGTGCTTATAGTCCTCAACCGGATCACCTGGGAAGTAGGGGTGAGTGACAGAAAATCACCCAGTAGATGCCCGCCTCAAACCAATACAAAACGTGCATACCGAAATGATATAGCCACATAGCACATAAATATAAGATAACACGCATAAGATACAGTAAATGCGGTAAGTAAAGCACTCCACATAAAAATGCGCAAGTGCGTGATGCATGCTCAATCAACGTGTCACACGCAACGAGAATCATGTCATGCAATATGCCCCTAGACCTATATGCAATGCATGCCCCCGGGTCCTAAATCCAGCGTCGTGGTCTCTAGCCACCACTTGCCGTTTGGACACCCACGCCCTATAGACGCAGTATGTCTCATGACCCCGGTGCCCTATAGACACGGTAAGTCATCCCGATACCTACGCCCTATAGACGCAGTATACCTCATGCAATGCACGTGCCATGAATGCAACAACAAAAGTCGCCTGGGCCCGTACGCCCATCCTCACCAACTTCGGCACTCAATATTTAGTCGTCTGGGGCCCGTAAGCCCATCCTCACCATCTCCGGCACTCAATATTTAGTTTAGTAAATTTTAAGAACATTGAAAAGTTGTTATTTAGCATCCCCTTAATTTTCCTTAGCTTTTATTAATTTTGTAGAATTTTCTACTAATTTTCCCTTATTTAATTCCATTTATTGCTAATTATTTTTAATTACTTACATTTATCAAAATTCAGAAATTAAGTGAGAATAATTTAATTTTAACCTTTTATATTTTCTGTAATTTATTTAGAATTTTCTGATAAATAAATATATTTTTCTGGAATTTTAAACTAATTTTAATTAATTATTTATCATTTATTCATTTCAGAAATTAATTTTCAGATTTTTTTTTATTTTTCCGGTTTGGGCCGGCCTGCTACCTGGTCCGGTCCGCTGGCCATCCGGTCCGGTCCGGCTGCCAGGCCGGTCCAACAGCATTTTCTTTTTTTTTTTTATTTTTTTATATTAAATTATATTTCCTTCTAACCTTCATAAAATCTTTGTTTTAACTCCGATTGACCTCAAACCAGTTGCGTTGGACTCGTTATAACGAGACGCAACTTTTGGGAGTGGATACGTCAGCACGTGTCCGGACGCGCCGTCAGGGGCCGCGCGTGGGCCCCACGTGCCACCCCCTGAAACGCGTCCGTCAGACCCGTTTTTTTGACTTTCAACCCAATCCCAATCTATTCCGGGCTAGATGAACTTATTCTAAGGCCAAAACGCAATTTTAAAGAACCCTAAGTGTGAAAATATTCAACATTTTGATTTCATTCAGGGTGTTCCCAATCCGAATCACAACCATCGATTTCAATACACACGCACATACACATACAGCCATAAACAACACATCTCATGCTTTCCCATATAAAACAAGACAAAATTCACATATTAAACAAATAAACAACGAATCACATAAATATATCATCAAAGCATGCATGTATTATACCCGTTTGAGGGGGAAGAGGCACCTACCTTTTTGCGATGAATACTCTTTCTATGCGAAATCCTTTTCTTTCTTCCCCACCTATCTCACGGCTGTCCACTTGCTAGGCTTTGGATTTTTTTTTTTTTTAAACAAGCGGCTGACTTTCAAGGAAAAAAAGGTGGGTTTTTTTTTTTTTTGATAAGGGCAAGGGCGGCAGAGGGGTGATGGTGGGGAAAATTTTGTGGGTTTTTTTGTTATATAATGTGTGTATATATATATATATATATATATAATGTTAATTAAGTTTCCTAGTAGGTTTAGGAAATTATGTGTTTAAGGTAATCTCCTAATATTTTAAATTCCTATCTACTTCTTCTATTCTAATCCTAATAGTGTTAGGCTATTTAATATTTTTATCATTATATTTTCCATTATTCCTTTATTTTTTATTTTTTATTTTTATGCCCCCAACGTCACGGGCATAACAATAAGTATGATACTTTGATATCCAAAACCCTAAAAACACGAAGCACAACCTGTTTGTCAGTATTAGCTACGAGACACAATAGAGGCAACTACGTCGACTTTAATTCCTCAAAACAAATATTTTAGGCAGAATGCTTACCTTTACTGAATAAATCTCAAATTATTTAGGCATCAAAATTAAATTCGTGTCCAACTTTTTTTTTCCCAATCTAATTAATATTTAAAGTAACATTTTAGCATGCTAACTTTTTTCTCGTAAGCCAGGATGGAAAATATTTGTTTGTCGCGACCGGCAAAACCGGGATATAAGGTTAAAGTTTGATATTTCGCCAAACCTCGAACCACAAATGTTTTGCCCAATTCACATTTTTTTAAAGAGAGAAAAAGGGCAAGCAATGAAACGGCAATTAAACTATTTTAAGAAAAATGTTTTGTCCATTCAAACTTCTACACATTCTGTCATGGTCGTGTTACTCTTAGTTTCTATTTTAATTATTACTTATATGATTTATCTGCTTTAATTTGATCAACCAACTAAAGATATAATATAAATAGTTATCAAAATAGTTTGACTCCTTAAATTATTATTAAGTCAAATTATGATAATATTTTTTAGACGAAAGGAGTTGTTTACCTCCACCACAAAAAGAATTTGGTTTAGCGACGAAAAAGTCACCGACGAACCAAGGTATGTCGGTGTTTCGTCGGTAATTTGCGGCGAAATTGTGATACACGCATTTTCGTTGTTAATTGCGACGAAATTACGATGAAATACATTGTCGCTAAAAAAAAGTAGTTAGGTTAATCCTTTCGTTACAATTTCGTCGGTGTTTTGTCGGTGGTTCGTCGCTAATCTGTGTGTTTTGTTCGTCGCAATTTAGTTTGTAGCGTTTCGTCTCTATATCGTCGCTAATGTGTCGCTAAAATTCCAGAACACGGATAAACAAGGAAATAAATTCGTCGGTCAGTAGGTTCTCGGCGTTGTGTATTTTTGTCGATGAAACCCGCGTGTCGCAAATGTTTTGTTTTACTTTTCGTTCGTATTCCGATTCGTCGCTGTGTCGTCGCAGATTCGTCGAGGATTAAACACGTGTATGAATTAAGAAAAAAGAAAGCGGTGATTGGGAAAAAAAATTTATTCATTTAGAAATAAAAATTTACATTATGAAGACGAAAAATTAAAAAAAAATCTAAAAGAGAAGCGGAGATGGACCGTTCACTCTTCGTCATCGGAAGAAAGAGTGGCCGCCACATTCTCCGCGAACTCTTTGAGGAGGCGCTTCAGATCGTAATATCTGACTTTCAACTTGCGCAGCCTTCTGTTCACGACGTGCAGTTGCCTCGACTGCTGCTGCATGTTTGCTATAATTGTACTGTAGTTGATCTGTTGTTCCGGCATTTCTTGGGGTTGTGGCTGAGGAGGAGGCCGTTGTGGTTGAGGAGGAGTCCGTTGTGGAGGTGCACTGTTGCCCCTCCACGCCTTGGGGTTCTTATATAACAACGGGGCATACTTTGTATTTTGTTTATGAAATGTAAGGCTGTGGGGTCATATATATAGGTAAACAAAGCGACGAATCCGCGACGAAATTTTTTCCCGTTACTCAACACCGGAAGATGTGCGGGCGTGACACTTGGTTTGAATTAGCGACGACTTAGCGATGACGTAGCGACGTAAGTTCATCGTACGTTGTAACCATCGGGCACTGTGCGGACACTGCCGTTGGGACTGAATAGCGACGCCTTAGCGACGCCGTAGCAACGAAACGCGTCGTATGGTGTGAAGATACGTCTTGCGTCGCTATGTCGTCGGTAAAGCGTCGCTAAAGTCAACCGCGATAATAAATTCTCTGGTTATTAGGTTGTCGTCGTTGTATTAAGTTTCGTCGGTATATAGTCGCTGTTTAGTCGGCCCAAATTTTTTCGAACCACATTTCTTTTGTATTTTAGCGTCGTCGAGATTCGTAAGGGATTTAAACACATGTTTAAATTAAGAAAACGGAAGCGATGATTGGGGAAAAAAATTCATTAATATAGAATTAAAAATTACAAAATACATAAGGAAAAAATTAAAAAAATCTAAAATAAGAGCGGAGAGGAGCCGTTCACTGTTCGTCATCCGAACAGAGAGTAGCAACACTCTCCGCGCACGCCTTCAGGAGGCGTCTCAGCTGCGCAGCTTTGGATTTGATTCGCATCTGCCTTCTGTCCAGGTAGTAGAGACGCTCATCCTGTTGCATAATCACCTCCCTCAGCTGATCCACTGTTTTCCACAGCTCCCGTATTTTTACACGAGGATCGCCAAATTGGCGATCCTCTTGGCGCATTGGCCCCTGCACAGTGGGTTCGGAGGAGTCAGCCGGCGGGGGTAGTTGTGGTTGTGGAGGAACCGGTGCAGGTGCGGGTGGTTGAAGACCCCATCTTGGGTATGTACGACCACTACCACGTCGTGTCTATGCCTTAGTATGAACCATATTTGTCTCTTTTTATATGATTAGAAAGGAGATTCTGTTTTTTATATTATGAGAGTCACGGCAGGCTGTTTATATAGGGGAATTCAGCGACGAATTAACGACGTAAATGCATCGTACGTTGTAACCATTCGGCACTGTGCGGACACTGCCGTTGGGACTGAATAGCGACGACTTAGCGACGCAAATAGCGACGAAATGCATCGTTTGGTGTGAAGATACATGGTGCGTCGCTATTTCGTCGGTAAAGCGTCGGTAAGCAATGAATGCAGACATTAATACACGCACACCATACGACGTGTTTCGTCGCTAAGCGTCGCTAAGTCGTCGGTATTTGTGTTTGTTTCCTTTAAGCGTCGTTATTTGTGTTTCTTTGTTCGTCGCTATGGCGTCGCTATATTGTCGGTAAAGTTGCAAGGCAGAGAACCATAAGACCATCTTCCTCTTCCACTCTTCTTCCATTCTTCTCCCATTTTAAACACATAAATCATCAACTTTCAACGAAAATGTACAAGGAAGATATCTTATTGTGTGGATTTTGAGGTTTTCCACACCGAGAAAAGATAGCTCTAGTTATTTTGAAGGTATAATCGAGAAAATGGATCCGAGGAGGAGCGATAGAAAGTGGATGTACGAGAGAGTAAACAACGGGGAGAGGAATCTTAGATTTGTTGAAGGTCTCGAAGAATTTGTGGGAGGAAGCCTCGACCTTCGTGTCTCATTACTTCCAGCCAGATGTCCCGTCGAGGTGCAGAGATGTTCCCCGGAACGACGACGACATTTCCAGATCCGGTGTCCTCCCGATATTCACACATCCGATCAGGTTTCATGGACAGGGAAAGGAAATGATATTGGGGGACAGCGATATGAAGATTGCTCATTCTTATGTTCTGCGCAACTGCCGTCAAGTTGACCGTTTCCAGAGGTATAAACGATATCCAATTTTAATTTGTAAATACCTTGTGTTACTCTATCCATTATATTACAAAGGTATACATGGTACTCATTCGTAATTTGCTTCAGCTTGTTCGTTGATTTATTGCAAGAACGTTCACCGGGTATATCGAGCGATGCAATAAATAATGAGTTAGATGCCAAGTTTGCTGATTGGTTCATGTGGCATGTAAGTTTTACATATTTGCTGGTTACGTGTACGTCATGTGATACGCATTTATTGCCCGCTGATGTATACTTACTTGTCGTTTTACAGGCGAGCAAAGGTCATCTGGCTGACGAAGAGTACGGTTAAATTTTGACACCAGTAGCCGAGGGTCCATTGAGCAGAGTCACGCGCTACGACATGTGTTTTTGTGAACGATTATTGATTTCACACAGTCTCCCATGCCAGCCGAAAATCGTCGGAGAACAGCAGAGTGTGTGTCAAGCGGTAGGACGAATAGCCCGGACGAGGATGACTTCTACGGCTACCTTACTGACATCATTGAGCTCGAATATCCCGCATTGCCTATAAAGCGGGTGGTGCTATTCAAATGCCGAATGGTATGATCCAACTCAGGAAGGTTAATCGCGCTGGCACAAAGGTTCACGACCGATATAAGTTGGTAGACATAACCCAAGGGCGACGGTACATAAAGTACGATCCATTCGTTTTGGCTAGTCAAGCGTCCCAGTGTACTCTCTATCGTATCCGACGACGAGGATGAATGCGAGCTCAAAAGACTGGTGAGCCGTGTGCAAAGTGAAATCGAGCAAGTTTGATGTCAGTATCCAGCCAGGTTAGATGGCATGGAATGCCGCATTTCAAGAAGAAAACCCGCGCGTTGTGGATACGACCACTGTTGAACTGCACAATCTCCCTCTAAATGACCCCAACGGCGGTTTTCCTAGTCGAAATTCATCTCAACATACAACCGGCTGACAATATTGAAGATGTAGGCGAAGACGAATACGAGGATGAAGAGGACGACGAGCATGTAGATGAAGATGAAAATGAAGATGAAATGAAGATGCGTATGAGGATGCGGATGACAATGAAGATTGACGTTAGTCAAAATTTTATGTACCTCTTTATGTGAAAGTGTGTATGTGTTGATGTACTTATACACATGTATATACATAATATGTGTCTGTAAGTACTTATATTTTGTATTATTTTTTTCCAATACTGAATTTGCCGACGATTTACCGACGAAAAATGTCGTCGCAAATTTGAAATAACGACGACACAAGGAAATAGCGACGAACAAGAAATAGCGACGAACTCCCGTCGCTATTTCGTCGCAAAAATTTTGAACTAAAACCTGAAATCCCCTTTCTTCTACCCATTTCCCTCCCCCGCGAATTCTCCCCCACCCCGGAGAAATCTCCCTCCCTCCCCGGCGAAATCTCCCTCCCTCCCGCGAAATCTGTGCAGCTGCCGTCAAGTTCTCGGTGACCTCCCTTCTCGGTTAGTTTTTTCCTATTTCGTTTTTAATGATTTTAATTATTATAGATTGAATTTTGTTGTGGGGTTGGTGGTGGGTTGTGGCGGGGTGGGTGGTGGGGGTGGGGGGGTGGTTGTTGGTGGGGGGTTGGCTGTGGGGGGGGGTGGTGTTGGGGGGTGGATGTGGGAAGGGGTGGCGTGTGGGCGGGGGGTGTTGGGGGGGTGGGTTGGCGGGTGGCTGTGGGGGGGTGGTGTGGGGGGGTGGTTTTGGCGAGGGGGGCTGTGGCCGGGGTGGTTGTTGGCGGAGGTTGGCTGTGGCGGGGGCTGTGGTGGGGGAGGCTGTTGGCGGGGGGTGGCTGTGGGCGGTGGTGGGCTGTGGGCGGGGGTGGTTGTTGGCGGGGGTGGGGTGGCTGTGGCGGGGGTGGCTGTTGGCAGGGGTGGCTGTGTGTAGGGGTGGGCTGTTGGCGGGGGTTGTTGGCGGAGGGTGTGGGTGGGGGTGGTTGTTGGCGGGGGTGGCTATGGGCGGGGGTGGTTGTTGACGGGGAGGGGGTGGCTATGGCGGGGGTGGCTGTGGGGCGGCGGTGTCTGGGTGTTGCGGGGTTGGGTTTCCATGCCCGACGACATATGAAGCAAGTATGTTGGTGATGTATACTTTGAAGTGTAATTTGATGATGAAGTTTGATTATGTAATTTGGTTAATCATGTCATGTTGTTGGATTTGGATTTGTCTTTGGAGAGGCCATTAAGGCCGGAAAACCTCCGATAAACGAATAGCCATACATTCAAATGAAGAATTCCAAGAATGAGGCGAAACAAACGGAGAGCTAGAGAGAAATTGAGAGAATTCACTATAGATTCAATCCAAGAATCCAAAGAATGAACTGATGCAGCGGTTATGGTCCCGTTTAAAAGGAAGAAGAAAACAAACTGTAAAATGACTAAAAGGTCCCTCACTAACGTCTCCCTACATTATTAAACATAAGGGTAAAATAGTCATTTCATTCATTTAAATATACGCGCGCGTTCCCTCTCTTCTTCCTCCTGGCTCTCTTCTTTGCAACAGAGCCACCTCCGTCAATTCCTGCAGGTCCACCTACTAACCACCTTCCTTGCTCCGTTCCAACTGATCTACGTGACACCTAATCCCTCTAATCTTTGATTGGTTCTCTTCTCTCAATCAATTATACCCAAAACTGCTCCTGATCAATGCAACGCATCACATGCTTCAACAACATCAAATGATATCAGAGCTAGTTTAGCTTCATTGGAGCTCACACTTGACTTTGTCTATAGTGACCGTTTCATATTCGTCCTCTCTTATTCGAGCTAGGATATTCATACTCGGTTTGAGGTTTGTCAACGACTATATGTTCGAGGAACTCAGTGTTTCAATTTACGTTGTCACATGAGAGCATCCATCTCATATTGGTTGATTTAGAAAAATACATATGTTGTATAAAAATGAGATATCGTTATCTATTACTTTTAAATTTGTATGACTATTTGTCTGGCCTCATATTACCCCAAGTTATATCAAAATATCAAATGTTGTATCATGACTTACCATTATAGGAAGTGATGATAGTGTCCAAAAACAAATTGACATTTGTGATTGTCAAGCACCTAGTATTTAAATAGGTGCCATGTCGTTAGAGCACAATCAATTCAACGCGCTGCTCGGGGTAATTACCAAGTAGTTAAAATCAGGCAAATAAGGATTTCCAAACATCTCTTGCAATAGGACCTCATCATATAACACAAAAGTGTTATATTGTGAATATCACAAAAGTGTGATATAGTCTGATGGAAACAGGCAAGAGATAATCATCTTCAAAGTAATATTGTGAATATCCGCGATGTTTGTTTCTCAATTTTATGACAGAGAATCCAGAAAATGAGTAAGTAGTTAAGTTTTGATAAAATGTTAATACCTATTTTTGATACAACCCCCTATAAAATGAAGATAAACAAGTGCAAATGTTCACCGACACTTGGCATACACTAACATTCAATAATTCGTAGAAGGCAAACAACAACAACATTACTTCATTGCCTTAGAGACTCCCACTTATGACGTGGTATAAGGGTCGAATGTACGCAACCATACTTATGTGTTAGAAACACACAGAAGTTGTTTTCCGATGACCCATAATGAAAATTACGTCAAGATGTTTCGATCAACTGCTACTTCACAATATAAGAAGCGCAGCCAATTTAGTGAATCGTTTTTCTTTATTCTATCATTTCCAAAGTCAAAAAAATGTGTTCTTTACCCATTAGAAATGGAAACATAAGTCAAAGAACAGTAGTGAGAATTAGTTTTTTCACAATTACAAACCATTTTTTTGGGCAGGACTGGAACTTGCCCACATGATCATATAAAATTTTATATGTATCTTTATCATCTCTAGCTTCAACATTAGCATCGATAACGATCCAGAATCCGAATATGATCTGCATAATGTAATATCAGATCTTGTGCGCCGATGAACAACGCATTTCTCAGCAATCTCAAGATCCCACAAAACTTTCTCCTTGCTTCTATGCCAAAGAGGAATATCATGACTAATACTATCCTTCCATGGCGGTAGACCTCCGTCGGGGCGTAGAAAACTGCCACTTTGCGTCTTCAGCTTCACCTGAAATCCATCTCTGATGGGTTGCCATTCAATTCTTTGATCCATTGTGTTTGTCATAATTTGAAGGACTTCCTTTTTCCTGCTACCTTAGGAAGAAAATGGATGTTTGTGGCTGTGAGATATTTTCCGTATCAGCTTTTTAGACTTATGATATCTCTTCCTTGAATGAAATTCAACCCTCCAAATTGCATTCTTGCATGAACCATCATGATCTTGAAAAACTGATTCTTCATCTTCTTGTCATTGTAGCTCCTTAATCGAACTGTCAATGCCCTCAAAGGTCGCGGGTTCTGGCCGCAAAAACAGTCTCCCACACAAAGTATAGAGTAAGGCTGTGTATCGAAGCGATCTGGCCTCTTTCTAAACCCTGTGCAAAAGCGGCAGTCTAGTGAATCAGGAACATAAGAGAGATTATTTTAAAAATTTATAGAAGAAGGAAAATTGTCCGAATTCTTATCAGACATGTTATAGGACAAATACCTCTTAAATTACAAGAAATCAAAAGCGAGATCTTTATTGTAAGAATTGAAAAATATGAGGATGAATATGTATAGCTTCTATGCAGGGTAATGAAGAAATATTTTATGTTGGAGTTTGTTGAGATATGTGAGACATTGGAATCAAAAGAAGGTAATTGATCCAAGGACGCAATTCTGGTGGAAGCTGAAATATACGATCAAATGAAGGTGGAATCATTATGCATCAGAAGTGAATTAATGAAGAATTACATGAGGAGACTATGATTACGGAGAAGGATCATTCTGCAGCTGAAGTGCAAAGATGATGTTGTGGGGAAGAAGAAAGCAATGCAAGCCAAACGTTTAAATAGATGGTGTAATGACGATATTTCTCTCAATTGTAAAAAGAATGTAGATTAGTTAGTAAGGGCAAATGTGTAATTTCACAATATAGTTTTTCAGTTTTCAGTAGTTGTATTTAAGCAACTATTCGACATTTTGCACTGCATCGATCAGAATAGTTATTTGCCTTCCATTCTTGTTGATTGACGGTTATTCTTGCTTCTTTTAAGTTTTTCAAGTTTCCTCTCTACTCTATTGCATTTTGTCAGTTTGAAAGTTTTGTTTTGAATTCGGATTTTGACATGGTATCAGAGATCGAGCGATTACTCACCGTGATTGTTTTTCTTGACGTTTTAAATCTTATTCCGTTGATTCTTGGAAGATTTCTTGAAGTATCTTGGTGTCATAGCGAACATTAGGGCGAATGTTAATCAGGCACCAGAGAATCCTGTAAGTAATCCTCTGTATATCCATCCTAATGACAGTCATGCGATTGTCCTTGCTCAACTTCCATTGAATTCAAATAATTTTCATTCATGAAGTCGTATGTTTGAGATGGTGTTTGTGGTTAAAAATAAGCTTGGTTTTATTGATGGTAGCATACCTATTCCCCCTGCGAATGATCCTCAATTAGCGTCTTGGAGGCAGGTGAAGAGCATGGTTCATTATTGGATCATGAATAGTGTATCACCGTCAATACCTTAGAGTATTATGTGGTATGAGAGTGCGTATGATGTCTGGCAGGATCTCAAACTCAGGTTTGGGAGTGGAGATCCATTTAGGCTATTAGATCTTTTAGAAAAGTTTTACAGTATTAAACAGGAATGTTTGTCCGTTAATGAATATTATATTAGAGTCAAGGTGGTTTGGGAGGAAATGATGGCTATCAGGCCATTGCCAAAATGTAATTGTCAAGGCTGCAGATGCAATGTTAACATCAGGATGCCAGAATTTGTATAAAGTGATTATGTAATCAATTTGTGAAAGGTTTAACTGAAGAATATGAACCAGTAAAGTCACAGATATTTGTGATGACTCCTTTGTCTAATATCAGTATAGCGTTCTCTATGGCACTTAAGTTTGAGAAGAAAGTTATTAGATAATCAACTCAAGGAACCTTTGTTAATGCACCAACTGCTCTCTTAGTAGAAGAGGATGCTAATAGTAAGTGTGAGTCTACAGTATGCTTTAACAAGACACAAGGTTCAGGATATAAAAGAGGCAGTGGAAGGTTTTATCCAGACAACACGAGGAAGGCACAGTGTAATCACTGTGGTATGGTTGGCCACACTATTGACAGGTGCTATAGAAAGCACGGTTTTTCTCCAAGGCTTAAGTTCAGGAATCAAGCCAACTTAACTGAGACTTGGAAGGCAGAGTCACAGAAGAATTATTCTGATCAAATAATACAGATGCTGCCATCTGTGTTAACTCCTGAACAACATCAAAAATTGCTGAGGTTGCTGAGTGAGGATGATGAGAAACATACTCTGAATCAGGCTCCTGGAGGCAATGTCTCTCATGCTGCTGTTTTGTCCGCATCTACTAAAATAGTTACAGGTTACTATGTATCTAACAGTCATAGTATGTGGATTATAGATTCAGGAACAACAGATCACATTGCATTCTCTTTATAGCTTTTTCATTCACTTAAACCTGTCAAAAATGTTGTGGTTAAGATGCCTAATGATGTTGTCACAAATGCAACACACATTGGCACTGTTGTCATAAACAGTCTCCTGACCTTATATGATGTACTGTATGTGCCTGATTTCTCATTTAATCTTTTGTCTCTTAGAAAATCAACCTCATATCCTAATTTGGTGATTTCTTTCTATGATAACACTTGTGTCATTCAGGATCAAATATTCAAGAGGATGATTGTTTCAGCTGGAAAAACATCATGATCTTTACTGTTTGCAAGGCCATTCAATCCAGCTTTCACAAGCCAGCTGCTTATTTGCTTCCATGGATGTAACAGCTTGCCCAAGATTGCTGTGGCATTATAGACTGGGTCATCCATCCATCCCTAGAATCCAACAAATAAACAAGTGCAATCCTGATATTTTAGTTTTATAAGATAGTCATGTTTGTAAAATCTGTCCATTGGCAAAACAAAGGAAGTTGCCTTTTCATTCTTCAAATTTTGTTTCTAAAAATCCGTTTGATATAGTCCATGTAGATATTTAGGGGCCTTACAGGCACAATACCATGTATTGGCAGAAATACTTTCTTACTATAGTTGATGATTGTACAAGGTATACTTGAACATATCTGATGAAGTCAAAAACTGAAACCAGAGATATTGTCATGAGTTTTTATCATTATGTCCATACACAGTTCTCTAAACAAATCAAAGTTGTCCGGTCAGACCAAGGTCAGGAATTCAAAATGAATGAGTTTTTCTCTATCAAGGGCATTATACACCAAACATTCTGTGCATATAATCCCC
>AP025052.1:24103112-24146959 GCA_036186865.1 Eustoma russellianum | reverse complement strand
TCAGGTCTGCGACCTGTTATTTCCGTCGTCGTTTCGTCGGTATATCTTTTGTCGTCGCTATTTTAAAATTTTCGATTTTTTTTATTTCTGGTCTGCAACATTTTTATTTCGTCGCAGGTTTTTGTCGGTATATCTTTTGTCGTCGATATTTTAAAATTTTTTATTTTTTTATTTCCGTTCTGCGACATTTTTATTTCGTCGTAGGTTCGTCGCTATTATTTAAATTAATATTAAATATTAATTCAATATTAAATATTAAATATTTATAATTTCTTAATAATATCATTATATTATTAATTAAATAGTTTTTATTATTATTTAATTCTTATAATATATTTTATTTTGTATATAAAATCATTTGTAAGAATATTATACAGAAATACGGTATTTGCGTATTGAAGTTCGTATAATTAAACAACACAAACGAAATGGAATCCGTATAAATGTCAGATAAAATATAAAAGAACAAAGAATATGTCAATACAATAAATGAAATAGTCAGTACGAAAAATCAAAAAATGAAATACTATGCAGAGGAAGTTGGAGGGGGATCATGCGGAGAAGAGTGACCATCAGGAGGGCGAGGCTGAGGCTGAGGCTGCGAGGAGCTGGAAATGAAAGAGATGAGGATATGCGATAGCTGCGAGATTTGCTGGTTCGTCTCCTGCTGCGCCTGCATCGTATTCTGCTGCGCCTGCTGAAGCGCCTGCTGAACCGCCTGCTGCAGCTCTTGCTGGGTCTGAGTGAGCTGCGACCGCAGTGCCTGTACACTCTCCTCAGGCTGCGTCCTGATGGTCTCCATCTCATGCTGCAGCGCCGCATGATCTGCGTCCAGGCGCGAATATCCTCTGGCGTCGCAGAAGGCGCGGAGGTGCTGGCCTCGGAGGAAGCACCTGGATGCAGAACTTTGGAGAAAAATCGCGGCGCTGCTGATCCAACCCCGTACACCTCCCTCTTCTTCTTATTCTGAGGGCCGATGGTCCAAACCGCATCCCAATAAGCACGGTTCTTGTCGGCCTCTTCTCCCTCTGTGCGAGTAATCTGTTGTACTCGTCCTGAAATGAGAATAAGAATTGTTAGGGTTTAGGGTTTAGAAATAAAACAAACTAAGGAAAAAACAAATGATATCGTAGTCTACTTACACTGATGTCGCGGGCCTTTGTCGTGATCCAATCCTCCGTCCCGTCGGAGGCTTTCTTCCGATGCGTCTTGTAGAAGAGATCGTAGGAGGCTGGCCACTCTTCCGTCTCCGCGTGCTGAAAGAATGAAATAAAATATGTTAGTGAAATCCAGAATTTTAAAAATTTTGGCATGACCTATTCGTTTATCGAAGGTATCCCGGCCTTAAAGGCCTCTCCCAAGTCAAATCAAAAATAAAAAGAAAAAGGCAAATGAACACATATACTACTTAAATTAACCATATACGAATACCAAAAAAAACAGCGCAACATAAGAAATCAATGAATCTAAATAATCCACTTAAGTCAATGAATCTAAATAATCCAATGAAATCAATGAATCTAAATAATCCCATATTAAAATACTTACCATAGCACGCATCGTGGTGGCATGGACAACCGAACCACCTGAGTGTGTGGCAGGCGCTGGGGCCTGTAGATTGCCGCCGCGCCGGTTCGCCGCATTCTGGGCGCTGCGGGCTTGGTTAGCAGGATCCATCCACCCTTCTGTCCACCCCGCCCAGGTGGCCTCGGATACGTAGGGAGGCCTCGCATAAATGGGGTCACGCTCCCACTTGGTCTTGTGCAAGTTGACGAAGTCCCTGTAGCGTTTGGCGGCCCTCTGGCGCCAGGCCTGCTCCACGTCGTGGGCGATGTCGGCTGGCCAGCTGTACGCCTTCTGCAATTATTATACGGACGAAAAATAAAAATGTGGTTAGAAAAGTAATGATCGATTACGCATCAAAAAGTGAAATTCATCAAATTTGAATACCTGAAACTCATTCCAGTAGAACCTACGTGTCTGCGGGGTGACACGGGACCAGGCATATCCAGCAGGGTCCTGCCTCAGGTGGAAGGACCGAGTGATGCAACCGGAAATCTGGCCCGAGTCCGATGCAAACCTGAAAGAGGTGAAGTTGTTATGAAAAAATAACGCGTAAAATATATTTGAAAACGTGTTAAAAAATAAATCATTACTTACGTATGGGTATCATGTGACCAAGGGAGGGCACGGCGTCCTGGTATGACACCCTCGTCTGATGCCGCATCAGACGCCGGATGATGGGCTGAACCGGTGGGTGTGGGTGGCATCGTAGATCTGGGTGGTGCGGACCTATCGACAGTCCATAAAAGGTCTGCGTCCGCAGCCAGAGCGGCGGTCGACACCGAACCAAGTAGCTCATGCTGAGAAAGGAACAGATTAAACTCTCCTGAGAGGGCCTGTGTAGCTGGTGGGTAGGTGGATCGAGTAGGTAAACCCTCACTAGCCATCAGATCTGCAAGGGTGAAAAATTTAAAAGGCACATTCAACAAGTTTAGGGTTGGTTGGCCAGACAAATAAGATGTCCAAAAAATGACGAGTGTTTACATACATTTAATGCAAGATATTAATAATTATATACATCTTGAGTTCAAACGTACATACAAAACCTAACAGCTATGCAGAAGCTGCTGGCTCTGCTGTCTGGCAAGCAGCCATTGCAACTGAGTTGGCAGCGCTGGAGGCAAACCATACCTGGAGCTTGGTACCTTTGCCTGAAGGTAAGCACCCAACAGGCTGCAGGTGGGTGTATAAGGTGAAGCTGAAAGCTGATGAGACAGTGGAGAGACATAAAGCAAGACTTGTGACAAAGGGATATACACAGCAGTATGGCATGGACTACTAGGATACTTTTTCCCCAGTTGCCAAAATGACTATGGTGAGAGTAATTCTTGCTATGGCAGCAAGATTACAGTGGCCAATCCATCAATTAGACGTTAATAATGCATTCCTACATGGTGATCTTCATGAAGATATCTATACGCTACCTCCTCTTAGGCTAACCACTACAGGATCCAAGTTGGTTTGTAAACTGCATAAGCCACTCTATAGACTCAAGTAAGCAAGTAGAGAGTGGAATGCTATACTAACAAAATTTTTGATTAAAAATGGATTTCAGCAATCCAAATGTGACTACACCATGTTTACTAAATCAACTGGCCAATCACTTTTGATTCTTCTGGTTTATGTGGATGATATCATTGTCACTTGTGACAATGAGGGGGCCATCACAGAGATTAAGCAGTCTCTACATAATGAAATCAAGATCAAGGAACTGGGACAACTAAAGTTTTTCTTGGGAATAGAGGTAGCCCAAGCAAGAGGAAGAAAAGCAATCAAGCTCCTCTTCTTTTGTTGATTGCATTATTGCTCCTACAAAATTTGGCTTTCACTGCCCTTTGTTCTGCTTCTCTGCAAGACCAAAGGACCTATTACTCACCTCATCCTCATTCAGGCAAGCCCCTTCATATTGCCACAACTGTGTGTGTGTGTGAATGCATAGCTTAAATGTTGTTCGCAATGATCAGAAGTTAGGATCTACAAGTATCCTGTAGTAATTAAAATTTTCATGGGACACCACAAGACGATCCCAGGTGTAAATGAATCACGATGTGACCACAAGGGTTTACTTACCTTAACGTATGGTTTCTTAAGTGTCGTATTCCCAACACGGGGAACATATAGGCCTTTTTATTTATTCATTTATATATTTTTATGATACAGAAGTATGAAATATTAAAATTTTTAAATTTAATTATGGGAGCCCTAACAACAATACTTTTGGGTTTTCAGGTTCACATCACCACTCCCCATCACATGGATCAGGGGGACCAGGAATCACCATTCCATCGAACACCATCTCATGGAAGTGGTGGGGGTAGCTATAGAGGCAGCCCACCATCAAACTGTGGCAACCCACCAAGCAGTGGAGGTCAACCTTCCAACCCTAGCCCAAGCACACCCTCTGGAGGGCTACCTTCAAGCCCTACCCCAAGCACACCATCAGGAGGATATAGTAACCCACCAACATATGGTGGGAACACCCCAACCATTCCAACACCAGTCATAGTATCACCTCCAACCTTTGACAGCCCACCCACCACTCCTATCGTCGATCCGGGCACAGGTGGCACACCAACCATTCCTGGAATCTCAACACCATCATCACCTCCTTATACCTTTGACCCTAATCCCCACCTTTCACTTGCATGTAAGTTTTCAGCTTCTTAGTGCCTCCTATCTTTTATGCATGGAAGTGGGGGAAAGGTCAGATTAGTGACTAGATAGATACGTACATGATTATAACAAATCATATGTGTTACGTATACATGTTGTTCCCCGTTTGTAATTGTAAAAAAAAAAAGTACACATGGAACAGTATATCTACATACATGGCATAGTATATTATTTAATCTAAACTATCATAGTATCTCATTTTAGTACAAAATGATACATTGACATGCACATATATCTATATACATACATACATATACATACATACATATACATACATACATACATACATACATACATACATACATACATACATATATATATATATATATATATATATATATATATATATATATATATATATATATGTATGTATGTATGTATGTGTGTGTGTGTGTGTGTGTGTGTGTGTATATTATGCACTCCAAGCATTCCAGGATTTACTTGTGCCTCCCACAGCTATCATGGGTTTTATGTTTTTAAAACATATAAAATTTGTTTATACGTCTTCCAGATATTTCGTAAGCCCAAAAAATGCCTAGTAAAGACAACAAGAAAGCTCTACATTTTGGTCTAATATTAGAAAAATCTGCGACATGTTTGAAAGCTAGAGTTCATGACAAATATTGAAGCATTGTGCTTGTGATTATGCAGCTTCTGGGGGAGCCACCCAACATATATATGGGGGTTGATAGGGTACTGGGGCGCAGTTGGTGGTTTATTTGGAGCAACAGGCACTCCAGGGTTCGGTGTCGCTAACATGGGCCTGCAGGAAGCGCTTTTGAACAAGCAAGCGGATCCAATCAGCTCACTGTATAGAGAAGGCACAGCTTCATTGCTGAACTCAATGGCAGCCAAGAAGTTCCCCTACACAACTAATCAAGTGAGGAAAAAGTTTGTTGCAGCCCTCAGCTCAGACAAAACTGCAGCAAGTCAAGCACATCTCTTTCAGCTAGCTAATGAGGGCCAGTTTCCTAAGGGTTGAAAAATGAGTTTTATGTAACCTAATTACTGCTTTGTAATTTGAGATTCTGGTTATGTTCGTTATTTTATTACTACTCTGGTTTTGTGACGGAATATTGATTTGTACTTTCTGAGTGTTTACATGGTTGAAATGAATAGGTTTTTGGTTTTCGAGACCACGTATAAATATGATAGTTGTTTCTTAGTTGGTATTCTAGTCGGGAAAGTCTTCCAAAAAATGTTGTACATTCGAAACCGGACACGCATCGTGTTAAGTTTCATGGAACTGAAGTTAACCAAGCTCAAAAGGCCGAGCTTAAAAGACTTGAAGTTGTGAGCTACTGCCGACCAGAGCTGAGTAATGCCGAGCTGGACAAGAGCTATCCCGAGCAGAGCTGAACGTCAGAGTATTGATCTCAGCTCGGCAATACACCAGAAAGTTACGAGATGGAATATTCCTTGGTTGGAGATTTGATCGAATAGAATCCTATTTCGGATAGAAATTTCCGTACTTATCTTTTCTATAAGGAATATCCGGTAGAGTCCTATTCTTGGTATGATAGCGTTATAAAAGGAAAATTCCGTCACTCACGCTAATCCTTTTACTCCCTATAAAATCTCCTGTTAGAAGCTGTGTGTTGCAACCGAAACTCAACTGGTGATAGTGAATTTTCTTTCCTTGTCGCCGCCGTGGGTTTTTCTTCCCCTTGAGGGTTTTCCCACGTTAAATCTTGTGCTCTTTGTTTATTGTTTTCTTTGATCATTGTTCATTACTTTTGTGTGTTCTTGTATTTATCATCGTGGTTGTCTCCATTGTTCCGCAATTAAACCCCAACAATTGGTATCAGAGCGAGGTTCTTTGTTCGAGTGGGAGCAATGGCCGATGATAGTAAGTCAAGGATTGAGAGATTTGATGGATCTAACTTCGATTTCTGGAAGATGCAGGTTGAAGATTATCTTTATCAGAGAGATCTATATCTGCCGCTTGAAGGGAAAGAGGTGAAGCCTATTGACATGATGGATCGAGAATGGGAGATTCTGGATCATAAAGCTCTTGGTGCCATTAGGCTGTCCCTGATCCAAATCTTAGCATTCAATATCTCAAAAGAGAAGACAACAAAAGATGTGATGAATGATTTGACAAGGATGTATGAAAAGCCCCTGCCTCCAACAAGTTGCAACTGATGAAGAGACTTTTCAACATGAAGAAAATTGAAAGTAAAACGATGCAGGAACACCTGGGTGAATTTAATACGGTCACTAGTCAACTTGAGTCGGTCGGGATCGTCTTCGACGATGAAGTTTTGGCCTTGGTTATACTGTCAAGTTTGCCTGACAGTTTGGATGGAGTTGTTATAACTGTGAGCAACTCATCCGGAGGAGGTATGTTGAAGTTTGAAAATTTGGTAGATGTGCTGCTTGATGAAGATTCAAGGAGGAGGAATAGTGGCACCCCTGAAAGTTCTGGAGCAGCGCTAAACACAGAGGAGCGTAGCAGACTTGCCAAGAGGAATAATGACAGAGGTGGGAGATCGTATTCCAGAAAGAGCAAATCTAAGAGCTCAAATCTGGCCTGCTGGAATTGCAAGAAGAAGGGGTCACCTCAGTGATGGCCTGATCTTAAGTTGTGAAAGCCAAGCTGATGCTCTTTGGATCTTCGATACTGGGGGCCTCTTTTCATGCCACATCCAACGGAGAATACTTCACAAATTATAAAAGTGGAGACTTTAGGAAAGTATATCTCGTGGATGATGACTCCTGTGATATCATTGGCTGGAGGGATATCACACTGACTCTACCAGACGAAAGACAGCTGAAGCTGTCTCAAGCAAGACACGTACCTCGGCTGACCAAGAACTTGATTTCAATAACGCAACTGGCTGATGATTCAAACCTGGAAGAAAGATTTAGCAAAACTCATTGAAAGTTAGTCAAAGGGTCCTTAATTGTGGCACAGGGTTTGAGAGCAGAAACTCTTTACAAGTTCTCAAACAAAAGCTCAGCAAATGTAGTCAGCTCGGCAAGTGACGCCGAGCTCTGGCATCAAAGACTTGGACACATGAGTGTCAAGGGGATGAAGGTAATGGCGCTTAAAGGGAAGCTGGAAGGTATATTCAACATTGATAAACCACTGTGTGAATCTTATGTGTTTGGTAAACAAAAGGTTGTAAGCTTTTCAAAGCACAAGAGGTTTCTCAGAGCTAAGAAGTTAGAGCTTGTACACACAGACGTTTGGGGGCCTTCGGATGTGCCTTCACTGAATTGTTCACGCTACTATGTTACTTTCATTGATGACTCAACAAGAAAGCTGTGGGTGTACTTTCTGAAACACAAGTCTGACGTATTTGAAATCTTCAAGAGATGGAGAAGTCTTGTAAACAAAACATGGCTGAAGCTGAAGTGCTTGAGGTAGGACAATGGTGGTGAGTACTACAGGAAAGAGTTTGAGGATTATTGTGCCAAGAATGGGATCAGGAGGGAAAAGACAGTGCTAAAGACAACACAACATAATGGTGTTGCTGAAAGGATGAACAGAACAATCTGTGAAAGAGCAAGAAGTATGAGAATGCATGTTGATCTGCCGAAATCCTTTTGGGCCGAGGCGGTGAACACCGCTTTTTATCTGATTAACAGGGGTCCATCTACCGCAATTGATTGCAAGCTCCCTGAAGAGTGGTGGGATGGCAAGGTAATTTCGCTTGCCCATGTCAAAGTATTTGGTTGCACTGCCTATGCACTGGTTGAAGCCAGATAAGAGATCAAAACTTGACCCCAAGTCCAAGGTATGCTCTTTAATTGGCTATGAAGGTGACAGTTTTGGATATAGACTTTGGGATCATACAAGGAAGAAGGTGATCAGAAGCAAGGACGTGGTTTTAAATGAAAACATGCTTTACAATTATAGAGTAAAAGAATAGAAGCAACCTATGAAGCCTAAGTATTTTGAGCAAAGTGACGTTGGTCATGCCGAGTTGAGCTGACATGTATATCAGACTGTCGAGGCGCCGACCTCAGGAGATGAAACTCATGAAGAGCAAGTCACACCACCTATTGTTGTTCGGAGGGAGAGGAGAACCATTACTGCACCTACCAGGTTCTCACCTTCACTTTATTATTTGCTTCTTATTCATTGTAATGAGACGAGGTGCTTGAAGCAATGAGTTCTGACAAAAGTGAAGACTGGAGATCAGCCATGGAGGATGAGATGAACTCTCTGCAGAGCAACTTCATCTGGGATCTTGCAAAGAAGCCACCAGGGAAGAAAGCAATCCAGAACAAATGGGTGTACATGTTGAAGCAAGAAGCTGACGGTACTCAAAGGTACAAGGAAAGAATTGTTGTAAAGGGCTTCCAACAGAAAGCCGGGGTTGACTTCACTGCGGTCTTTTCACCTGTAGTCAAGCTGTCAACCATCAGAACCGTCCTTAGCATTACAGCTACAGAAGATCTGCACTTAGAACAGCTTGATGTAAAAACAACCTTTATTCACGGAGATCTGAAAGAAGATATTTATATGATGCAACCACAGGGCTATGAGATACCTGGTAAAAAAGACCTTGTATGTAAATTACAGAAGAGCTTGTACGGCTTAAAACAAACTCCGAGGCAGTGGTATAAGAAGTTTGACAACTTCATGGCAGAGGTCGACTACAAGCGCTGCTATGGTGATCACTGCTGTTACTTCAAGAGATTCGAAGATTCGTATATTATCCTGCTACTCTATGTAGATGACATGTTAATAGTAGGAGGAAGCACTGATGAGATCAAGAAGCTAAAGGAACAATTGGCTAAGAAATTCTCCATGAAGGACCTCGGTCCAGCAAAGAAGATACTGGGACTCAGTATTGAAAGAGACAGAAAGAATCAAGTGCTGAGGCTAAGCCAAATAGATTATATGTCTAAAGTACTGAAAAGATTCAACATAAAGAATGCAAAACTGGTGTCTACACCTCTGGCAGGGAAGTTCAAGAATTTATCAAAGAAGCAATGTCCTAAGACGAAGGATTAAGTTGAACGAATGAAGAAGGTACCCTATGCCTCAGCCGTGTATGCCATGGTGTGCACCTGAACAGACATAGCCCATGCAGTGGGAGTTGTGAGCAGATTCATGTCAAATCCTGGTCCTAATCATTGGGCTACAATGAAGTGGATACTAAAATACTTAGTTGGAATGCAAGGCTTGACACTACAGTTTGGCAATGGTGATCTGAACCTGCTCGGCTTTGTAGACTCTGATATGGCTGGAGACGTTGATGAACGCAAGAGTACTACATGATATGTTTTCAAGCTTGGCAGTGCTGCAATCACTTGGATATCAAGATTGCAGAAGATTGTAGCATTGTCAACAACTGAAGCTGAATATTTGGCTGCAATTGAAGCTACACTGGTGTGGTTGAAGAGTTCACTGAATGAGTTGTAGCACCCTCAAGTCAGCTATGAGCTATTTAGTGATAGTCAGAGTACGATACACTTGGCTAGAAACTCTGCTTATCACGCAAGAACGAAGCATATTGACATCAGATATCATTATATAAGAGATATGCTCGAGGAAAAAGAGGACTTCGAGAAGATTCATACAAGCCAAAATCCAGCAGACATGATGACGAAGATTGTTCCAAAAGAGAAGCCTGAGATGTGCAAAGCTTCTCTTGGTCTTGTTACTTGATGAAAGTGCTGAAGTGTCGGCAGTTCGAAGAAGTAGAAATTCAAAATGCGCCAAAATTAGTTCAGTTCCAATTGAGAGATTTTGTTAAGTTTGATAGAACTGAAGTCATCCAAGCTCAAGAGGCCGAGCTCAAAGGACTTGAAGTTGTGAGCTCTGCCGAGCAGAGCTGAGTAGTGCCGAGCTAGACAGGAGCTATGACGAGCAGAGCTGAATGTCAGAGCATTGGTATCAGCTCGGCAATACACCAGAAAGTTATGCGATGGAATATTCCTTGATTGGAGATTTGATCGAAGAGAATCCTGTTTTGGGTAGAAATTTTCATACTTATCTTTTCTATAAGGAATATTCGGTAAAGTCCTATTCTTGGTATGATAGCGTTGTAAAAGGAAAATTCCATAAGTCACGCTAATCCTTTTACTCCCTATAAAATTCCCTGTTAGACGCTTTGTGTTGCAACCAAAACTCAATTAGTGATAGTCAATTTTCTTTGCTTGCCGCCGCCGTGGGTTTTTCTTCCCCTTGAGAGGTTTTCCACGTTAAATCTTGTGTTCTTCGTTTATTGATTTCTTTGATCATTGTTCATTATTTTTGTGCGTTCTTGTATTTATCATCGTGGTTGTCTCCACTGCTCCGCAATTAAACCCCAACACATAGTGTGGATGCAATACTGCTATCTGGGTCAGTAATTGCTATGCCATTGTATCCGGTTTCATTGGATTAGAGGGTTGCTACTTCGTTTGCAGTAGACACCTTGTGTGGGTTCCTTGTAATGGCTTACCAACTTAGAAGTCCATTGAACTCCTGATTTGCATTCTCCAGCAGCTCCATGATACTGAAGGAGTGGGGGTATTCGAGGTGAGAGATTTGGCATTTTGCTCTAAGAAATATGATAGTTGTTTTAACTATGTGACATTTGAAGGGTTCTCTCTTCAGTCTCAAACATTTGTTCAGATCTGTATGATCATGCTATTTCAACAGCTTTGGTTAGGACAAATTGGGGTTTGACTATTTTTAAGCTCCTTTCTTTTTCAGAGCAAAAAAGCAAAGGGAAAACGACAAAAAAAAGAAACAAAATCATAGATTCGTGGTCCAAAAAAATTTTCTATTTATGTAACAACGTTGTAGATTTACGCTAGAGCCCAGGGAAAATTGGGTAGGTACTATGAGAACTAGGAAAGAACTCTAGCTCACCGTGAAATTTTAATTTGAGGAAAAGGAACATGGCTCAGCTCATGTCTGCTGGTGACTACACATTAGTGTTGTGTTTTGACGGTACTAATGATATCAAATCGATAACATACCCAATGAATAAACAAACAATAAAGCAAAGATCGTAATAGAAAGAACACAAAATTTCTTGTTAAAAATTCCTCTTGACCGGCTCAAAAACCACACATATATAGCCAGCCTATATGCTTGAATTTATAGCAGAACCTAGACAAGAGGAGATAAGGATAAGAGCCATATGTAATTTCAAATATTTAAATCCTATTGCAACTCATACTCCTAAAACTTGTCTTCATCCTGACAATCTCCCACTTGAAGACGAGTTTGTGACACATGTAACTCAACAATTATCCTCCTTGTTGCATTTTTATCCACTCCAGCTGAACAAGACCAGCGACACTCGGCTAACCCTGTCCAAGTCTAACCGAGGTTTTGCATAGCCTCAACTTCTCCGTGGTCATGACTTTTGTGAATATGTCTGCGAGATTTATTGCACCCCCAATCTTCTTCAACGGTAAAGTTTCATCGTCCACTAACTCACGTATGTAGTGATACTTTAGTTGAACATGTTTTGTTCTCGAGTGATATACTGGATTCTTCACGAGACACAAAGCACTTTGGCTATTGGTTAGAGTGGTCTGCTACTTTGATCCCTTCTGATTTCTTTCAGAAAATTAAGTAGTCATACCATCTCTTTTCTGGCCTTCGAGATTGCAACATATTCGGCTTCTGTCATAGAAAGTTCTATGCATTTTTGCAATCTCGAAATCCAACTTACCACCATACTGCATACGTAATATATACACAGATGTACTCTTCCATCCATCCGTGTCATCACCAAGATCAACGTCAACAAAGCCTTCAGGTCCTGCACTATATTTTTTTGAAACACAATGCAACATTTGAAGTACCCTTCAAATATCTCAGCACTCACTTAACTGCCTCATAGTGTGCGGCACCGGGACACGCCATGTAACGGCTCACTACTCCCACTACATGAGCAATATCAGGTCTCATACAAAACATAGCGTACATAAGGCTCCCTACGACCAAGGAATATGGTACTTTGTCAATATAATTCTGCTCCATATTCGCCTTTGGTGACTGCGATTTTGATAACTTGAGTTGTCCTCCCAATGGTTTACTCTTTGTCTTAGCATCTTGCATGAAAAATGGGTCCAACACCTTGTTGATTTATTTTTCTTGTATAAGATCAATGAACCTTCCACTCGATCTCGTAGGATACGCATGCCAAGGATTTGATTCGCCAGACCCAAGTCTTTCATCTCGAACTCCTGTGCTAACTCTTGTTGTAACGCATCAATCTCCTTTATGTTAGCTCCCGCAACAAGCATGTCATCAACATATAAAAGTAAAATGATACAAGAGCTGCCAAAAGGCATGAAATAATAACTATGATCCATGTATCCTCTCTTAAATCCACGACTACTCATGAATTTATCAAACAGCTTATATCGTTGCATTGGAGCTTGCTTCAAGCCGTATAGACTTGTATTCAATCTACATACAAGTCCCTCTTTTCGTTTGACTTTGAAACCCTCGGACTTCTCCACATAAATTTCTTCTTCTAAGTCACCATGAAGAAGGCCGTCTTTATATCAAGTTGTTCAAGATGGAGATTCTCAGCCACTACAATGCTGAGCACTAACCGAGTTGATGTAAGTTTCACCACGGTCAGAATATCTCAGCGTAATCAACTTCTTTCTTTTGCAAGAAACCTTTGACCACCAATCTCGTCTTGTACCGCTTACTTCCGTCCGCATCCTCTTTGATGTGGTAGCCCTATTTATTTTTCAATAGTCTTTTTCCTTTCGGCAACCTAGTCACGGTCCACGTGCTATTTTTCTCTAGTGATTGCAACTCTTCCTTCATTGCTACTTCCACTTAACCGAGTCACTCAAACTTAGGGCCTCATCATAATTTTCAGGCTCTCTCGAGTCAATCAAGAGTAAGTAATTTAGAGATGATAAGTATCGTGTGTTTGGCTTGCGAATACAGGTAGATCTCCTCAGCACTGGTTCTTGTGTGCTTCCTTCATCTTGCTCAGCCTCATTAATCTCTTTGAGCTCAACCCTCTCGGTTTCACCATCTTAAACTTGAGTTTCGTCTAACTCAATCTCCCTCACTTCATCCTCCTTTGGATTGGAAGCTTTATCATCTTCGTTGAAGGTAGCATATTGCGATCGAATTATCTTCCAACTCTTTTAATCCCAAAATCTATATCCAAAATAATTTGATCCATATCCAACGAAGATGCACTTCTTCGCCTTTGCAATCCAACTTGTCCTTTTTCTCGGAATCTACATGAACATGGGATGTACATCTAAAAACTCGCAAGTGCAATAGGGTTCTTTCCTATCCACTTCTCCTCGGGTAGCTAGATATTTAGGACTATCGAGGGACTTTCATTGATAAGATACGTCACCGTATTTACCGTCTCTGCCCATAAATTTTTTTGAGAGTTTTGCAGGAGTCGCATCGCCTTTGTCTGCTCATTTAAAGAGCAGTTCATCCTCTCGACCGTTCCGTTTTGATGCAGCCCATTAGGGATTGTTCGCACAAGACATATTCATTGCTCCACATAATACGACTTGAAGTTTGTACCATTGTACTCTCCACCATTATCTGACCTCAAGCACTTCAACTTTCGACGTGCTTGGTCCTCGACCTCCGCCTTCCACCTCTTGAAAACTTCAAATACTTCGGATTTATCTTTAAGAAAATAAACCCATACCTATCATGTGAAATCATCGATGAATGTCACATAGTATCTTGAACCTCTTTGAGATTGTACGGGTGCTGGCGCCACACGTTTGTGTGCACAAGGTCCAACCTTCTTTCCTTGCGTTCTCGGCCACCCTTCAAAAAAATCACCTGTTTTTGTTTGCCAAATACGCAATCTTCGCAAAAGCTAGTTTCCACCATCGCATGCTCGGCAACAAACCTTTAGAGGCCAACACTTTTAGGCCTTTATCTCTCATGTGTCCCAATCTATTATGCCACAAAATAGGACTTGTTTCGGCCCTCGTTGCTGCAATTAGGTTCACACAATGGTCGGTCAAATAAAGTGTGTTCCTCTTAGTTACTCATTCTGCAATCATGGCGCCCTTGGTGATTTTCTAGCACCCTTCACAAAATTAACTTTGTATGCCTTATCATCGAATTGACTTATAGAGATTAGATTCTTCTCTAACTCAGAAATATATTGAACATCACGCAGTATCCATCTTCCGTCATACATTGAATTGATGTTGAGGTTGCCTTTGCTTGTGATTTTCAAAGGCTTTCCATCCGCTAGGAATGCCTTGCCATATCGTCCGGGTATAAAATCTTTCATCAATTCTTTACATGAGTTTAAATGAAACGATGCACCTGAATCAAGAATTCATGATTCGTTAGGTCTGTCGAGACAAAGGACTAGAGCATCGTCGGAATACTTCTTTGTCGTCACTTTCACTGCATTCGGCATATCCCCCTTTTTCTTTGTCTTCTTTGGCGCCTTACACTCAGCGCTTCACGTGGCCCTTCTTCCTACAATTCCAAAACTCTATGTCGGCTTTGCTCCAAGACTTTCTGCGTCTCTTGAATTTTGTATCTCGATTATCCACTCGTTTAGTGTCTCGACCTCTTTGAATGGTTAAGGCCAAACCACCCCCATCACCTCGATTATTTCTGTGAATTCCATTGCTAATGATACAATCACGAACATAGTTGAGAGTCAGTCCTTCTTGACTTGAGATCACCTCTATGGTAGTCGACCAACTATCTAGCATAGAGATTAACAAGCAGTGTGATAGCAATTTGTCATATAAGGAGTACGCGATTGCATTAGTTGGTTCAAAATTTGATTGAATTCGGCCACATGCTCGGTCACCTTGATGCCTTCGGCCTTTTGTAATTGAAATAACCTCCAAATAAAATAAATTTTGTTCGAACTTGATGGCTTTTCGAACAAGTCAGACAGCCTCTTCGTGAAGCCGAACGTTGCGGATGAGACTGAGTGCTCATCAGTCCAATTTCCTCCATGCCGTCTCCCTATGATGTTGAGTTTATGCTACAATATTGCGTCCTCCAGCTCCTTTGCATACAATATATCGGTTATTTATAATTTTCAATAAGCGAAGTGTTTTCCGTTGAAACGTCGAATATTCACCTTCTCGTCCGCTATGTTGATCAGTCGAACCTGGCTCTGATACCAGTTGATAATAAATCGAGAGCGCATACAATGAATAAATGAATGACAAAGCAAAGATCGCAATAGGAAGAACACAAAATTTCTTGTGGAAAAGTCCTCTTGACCGGCTCAAAAAAAAACACACACATAACCGGTCTATATATTTGTATTTATACAAGAATTCTACAAGAAGATAAACATACAATATAACTAGAAAACTTATACAAGAGGAGATAAGAATAAGAGTCATATTTAATATCAAAAACTTGAATCCTATTGTAACTCATACTTCTAAAATTTGTCTTCATCCTAACAACTAAGTCAAATTAGAAGTAGTTCTATAAAATTAACGACGAATTTGACATATTCAACCACAGAGTAGAGAAACTCCGAATGTTGAGGCATCCAAACGTGTCTTCAATGGCAGGACACGGTTATTTGCTTTACCATAATGTTTATGTTTCAATTTTAATTTAAGGATCACAACATAGGAGTCGATAAGGAGAATGTATCTCAATATTTGTGTGGGTGGATAATTAATGGAACCGACTGCCTCGTTCAGAAGGCATTGAATGAAACATAAATGGTACAGAGAAGTCGCTTCAGAAAAAGAAGACTCCTAGAAGCTCATAAAGAAGGCAGTTGTACACATATTATCATTAAATCCTCATGAATTAAATACTAGGAGTTGTTAAATAATATATTTTTCTAAAAGTGCTAAGATCATGAATTTAGAGAGGTTAATTAATCTTATCCAAGATACTAAGATTGTAAAACTTGATAGAAATCTTGAGAGAGAACATGTTTCATTCCCAAGAATATGTTTTCAACCACCATTTATGTGAAGACCCAAAAATCTCGCTTAGTAGCAGTTGATCGATATAGCTTGACGCATCATTAAAAGTCATCGGAAAACAAACTTTGTGTGTTTCTAACATATGGATATGGTTGCATACATCCGATTCCCCCATACTCCGCCATAGACAGGATACTCTAACTAATGGGTAATGTTGTTGTGGTGGTGGTGGTGTATCGCCATATAAAAATTGGTCTAAATAGTAAAAGTTGACAAATGCTAATCTTGTTCGATTTAACAAATATTTATTCCAGGGATGATCTAAATGTGTCAAACAATATATAAACTATAGTATTAATTGATTTTTGTATGATACAAGGATATATCCTTTATGTTACAAAGAAAATGATACAACAAACATAGATAATAATAAATAAAAAACATCTAATCACATCCTTAATTTATTCAAGTAAATCTCTGGTTGAGATCAATGAAATTATCACCCAAATTCAAATACATAGGATATTCAATAAGATAAAGACGACATCTGTGAAAACTCAATACAATCCGAATTGAATCAAAAGAAAGTTCATCACTCAAACAAGAAATATAATCAAGAAGGAACCTATCAAGCCAAACATTCAAATGAAGAATTCCAAGAATGCGGCGAAACAAACGGAGAGCTAGAGAGAAAATGAGAGAATTCACTATAGATTCAACCCAAGAATCCAAAGAACGAATTGATGCAGCGGTTATGGTCCTGTTTAAAAGAAAGAAGAAAACAAACTGTGAAATGACTAAAAGGTCCCTCACTAACGTCTCCCTACATTATTAAACATAAGGGTAAAATAGTCATTTCATTCATTTAAATCTACGCGCGCGTTCCCTCTCTTCTTCCTCCTGGCTCTCTTCCTTGCAACAGAGCCACCTCCGTCAATTCCTGCGGGTCCACCTACTAACCACCTTCCTTGCTCCGTTCCAACTGATCCACGTGATATCTAATCCTCCTAATCTTTGATTGGTCTTCATATTAATCAAAGAAAATACACCTTAGAATTGTTGGATCAGGCAAGATTTATGGATGCTAAGCCCGCTAAGACTCCAATGGAAACACATCTCAGTCTTACACATCAAGATTCATCACCATTAAAGGCCACCATTCAATATAGAAGGTTGGTAGGGAAGTTAATCTATCTAACCATCACCAGACCTGACATTGCCTTTGTTGTATAACAACATAGTCAGTTTATGGGCTGTCCCACTGACAACCACTTGAAAGCAGCGCATAGGGTGCTCAGATATCTAAAAGGAACAGTTGGGCAGGGAATTCTATTTCCTAGAACTGGTGAAATGAAGTTGAAAGCATTTGTAGATGTGGATTGGGGAGGATGCCATAAGACGAGAAGATCCATTACTGGGTATTGTATGTTTCTTGGAGATGCATTGATTTCCTAGAGAGCCAAGAAACAAACAACAGTATCTAGATCATCTGCGAAAGCATAATACATGGCTATAGCTATGGTGGCGTGTAAAGTGCAATGGCTCTTGTACCTGATGAGGGACCTACGATTAGGGGATCAGAGGCCTGTAGACGTCTTTTGCGACTGTAAAAGTGTAATCTACATTGCAGAGAACCAGGTGTTTCACGAAAAGACCAAACACATAGAGACAGATTGTCATGTAGTAAGGGACAAGGTGCAAAATGGTATGCTAAAGCTTATGCCCGTACAAACTGAGATGCAGCTTGCGGATTTATATACTAAACAATGCAGCTGATTGGTGCACTTGGAGTGTAAAACTTATATGCCACAGCAAGCTCGACTGCCTGCTTGAAAGTATGAATATTCTGATAGATTCAAAATTTAGACTTGGCCTTTCTCATGCATGGCTTGAGATGTGAGATCTTGGCACAACAGTTCCCTGACACCGGGCATGTTGTTGGATTGATTTTTTTTGTCTAAGGCCTTCAAGCGCCAACACCTCTCCTGTTGTACCGCTTGCGTGGCTTGCTTTGGAGGCCATGTGTATTCATGTCTGGATAATCTTATCTTAAGTTAACCGAATGGTTCATTCAGTTACAAGCCTTTGAATTATAGTAAAAGTTGATGTGATTCGACTGGGTTAAACTATTTGGTTCGCTAAAAAAAAGAAACGCCCGAACATGATGTTAGGTCTCTTAGAACACACTATAAGGAGGGTTGAATAATATGTTCACTAAGTATGATATTTTTGGATGTTTTTCGATGGTGTCAAATCTATACTTGGGTGTGTTCCTTGAAAATAAATAAACTTGTGGAAGCGTAAAGAACACGAGTAAAGAACACGAGATATATAGAGGTTCAAGTCAAAAGATTCTACTCCTCTACCTTCTTAGTTTTTCACAAGAATGATTTTGAATGGAGGATTGTTATTTCGTTTTGGGGAAACAACAATCAAAAACGAAAATACAAGAAGTGTAAAAACTAGCCACACGCCTAGACCATAACCAAGAAATACCAACCCCTTGAAGTCTAGCCTCCAAAGAACTTCCTTGCTCCTCGAAGAATTCTTGTTGGGAGTATGGTGTACCACTACACCATCAACTATCCCTCCAAGGTTTGGATTTCTTCAAACAAAAAGCACCATTGCTTCTTGACCAACAACCTACACCTTGCTCTTCACAATCTTCACTCAAGAAGAAGACTTTTCTTCTTTACAAATCACAGCTTTCACAAATAAATTAAAATATAGAATAATACAACTATTTTGAGAGCAAAAACTTGAGAGAAACTTGAGAGCTCGTAGGTAGAAATTTGAAGAATGAAAAGAGACGAAAACACTTGTTTTATCTTCTCCTAGCCGTTTGTAACCTTGCAGGAGACAATAATGAGTTTTGTCTCTTCTGATGACATGTCTTCTTCCATGGAGATCTTCTCTTGGATGAATACAAGCTTCTTGAGGAAGCTTCTTCTTGAAAGCTCAAAGGGGAAAGAGGGTATTCTCTAAAGTAGGAGTGAAACCTGTGATGTTTCACTAAAAAGGAGGGTATAAATGTAAAGTAATCATTAGAAAGTGCATTATAAAACATTTGTAACGTTGAGTCACATAAAGCGCCTTATGTGTTTTATGAACAGGCGTTGAATGTGACATGGAGCACATAATGTGTGTTTGAACAGGCGTTCAATGTGACATGAAGCGCCTTAAGTGAATAAGGAACACTTGTTCAATGTCACGTGAAGCGCCGGTTGTGGGCAATAGAACTTGATCGAAGTCACATGAAGCACCTGATATCAGCCTTCATACTTGTTCAAAGTAATTCTGAGTTTTGTCAAAAGTAACTTCATATCCGTGTCCATTTTGGGGGAAACCGTCCGTTTGACTTTGTAACACACATGAAGCGCCTGTTTAGGCGTTTAAAGTGTGCTGTTACACAGCTTGACACATGAGGCGCCTTATGTAGGAGTTCGAAGTGGGTTTTCTAAACACTTCACACGAAGTGCCTTATCTAGGCGTTCGAAGTGTTCTGGCCTCCAGCCACTTCACATCAAGCGCTTTATATAGGTGTTCGAAGTGTTCTGGTCTCCAAACACTTCACATGAGACGCCTTATCTATCTTTCCAAGTGTAAATTGTGCAAATCATTAATACTTAACATATTCTAACATATGATAAGTTCAAAAAGATTAATATGTAACTGCAATTTAACTTTTTTTTATGGTTGAAATTGTTACTTGATTCATTAAATATTCTAATATATATATATATATATATATATATATATATATATATATTCTGATATGTATATACACACACATGCATACATATATAAAATAAAGACGTCAAGTTATATAATGATATGGAAATGCATGACTTGAAACTGGTTTTAAAATGTAAAAGTGATAACAGGAAGCCTTTTGTTTCTAATTGACAATTTGATATGGAAGAGAGAGTTTGAGATGAAAAGGAGGAGAAATTCACAAGAGAACCAAGGCCAGAAATGAGATTTTCATTCATCTGGAATACTTCAGCTCCATAACCGTTCATATACATTCGAAACACGAGGGAAAGGAGAAACAAAATGAAATGAATCTCTTGCCCTTACTAACTTCCTATGCTAAAAAGGAAAATAAGGGTACAAATGTCTTTTCACATATTTAAACGGCTTCCGGCTGCAACTTCTTCTTTTTCACCTGCTCCCTTTCTTCTTCGAGGTGCCTGCTCTCTGTGATTTGAGGGATGCTTCACGTGTCACTCAACTGAAGGCTCCATACAGATTGTCAACTCATTATCTCACCATCCTATACTTCAATTCAAAATTCAATCCAACGATTGCTGCTCCACCTATGCTACTTCTTGTTGGATTGTACTTTCTTTCTAATTATGTGGTCTCAACACCTACTGCAACACCCCCTCGAACCTGACTTACCAAAGATGTTACACATTCCCATAGCAATAGTCAAGTTTCGTATGTCACTGAATCTAATGCCTTTGTGAAGATATCAGCCAGATGAAACTCAGACTTGATGGGCATAGGATGGATGACTCCTTGCTGGTACATTTCTCTCACAATGTGACAATCAATCTCAATATGCTTTGTTCTTTCATGAAATACAGGATTCTCCATAATATAAATGGCACTCTTATTATCACAAAACAGTTTTACTAGCCTTGCGTGCCTTATACCCAGATCAGCTAATAAGAATAGGACCCATTGTATCTCACACGTGCCATTGCTGAAGCTCTGTATTCTGCTTTAGATGAAAACTTAGATGTAGTGCTTTGTTTCTTGGCCCTCCAGTATATCAGTGAATTGCCCAAGAACATACAATACCGAGTAACAGATTTCCTTGTCTTAACGCATCCTGCCCAATCAGAGCCAACAAACACTTTTAACTCAATCTTGCCACTGCTAGGGTATAAGATGCCTTGTCCTGGTGCTCCTTTCAAATACCTCAACAATCAGTGTGCTGTCTTGAGGTGTAACTTTGTAGGCTTATCCAAAAATTGACTTAGTTGTTAGACTGTAAATGAAATATCGGGCCTAGTGATAGTGAGATATAGCAATTTGCCTATGAGTCTTCTGTATGCTGAAACATCAACAATCAGTTGTGAATCATCATGAGCCAACTTGGAATTATGTTCCATATGATAGTTTGCAGGTTTATAACCCAAGAAATATGTTTGTTCTATCAGGTCTAATGGAAATTTTTCTTTGGGATATCATGATCCCCCCTGTGATCTAGCCACATCAATGCCAAGAAAATACTTAGGAGGTCCTAAATCTTTGATTTTGAATGCTTGATGTAATGCCTCTTTAAGAACTGTGATTTGTGATAGTGAATTGCTGGAAACAATTATGTCATCTACACAGACTAAAAGAACCAGAACTGTAGTGTTTGTTTGTTTCATGAACATAGTGTAATCGTTTCTGGACTGTATGTAACCCTGGCTAGTAAGAAACTTGGTCAACTTAAGGTTTCATTCTCTACTAGCTTGTTTCGATCCATAGAGGGATTTATGTAGCTTGCAAATAGTGTTGGTGTTAGGGGCATCAAATCCTTCAGGCAATGTCATATAAATCTCTTGGCTTAGGTCACCATGGAGGAAGACATTATTTACATCCAATTGATGTACATGCCACTGTTTTAAAGCAGACACAGCTAAAAGTAATCTGACAGTGGTTAGTTTAGCTACAGGAGAAATGGTGTCTGTATAATCGATACCTAGTTGCTGTGTGAAACCTTTGGCAACAAGTCTGGCCTTGTACCTCTCTATGCTTCCATCAGGTTTGTATTTCACCTTATAAACCCATTTACAGCCTATAGGTTTCTTGCCAACAGGAAGAGAAACCAGAGACCAGGTGTGATTAGCTTCAAGTGCAGTTAGCTCTAATTGCACTGCCTTCTGCTAATGGACATATTTGGCATCTTCTTGATAAGATGTTGGCTCCTGTTGCACACTAATATTAAGAGCATATGTTCTATATTTTTAGGTGTGAGTGAATCAAAAGACATGTAATCCTCAATAGGATAAGGAGTGCAAGGTTTAGATTGAGAATATCGGGAGGTGTCAGAAGAAGAAGAAGATTTTGACAAAAGACCACAACAGTAGTCCTTAAGATAGCTAGGAGGCTGTTTGACTCTTGTAGTTCTGAGGTTCTCATTTTGGAGAGGTTGTGGTAAAGGTAAATGAACCTCAAGTCCAGTGCAAGGATGAGAAGTAGGTTGGCGTGTGGTTATGTCAGATATACTGGAACCATCTGAGATTGTTTCTGACACTTCAGGAGTCTAGTGATGGAATAAAGTGTCAGGTGATGATGAAGAAGATGTATGCTGAAATGAGTGTTCTTCAGAAGGGTATGGATGCTCAGTGGTGTCAACAAATGATCTTGTGATGTCAGGAGGTAAACTTACAGATGTTGTTGGATATGAAGGTTTTGAAGAGGAGTCAGCAGGCAAAAGGAAAATTTTGTTCATGAAACTGAACGTATCTAGAGATAAAAGCTGTATTTGTAGCAATGTTTAGCAACAGATAATCCTTAGTATGATAGGGTAACCCAAGATAGACACATGGGATAGCTCTTGGATAAAACTTGGCCTTTTGTGGAGAGGTATTGCTGGAAAATGCCAAGCAACCGAAAAATTTAAGGTCTTGCATGCAGGGTTGGTTTTAAAGAGACATTGATAAGGTGTTTGTTGTTTCAGTAATGGTGTAGGTAAGATGCTAATGAGGCGTACTGCATATTGAGCACAGGACTTCCAATAACAAATGGGCATATTGGCTTGAAATTTAAAGGCTCTGGCTATACTGAGTATGTGCTGGTGTTTTCGTTCAACAACCCCATTTTTTTGTGGAGTGTTGACACAACTGGTTTGGTGTATGATCCCTTTAGCCATAAAAAAACTTGTCCAACTTGAATTCCTGACCATTATCAATTCTTATGCACTTAATGCGTTTATGAAATTGATTGAGGACATATTAATAAAAACTCTCAATGATATGTCTGGTTTGTGATTTTTGTTCCAACAAATATATCCATATGTACCTTGTATGATCATCAACAATTGTGAGGAAATAACGTCGATCATATACATTAGGGTGTTTATAGGGTCCTCAAATGTCAATATGCAAGAGATCAAAAGAAGATTTAGAAACAGACTCAGACATAGGAAAATACTTTCTTTTCATTTTGGCTAAAGGGCATATAGTACATTTATTTGTAACTTCATGAGAAGATACAAATTTATCAACGTTCTGCACCTCTTTTATTCTAGGCACTAGAGCATGACCTAATCTATAATGTCATGACATGGAAGAATTTAAAAACTGAACAGTGGCTGGAAAATAATTAGAACGAGGAATCGATTGTTTAGGAACTCCATGGAGGTAGTATAGGCCTCTGTGTTGTTCACCTGAACCAATTGTCTTCAGGGACACACGTTCCTGAATAACACAACAATTTCCCAAGAACTGTATAAGCAAGGAAGGGACAGAGAGAAGTTTGCTATGTGAAAGAAGATTATAAGAAAAAGAAGGAACAAACAACACATTGTGAATAGTCAGGAAAGAGTTTATAATGAGTGATCCAATGTGTGTGGCTGAGACTGACATATTGTTAGGCAGTGTAATGGATATATATTGTAAGAATGAAATAAACTGAGGTTACAAGCTATATGATCAGTTGCACCTGAATCTAGAACCCATATGTTCATATTATTAGAGTGAGACTTACCTTGATCATTATCTAGGAGAGCAGACATCACTGTTCCTTGATTTCTAATATGCTTTGTGTGAGACAAAACAGATTGACCTACATCATTCGCATTCAACATTGACACGAGCCTTTGAGTTTGTTCTGACGTAAGCAAAGGTGCTTCGCATGCCCTGCTTCCTTGATCAATCTGCACAGATTCACACTCGCCACCTACCAGTTCAGTTAGATTTACCTGACCCTTGGGCTTGAAACCTGGAGGATATCCGTGTTTCTTATAGCATATCTGTTCAACATGCCCAATCATGTCACAATATGTACATAAGGGTCTCTTAGAGGCATCTGGGAAAAATCTTTCACTCCCCCTTCGATAACCATTGCTTCCACCTCTACCAGCATATGTACCAACATTAGCTACGATATTCACACTGTCAAGACTTCCTGCTGCAAGTGCTGTTGGATTGTTACTAAAAGAGCCTTGAATGTTTACACCATTCAACTTCCTTTCATACTTCAAGGCCATTGCAAACACTACAACAATCTTAGGTAATGGAGTCATTACAAATACTGGTGACTTAACAGGATCAAACTCTTCATTCAACCCTTTCAAAAACTTCACAACATATTCAGTCTCCACAAATTCATGCATCTTGCTTCCTACATCACATCTATAAACCATGACACGTACACATTGGAATATGCCTTAATGTCATCATCTCCTCCCACAAGACCTTCACTTTAGTGAAATAGTCATTTACAGAATCATTTTTTTGCTTAAAACCATATAAATTTTCAAGCAAATCTGGTAATCTAAAGGCATCTCCTGTAACATATCTACGTTTTAAATCATTTCAGACCTCCACTGCGCTGTCATACCACATGACACTCTGTGCAATGCTGGGTAACATGCTATTCATAATCCACGAATTAACCATGGAATTTACATGTCTCCACGCTGGATACTGTGGATCATTCATAGTTGGCTGCTGAATACATCCATCAATAAAGCCAATTTTGTTCTTGACAATCAGTGCCATCTGAAACATCCTGCTCCATGAGTGAAAGTTATGAGGATTCAAATGAGGTTGCACTAGAATTATAGCAGGACTGTCATTAGGATGAAGATAAAATAGACTGCCGGTAGGATTCTCTGATGAGTGCAATCCTCCACCCCTCTGAGTACCAGAAATAGAAGCCATAATATTGTGTTGTAATATCAAACGTGACTGATTACAATTCTACAAAATCACTAAAGATCAAGAACAATCTCAATTGTTTTCTTGACAATAAACCGATGCTCTGATGTCATGTAAAATTGAAAGTTCTAATTAACAATTTAATATGGAAGAGAGAGTTTGAGATGAAAAGAAGGAGAAATTCACAAGGGAACCAAGGCCAGAAATCAGATTTTCATTCATCTGGAATACTTCAGCTCCATAACCGTTTATATACATTCGAAACAGGAGAGAAAAGAGAAACAAAATGAAATGACTCTTTTGCCCTTACTAACTTTCTATGCTAAAAAGGAAAATAAGGGCATAAATGTCTTTTCACATATTCAAACTGCTTCCCGCTGCAACTTCTTCTTCTTCACCTGCTCCCTTTCTTCTCCGAGGTGCCTGCTCTCCGTGATTTGCGGGATGCTTCACGTGTCACTCAACTGAAGGCTCCATACAAATTGCTAGCTCATCATCTCACTATTCTAACCTTCAATTCACAATTCAATCTAACGATTGCTGCTCCACCTATGCTACTTCTCGTTGGACTGTGCTTTCTTCCACTTCTGAAGTCTCAACACCTACAGCAACACCTTTAGTGTTTTATAGGAAGACAAATTAAAGATCTGAGCTGATGAGTTACACTCGTTAATTCAGGTTTTTGTTGTTTTAAAATGTGTAGGGTCCGAGAAATGACCGGATCGCTTCGCAATCTGATGTATGCAGCTTATAGAAGTTCTAATATATGTATAAGTGATGGAAATCTTAAAGTTTTAAGCATGATACCATAAATTTCTGTGTGCTGGAAAACAAACAATCTATTTTCCATTTACAATTTTATTTATAAACTTTAATTCGCCATTACGTACTATAACTTATTGTACAATAAGAATACGCTTAAAAGGCGAAAAGTCATTCAGTTCTATAAGGTCGTATGACACAATCCATGTATGAGTATACCTCTTCAATAATTTTTAGACCAGCAATTCTCTATGGGAAAATGTTAAACTTATAAATCAAGGTAGCACTACTTTCTTTCTATTCATTAATGAATTGTGCTACAGACGTTGCAGGATATTTAGGTTAGTATAATATATTCTGAAGTAAATTTTGCAAAGTCACAGTTTTTTTTATTTTGTATGATAGTTTACAAATATACTTTTCATGTGCATTATATGTTGGTGTTATAGATATTTTAAATTCTTATTGATAAAATTTTAAGTAATTTTAAAACTTGAATAAATTGAAACCAAACTTAACCAAACCAACCCAGTCAAACAGTTAGTTGACCGGTTTGATTCGGTTTAAAAAGGGTTACAAACAGTTTGGTTTGTTATATGTAAAAAAAAACAGCTAGACCGGAAACCTACACAATGACATGATATAAGTGTTGGGGACTATGACTCCACTTTAATCAGAGTAATCTTGGAAGCTTGCACTCACGTGTAATGGCTCCGGCAAACCTCTTGCGATCTTGGCAGTAATTATAAACCATCAGTCTTGATTCCAAATACCTGAGCCTATTTCTACCTTTGCGTCTAATCCTTGAGTCTTCCATGCTTCATCATTTAAAGAATCTGTCTCGGAACTACAAAATGGACCATCACAAGCATCTCCTTTGATGTTGAGATATCTAAAAGTGGCAATAAAGGGAGCAAGTCTCCAACCTGTCTTCACCCTTCCACTTTGAGTTGCACAATCATCTGCATTCATAAGCTGCAATAAAACCTCATTGTTTGGTTCGTTGGAAATGAATCTCCGTCCCATTATTGCTTCTGTATACTCTGATTGGGCTGTGATCTACCCAGAATCTACACCAACAAGATCAAGAAGAATGTTAGATATGTCAACTATATGCATGAGTTTTCAAAAGTAGCAACACGAAATCAATGGTAGTCCGCTTTCTAGACATACCATAACGTTTCAGAACTTGAGCCTGACGGTGTCGTTAAGAGTCCGACATCATTATTGCCAACTTTTTGAACTTATCCAAAAATGATTAACCTAAATTAATTTCGAGTACTTAAGTTATGCTTGTACACAGTGCAATGTTTCTAAACTTCTCTGACGTGTAACAGGGGCCCTAGACTTACATGATTTGTTGAGGGTTTCAAAAAAATGAAGTATGAAAGGTTTAGTTGGGTAGAACCGCATGCGGAATTGTTGCTCTTTTCCTCTTTTCCCTGGAGCAAAAACTGTCAAATTTCAATCAACTCCTTAAGGAACAACCAAATTTGTCAAATTTCAATCAACTCCTTAAGGAACAACCAAATTCAATTATGGAACGCAAGAAATAGAATCATAAGGAGAGAATGAGAGAGAGATTCCATAAATGAAGAAACGCAAGGAAAGTAAAACGGCTTTCGGTATTGCTCTCGTTCTGCTGCAGAGATGTAGCATATAACGAAAAGGAAAAGTATAAAATTACAAGAATGACCTTGATAACTAACTCCCTCCAGTTATTAGCATAAGGGCAATATTGTCATTTTACACATCCAAACTAACTCCCGCTTGTTATCTCCCGCTAACTCAGTTTGTTGCAGGTAGTTGCAAACTGCTGCAACAAGCTCTCCTACAATGTCCGCTAATCACGTGGTTTCAGCCAATCACCATCTTCCTTTTTGACTTCGCGTGACTCCTACAACCCTCAGACCTGAATTGCAATCCGTTTTACTCCTTGATCAGCACAGATTGCATATTTTTGATAGAGTGCAGTAGGTGCTCGATCATATTCTTACTGCTGTGTCTGCTACACTTTTACTCCATCTTTGACACTCTCTCTCAAGCTAGGCTTGCCATAGATGTTGTATACCCCAAACGTGCTCATAAGATCATTCATCCTTTTTGAATCCAAAGCCTTTGTGAAAATGTCTGATACCTGAAGATTTGTCCTGACTGGCATAGGTTTGATTATGTTACCTTGCACCTTCTCTCTTACTATATGAAAATCTATCTCTATATGTTTTGTTCTGTCATAGAAGACTGGATTCTAAGCAATATGCATAGCGCTTTTGCTGTCACAGAACACCCTTACTGGTTCTCGTTTTCCAAGCTGTAAGTCCTGAGACAGATATAATAAACATTGTACTTCACACAAAAAGGTTTCTAAAGCTCTATACTCTGCCTCTGTTGAGGACTTTGATACGGTAGTCTATTTCTTGTCTTTCCAGAATATGAAAGCCTCTCCCAAGAATACACAGAACTCTGTCACACTTCTTCTTGTCTCTATGCATCCTGCCCAGTTAGAATCCACAAATGCCCTCAACTGTAATTGAGTGTTTGAAGGGTAGAAAAGCCCTTGACCTACTGTCCCTTTGATGTATCTAACCAACCTGTGGGCAGTCTTGAGATGTTGTTCTGTTGGACAATCAAGGAATTGACTAAGTTGATGTACTGAGAAGACAATGTCTGGCCTTGTAATTGTCAGATATATTAACTTCCCTATCAGGCTTTTGTAAGTGGAGCTCTCAGCCAATAAAGATGAATCATCATGAGTAAGCTTCAGATTAGCCTCCATAAGGGTCTTAGCAGGCTTTGCTCCCAAAAATCCAGTGTGCTCCAATAACTCTAAGGCATACTTCCTTTGATTCAACACAAGCCCCCCTGTGACCTGGCTACTCCTATTCCTTAGAAGTACCTAAGGTCACCAAGATCTTTAATTTTGAATTTAGTGTGGAACTGAGACTTGAGAAGCTGTATAGGTGACAGAGAAGAAGAGAAGAAGATAATGTCATCTACATATACCAAGGCCAGCAAAAAGGAACCAGATGTTTGTTAAAGAATAAAGTGTAGTCATTTCTGGATTGAGTAAAGACAAGTGACAATAGGTATGTGCTTAGCTTAGCGTTCTATTCTCTACTGGCTTTCTTGAGCCCAAAGAGAGACTTCTCAAGTTTACATACTAGGTTAGCCTGAGGTACAACCAAGCCAGGTGGTAGAGTCATGTAAATCTCCTCATGTAAATCACCATGTAGAAAGGCATTATTAACATCTAATTGTTGTAAATGCCATCCTTTGCTTGCTGCCATTGCTAGAATGAACCTGGCAATAGTCATCTTGGCTACAAGAGAGAATGTTTCTTGATAGTCACTTCCATATTACTAGGTGTGTCCCTTAGCCACCAATCTAGCTTTGTAACGCTCCACGGTTCCATCTGCCTGATACTGAGCTTTGTATACCCACTTACAGCCAATGGACTTCTTACCAGGAGGTAGAGGTACTAGCCTCCAAGTATGATTGGCTTCAAGAGTTGCCAACTCTGCTTGCATAGCTGCATGCCAAGCTGCAGAACTAGATGCCTCTAAATAATTAGCAGGTTATGTGTGCATACTAGTATCTAAGACATATGATTTGTACTTGGATGTCAATGAATCCATAGAAAAGAATTTGTCAAGAGTATATGGGGTGGACATGCTGGTAGACAACTAAGAGAAGAGGCTAGCTGAGACTGATTACAATAATATTCTTGTAAGTAAGATGGCGGTTGTCTGTGTCTGAGAGGCCTGTTATTGGAAAGATTAGGAAGACAGATATCTAGGGAGGTAATATGGATATGAGTTATTGGGGGATTATCAAAAGTAGGAGATTGACTGGATATTTCAGGAGTAGGAAAGGAGGATAAGGCTGGAGGGGATGTTATTGGAGGAATGGATGGAATATTCATATCTGCAGGATCATTGGGTAAAGTTGAAGGAGAATAGTCAGTAACATTTGAGGATGGGTCAGTGATAGGTTGTATGGTGATGCAGATGTTGGAAGGTATCCAGATTGAGTTAATGAAGTGTCACTGATGATTATAGGTGAGTAGGGAAAGGTTCGTTCATGGAAATGAACATCTCTGGATATGAGAATATCTTTTGTGACCAGATCCTGGAGAATGTATCCCTTTGTTGTATGTGATAGTCCAAGAAAAATGCATTTTCTGGATCTAGGGGCAAATTTGCCTCGGTTAGGCTGAGTATTAACATCAAATGACAGACATCTAAAAACTTTGAGATGTTGATAAGATAGAATCTTGTTATACAACATCTGATATGGTGTTTTATTGGCAATGACTAGAGAAGGAAGCAAATTTATCAAGTACACAATATGTTGGATGCAGAATCCCCAGAATTGGATGGGTATGTAGCTTTGAAACTTAAGGGCTCTAGCTACATTCAATATGTGTTGATTTTTCCGTTCAACTAAGCCATTTGTTGTGGTGTGTGAATGTAGCTAGTTTGATGAATTGTGCACTTCTCAACATAGAATGAATTCATTATAAATTCTAGGCCATTGTCAGAACGAATGGTTTTTATCTTTTGATCAAAGTGTACAAAGACAAAGGTGTAGAAACTTTGTAGGATACCCCTAACTTCAGCTACATTTTTCAGCAAATAAACCCAAGTATATCTGCTATAATCATCCACAATAGTAAAAAAGTAACGTTGTTGATACAAATTAGGGTGCTTATAAGGGCTTCAAATATCCACATGAATTAAAGAGAATGGGGTTACAGTAGAAGAAACATAAACAGAAAAAGGTTTTCTCTTTTATCTAGCAAGAGGACATATGCAACAGGGGATAGACTCATCAGAAACTACAACTACTGGATCCAATTTGCAAACCTCTTTCATTCTTGGTAAAGATAAGTGGCCAATCCTTGAATGCCAAAGTGAAGCTTGAGATTGTATAGCTGCTTGAAAATAAAAGTGGGTCTTTCCAACAAGAAAAGGAGTCTGATCATGTTTTGGTTCAAGGTGATTCAGTGAGCCATGAAGTTTGTATAAGCCGTGACTCTCCTCAGCTAAACCAATCATCTTCATATTCATCTGTTCATATAGCATACAATAGTTAGAATGGAATAGGACATTGACATGATTCTGTCTTCTAAGCTTGCTGAGAGATAGCAAGATAAAGAAGAAAGACGGGATATGGAGGACATTATCAAGTGTCAGATTAGAATTTACATTGACTGTCCCCATGTTGTGATTTCAACAAACTGGTTATTATGTAATTTGACTTTTAGAGAATCAATAGTATAACAAGAATCAAAGAGAGTTAAAGAACAACAGATGTGATTAGTGGCCCTGAATCCAAAATCCATAGGTCTAAGTTTCTAGATGGCACTTTACCTGCTTTCTTACGAGGAACAGCTAGTTGTTGTGCTTACATGACAACATGCTAGCTCTCATTCTTGTCATCTAAGCCTGATCTGTCCTTGCGTTCTTTTTGCCAATACTCTCTCAACATAGTCATCAGTTGCATACACTGCACCTGTGTAAACATACTAGACGCTTGAGGGTGCTCATATGGCTGCTGTGATATTTGATAATCATCTCTTGTCTCATCTTGCTGAAAATTGTAACTGGATTGTGAATTATCAGCATGACTCATGCAATTGACCTGCGCTCTAGGTTTGTAACCCGGGGAGAAACCATGCTTTCTGTAACATTTTTGCTCTGTGTGTCCCAGCAACCTACACTAATTGCATACAGGCTTCTTGACACTACCCTGTCCAAGCCTTGGCATGTAAAGTCCTTTTCTCCTACAGTTGTTTTGTGACTTGAATCCTTGTCTGGGTCCTGATGGCCTGAGAGAACCAGAAATTTGTCCAGCAAATGTTCTAGTCTCATTTCCCACGCTTAACACCGCAAAAGGATTATTCAGAAAAGATGTCTGATTATTTGAGTATAAAACTTTCCTTTCAAACTTCACTGCCATGGCAAACACAGTGTTAATATCAGGCAAGGGACTAATAATCAGGATTTGAGATTTGACATGCTCAAATTCATCTGATAATCCCTTCAAGAACTTGATAACAAAATCATCTTCCACAAGTTTGGTGACTTGATTTGTGATATTACAAATGGACCTCCTATACATGCATGATGGAATAGCCTTTAAGACTGTCAATTCTTCCCAAACTATCTTGAATTTCGTATAATATTCAATTACGGCCAAGTTTCCATGTTTAATCATATAAAATTCTTCTTGTAAGTCTGACATTCATGCATCAGCATTGCCATATTTAAGCTTCAAATCATTTCAAATTTCTGTAGTATTATCAATCCATATAATACTTTGAGCAATAGATGAACTTAATGAATTTGTGATCCAAGACGCCACCATGTTGTTTGCCTTGATCCATATAGCATATCTACGATCGCCTTCACGAGGTTTCACCACTGTGCCATCTATGAAACCATCTTTGTTCTTAGCTTCCATTGCGCGACGAACGATTCTGCTCCAGCCATGATAATTTTATGATGTAAGGAGGTTTTGAGTAAGAACAAGCGAAGGACTATCAGAAGGATGAAAGTAAAGTGGATCTTTGTAAGGATCCATGGATCCAAATGAACTAAGGATGACGCCATATCAAAATGTGAATCAAGAAATGCAGAGTGCTAATATCAAAAGCTCTGGTACCATGTCAAATTTCAATCAACTCCTTGAAGAACAACCAAATTAAAGTATGGAACGAAAGAAATAGAACCATAAGGAGAGAATGAGAGAGAGATTTTAGAAATGAAGAAAAGCAAGGGAAGTAAAATTGCTTTCTGTATTGCTCTCGTTCTGCTGCAGAGATGCAGCAATATAACGAAAAGGAAAAGTGTAAAATTACAAGAATGATCCTGATAACTAACTCCCTCCAGTTATTAGCATAAGGGCAATATTGTCATTTTACACCTTTAAACTAACTCCCGCATGTAATCTCCCGCTAACTCAGTTTGTTGCAGGCAGTTGCAAACTGCTGCAACAAGCTCTCCTGCAATGCCTGCTAATCACATGGTTTCAGCCATTCACCATCTTTCTTTTTGACTTTGCGTGGCTCCTACAACCCTCATACTTCAATTGCAATCCGTTTTACTCCTTGATCAGCACAGATTACACATGTTTGATGGAGTGCAGTAGGTGCTCGATCCTATTCCTACTTATGCGTCTACTGCACTTTTACTCCATCTTTGACAAAAACATGTGTATCAAGTATGTAAGGTTCTCCAAAAGCATTTCCTAGGAATTCAAAATCAATCTCATCGTGGCCTTCCCCTTGACATGATAGCTACATTCAAGAAAAAAACAAATACATATCTTGTTAAAAAAAACTTTTAGGATCATATTTGTGCAAAACTGAAGCAACTTTTAATGAAACCAAACTTCACATAGAATGTTGTGACTGACCCAAATGAATTCCGACCCACAAGCTTGACATGGCAGTCGAATCGGCCCAAAAGATACTCTTTCTTGGATATAAATGCAGACCCAGCAGAATTATGGAGGAAAAAGGAAGATATTTGCCTCCATCTATTATCTTGCCTCTACCATCAACCCAAATGATATAAAAATCTTGGTAGAATCAGATCCTTTCACCATAAAAAGAGACGATGATAAAGGATCGCGTGATACATGGTACTAAATAAGCTGTGAGACTAGATTAGAAATGATCAAATGGGCGAATGAAATTTAATGCAGATGCGACGACTCTTACCGGACATCGGGGGGATCCGAAGTGGGTAGAATCCCTATCTACTAAGCATACCATTGAGTAAGCCATTAAACCCAAAAACTGAAACTTGGATGACGTTTTGTTTTCTTGTAACTTATCAAAAAATTGTAGAAAGGGGAAAGGATATGGAATATTGGCTACAAGATGTTTTGTGGACAGCTGTATGAAAGGAATTAACTTTATATAAGGGAGAGGCAATATCGATTATTGTTCAAGGAATTCTGCGGAAATTCTGACAATAATTCTTTTACTAGTAAAGACAAAAATGCAGTAGCACGTCTCCCGGGCATGTTTCATTGTTCGCCTCTCGGTAGTGCAAAATCGTGCAACTACCATTTTGTACGAAAATAATTTGCTTACTTTTGCACCGAAATAGGGCTAGCAAAAATTTATGCACATATGTATATGTAATGTAGATCACCAAGAAAAGAGATTGAAAAACGATAATCTTGTTTTTTTTAGAGCAATATGTGGAACATGTATACAGTTGACTACAGTATTGCAAAAAACTGTTAAGTCGGTGGATGCAGACAGTACTCAGCTGGTAGGAAGTGCAATAATGGATGCGGCTAACAAACATTCATTTAAAAAGAAAAAATAAGAACAAAGTAATAGGGAAGTGTAGAGAAATAAACTCTCTCTCTTCTCTCTAGGAAGGAATCACTCCCCTTAACTTTTTACGACATTCAAGCATTTCATCATCACCACATTAATTTATTTGTTGGTTTTGACACTTGCTTGGTTCAATCATGACCAGAAACAAGGCAGCCAAAGCTGCACTGAAGCTGAAACATGCTTCAAAAAGGAACGCCAACATGGCATCTAGCTCAAATGTGAGCCATATGTCAGCACGAATGGCAGGGAAAAAGCAATAGAGCACCCATGCCGAAGAGGTAAACAGCTCTTAATCCAATGACTAATTCTCCTACCATGGCAGTTTAGAGGACGAATGTTCTATTAATAAGCTAAGGAAGAGTGTTAAGATGATTACTGAAGTGGACACTTCTTCCTCCACACATGGATATGCTGAACCAGTTGTGTTGGAAACCATGGACAAAGCCACTCTATGTTCGTCCAGCTTGAATCCTCAGGAAGAGATTGATGAAACGAGGAGTCCCGCCCAAAAATTGGACTAACGGGTAAAAACCAACCTGATGTAACATACCATGCAAGTCAGCCACCTACCAACATCCAAAATGTCCTTCGTCACGTGACTTCCCCACCTTCTCTTCCCTTCACTTCCCATAACTCACCGGCACCTAGCACTGCCAAAACGCCGGCAAGTCAATCTCCCCCTCTCATCAGTCACATCACCCAAATTCAAACACTCCAAACTTCCACCCCCCCAACCACCAGCTCAGCCATCACATCCCTTAGCTCAGCCAGCTCAGGGCAGAGCATGGAACTCAATATTTGCAAATAATAAAAAACCTGAGCACAACCTCAGGCTTAAGAAATTTGAAGTGTGCACCCAGGAAAGGTACATTTCAATATAGACGAACTGTGCACTAATGAAGAGGTTGATTGCTGTCTTGTGTGATGTTTCGTAGGAAGATGTCCAGGTCGGCAAGCAGTGCATAATCTCTCCAAGGCAAAGGTTAAGCACAAAGTAGAGTTCCACGCATATGGATAGATAATATTCAAGTTTGAGTCAGCTAAGGAGATAGATGAGGTGTTATGGGCAGGTCCTTACTTTGTATATGACAGATCACTCATCCTCAATAAAATGCCTAGGTTTTTTACTTTTGTCGCTCCGGAGATGCCGCAGGTCCCCGTATGGGTGAAGTTCCCTAATCTCTCAGTTACACATTAGGTTGACCAGGTTTTCTTCTGGCATTTGCTCTCAGATCGGCACGCCCCTATATGTCGACCAGCTCATTGCCAACACGAATTCCTGGAATTATGCTCGTGCTCTGGTCAAAGTTAATCTAAGCAAAGTGCTCATAACTTCAGTGGATCTAGGATACCAAATGGCACTATAATCGTGCAGAATGTGGAGTATGAACGTCTCCCAATGTTCTACAAAGAATGCATGCAACCGGGCCACAATGTAACAAACCATAGCAAACCTTGCTTACCCTGTCGAGGTCGAGCTGCAAGAAGCTCAATTCAGCTCGACGAAGACCAGGTTAGCTCAGCCAAACTCTGTGACTTCAAACACACAATCTCCCCCATTAAAAAGGGGCAGACGACCTGGAAAAAGCTCAGCTCAGCCCCTAGCCAGCTCAGCCAGCCCCTAGTCAGTTTAAACATGCCACTGGCCACGCTTGCTCAGCCCATGACATGCACAGCTCAGCAGCTACCAGCTGTCACACCTAACCTCATTGCTCCCGCCTTAAACATCCTAGACCGAACCTTAACTCAGCCAAAATCAACTTGGCTATCCACCTCATCTCTCGGTGAAAATTTACCTCACGAGCTTGTTGTTGCCATTCTTCTATTTGGTCTTGTGCAGATCATGAAAACTAGCTCAGCTCAGCTCACGACCAACCCATACCTTGGCCTGGCCTCCTGGCAATAGGGAAACGTCTACGTGGAGCACCATATGGAAAGAATCAACTCTCTTCTTCAAGACGCCTTCACTGAAGTAGTATCTAGAACAAAAGTCTTACCCATGAATAAAAAGCTTAAAACCTTTCATGGTAAGGCCAAAGTACGGGAATCCACCTAATCTTTATGATCATTAGTTTTTGGAATATTAAGAGCTGCACCAAGCCCCTAAAGTAGAATGGTGTGTATAATTTTGTCAAAAAACTTAAAATAGATGTCTTGGAAATTTTAGAAACTAAGCTGAACAACAAGATGTTTCTGTTCCTCTAGAAAAAGCTTGTAAATTCTGAATTTGTAAATAATTTTGACTCCCATGTGGGTAAACAAATTTTTATATGCTGGAATCCAACCTCAGTTGACGTATAACCCATTGCCACTGACCCCAAGCTGTCCAATGTAAAATCACCTCCCTGGTGACTGAGTTGTGCTTAATGGCGACTTTTGTATATGGTTTTGACAACATTGTTGACAGGCGACCCCCGTGGAACCTACACTTTAACCAAAGCGAGGTGCATGCTGACCCTTAGATTGTTCTTGGCGACTTGAGTTGCATCATCAGTGAAAAAGAGATATTAGGAGGCAGTCCAGCTACCTATTACAAACTGCAAGATTATCACAGTTGCTTTCTCCAGAGCGGCTTGATGGACATCTCGTCATCATGTTGCTTTCACACTTGGGATAATGGTATTGTCAGGTCCAAGCTTGACAGGGTTATGGTAAATAGCTCATTAATGGAGAACTACACACTAGAAAACGCTCATCTCTTCCCAGCTGGTTGTCTTTCTGATCACTCAACATGCATGCTCAGCCTCGACTCCACCAAGCCCTCAATCAGAAGCTCTTTTAAGTTCTTCAACATGTGGGGTGACCATGAAGACTTCCTCTCCCTGGTCAGTCTGCACTGGAGTCACAGAGTTCCTGGCTCAGCTATGTTTAGGATATGCAAGAAGCTCAAAACTCTGAAAGCTCCCTTAGAGAGCTGAACAGGAAGGCTTTCTCGCGCATCTCCAACAGAGTTGACTTGACAATGCAAGAGCTGGAGCGCATGCAAGAGCATCCAGACAGCCAATGGGGTACCCCAGACTGGAAGGACAAACTGCAGACGCAAAGACATCTAGCCTTCAACCTGCTCGAGGCTGAAAGGAAATATTTTCTTCAGCTCGCCAAAGGTAACTATTTAATTTCAAGGGACAGGAACGCAAAATTCTTCCACTCTATAATTAAAAGAAATAGAGGAAGGAGAGGCATCATTGGAGTACAACTCGCTAATGGTAGTATGTCCACCTCTATCGAGCAGGTTGGCAAACAATTTGTTCAGTTCTACTCCGATCTGCTTGGTTCAGCTTAGCTAGTTCAACAAATCAGTACCGAAGTACTGAATGGAGAGCCCAAACTTTCTGCGCAGCAAGCTGACTCACTTACTATTCCTGTATTAGAGTCCGAGGTCAGATCAACGCTACATTCTATTGGAATGGACAAGGCGCCTAGCCCCAATGGCTACTCTTCCTATTTCTTCATCAGGGATTGAAGATATTACGTTTTGACCTGGTATCTGCGGTGAAGAAGTCTTTCAGAAATGGACAACTACTCAAGCAGCTCAACCACGTCACTAGCGCTCTAATTCCTACGGCAGCCCTGTTAACAGAGTAGAGGACTACAGACCCATCTCATGCTGCAATATGATCTACAAGATCATATCTAAGATTTTGGCACCTAGACTGGCATCAGTTATGGCTGTCTTCATGGACCATGCTCAAGCAGGCTTTCTCAAGGGCAGATCCATGATGCAAAATGTCTTCTTGGTCCAAGTGATGATCAAGGAGTATAGAAGAAAGCATACAACTCCTAAATGCATGCTCAAGATTGACATTAGGAAAGCTTTTGACTCAATTAGATGGACTTTTCTCATGGATATGCTTTAAGGCCTTGGATTTCCTGCTACCTCCACTGCTTGGATCATAGAGTGTGTGACATCTGTCTCCTACCCGTCACATCAGCGGCGACCCCTATGGTTTCTTTTAGGGCAGACAAGGGCTCAGACAAGGAGATCTAGTATCCCTATTTCTGTTTGTTGTTGGTATGGAGTACCTATCAAGACTCCTTAGACAGCTGCACCACGACAAAGAGTTTCACTTCCATACTGGCTGCGCAGAACAGCACACCACTCATCTCTGCTTTGGTGACGACCTCATCTTATTTTTTCGAGGTGATGCCAGCTCAGTGAAGAAAATTATGGATGCTCTAGTAACCTTTGGTGACTATTCAGGACTCAGAGCCAACCTGGTCAAATCTCACTTCTTCTATGCTGGCCTAGGCGGGACAACTGATTGCTTGCAGGCCAGCATAGGCTTGTCAGCAGGCACCATGTCTTTCAGATATCTAAGAATTCCCATAGCATTGGGCAAGTTGCACAGCTCGCACTATGCACCTTTCATACAAAAGTTGATGGACAAGGTGGGGCTTTGGAGTGCAGCTAGCCTTTCGTATGCTGGTAGATTAGAGCTGATAAAATCAGTGCTGCAAAGGGTGAACTACTTTTGGTTAAGAGCTCTACCTTTGCCTGCATCAGTTAGGAACTTAGTGAATACTTACACTTATTATAGGAGAATTCTATGCTAGGTTCCAAAAAGGCTTGGGTATCCTGGTCTCAGGTCAGCATGCCTAAAGAAGAGGGTGGTCAGGGAATTTTACAGCTGAAGGCATGGAATCTGTCTTTGTTAGCTAAACACTTACGCGACCTGCATCATAAGAAGGACCGTTGTGGGTGCAATAGATGAATCGTAAGTACATGATATACAGCCCAGTATGGAGAAGGGCGAGTCGCAGCTCAGACTCCCATCTTCTAAAAAACTTATGGAGATCAGAGATGAATTGTTGGTCAGAGCAGTTTCTTACAGCTCGGCTGTAGAAGTAATCACCTCGTGGACATCATATGGAACACTCAAACCTCGGCTGGGGGTATGAGTTCTTCAGGTATATGTGCAACAAGGTCAATTGGGCCAAAATTGTTTGAGACTCAGCCATCACCCCCATACACTCCTTCATAATTTGTCTTGCTGGACTGAACAAACTTTCCACCAGAGCAAGACTTGGATATTTAGAAGATAGCACCTGCCAGCTCTGCTCGGCAGGACAAGAGATACTGCGGCACCTTTTTTCCTGCTCAGCTACCAAATAGGTGTGGCTAACCATCTCGACATGGCTAGCTCTGTCTTAGGGACTTCATTCACTCAGTAGATTACTAGCTTAGGGATCGGGCAGGCTCAAGGGGAAAGCTCTGAGATCCAAGGCAGCCAAGTTTACCTTGGCTGCCACCGTCTACTTCATCTGGCAAGCTAAGAAAAAAAAATATTCGAAGGAGCAGCATTTGTATCTAGAGATATAACACATAGAATATGCAAGCACGTATATAGAGTTATGTATAAGCTCTACCCACAACTTATGGACGTAGACGCCATGTCACATATTGTTTAAGAATATTTTACACTGCTGAGTAGCACACGTAAGTTAGCCTGGCCTATGTTTAGAGCTATTGTATGAGTTGCATCTCTCTTGATTCTTTGATTGCTCTGGTTAATATATTAGCATTTTAACCAAAAGAAGAAAGAAAAAATAAGAGAAGGAACTATGCCTAGTCGGTAGACATATGAATGTGGAACTGCCCCCTCCTAACTAACAGAATTAAGGCAATGAGTTCTGGCAATGTATTACCAATTTAGAAGGCTTCTGAACTTTTGATTTACATCTTCAATACGGCTCTATAGAGCTAGGGCAATAAAGACTCCATGTCCAATGATTTGACTTTTTGCTCCAAGAATTAAAGGTTGATTGCCACTCAAAAAAGTCATCATTTGATATGGGTATTTCTTATTCTACTTTTGACCTCTCTTAATGATATTGTTACCAGATTCAATGTCATATAATGGGGAGGTTTTAAGGGACCTTTTTAACTTCACGAAAGCTGAAATACCAGGTATAGATTTTAGAAAGCAACAAGAATAACATTTGAAAAGGGTAAATGATAAAACGCATTTTTTTAATTAACACACACGTTATTTTTAAATTATTGATTTCCTCTTATGATTCATTTTTTATTATTAATCAAATAAGAGACTATATATTTATTAAAAAAAGTTTATGTTTCTCATTAACTTTGAAAAATAAATAAATTAAAGATTTTTTTAAGGGTATCTACTGCCGACAACTTTGATTCACCTCTTTCGATGTGTAAAGTTCTCTATTCATATGTTTTTAAAGCTGACTATGACATTCCTTTCGATTCTTATAGACGAAATCAAACTTCTAATCTTACGTGGTTGAAAAATGAGATGAACTAAACACTACACATCTCATGCTAAATTAAAGACTCCTGGAGAATGTATAAATCAACTTAATTGATGCGCTCCCTAGAAAAGAGCTTAATTGATGCATGTTACTTGCTTTGACTTTTTTTAAAAAATTTGTAAACGGTTGGGGCGTTACTAGACTTTTCTGAACTGATCCACGGTATTTGCTTTGACTATTTTTTTTCTTTTATCTTTTCCTTTTTTTTTGAGGGGTGGGGGGGGGGTGTTGGGTTCGTCGAGGTCTTGAACTATGAAAGTACACCATTGCTTTTAAATGCTTGTCGTGCTACTAAGCATCCGTTTAGCCACTTGTACGCAGATTTCTAATTTCAACTTAAACCAAAAGTTAACGTTATTTCATGAAGTAATAACGGATTCAAAGAACACAACACGTATAAAGCACAACTCACTTTATTAATATTCAGAAAATAACTCAAAACCGAACAACACAACTAGCCACCTTTGTCAATGGCCCTACCCGGCATTGACTCACCAATCACCCTACCCGGGATTGGTATTTGGCACTCTTGGCCTTGGCACTCTTGGCGCTTGGCACTCTTGGCGCACCATCTACTATGGCTGCCCCCTTTATTTATAGACCAACTAGTCCAAACAAAACCAAACCCTACTAGGACTAGTTAAACATCATTAAAACAAATCCTAACTGGAATAGATAAAGACAACTTAAGGAATATCAAGATAATAACTCTATCTTTAATTCCTACTAATTAGAATCCAAATCTAACAAGGAAATTATCCAACAATCTCCTCCTTAATTTCCGAATGTAAAGGTCAGGAACCTTCCTTCGTCTCTGTGCCATCACCGACGTGGCCATCGCCATCATGTGATTGCTGGCCTCACCTAGTTTCTTCAAATGAAGGATATGTACACCTTTAATTTGAAACCGAGTCAAATGTACATCAACATGCGATTGTCGCTCCCAAAAATTCCTTAATATTTCGGCCGAAGCACCCACTGCGGCCAGCGCCCTTTTTTTTGTTGTGTTGAAGACTCGCAAATTTTCAATGAACACGCGATGAATCCGGCCCCTGTTGATACGAAGAACACGGTAGCCTCCTTCCTGGATCAAACCCTCACGGCGGCTCCTCCCTCTTCAAACAACCTCGGCTCTGATACCAATTGAAGTAATAACGGATTCAACGAACACAACACGTATAAAGCACAACTCACTTTATTAATATTCGGAAAATAACTCAAAACCGAACAACATGTTAGGTCCCTTAGAACACACTAGAAGGGGGGGTTGAATAGTGTGTTCACCAAGTATGGATATTTTGTGGCTATTTTTCGTTTTTCAGTGCAACCAATACTTGGATGTGTTCTTTAGAAAGAATAAAACTTGAAAGACAGTAAAGAACACAAGTATGTATAGAGGTTCAAGTCAAGAGACTCTACTCCTCTACCTTCTTGATGTTTCACAAGAAGGATTTTGAAATGGGGATTGTTATTTCTTTTGGGGGAAACAACAATCAAAACAAAATCAAGAAAATACAAAACTAGGCACCTTGCCTAGACCACAACCAAGAATTCTAACCCTTTGAAGTCTAGCCTCCAAAGATCTTCTTTGCCCTCAAAGAAATCTTGTAGGGAGAATAGTGCACCACACACTATCAACTAACCCTTCAAAGTCTAGAAAACTTAAACAAAGAGCACCCTTGCTCCTTGACCAACGATCTACTCAATCTCTCACAGAATAATCTCACCAAGAAGAAGACTCTTCTTCTTACAATAATCACTCTCAACAATAAAGTAAAGATGTACAAAGATTACAAATATTTTGAGAGCTTGAGCTTGAGAGAACTTGAGAGCTTGCAATGTAGAAAAGTTGGAGAAGAGAATGAAGAAAACCCTTCTTTTATCATTCTTCAAAAATCTTCCCGTTTGAAAGCTTCTGCCCAGCCAATAATGGGATTTGGCAGCTTGTGAAGGTACTTCTGCATTCTTGGGAAACATTTCTTGGCAAGTAGCAAACATTTTGAAGAGGATCCTAAACCTTGGCCAAGAATGGAAAACTGGCAACTCTGAGTGTGAGAGAAAACCTGCGAAAAATAACACTAAAAGAAGAGGGTACAAAGAGTCAACTGGTTAGAAAATGAAGCAAAAAGACATTTGTACCGTTGAGCACATGAAGCGCCTAAACTGTCTAAAGAATAGGCGTTCAAAGTAGCATGAAGCGCTTAATGTGAAAAAGAACATGCGTTCGAAGTCACATTAAGCGCCTTATGTTGGCAACTGAGTGCGTTCGAAGTGACATGAAGCGCCTCATGTAGCACTTCATGCTAGTTCGAACTAAAACTGACATTTTCTCAGAACCAGACCTTGGGAAAGCGTGTTTATTCAGAGAAAAGTACTTTTGACTTGGTGAAACACTTGAAGCGCTTAAAGCAGCGTTCGAAGTGTTCGCACATTTCATCAAGGCACATGAAGCGCTTGATGTAAGCGTTCGAAGTGTCCTGACTTTCATACACTTCACATGAAGCGCCTGAACAAGGCGTTCGAAGTGTACGCACATCCAGACACCTCACATAAAGCGCCTAATGCAGGCGTTCGAAGTGTACTGGACTTCACCAAGGTACATTAAGCGCCTGAAGTGAGAGTTCAAAGTGTACTAACTTCAAACCATCAACTTGAAGCGCCTAATCTAACAAATTCAAGTGCCAACCTTGTGCAAATCATCAAAACCAAATTATATTCTAACATTCTCCCTCTTTTTGATGATTTCACAACATGCGTTATTTTAATTTACTCCCCCTTAGCATATGCTCCCCCTCACAAAGTGCATTATACTTTTTCAAGAAAGGAACCATATAACTCAGAATAAATTGACGTAATAGAAACATTATTATTAACAGCTAACCATAAAAGAGAGAAATTTCAACCGACATCAAAGGAAAGGAAAAGTTTCTAGTCATCACACTACAAATATTTTGCAAACAGCAGAGAGAAAAAATAAAAGCAGGAATCAGCTACAATCCACCACCAGAGCCAGCACCACTTCCACCAGGATGCTGCAAATCACCAAAACTGAAACGACTCGATGCATACTCAGCAAAGCCACCCATTTGTTGGCCACTTCCACCAGCACCACCAACACCAGTTCCTGTATCTCCAGCAGTAGCAGCAGCAGTGTCTCCCCCTAAATCATCAAAATCAGGGGAAAAGGATGCCCATGGCATTTGTTGGAGAATAGCTTCTTTAAGAACGCCAAAGCGATATTCATGACGTGCATTTCGAAGCTGAAGGTGCTGAACAGACTGTTCCAAAGATTGAATTTGAGCACGCAGCTGTGCAACGGTACTTGATTCAACATTTTCTTGAGGCTCAGCTTCAGCCTCATCATCAAGACCGGGAATGTTCGTGGCTTTACGTTTTTGGGAGTCGATGGCTTGGACAATATTGTAATTACTGTAATAGTCTGTGTTCGCCACCGGGGTGAGTTCATTATCAGGAATGACAAT
>AP025052.1:23935684-24103102 GCA_036186865.1 Eustoma russellianum | reverse complement strand
TGTTTTTGGGAGTCGATGGCTTGGACAATATTGTAATTACTGTAATAGTCTGTGTTCGCCACCGGGGTGAGTTCATTATCAGGAATGACAATGCCTTTTGACTTGAGAAGAATGGTGATAAGATTGGCAAAGGGTAAGGCCTTGGAAGTTTTCCGAAGAGCAGCAAACATGACCTCAACCATAATCCAGGCAAAGTTGAGTTGGGTTTCATGTTTGATGCGGTAAGTGACGTAGAAATCCATGTTGCTTGGATTTCTTGTCGACTTACCATTCACACAATAAGTGACAATGGCTAACAAGATGCGATCTATGAGAGCCATGTTCTGAGTCTTTCGGGAAGGAAAGAATCCCAGATCAAACTTTACATCTTGTTCAGGGATTCCGTATTTACTACTCCAGTCAAATACGGAAAAGTCACTTAGACCATCATTTCTGATGCGGAGAACTTCACAGATTTCGGGAATAGAAAAATTGAGGGACGTACCATCAACAACAGTGTTCAGCAAGAAGGATTGAGATTCAGACTGTGGAGTAATCCACAGATTGGCATAAAACATCCGGGTGTGCTCCCGGGAAAAACTCCGCATGTCAAGTCTGGACCAGAGGGAGGTCCAACCCTGAAATTCGAGCAGGGACACAATTTGATCCATATGAGTCTCGGACAGATCACTGAGACTCAGAAGCTTGAGGGGAACTACAGGGCGATTGTTTGTGTGCCATTCTTCAACGAGCAGACTTGAGTACAGTGACAGGTGTACTCCTTTGTCTATAGGGCGAGGAGATTTCTTGATATCATTATCGATTTTCTTTAACCAAGGAAGGTTTTCCTTGGTAAGCCCTTCTCGGATGGATTTGAGTTCTTCGGGTTCCGCAGTCCCGAGCCCAGCAGTTTGCTTTTTCCTATGAGTACGTGGGCGTTTTGAAGGTCCTGCAGAGGCCATTTGGTGTGAAGAGAGTGAAGAGAGTGCAGGAAGATTTTTAGAAGGATTGGATGGAGAGCTTAGATGAAGATGGAAGTTTTAGAGAGAAAAGAGAGTTTATAAAGGAGATGAAGAAGATGAAGAGGTAGGGGAAATTAATGGAGGTGAGGGAGTGGGAGAAGTGGAGGAGAGATTTGAGGAAGATGAAATGAATTTGGGAAAATGGGGAGTGGAAGAGGAAGATCGTGGGAAAGAGGGAGAGAGGAAACTGGCGGCAGGAGTTGATGATCATTGAATGGCGCGAAAACTGAAGAGACGGCGGAAATGACAGTGTAGGAATAGGGTTGAAGCGCCTCAAGAGACTTCGAACGACTTCATACAAACGGATGAAGCGCTTGAAGCCACATTGAACGGGTGTGGAAATCCAGATTAAGCGCTTAAAGTCACATCGAACGAGTGAACATTTTGGGATAAAGCGCTTGATGTCACTTTGAACAAGTGACATCCTTAATATCAGGCACTTGATGTAACATCGAACGCCTTAACAGTTTGAGATGAAGCGCTTAATGTCCACTGATCTTGAAAATTTTTGAAATTTTCATGCTCAAAACTCAAGATGGTTTTATCAACCCATATTGAGCAACCCCAACCTACTTCTTATGGATAAAAATACATCGCTAGGCAAAGGTTTCGTGAAAATGTCCGCAAGTTGGTCATGTGTAGGAACAAATTCTATACTTACCAAGTTCTTTTGTACACAATCACGGATGAAATGATACCTCACTTCAATGTGCTTGGTCCGACTATGTTGGACGGGATTTTGTGCAATATTTATGGCGGACGTGTTATCACACAAAATTGGCACCTTTGAGAAGTGAATGTTATAATCATTTAACGTGTTAGTCATCCATAACAATTGTGCACAACACGAGGCGGCCGACACATATTCGGATTCCGCCGTAGAGAGAGACACACTGTTTTGTTTCTTGGAGAACCAAGAAACGAGACAATCTCCAAGAAACTGACAAGTTCCGGAGGTGCTCTTTCTATCAACTAGACTCCCCGCATAATCGGAGTCACAATAACCTCTTAAATCAAAACATGCATTCTTAGGATAAAATAAACCAAATTTCAAAGTACTTCTAAGGTATCTAAGGATGCGTTTTACCGCAATAAAATGCATCTCCCTAGGATCACTTTGAAATCTAGCACATAAGCATACTGCATGTAAAATATCGGGTCTACTAGCCGTTAAATAAAGTAGACTACCTATAATGCCACGATACAAGGTTACCTCGACATGCTTTCCCTTTTCATCCTTGTCAAGCTTTGCACTTGTGCTCATAGGAGTGTTCACCTCTCTTCCTTCACCAAAGTTGTACTTTTTGAGCAAGTCTCTTGTGTATTTGGCTTGGGAAATGTACACACCATCTTTGGTTTGCTTGATTTGTAATCCAAGGAAATAATTTAGCTCGCCCATCATGCTCATCTCGAACTCACCTTGCATAAGACTAGCAAATTGCCCACAAAGACAATTGTTAGTAGCACCAAAAATAATATCATCAACATATACTTGGACAATTAAATGATTCCTACCTTGTTCTTTTATGAACAAAGTAGTGTCAACTTTACCTCTTGAAAAACCATTATTAAGAAGAAAAGTACTTAACCTCTCGTACCAAGCTCTTGGAGCTTGTTTGAGGCCGTAAAGAGCCTTTTTAAGTTTGAAGACATGATGTGGTGAATCATGACATTCAAACCCGGGAGGTTGTGCAACATACACTTCCTCTTGAATAACATCATTCAAGAACGCGGATTTAACATCCATTTGGTAAAGTGTAAAATCTCTATAACAAGCATATGCTAATAACATTCTAATAGCTTCAAGCCGTGCTACGGGTGCAAATGTCTCATCAAAATCAATACCTTCTTCTTGACGGTATCCTTGAGCAACTAACCTAGCCTTGTTTCTAGTGACATTACCTTGATCATCCATCTTGTTACGAAAAACCCATTTCGTACCAATAATAGGATGATCGTTTGGTTTGGGAACTAACTCCCAAACATCACTTCTTTCAAATTGGTTTAATTCTTCTTGCATAGCCAAGATCCAATTTTCATCAAGAAATACGTCTTTAATATTTTTAGGCTCTATAAGAGAGACAAATGCATTCTCTCTATATTGCCTTCGTGTGGTGATACCTCTATTTAAATCACCTATGACTAACTCTTGAGGGTGAGAACTTTTGTGCTTAAATGATCTAGGAAGATTGGATACATCACCTCCAACTTCCTCTTGATCATGTTCCGGAAGAGATGAACCTTCATCATTATCATGAACCTCATGTTCCGGAATGTGTGATGCATTTTCTACATTTTGTGAATCAACATGAGTAGAAGAGACATTTTTACTTGACTCACTGAGTTCATTTACACAAGGTGGAGGAGTGCCTTCAAGAGATTCAACTCTCAAATCAATGTAGATGTTTCCATTTGGAGGATCATCAACGATCTCTCGTTGAGGAACAACCATAGGAACATCCTCAAGAATTTCTTCTTGAGGAGTCACATCTTCATCCTCTTCACAATCCTCATTAAGTTTAGGTTCATCACTAAGTGACTCATTAAACTTAACATGGATTGATTCTTCCACCTTTTGACTCCTTTTGTTGAAAACACAAAATGCTTTACTATTTGAGGCATAACCTAAAAAGATACCTTCATCCGCTTTGAGGTCAAGTTTGTCCAAAGTATCTTTGGTATTAAGTATAAAACACTTGCAACCAAAGACTTTGAAATACCCAATGTTGGGAACTTTTCCATTCCAAAGCTCATAGGGTGTCTGTCACATTTAGGTATGGTCTCAAATAGACACGATTGATCACATGGCAAGCGGCATTAACCGCTTCGGCCCAAAAATACTTGGGCAAACCGAACTCATTCAACATTGCTCTACACATTTCTTGTAGAGTTCTATTCTTTCGTTCGGCCACACCATTTTGTTGAGGAGTTCTAGGTGCCGAAAGGTCATGAGAGTATCCTTTGGATACACAAAACCTTTCGAAATCACCATCGAACTCACCACCACGGTCACTACGGATGGTTTTGATGGTGTCACCCACATGATTTTCCAATCGTTTACTTAGACTTATAAACTCACTACATGCATCACTTTTCTTAGCAAGAAACATCACCCATGTATAACGAGTATAGTCATCTACTACCACGAAGGTATAATGTTTACCACCCAAGCTTCTTGTTCCAACATCCCCATACAAATCCATGTGAAGCAATTGTAGGGGCTTGGAGGTGGAAATATTTGTCTTGGGTTTGAAACTTGTTTTCACAAGTTTCGCCTTTTGACAAGTGTCACACAAGTCATTGTTTTCGAAACTTATTTTTGGAAGGCCTCGGACTTTATCATTTTTCGCAAATAAATTTAAATATTTTGAAACATACATGTCCGAGACGTCTATGCCATAGTTGCGTCAAATCATTCTTAGCAACTAGACACGATACCTTTTGAGAAACCAAATCATTGATGCTAACTTTGTAAATATTTTTGAAACGCAAAGCCTCAAATAAAATCTTTTCATCCTTTTTCACAACACACTTTGTTTTCAAAACGTTACCTCATAGTTAGCATCACAAAGTTGACTGACACTTATCAAGTTAAACTTAAGACCTACAACATATAAAACATCACTAAGAGAGAAGGAATCGTTACCACAATACCATGTCCTTTGATTTGGCCTTTGCTACCGCCAAAGTGGACAACTCCTCCGTCTTGCATAGTGAGTCTATGGAAGAGACGTTTGTCTCCCGTCATATGGTTGGAACACCCACTGTCCACGACCCATTTGACCTTCTTGTCTTCGCTTTCTCCATTGAGTGCTAGGGCCTACAAAAGAACCATATGAAGTTGGTACCCTTTTTGTTTTGGGTCCTTGAAGCTTAGTTACCTTCATCTCGCCTTTCGGCACCCACACAAGATTCTTATTATTTTTAGCTCTACATACTCTTTCTACATGACCTTTCCTATTGCAATAAAAACATGTAGGAGTATGCTTGTGTGTTGGTGCATGCTTGTGCGAATGTTTATGCATTGGCACATGTCGAGTTTCCTTCTTAGGAACCACCTTCTTCGGAATTGAAGAAGGTTTTTGTTTCACAACATGAACCAAAGGTTGTGATACCTTTGGTGCATTAGCCTTTTGTTTAGGCATGTGCCTTTGCTTCTTCAAGGAGGTTTTAGACTCCTTGATCACTTGTGCTTGTTCCTTTTTATTTCCCTTCTTAGATGCATACATAACACTAGGTTTGACTTTCATGCTTGGCCTAGATGCATCTTTGATCTCTACCTTTTTAGCACTTACCCTTGATTCATTTTTCTTATCCTCAAGGGCTTGAGCACATGATTTCATCAAATCATGTTTTTCTTCAAGTGCAATCACATGCATTGTTAAAAATATGTCATGCTCAAGTTGCAATGCAATGTGATTTTCTAACGTGTCATTATACTCATTTATGCATGCTCTAAACTCTTTCTTGACACGTTGATACTTTAAATCAAGGAGATCATTTTCTTGTATTAAATCATCTCGTTCATCAATAATTCTATAGTGAGATGAAATATTGCATACCTCCTTGTCATCGTCAATGGCCATGAGTGCAAAGAACTCCTTGTCAAGATCATCTTGCACTACCCCCGTGAGTGCAAGATCATCGCGATCGCCATTGTCGCTCTTGGATCCGGAAAGGAAACTCTCCCAATGGGCTACTTCCGCTTGCAAAGCCTTCTTCCTTTGGTAGATGGCCTTTTTATCTTTGAGTTGCGGCTCCTTCACCCGACAATCCTTCATGAAGTGACCAAGCTTCCCACATTTGTAGCATTTATTCTCTTGGTCCTTCACCTTGTCCTTGGAGTACCTTTCCTTGACGAATCTCTTGGCTTCGTCACCATTCTTTCTTGCAATGCATCGGAATCTTTTGACAAGAAGTCCGACTTCATCATCCGAGTCCTCCGACTCAACTACTAACGCCTTTGAAGATTGGCGAAGAAGATCATTCTTCTCTTGTGCATCCAAATGAATCTCATAAGTGATGAGATTCCCGTATAACTCGTCCAAGGTGATTGTTTCAAGATCCTTGGACTCCTCAATGGCCGTCACTTTCGCGTTCCATTCTCTTCCTAAACTGTTTAGGAAGCAATGGTTTAGATCCTCTTGTTTTATCTTCTTGCCAACCGCTTTGAGAAGGTTGACAAGCTTGGTGAATCTTTGGATGGACTCTTCAATCTTTTCACCTTTGGGGACAGTGAAGTTGTAAAATTGTTTTATCAACTGTCTCCTTTTGGCCTTTCTTACTTGAGATGTTCCTTCGTGGATCATCTCAAGCTTTGTCCAAGCCTCATGTGCGGATTGGACACCTTGAATCTGAGCTCTCTCATTTGTGGAAAGAGAGCTATTTAAAATAGCAAGAGCCTTGCTATTAATGGCCAACTGAAACTCCTCCTCAGGAGTAGGATCATCAATATCAATGGGAATCATAGATCCTCTTGAGACCTCAACCCATATTCTGTGAGAACAAGAGCGCAAGTAGGTTTTCATGTTTGACTTCCACAGTGGGTAGTTTAAAGGGTCAAACATGGGAACTTTAACATGAACATTTGAGATAGAAGGGAATAGGGTTTCCTGCCTCCTTCTTCTGGAGGTCTCAGCACTAAGAGAACCCAAATCATCAAAAACAAAGGGATCCATACTAGAAATGATCAAATCTTGTATTTGAACTCAAATAAGCAAGATGAGGCTCTGATACCAATTGTTAGGTCCCTTAGAACACACTAGAAGGGGGTTGAATAGTGTGTTCACCAAGTATGGATATTTTGTGGCTATTTTTCGTTTTTGAGTGCAACCAATACTTGGATGTGTTCTTTAGAAAGAATAAAACTTGAAAGACAGTAAAGAACACAAGTATGTATAGAGGTTCAAGTCAAGAGACTCTACTCCTCTACCTTCTTGATGTTTCACAAGAAGGATTTTGAAATGGGGATTGTTATTTCTTTTGGGGGAAACAACAATCAAAACAAAATCAAGAAAATACAAAACTAGGCACCTTGCCTAGACCACAACCAAGAATTCTAACCCTTTGAAGTCTAGCCTCCAAAGATCTTCTTTGCCCTCAAAGAAATCTTGTAGGGAGAATAGTGCACCACACACTATCAACTAACCCTTCAAAGTCTAGAAAACTTAAACAAAGAGCACCCTTGCTCCTTGACCAACGATCTACTCAATCTCTCACAGAATAATCTCACCAAGAAGAAGACTCTTCTTCTTACAATAATCACTCTCAACAATAAAGTAAAGATATACAAAGATTACAAATATTTTGAGAGCTTGAGCTTGAGAGAACTTGAGAGCTTGCAATGTAGAAAAGTTGGAGAAGAGAATGAAGAAAACCCTTCTTTTATCATTCTTCAAAAATCTTCCCGTTTGAAAGCTTCTGCCCAGCCAATAATGGGATTTGGCAGCTTGTGAAGGTACTTCTGCATTCTTGGGAAACATTTCTTGGCAAGTAGCAAACATTTTGAAGAGGATCCTAAACCTTGGCCAAGAATGGAAAACTGGCAACTCTGAGTGTGAGAGAAAACCTGCGAAAATAACACTAAAAGAAGAGGGTACAAAGAGTCAACTGGTTAGAAAATGAAGCAAAAAAGACATTTGTACCGTTGAGCACATGAAGCGCCTAAACTGTCTAAAGAATAGGCGTTCAAAGTAGCATGAAGCGCTTAATGTGAAAAAGAACATGCGTTCGAAGTCACATTAAGCGCCTTATATTGGCAACTGAGTGCGTTCGAAGTGACATGAAGCGCCTCCTGTAGCACTTCATGCTAGTTCGAACTAAAACTGACATTTTCTCAGAACCAGACCTTGGGAAAGCGTGTTTATTCAGAGAAAAGTACTTTTGACTTGGTGAAACACTTGAAGCGCTTAAAGCAGCGTTCGAAGTGTTCGCACATTTCATCAAGGCACATGAAGCGCTTGATGTAAGCGTTCGAAGTGTCCTGACTTTCATACACTTCACATGAAGCGCCTGAACAAGGCGTTCGAAGTGTATGCACATCCAGACACCTCACATAAAGCGCCTAATGCAGGCGTTCGAAGTGTACTGGACTTCACCAAGGTACATTAAGCGCCTGAAGTGAGAGTTCAAAGTGTACTAACTTCAAACCATCAACTTGAAGCGCCTAATCTAACAAATTCAAGTGCCAACCTTGTGCAAATCATCAAAACCAAATTATATTCTAACACAACACAACTAGCCGCCTTTGTCAATGACCCTACCCGGCATTGGCTCACCAATCACCCTACCCGGGATTGGTATTTGGCACTCTTGGCATTGGCACTCTTGGCGCTTGGCACTCTTAGCGCACCATCTACTATGGCTGGCCCTCTTTATTTATAGACCAACTAGTCTAAACAAAACCAAACCCTACTAGGACTAGATAAACATCATTAAAACAAATCCTAACTAGAATAGATAAAGACAACTTAAGGAATATCAAGATAATAACTCATCTTTAATTCTTACTAATTAGAATCCAAATCTAACAAGGAAATTATCCAAACATTTCATAACACGTCTTTTATATGGGTAATATTCAGAACACAATTATGGACAATTTTGAAGTAATGTTTCTTCTTTTACAACTTATTTTTCATTATGGCCAATCTCATAAAGCAAGAATTGATACCTCTTGATAATAATAATAATAATAATAATAATAATAATAATAATAATAATAATAATAATAATAATAATAATAATAATAATAATAATAATAATAATGATAATAATAATAACAATAATAAACTTAACTATTATAGCTATTAGATATCGAGATTCATCTTGAAATGGTGGGTATTGAGAATATCATTGATGAAAAGAATGATGCATCTAACCAATACCGTACAAAAGTATAAATTTCCCTTCATCATCATTTGGATGAAGAATTAAAAACATAATATTTGGCTGTGAAAGATTTAAAAGTTTTATGGATGTGTCAAGACGATAGATACGACAACATAAGTGGTGGTTTTTCCAAAAGTGCAGTGGGGTGGAGCAAATGGCGAAATCCCTCGTCTTGGGGGTTCCATCGCTCCAGTCTCAAGGAGCATTGTGAAGGATGTAAATTAGGAGTCCAGCAGACTTTTAGGTTGGATGAAGACTTTGCGGTGACCCAGACAAGATACCCTTGTAATTAATCAGGCTTTCAGCCTAACAGCAGTGGAACATCCACACTGTGTCTGTCTCTAAAATTGAACTCTTAATCTCTTGGAGCAAATTCCAACTTGAGTACGGGAGGGAGGTTGGTTCTGTTGACACTACGAGATCTATCAACAAATATAGTTTGGCCATGGGTTATGGGTCATGTTTGGAACTACTTCTCAATTAAATTTTATTTGGTATAAATGTAAACAAAACTTTCTTACAATAGAAAATGATTTTTGCACGATTCCACACTACCGAGAGGGGAAAGATTGTTTTATCGCTGCAAAGACTAAAACATGCCCTTTGGGGACGCGCATTTGCATTTATGTCTTTGCTAGTAAACGAATTATTTTCAGCATTCTTTAATATCTGAGGCTACTTCCACTGAATTTCCTAAACAATAATCGATATTGCCTCTATCCTTATATAAAGCTATTGGCTTTCATACAGCTGACCACAAAACATCTTTTTGCAGATAAAATTAGCCAACATTCCATTTCCTTTCCTCTTTCTACAATTTCTTGAAAGTTGGAAAAAAAAAATGTCATCAAAGCTTCAGTTGTTGGGGTTCATGGCTTGCCTAATGGTAGGCTTAGCAGGTGCTGGATTCCATGAGGATGTAGATATCATTTGGGGTGATGGTAGAGGCAAGATAATAAATGGAGGCAAACATCTTGCTCTTTCTCTCGATAATTATTCTGGTTCTGCGTTTGTATCCAAGAAAGAGTATCTTTTCGGCCGATTTGACTGCCAAATCAAGCTTGTGGGTGGGAATTCAGCTGGGACAGTTACAACATTTTATGTGAGTCTTCGTTTCATTCATTTAATGTTGCTTCCACAAATGTGATCCCAAAAGATTTTCTTAACGAAATATGTCTTTCTTTTTTTGTTCTTGAATGTAGCTATCATCTCAAGGGGAAGGTCACGATGAGATTGACTTTGAATTCCTAGGAAATGCTTCCGGAGAACCTTACACACTTCATACAAATGTTTATGCCCAAGGGAAAGGAGAAAAAGAACAACAGTTCCGCCTATGGTTCGACCCAACTAAAGCCTTTCATACTTACTCCATTGTTTGGAACCCTCAACAAATCATGTAAGTGCAAGCCCTTGTGACACGTCAGAAAATCTTAGAAACATAGCATGATATAGAATTATAATAACTCACTAAATTGAATGCGTCTTCTTATATTGTGAAGTATCAGTTGATCGTCAAAACTTGACGCTAATTATGGAGTCATCGGGAAACAACTAAAATATGGGCATGGTTACGTACACCCGACCCTCATACCCCTTATAGTCGGGAGCATTGGGGTAATGTTGTTGTATTTTCCAATGAGTAAAGAACATTAATGCTCCAAAAAACGGCATTAATGATGTGAGACTCTTAAGAACACCATCAGACTCAAGTTCTGAGACAGTTGCAGAAAGCGGACTACCGTTTTCGTGTTGCTACTTCTAAAAACTTGTGCCTGCCTTCTCTCTTTTGAAAGTTCTGGTAAGTGCATCTGATCCAATATCTAACATTCTGCTTGATCTTGTTGGTGTAGATTCTTGGTAGATAATAGTCCAATCAGAATATACAAAAACAACAATGGGGCGGGGATTCCCTATCCAACGAACCAGCCCATGAGGTTGTATTGCAGCTTATGGAACGCAGATGATTGGGCAACTCAAGGTGGAAGGGTGAAGACAGATTGGAGTCTTGCTCCCTTTGTTGCCACTTTTAGATATCTCAACATCAAAGGAAATGCTTGTGATGGTCCATTTTGTGGATCCAAGACCACAGATTCTTTAAATGATGAAGCATGGAAGACTCAAGGATTGGACGCAAAGGGTAGAAATAGGCTCAAGTATTTGCAAGCAAGATTGATGGTTTATAATTACTGCCAAGATCGCAAGAGGTTTGCCCAAGGCATTCCAAGGGAATGCAAGCTTCCAAGGTTTCTCTGATTAAAGTGGAGTCATAGTCGCCAATATTTTTTCATGTTATTGTGTACTCTGACTTGTAATACGTTCAAATTATTTATTCGTTTGTAAGTAAAATATATATGTAATCAATGTGAATTTTTTTGTCTCGTGTATTTTTTATAAGAGAAATATTTCATGTTAATTATTTTTTATATGATTCGTTAATAAATGACAAATAGTTGACCATTCATGGTGAAAAAGACAGTAAAGAAAACTAAGAATACAGATGGTAAAGAAGACTTTGATGCTCTATCTTTTTGTGTTATATTCATGTATAAAATCTTTACAGGTTTCTGGAGTAATATTCTCCATGACAAAAAGCATAGATATAGTAATCTACTTAACGTGGAATCTTATCCTAATCTGGCCAATTATGTACATTAAGTTAAATATACATTCCTTAATATTGGCCACTGCGAAATTGCCGTCGTCAATATTTGTTTCATGTTATTGTGTACGTTGGAGGACAGGTCTTGAAGCTACTGGTAAGATTATTATCTTGTGACCTTGAGGTCATGGTTCGAGCCGTAGAAACAGCCTCTCACACAAAGTATAGAGTAAGTCTCTGTACATCAGATCGCAAAAGCGATCCAGACCCTCTTTGGGCTCTGCGCAAACAGAGAAGTTTAATGTAACGATAAAAACATTGTGTGCGCTGATCTGTAATAAATTCAAATTGTTATTTTCTATGCTTTTAAGGTTAACGGGAAATTGCCCCTTTTTAACCACAGATTGGCAAGTTATCCTCTAATAACAGTTGTGTTTACATTTTACCCCTTTTTAAATGGGTTCACCTTTTCTTTGTTAGCATATGATAAGTTTTGATGATTTGCATAATTGACACTTGGAACGCTAGATAAGGCGTCTCATGTGAAGTGTTTGGAGACCAGAACACTTCGACCGCCTGCATAAGGCGCTTGATGTGAAGTGGCTAGAGACCAGAACACTTCGAACACCAAGATAAGGCGCTTCATGTGAAGTGTTTGGAGACTAGAACACTTCGAACGCCTAGATAAGGCGCTTCATATGTCAAGCTGTGTAACATCACACTTTGAACGCCTAAACAGACGCTTCATGTGTGTTACAAAGTCAAATGGACGGTTTCCCCCAAAATGGGCACGAAAATCAAGTTACTTTTGACAAAACTCAGAATTATTTTGAACAAGTATGAAGGCTGAGAAGAGGCGCTTCATGTGCCTTCCAACGAGTTCTGTTGCCCACAACAAATGTTTCATGTGACATTGAACAAATGTTCCTTATTCACTTAAGGCGCTTTATGTCATATTGAACGCCAGTTCAAACAAACTTTAGGTGCTCCATGTCATATCGAACGCCTGTTCATAAAACACATAAGGCGCTTCATGTGACTCAAGGTTACGAATATTTTATGCTGCACTTTCTAATGTTTACTTGACATTTGTACCTTCTTTTTTAGCGTAATATCACATGTTCTTCTCCCACTTTGGAGAATGCTCTCTTTCATGTTTGAGCTTTCAAGAAGAAGTTTCCTCAAGAAGTTTTTATCCATCCAAGAGAAGATCTCCATAGAAGAAGACTTGTCATCACAAAGAGACACAACTCATTATTGTCCCCTGCAAGCTTGTCAATGGGTTGGAAGAGATAAAACAAGGGTTTTCATCTCTTTTCAAACTTGAACTTTCTACCTACAAGCTCTCAAGTTTTTATCAAGCTTTGCTCTCAAAATAGTTGTATCATTGTATATTTTACTTTATTTGTGAGGGTTGTGATTGTAAAGAAGAAGAGTCTTCTTCTTGAGTGAAGATTGTGTAGAGCAAGGTATAGATTGTTGGTCAATAAGCAAGGGTGCTTCTTGTTTGAAGAAATCCAAACATTGGAGGGTTAGTTGATGGTGTTCTGGTGCACCATACTCCCAACAAGAATTCTTTGAGGAGCAAGGAAGTTCTTTGGAGCCTAGACTTCAAGGTGTTGGCATTTCTTGGTTGTGGCCTAGGCGTGTGGCCTATTTTCTTACTTTGTAAGTTTTTCTTTGATTGTTGTTTCCCCCAAAAATAAGTAGCAATCGCCCATTCAAAATCCTTGTCATTTGACTTGAACATTTATATATCTCGTGTTCTTTACGCTTCCGCAAGTTTATTCATTTTGAAGAACACATCCAAGTATTGATTTGCACTCATCATCAAACAATATACGAAAAATATCCATACTTGTTGAACACACTATTCAAGCCCCCTTCTAGTGTGTTCTACGGGACCTAACAATTGGTATCAGAGCGAAATCTTGAATATTTGAGTTCAAACAGCAAGATTTGATCTATTTTAAGTATGGATCCATTTAGTTTTGAAGATGCAAGTTCTCCAAGTGGTGACGCTTGAAGAAGAAGACAAGAGTCGCTACTCCCTTCTATCTCAAGTGTGCATGTCAAGGTAGCTATGTTTGACCCTCTAAACTATCCACTGTGGAAATCAAATATGCAAACGTACCTTCGTTCTTGTGGATATCGTATATGGAGAGAGATTTCAAAAGGTTCCACCATTCCTTTGATGTTGATGATCCTACTCCAGAAGAGGAGTTACAATTCGCCATAAATAGCAAAGCTCTTGCTATTTTAAATAGCTCTCTATTACCAAATGAGAGAGCTCAAATACAAGGTGTTCAATCCGCTCATGAGGCTTGGACAAAGCTAGAGATGATTCATGAGGGAACATCTGAAGTGAGAAAGGCTAAAAGGAGACAATTGATCAAACAATTCTACAATTTCAATGTCCCCAAAGGTGAAAAGATCGAAGAGTCTATTCAACGGTTCACCAAGCTTGTCAACGTACTCACGGCGGTTGGTAAGAAAATAGAACAAGAGGATCTCAACCATTGCTTCCTAAATAGTTTAGGAAGAGAATGAAAATGCAAAAGTGACGGCCATTGAGGAGTCAAAGTATCTAGAGACTATCACTCTGGATGAACTTTAGGGGAATCTCATCACTTATGAGATTCATCTTTAAGCACAAGAAAAGAATGATCTCATCCGAAGTTCATCGAAGGCACTAGCATGCGAATCGGAGGAATCGGACGATGAAGTTGGACTTCTCGTTCGAAGATTCAAAAGGTTCGCAAGGAAGAACTAAAATGAAGCCAAGAGGTTCATCAAGGAAAAATTCTCTAAGGATAAAGACAAGGTGAAGGACCAAGATGATAAATGCTATAAATGTGGAAGATACGGTCACTTCATGAAGGATTGCCGAGTGAAAGACCCGCATCCAAATGATAAGAAATTCATATACCAAAGGAAGAAGACTTTGCAAGCGGAAGTAGCTCATTCGGAGAGTCTTTTATCTGGATCCGAGAGCGAAAATGAGAATAACGAGAATCTAGCTCTCACAGAGATTTTCAATGATGATCTTGACAAGGAATTCCATTCACTTATGGCCATCGAAGATGACATCAAGGTATGCACTACATCCTCACACTATAGATTACAAGATGAAATGGATAATTTAGTGCAAGAAATTGATATATTAGAAATGAAATATAAACGTGTCAAAAAAGATTTCAAAGCATGCATAAATGAATATGATGACAAGTTAGAAAATCACATTGCATTGCAACTTGAGCATGACATTTTATTGACTATGCATGTGATTGCACTAGAGGATAAGCATGATTTGGTAAAATCAAGCTTTCCTCCTCAAAACCTTTTGAAAAAGAAAAACTTTCAAAACGAAAGTGCAAACAAATTTGAGATAGTGAAGGATGCAATCAACATTGCGCATGAAGCCTAAAATCAAACCTAGTGTCATATATGCTTCTAAGAAGGGAAAATTGAATGAACAAGCATCATTTATCAAGGAATCAAAAACCTCCCTGAAAAAGCAAAGTCACATGCCTTAGGGAAAGGCAAACTCAACAAAAGTGTCAAAACCTTTTGTTGAATCCGTGAAGAATGTTTCTTCCTTGATTCCAAGGAATGTCATCCCTGAACGAGAATCATGAAATGTGTCTCTGCACAAGCATGATAAACATTTTCATCCACACAAACACATTCCTACATGTTTTTATTGTAATAAAAATGGTCATGTAGAAAGAGTGTGTAGAGCTAAGCATAATACAAATCTTGTGTGGGTACCAAAGGATGTAGTAAAGGTAACTAATCCTCAAGGACCCAAAATAAAAGGGGTACCAATATCATATGGTTCTTTTGCAGGCCCTAGCACTAAATGGAGAAAGCGCAGACAATAAGGTCAAATGGGTCATGGACATTGGGTGTTCCAACCATATGATGGGAGACAAAAGATTGTTTCATAGACTCACTATGCAAGAGGGAGGAGTTGTCCACTTTAGAGGTAGCAAAGGCTAAATCAAAGGACATGGTATTGTGGGTAACAATTCCTTCTCTCTTAGTGATTTTCCATATGTTAATGGACTAAAGTTTAACTTGATAAGTGTCATTCAATTGTGTGATGCTAATTATGAAGTTATGTTTTTGAAAACTAAGTGCATTGTGAAAAAGGACGACATATTGTTTGAGGATTTGAGATTCAAAAACATTTACAAACTTAGCATCAATGATTTGATTTCACAAAACATATTTTGCCTAGTTTCCAAGAATGATTTGACGCAACTATGGCATAGACGTCTCGGACACGTATGCTTCAAAACATTTAAATTTATTTGTGAAAACAAAAAGGTTTGAGGCCTTCCAAAAATGAGTTCTGAAAACCAAGACTTATGTGACACTTATCAAAAGGCAAAGCTTCTGAAAACAAGCTTTAAACCAAAAACAAACATGTCCACCTCTAAGCCCCTACAATTACTACATATGGATTTGTATGGAGATGTTAGAACAAGAAGTTTGGGTGGTAAACATTACACCTTCATGGTAGTAGATGACCATACTCGTTATACATGGGTTATGTTTCTTGGAAAGAAAAATGATGCATGTAATGAGTTCATAAATTTGAGTAGACGATTGGAAAATCACATGAGTGACACCATTAAAACCATACAAAGTGATCGTGGTGGTGAGTTTGATAGAGATTTTAAAAGGTTTTGTGAATCCAAAGGATACACTCATAACCTTTCGGCTCTAAGAACTCCACAAAAAATGGTGTAGTCAAACGAAATAATAGAACCCTACAAGAATTGTGTAGGGAAATGTTAAATGAATTCAGCTTGCCCAAATATTTTTGGGCCGAGGCGGTAAATGCTGCTTGTCATGTGATCAATCGTGTACATTTGAGACCTTATCTAAATGTGACACTTTATGAGCTTTGGAATGGTAAAGTTCCAAATATTGGATGTTTCAAAGTGTTTGGGTGTAAGTGTTTCATACTTAACACTAAGGACACTTTGGACAAACCTGACCTCAAAGCAGATGAATGTATCTTTTTAGGTTATGCCTCAAATAGTAAAGTATTTCGTGTTTTCAGCAAAAGGAGTCAAAAGTTGGAAGAATCAATCCATGATAAGTTTAGTGAGTCACTTAATGACGAACCTGAACTTAATGAGTATTGTGAAGAAAATGAAGTTGTTGCTCCTCAAGAAGAAATTCTTGATGACATTCCAACGATTGCTTATCAACAAGAAATTGTTGATAAGTCTCCAAATGGAAATATCTTCATTGACTTAAGAGTAGAACCCGTTGAAGGCACTCTCCTCCACCAAATGTTCATGAACTTAGTGATTCAAATAGAATTACTTCACCACTCATCATGTTGACACACAAAATGTTGAATATGCATCTCATATTCCGAAAAATGATGATCATTTAAATTTGTGATGATTTGTCTCTTCCGGAAAGTGATCATGAAGAAGTTGGAAGAGATGTCTCCAATCTTCCTAGATCATTCAAGCATAAAAGCTCTCACCCACACGAGTTAGTATAGGTGATTTGAATAGAGATATCACTACACAAAGGCGATATCGAGAGAACGTGTTTGTTTCTCTCATAGAGCCTAAGAATATTAAAGATGCACTTATTGTTGAAAATTGGATCTTGGCAATGCAAGAAGAATTAAACCAATTTGAAAGAAGTGATGTTTGGGATTTAGTTGCCAAACCACTTGATCATCCTATTATTGGTACAAAATGGGTATTTCGTAACAAAATGGATGATCAAGGAAATGTCACTAGAAATAAAGCTAGATTGTTCCTCAATGATACCGTCAAGAAAAAGGTATTGATTTCGATGAGACATTTGCACCCGTAGCACGGCTTGAAGCCATTAGAATGTTGTTAGCATATGCTTGTTATAAAGATTTTAAACTTTACCAAATGGATGTTAAATCTGCTTTTTGAATGGTGTTATCGAAGAAGAGGTGTATGTGGCATAACTTCCTGGGTTTGAATGTCATGACCTACCACATCATGTATTCAAACTATAAAAAGGCTCTTTATGCCATTAAACAACCTCCAAGAGCTTGGTACGAGAGGTAAGTACTTTTCTTCTAAATAATGGATTCTCAAGGGGTAAAGTTGACACAACTTTGTTTATTAAAGAACAAAGCATAAAATCAATTGATTGTACAATTATATGTTAATGATATTATTTTTGGTGCTACTAACAATTGTCTTTGTAAGCAATTTGATAGCTTAATGCAAGGTGAATTCGAAATGAGCATGATGGGCGAGCTTACCTACTTTCTCGGACTTCAAATCAAGCAAACTCAAAAAGGTGATATATTTCTCAAACCAAATACACAAAGTATTTGCTCAAAAACTACAATTTTAGTGAAGGAAGACAAGTAAACACTCTAATGAGCACAAGTGTGAAGCTTGACAAAGATGAGAAAGGAAAGCATATCGAGATAATATTGCATCGTGGCATTATAGGAAGTCTATTTTACTTGAATGCAAGTAGACCGGATATATTACATGTAGTGTGCTTATACGCTAGATTTCAAATTGATCCTAGGGAAATGCATCTAGTCGCGGTAAAATGTATTCTTAGATACCTTAGGTGTACTTTGAAATTTTGATTATTTTATCTCAAGAATGCATGTTTCGATTTAAGAGGATATTGACTCCGATTACGCGGGGAAGTCTTGTTGATAGAAAGAGCACATCCAGGACATGTCAATTTCTAGGTGATTGTCTTGTCTCTTGGTTCTCCAAGAAACAAAATAGTGCAGTTCTTTCTACGGCGGAATCCGAATACGTGTCGCTACGGATGACCAACACTTTGAATGATTAGAACATTCACTTCTCCAAAGTGTCTGTTTTGTGTGATAACACGTCTGCTATCAATATTGCACAAAATCCGGTTCACCACAGTCGGACTAAGCACATCGAAGTGAGATATCATTTCATCCATGATTGTGTACAAAAGAACTTGGTTAGTGTGGAATTTGTTCCAACACATGACCAATTAGCAGACATCTTTACAAAATCCTTGCCTCGTAATGTACTTGCATATATAATAAGCAGGTTAGTGTTACTTAACATGGGCCGAAATTAACCCATCAGGAGTTGCAGTAATTTTCAAATTTTTAAGCTCAGTATACATAAAGCGCTTCATCTGAATTGGTTCATTGAATGCATTAAGAACCTGATTTGAAGAATGTCACTCGTTCGAAGTGATATCAAGCGCTTTACGGTTTTAAAACAGTCGTTCAAAGTAGCATTAAGCGCTTTGTACAAACTCTATCACTCGTTCAAAGTGACTTTAAATGCTTAATCTCTTCAACCACAACCGTTCCAAGTCACTTTAAGCGCTTCATCCCTCTTTATGAAGTCGTTCGGAGTGACATAAGGTGCCTAAACCCTAGTTCTTCCTTGTCAAACCAAGTGACCCTTCACTTTTTCGTGCGAATTGAAGGATTTGACCACTGCCGCCATCTTTCCCTTTTCCCCACTTCCATCAACCTTCCTTCCCACGTTTCTCAATTCAATCCCACTTCCTTATTTCCACTTTATCTCGCATCTCTTCCTCTTCCTCTTCCTCTCTTCTCTCTTATTTCCCACATTCCCAACCGTTTCCCCTGCTCTATCCTCTTCCTCTTCATCTTCCTTTTTCCTTCTTCAATTCCCATCTTCCCTATTGCTTCTCATGTTTTCCACTACCTCTTCCATTTACTGCAGCCCTTTCGTCTTCCTCCTCTTCTCCTTAAATTTCATCTCTTTGCTGCAAAAAAAATATTCATTTCTTTCTCAAGATCTATTCCTCTCGTTTTTTCTTCTACTCTCTCACTTTGCAAATTAAACAATCTCCTCTTCCTCAAATCAAAATGGCCTCTGCTGGACCTTCAAAACGTGTCCCAAGGGGATCCAAACGCAAACAAACTGCAGGGGTTATTGAACCCGTAACCTTGACATCCATCCGCCAAGAACTCACCAAGGACAACTTTCCTTGGATGAAAAAGAAGTTCGATTCGGATGCCAAGAATCAACCGCCTCACACAACAAAAGATACCCATCTTTCTCTCTATGCACATATGTTGTTTGAAGAATGGAGAAGCAGCAACAAGCTTGTAGTGCCCCTCAATTTGATTCGCGTTGATGACTTCACCGAAGCCCATAATGCAAATCAAGTTATTGCTCTGTTAAATAAACAAGGCTTGACTTCACTCTTGTCCAGAAATGATATGAAATCCTTCTCAAGGACTTACACCCAACTCTTCTATGCCAATATGTGGGTTACCCCAAAGACAGAATCACAAGAGTTTTCCCTGCACATTATGATCGATGGTACACCTCTCAGTTTCTCCATGCAAGATATCTGTGATGCCTTGAGAGTGAGAAATGAGGGACTAAGTGACTTCTTTGTATTTGCTGGAGTGACAAATACGGAATACGTGAGCAGGATGTTAAGTTCGATCACGAATATTTTCCAACCAAGAAAACTCAAACATGCCTCTGGTGAATCGGATTCTATTGGCTGTGGTGACATACTGTGTCAATGGTAAGGCAACTAGAAATCCCAGCAATATGGATTTCTACGTCACTTATCGTATCAAACATGAGACACAATTGAATTTGGGGTGGATCATGGTGGAGGTGGTGATGGCTATTGAGAAATATGTTTGGATAATTTTCAAAGTCATGATTTTAAGTGATGAATACTTAAAAATGTCACATATGGTGTTATAAATGAAAGAGTTGAATAAGTGAAAAAAAAATGACACGATGTCTAGGGTTGTTAGAAATATTTTTCTAAAATGTGATAAAATAGTTGTTTTTATTTTTACATGATTTATATATGTTTATCATGTTGTGATTATGTGATTTTTATGATGATAATATCTTGTGACTAATATGCCCTCGAAGTTTCTACAACTTACCAAAAAGGGTAAAAGTGGTATTTTGAGTTTTGTAGGTACTCGACATGGTGAATATGATTCAAGAAGATATTATCATCTTATTTATCATCAAGAAGGTGTTATTATATTTAATTCTGACCATCGGGGTCATTTCTGGAGTTTTATCTCACTAGGGGCATTTTGGTCATTTTACCCCCGAAGACAGTTTCGGTATTTTTACTCAAGAAATCTCTTGAGTATCTTATTATATTCATTCTGGAGTTCATTTAGTATATTCTTGAATATTATTTGGTAGTTTTCTATTTTATTCTCTCATTTGATGATTTTATCGACGGTAGCGGGATATGTGACGGTATTCGATGTCACGTTCTATTTTTTCTTGAAGACTCTTATATATATGTTATTGGAGGTTCTTAATCATCATCTTTCAGAGATTACAAGGTGTCCTTGGTGCAAGATTCATCATAATATGTCAAGGAGAAATGGGAATTTTGATATTATATGTTGACATAACCTTGTCAACTATTATTTGTTGATTTCGCCTCAAAAATCTGAGTTGGTATACATATACACAGCCTCCAAAACGTGATTATACAGGTGGAGATGATTTTTTCTCATTTTATGAGTTGGAGACAAGAAGACAAACCAAAAGCAAGCTAGTTGGCAAAAGTTGCCAACTTGAAATTTCAAATTTGAATGTAATGGAGACAAGATTGTTGGAGATGATAATGGAGGTGTTTTAATTCAAAATTCTCAGCCATCACATGGTCTAAAAGTTGGAGGGAATATGCCATCAATTCACTCTATAAATAGAAGGCAAGGTGAAGAAGAGAAGACACACACTTGAAAGCAAAAATTGAAGATTGTTGTCTTGCTATTCTCTTTTCATATTTTCGTTCATACTTTGTGTAGCTAAGGTGTTCCATTTCTAGTTGTTGTCCAGCTACACTATACACACCTTCTTGTGTCTTATTTGTAAGATTGATTAGCCAAATCTATAAGGCTACATCAATAGGTGATAGAGGTGTTGCAACCAAGAGTTGCATAAAGGTGTTCATCCAAGTCTTGAATAGGGTTGGTGTTTAACCCAAGGATCAAGCTTGGTTCTTGCTGTAATTTGGTTCATACCATAGTGAAATCCAAAGAAAGGTGTTCCTTGGGACTGGAGTAGGTCACATTGACCGAACCAGGATAAATTCTTGGTGTTCTTGTCTTCTTTACATTTTTCTGTTTTCTGCCCTTTTTCACTACAGATTTCACACAAATTTTCACGTTTTGAAAAAATAGGTAAACACTTTCAAAATTCGTGATTTTTGGTGAAGTTATACTTCAGACTGTTAGTTTTCATTTGCAACAAGAATCACTTGATTTGAGCAAGGGAAAGTTAGTCTCTCAGTCATTGCAAGATAACTGCTCCAATCTGGCTGCAATCTGACCAGTTTTAAGAAAACTTGAATTCTGTATTTATCCATAATTTTTTGAGGTCAGGGCCTTTTGGAAGAATTAACTAGACTTTCTAAGGAGTGTTTTGATATAAAGATTAATCTTTTTGGTCAAGTATTCAAAGAGAAATACATTTTGCAAAATCAGCAACATTCTGTCCAATTCTGTCCTATTTGACAATCTGAATCTTTTTATTTGTTTGAAGGGTCAAACGATCTTATTTGTATCTGATTTTTGGACAGAGTCTTTCTAACACATTGAAGTTCAATTCAGGAAAGTTTCACGATTTTTGGAGTTGTGTACATTTATTTATGAATTTTTCAAAAACGAGTTCTGAATCTGAGGTGGTCTCAGATTCTGTTTTCAAAGGGGATTTTAACAAAGGGTTGTAGTGTAATTTCCGCTAACCACTATTCACCCCCCCTCTAGTGGTGTTTATTGCAGGTACACGGTCCAACATTTGGTATCAGAGTCAGACCAACACCACTCAAAAGAAGCAAGATTCAACACCATACAAGGTCAAGAAACAACGATTCATTATATACTAGTTGTCTCAAATCCAAGGTACATACTATGGCTATTGTTTCTCACAAAGGTGAAATGGAAGGTATGTCTACCCAACGCCCTCCTCTTTTTGACAGTAATAATTTTGTTCATTGGAAACTTAGGATGAGGCTATTCTTAATGGCTATAGACATTGATTTATGGTCTATAGTTGAAGATGGGCCGTACATTCCAACGAAAATTGAAAAAGTTAATGAAGTTACACAAGAAGTAGAGAAATATAAAAGTGAATGGTCAACTGAAAATAAAAAGAAAATGTCTATGAATGCGAAAGCAATGCAATTACTTTTGAATGAACTTAGTGTTTCTGAAGCAGGTTATGTATCGAATTGTACTAGTGCTCATGATATGTGGAAGTCTTTAGTGTTAAAACATGAAGGAAAAGTGGTGTAAAAGAGTCGAAGATAAACATGCTTATGACTGAACTTGAATCTTTCAAAATGTTGCCAAACGAATCCATAACATCTATGGATTTGAGAATTACTAACATCTTCAATGCACTTGAAGCTTTAGGTAAATCTTTTACAAACAATGAGAAGGTTCAAAAGGTGTTGCGAAGTCTTCCTGCTGAATGGGATCCAAAGGTGACGGCAATCGAAGAAACAAAGTCAATTACTAAGATGGATGAATTAATAGGATCACTCAAAGTATACGAGATAAAATTGAATCAACGAAAATCTGAATTATCAAAGATGTCAAGTAAGTATGTTGCTTTCAAATCATCTGAGTCATCTCATAGAAACAATGATGGAAGTAATAGTGATAGTGAATTAGATGATGATTTAATATTAATAGCTAGAAAACTTAGAAAGTTTTTCAAACGGCCTAATCGAAATAGACAACAGTCTTCTTCATCCTCTTCTCAACCAAAGAAAAATAATTTTAATAATAACGAGTGGAATAATAGAGAATTAAAATGCTATGAATGTGGTCAAAAAGGACACATTTCTTACGATTGTCCGGAAAATAAAAATAATAATAGCAATAATAAGCAAGTCAAAGACAAGGAGCCTCAATGGTCCAAAACAAAGGAGCCAAATGTAAGAAAAGGCAAACGAGCAATGAAGGCGAGCATATGGAGCGACTCATCTGACTCAGAATCAGAAAATGAAGAAGCTCAAGTCTGTTTCGTATCCAGCGAGGTAATATCTTCTTCTGATATAGATTCTGATAACGAAATGTCATTTGATGAAATGTATGAAGAATTCTTAAAGATGCATGCTCACTGTAAAAGGCTATCTAAAGAGAAAAAGAAACTAACTGAAGAAAATGATAAGTTGAAGACGTCCAACTTGGAATTTTCTGATCAGTTAGAATCTTTTAAACAAGAGTCTACTAATACTCTTGATTCTCTTAAGATTAAAATTGAGTCACATAGGAAAAATGAAAATACATTGAAAACTGAAAATAATATATTAAAAACTAAGTTAGTTGATTGTGAAAAAGAAATAGCACAACTTACTACATCTAAAATAGATTTAGAAAAAATGTTGGAACAGTTTAAGTCTTGAACCAATATGTTAGATACTTTAATTTCGTCACAAAAATATGGAAATGATAAAAAGGGGTTAGGCTATATAGAAGAAAATGACAAGTTAGACAAAAAGACTAATTTTATATCATCTAAGTCTAAATTGCCATATAGTACAACTAAGTCAAATGTACATATTTTGCCTACTCCTTCCTCTACTCATTCTAAGGTAAAAATACAACATGCACCTCCAAAAGCATCAAGGCAAAACTTTTCATCTAGATCACATAAAAATTATGCATATATGTATAAAAATGTATCTAAGCAAAATCAAATGCATCCAACTTATTATAATACATATAAACCTAAATATAGGCAACATACATATCCTCCTTATAAGACTTATAGGAATTCACATACATCATATGATTATACATACATGACGCCATTCAAGGAACAAAATCATATGCCTCATACTCATTATCATAGTTGGCCAAAATATGATGCATATAAACCAAGATATAACATGTATGACAATGTAACATCTTTTAAATGGAATCGTCAAATACATGTTAATCCTCTTTATTCAACTTATGAAAAAGCCGAATATGTACCCAAAAGGTACATCCAAGTTTGGATACCCAAAGGGTATATAAACAAGGATGGAACCTCTAACATTCAAGGACCCAAGTAAAGGGTACCTAAAACTTTGTCTCCATTGTAGGAAAATTTTAAAGAGTACAAGAAGGAGGCAAAGTCAAAGAATCTAAAAACCAAGTGGTTTTTAGATAGCGGGTGTTCAAGGCACATGACGGGCAACCCCAAACTATTCACCGAACTGGAACAAATCGATAATGGAGGAAAGGTGACATTCGGTGACAAAAACCAACGCAAGGTTATTGGAAAGGAACAATTGGGGACCCTAACACATTTCAAATACGAAATGTGTTGCTAGTAAGCAATCTTTCTTACAATTTATTAAGTATTTCGCAACTTATAGATTCTGGTTATCATGTCTCTTTTCTTCCTAATTGTTGTGATATAATAAATGAAAAAGGAGAAATTGTACTAAAAGGAAATAGGGATGGTAACATTTACACACTATCACTAAATAACATATTAAATGCTAGGATTAAGTGTTTAGTATCACATGACTTAGATGTGAACTTATGGCATAGACGACTAGGCCATATAGGAGTTTCAACCATAGAAAGATTATCTAAGAAGAATCTAATTAGAGGAATGCCTAAGTTAGACTTACATAATTTTCAATTATGTGAAACATGTATTAAAGGAAAACATATAAAAGAGACAATGAAATCAAAACATGAAGTGAGTACTAGTCATGTACTAGAACTGCTTCACTTAGACTTATTTGGTCCAAGTAGGACAAGAAGTCTAGGTGGACACTACTATGTGTGTGTCATAGTAGATGATTACTCACGATACACATGGACATTGTTCTTAACACACAAAGACGATGCTCCATTGGTAATCGAAAATCTTATTAAGCAACTTGAAAATCTTTATGAAGAAAATGTTAAAAGAATTAGAAGTGATAGAGGTGGAGAATTTAAAAACAAAGATATAATTAAGTTTTGTGAATTACATGGAATAAAACATGAATTCTCACCACAAAGAACACCACAACTCAATGGAGTTGTTGAATGTAAAAATAGAACACTACAAGAAATAGCTAGAACTATGTTGTGTGAAAACAAAGTACCTAGATATTTGTGGACTGAAGCTGTTAGTTGTGCATGTTATATAATAAATAGGCTTTCTATTAGAAAGAAATTAAATAAAACACCATATGAGTTATTGAATAATAGACAACCTAAGGTAGATTATCTTAGAGTATTTGGGTGTAAATGTTTTGTACTTAATACCAAAGATAATCTAGATAAATTTGAACAAAAGTCTATTGAATGCATATTTGTTGGATATTCAACTAACTCAAAAGCATATAGGTGTTATAATCATGCATCTAGAAAAATAATTGAATCTATACATGTGAAATTCAATGAGAATGCATATTTTGATGTAAGTGACAAAAAGAAACAAGAGAATAATGTTGAAAATATGTTTGATGATGATGATATATTACTTGAGCCTGTTCATGATCATCTAGAACCAACTTCCCCTGAACAAGATGTGCATGAACCTTTAGGTGAAATAAATCAAGAAATTTTACAATTGGAAGATAATCTATCTAACTTACAGGATGTTCCAATTGTATATGAAAATGTTTACACGAATGAAACATTTGAACTAGAAGAAGGTGAACCTAGTCAACTTAGGAATTGGTGGCTTATAGAAGATAAACATAAACACCCTAAAGAGCTAATCATTGGTGATCCAAGTGTTGGGGTTAGAACACGTAGAAACATAAGTCAAGCTGAAGGGCATATCTTAATATCACACTTAGAACCTAAAAATATTAAGGAAGCCTTAGGCGATTTATCATGGATAGATGCCATGCATGAGGAGTTAAACCAATTTATCCGAAATAATGTATGGGACTTAGTGCCTAAACCTGAAAATAAATCTATAATAGGAACAAAATGGATATTTAGAAACAAAATGGATGAACAAGGAAACATCACAAGAAATAAAGCTAGACTAGTCGCACAAGGTTATAATCAACAAGAAGGTATAGATTATGAAGAAACCTTTGCACCCGTTGCACGACTAGAAGCAATTAGATTGTTACTTGCGATTGCAAGTCTAAGCAATATTAAGCTCTTCCAAATGGATGTCAAGAGTGCATTCTTGAATGGATACATTCAAGAAGAGGTGTTTGTCAAACAACCCCCTGGATTCGAAGATCCAAAGAATCCTAACCATGTTTACAAGCTTAAGAAAGCTCTATATGGTTTGAAACAAGCTCCAAGAGCTTGGTATGATAGATTTGCGAACTTTCTTATTGCAAATAATTATCAAAGGGGAACAATAGACAACACATTATTTCTAAGACGAAAAGATAATGATTTGTTAATAGTTCAAATCTATGTAGATGATATAATCTTTGGTTCAACAAACCCTACCTTAGTAAAAGACTTCGAAGAATGTATGAAGTCGGAATTTGAAATGTCAATGGTAGGAGAGTTGAATTATTTCTTAGGGCTTCAAATCAAACAAACCCCTCAAGGAATTCACATTAGCCAACTTAAGTATGTCAATGATATGATTAAGAAGTTTGGCTTTGAAGAATTAAAACCAACACCTACCCCCATGAGTGTTAGCACCAAACTAGACAAGGATGAAAATGGTAAAACTTTTGATGACACACTCTATAGGTCTATGATTGGATCACCATGAGTATTATACTTAACTGCATCAAGACCTGATATCATGTTTAGTGTGTGTATGTGTGCTAGGTTTCAATCTTGTCCTAAGGTATCACATTACAATGCAGTTAAAAAGATCTTTAGATATCTTAAGCATACACCTCACTTAGGACTGTGGTATGATAGAAACGCTAAGTTGGAATTACACGCATATAGTGATGCTGATTATGGTGGTTGCAAATTAGATAGAAAATCCACTAGCGGTACTTGTCAATTCATAGGAACCAACTTCATTTCTTGGTTTTCTAAAAAGAAAGCTAGTGTAGCTCTTTCTACCACTGAAGCCGAGTATATCGCTTTGAGTATATGTACTACCCAAATACTTTGGCTTAAACAGTAACTTAGTGATGTTGGCATTAAAATGAATAAGATTCTAATTTTCTGCGATAGCACAAGTGCAATCAATCTTTCACGAAATCCGGTGCTTCATTCTAAGGCCAAACACATTGAGGTGCGATATCACTTTCTTCGTGATCATGTTCAAAATGAGGATATAGTGATAAACCACATAAGAACTGATCATCAAATCACTGATCATATGCTATGTTTTTATTGGTATAAATTTTGGAGCATAGGTTAAGGGGGAGAGTATGAGTTACGGGGGAGCGGCATACTATTTAAAAGTTGAAAACATAGTTGAAAACATTTGGTTAAACTTTTGGTTATAAGTTGTGACATTAAAATCATGTTAGGTTATTTTGAAAATCATCCAAAAGGGGGAGAATGTTGATAAATATGTTTGGATAATTTTCAAAGTCATGATTTTAAGTGATGAATACTTAAAAATGTCACATATGGTGTTATAAATGAAAGAGTTGAATAAGTGAAGAAAAATGACACGATGTCTAGGGTTGTTAGAAATATTTTTCTAAAATGTGATAAAATAGTTGTTTTTATTTTTACATGATTTATATATGTTTATCATGTTGTGATTATGTGATTTTTATGATGATAATATCTTGTGACTAATATGCCCTCGAAGTTTCTACAACTTACCAAAAAAGCAAAAGTGGTATTTTGAGTTTTGTAGGTACTCGACATGGTGAATATGATTCAAGAAGATATTATCATCTTATTTATTATCAAGAAGGTGTTATTATATTTAATTCTTACCATCGGGGTCATTTCTGGAGTTTTATCTCACTAGGGGCATTTTGGTCATTTTACCCCCGAAGACAGTTTCGGTATTTTTACTCAAGGAATCTCTTGAGTATCTTATTATATTCATTCTGGAGTTCATTTAGTATATTCTTGAAGATTATTTGGTGGTTTTCTATTTTATTCTCTCATTTGATGATTTTATCGACGGTAGCGGGATATGTGATGGTATTCGATGTCACGTTTTATTTTTTCTTGAAGACTCTTATATATATGTTATTGGAGGTTCTTAATCATCATCGTTCAGAGATTACAAGGTGTCCTTGGTGCAAAATTCATCACAATATGTCAAGGAGAAATGGGAATTTTGATATTATATGTTGACATAACCTTGTCAACTATTATTTGTTGATTTCTCCTCAAAAATCTGAGTTGGTATACATATACACAGCCTCCAAACGTGATTATACAGGTGGAGATGATGTTTTTCTCATTTTATGAGTTGGAGACAAGAAGACAAACCAAAAGCAAGCTAGTTGGCAAAAGTTGCCAACTTGAAATTTTAAATTTGAATGTAATGGAGACAAGATTGTTGGAGATGATTATGGAGGTGTTTTAATTCAAAATTCTCAGCCATCACATGGTCTAAAAGTTGGAGGGAATATGCCATCAATTCACTCTATAAATAGAAGGCAAGGTGAAGAAGAGAAGACACACACTTGAAAGCAAAAATTGAAGATTGTTGTCTTGCTATTCTCTTTTCATATTTTCGTTCATACTTTGTGTAGCTAAGGTGTTCCATTTCTAGTTGTTGTCCAGCTATACTATACACACCTTCTTGTGTCTTATTTGTAAGATTGATTAGCCAAATCTATAAGGCTACATCAATAGGTGATAGAGGTGTTGCAACCAAGAGTTGCATAAAGGTGTTCATCCAAGTCTTGAATAGGGTTGGTGTTTAACCCAAGGATCAAGCATGGTTCTTGCTGTAATTTGGTTCATACCATAGTGAAATCCAAGGAAAGGTGTTCCTTAGGACTGGAGTAGGTCACATTGACCGAACCAGGATAAATTCTTGGTGTTCTTGTCTTCTTTACATTTTTCTGTTTTCTGCCCTTTTTCACTACAGATTTCACACAACTTTTCACGTTTTGAAAAAATAGGTAAACACTTTCACAATTCGTGATTTTTGGTGAAGTTATACTTCAGACTGTTAATTTTCATTTGCAACAAGAATCACTTGATTTGATCAAGGGAAAGTTAGTCTCTCAGTCATTGCAAGATAACTGCTCCAATCTGGCTGCAATCTGACCAGTTTTGAGAAAACTTGAATTCTGTATTTATCCATAATTGTTTGATGTCAAGGCCTTTTGGAAACATTAACTAGACTTTCTAAGGAGTGTTTTGATATAAAGATTAATCTTTTTGGTCAAGTATTCAAAGAGAAATACATTTTGCAAAATCAGCAACATTCTGTCCAATTCTGTCCTATTTGACCATCTGAATCTTTTTATTTGTTTGAAGGGTCAAACGATCTTATTTGTATCTGCTTTTTGGACTGAGTCTTGCTAACACATTGAAGTTCAATTCTGGAAAGTTTCACGATTTTTGGAGTTGTGTACATTTATTTGTGAATTTTTCAAAAACGGGTTCTGAATCTGAGGTGGTCTCAGATTCTGTTTTCAAAGGGGATTTTATCAAAGGGTTGTAGTGTAATTTCCGCTAACCACTATTCACCCCCCCTCTAGTGTTGTTTATTGCAGGTGTACGCTCCAACAATGGCTACCCTCCGAAAGGGATCTAAGGCCTTTCCTTTTGCGAATGTGATCACAATTTTGCTCAAGTCCAAAGGCATTCAGATTCCTGAAGGAGAAATGACAAAAGTGGCCAAGAAAGATTATTACGACAATTTTAACATCGTCCAAGCCCTTGACTCGCAGAGAAGGAAGACAACTACAATTCCTGTTATTGTAGATGAGGTCGACGAAGGACCTCAAGATGGTGAAGGTGGTAGCAATGATCCCGAATTGCTATCACGCATTCAGTCATTAGAACAAACTGTTGACCAGTTGGAGTTACGTGATGGGAGCATGAGTCTCGGCACACACAGAATGAATACCGTATGGCAGTTTTCAAGTCTACCTTCATGAAAACAGCACATTGGTTTCAATTTTCTTCAGATTTTGATAATTTAGGGGGGAGAAACTGGTGGCACAGGTGGTGATGCCGGACGTGCCGGAGGCTCAATGGATGGATTTGCTGATTTTGCAACTGGCGGCGTATTTGGATTTGGTGGTTTTTCATCTGGTGGTGGTGATGCTGATACAAGTGGAGCAGGAGGCATACAGTGATAGTGATTTGTTTTGCCCTGTTTTGAAATGACTAAATTTTTCTGTTAATGATGATCATATTTTTTTTGTGATGATGTGACTATAAATGAAGTTGATTTCTATTGTCTATTATGAAATGTGATGATGTTGATTATTGATATAATTATTATAATTTATCATATTTATCTAGACAAAATTTGTAGACGCAATGTAAGGGGAGCATAAGTTAAGGGGGAGCTAACTTTAGAAGTTATGCTTATTGTGAAATCATCAAAAAGAGGGAGAATATTAGAATATGATAAGTTTTGATGATTTGTATAATTTACACTCGCAACGCTAGATAAGGCGTCTCATGTGAAGTGTTTGGAGACCCGAACACTTCGAACCCTGCATAAGGAGCTTGATGTGAAGTGGCTGGAGACCAGAACACTTCGAACTCCTAGATAAGGCGCTTCATGTGAAGTGTTTGAAAACCAGAGCACTTCGAACGCCTAGATAAGGCGCCTCATGTGTCAAGCTATGTAACAACACATTTTGAATGCCTAAACAGGCGCTTCACGTGTGTTATAAAGTCAAATGGACGGTTTTCCCCCAAAATGGGCATGAATATCAAGTTAATTTTGACAAAACTCAGAATTACTTCAAACAAGTATGAAGGCTGAGAACAGGCACTTCATGTGTTCGAACAAGTTCTGTTGTCCACAACAGGTGCTTCATGTGACATTGAACAAATATTCCTTATTCACTTAAGGCGCTTTATGTCACATTGAACGCCAGTTCAAACACACTTTAGGCGCTCCATGTCACATCGAACGTCTGTTGATAGAACACATAAGGCGCTTCATATGACTCAACGTTACAAATGTTTTATGCTGCAGTTTCTAATGCTAACTTGACATTTGTACCCTCCTTTTTGGTGTAATATCACAGGTTCTTCTCCCACTTTGGAGAATGCTCTCTTTCCTGTTTGAGCTTTCAAGGAGAAGCTTCCTCAAGAAGTTTTTATCCATCCAAGAGAAGATATCCATGGAAGAATACTTGTCATCACAAAAAGATAAAACTCATTATTGTCCCCTGCAAGCTTGTCAACGGGTAGGAAGAGATAAAACAAGGGTTTCCATCTCTTTTCAAACTTAAACTTTCTACCTACAAGCTCTCAAGTTTCTCTCAAGCTTTGCTCTCAAATTAGTTGTATCATTGTATATTTTACTTTATTTGTGAGAGCTGTGATTGTAAAGAAGAAGAGTCTTCTTCTTGAGTGAAGATTGTGTAGAGCAAGGTTTAGATTGTTGGTCAAGAAGCTAGCGGTGCTTCTTGTTTGAAGAAATCCAAACCTTGGAGGGTTAGTTGATGGTGTTCTGGTGCCATACTCCCAACAAGAATTCTTTGAGGAGTAAGGAAGTTCTTTAGAGCCTAGACTTCAAGGGGTTGGCATTTCTTGGTTGTGGCCTAAGCATGTGGCCTATTTTCTTACTTTGTAAGTTTTTCTTTGATTGTTGTTTCCCTCAAAAAGAAATAGCAATCCTCCATTCAAAATCCTTCTTGTGAAAAACCAAGAAGGTAGAGGAGTAGAGTCATTTGACTTGAACCTCTATATATCTCGTGTTCTTTACGCTTCCACAAGTTTACTCATTTTGAAGAACATATTCAAGTATTGATTTGCACTCATCATCAAAAAAATATATGAAAAATATACATACTTGATGAACACACTATTCAACCTTCTCCCTCCTCTTTTAGTGTGTTTTAAGGGATCTAACATTCTTCTCTCTCCATCTTACACGAAGATACTTTCTCCACAACTTTTTATTTATGCCGTGTAATTTCCAGAACTTAGAAGTTTAGACGTTATAGGTAATTTCCAATCTCCTAAAAACCGAAGTATTGCGTCTGAAATTCGTGGCATTGTCATTTGGTCTGGAGTATTGTAGTAGGAAGATCATAGGAAAATTCCAAAAGCAAACTTTTTATAACTATGTAGCCTGAAATGTTATTGTTTTTCGTTTTGTTTCCGGTCTCTTTTTTTTGGGGGGTGGGGGGGTGGGGGTTGTGCGTTTCTCACAGTTGATAAACAGTTTTTCTAATGTCTCATAGTAGTTGGAATTCTCAATCATCGTGAATGATTAAGAGAATAGGGATTTGAGCAAGATTTGACAGAAATTCTCAATGTGTTGTTATTTTCTTGCGAATTCAACCGTTAAATCTTAGAGTCTAATGTATCATATTTAGGAAACATATGAGAAGTATTTTTTATGTATTATAAAGAAGAAGAAAAAATAATAATAAAGCTGGAATAGTGGCAGCAGGACAGGAAAGACACGATGACATGTGCTTTTGGGAAATGGAGGTCAACTTCCACCATCTTTGCAAAAACTTAGATTACAACATGGAACGACCTTAAATGACGGTCTCGTAGTTGAAATATTTGTATCTAATGTCAACTTGATACTTCCTCAAAAAAGAATGTCAACCTTGCGGGCAGGGGCAGAGGGAAGGGGGGCCTGGGGGCACGTGCTCCCCCAATATTGAGATATGAAGTGTTTTGATGAAGTTAAAAGATGCTTTGAAAAGGACAAAAAAGAAATTAACACTTAGAATTTGAAATAAAATGAGAAAAACACACAGTGAGACATCGATCTCTAAACTGTGGGACATCGATCGATCGATGTGTGACAGATCAAGCCCAGAAACTTTCTGTGAGACATCAATCTCTAAAATCATGAACATCGATCTCTAGAAGAACAGACATCGATCGATCGATGTATGAAAGATCAAACTTGGAACATTCTGTGAGACATCAATCTCTAAGCTATGGGAAATCGATCGATCGATGTATACATCAGTCTCTTAAGTAAGAGACATCGATCGATCGATGTACTGTAGAATTCAAATTTTTTTTGAACGTTGGAACAAAATCCAAGAGAGATTTATGATGTTTTCTCTCTCCAACCTTGCTCAAATTTCTTGTGGACTTTACTCCAACATACTACATGCTTCCTTAACTCTTTTATCCATTTCTAAGATTCTCTAGGGTGTCTATTGAGAATCAAATTACTCCATAGGGTGGCTAAAGACTATTTTCAATTTTTCAAGACTTGGAGATTGACTTGAAGACATGGTGAAGGCTCCAAAACATGATGAACTCCTTCTATAAATGGAAGAAGCTTGGATGAGGCAAAAACACACTTTCACCATCATCAAGCTTCATCATTGATTGCAGTATACTTCTCTCATATTTGTAAAAGTGATTAAAGCTTGTTAAGCCTTTCTTTGTTCTTCATTGTTGTATATTGAGAGACAGAGAGTCTAACACAAGAGGAACCATAAATATTTGATCTCTTGCTTGTGTTTAGACTAGTGAGAAAATGTGAACCTTACTATTTCCTTCAACCCACTGTGAGAAAGTTCTTGAGAGAACTTTATTGAAGTTGTGATATAGCAAGAAGTTGTTCTTGCTAGAGCTGTAGTTGCTGTAGTTGCACAAGTGTATTTCGTGCAAGAAGTTGCTATTGTGGTTGCTTACACTAAGGTGTTAGTGTAAGTTTTGTTGTGGTTGTTTTTATTAGCTTTAATAAGAAGAGTAGTTGTTGAAAATCCACTTTGGCAAAAAAGTGGTAGTGGAGTAGAATCATTTACGATTCGAACCACTCTATATCTGGTGTACACATTCATTGCTTCTCATCTCCCATTCTTGCTTTGATTTTGAATTCCATTTGATTTGATCCAAACAAGAAAATTCCGCAAAAGTTGTCAAACACTCTATTCACCCCTCCTCTTGTAGCGCCCCGCTCCCGAGCCCTAGCATCGGGAACAGTGCACCCGCCGTAGCCTACTACGAGGACTACAAAGCGTCGTTCAAACTTCTTTGTACGTCAGAACTGACGTAGAAATTTTTTTCGCGGAAACGATAATAAAAATAAATAACTCAATTAAAATAAATCCATCAGTATAAGATCAAGTACAAGGGTTGACGAAACCCACTAAGTCAAGTATGAAATACTGAAATCAAACAGTAAACCTAGGTGGAGGTCTATCTGACTATCCCAAGAACAAGATCCCTTCTCGAGCCCAGCTCACTCTTCTCAGCCTCGATAAACATATATACTCTTAATCCTGATCACCTGTGGAGGGGAGGTAGGGGGTGAGTGATGGGAGTCACTCGTAGGTTACCTGTCTCTCCCGAAAAGGGACTGTCACATACTGAGTCGGGCAACAATTAAGCACGTAAAGCAGGTAGCAGATAAATAAAGCAATAAACATAAACATATAATTAATAAAACAAATAAAGCATAAATAAGAAATATCACATGCCCGACCCGATCCGTATCCCAAAACGTAGCACTGAAACAACTTAATAACAAGATAAACAATAATCTCAATGATAACAAATGCAATGCGCAACTTCATGATGCATGCACTTCTATCTCCGTGTCACATGCAGTCATGTAATATCACACGTTATGCTCTTTCTTTTCCATGATATGCTATGCATGTCCCGGGTCCTATTAGGTGAAGGTAACAATTATTACCAACACCCATCACACGCCTCGTCAGGCCACATGGCTCATAGGCCAAATGCAATGCTCGTGCCATGAATGCGTCACACTTGCACACTTCCGGTTGTCCTATGTTGCATGCTCCGTTCTATGTTGCGTATTACCTATATTGCGTAGTTACCCTATGTTACGTGGGGTTCATAACTGTATTTTATCTTCTACTATTATTTTATCTTTCTAGACTTTATTTTAAGTTTCTACACTTTATTTTATTTTTCCTAGGCTTTCAAGCACTTCATTCTTTTATTTATTTATTTTTTCCATCTTGCTCTACTATTTTTTTTCTTGCTTTAATTTCATTTTCTTCTCTCTCCTTTTTCCTCCCTTTATTCCTTTTTATTTTAGTTCATTTTAATTTATTTCATGAGTTTCTAAATTTATTGATTATCATATTAATTAAATCTATATACGATTTATTAATTATTATTATTATTATATTATTTATTATTACTTCTAACCTGACTCACGCTAAATATTTTTTCTTTTTATTTTATTTTATTTATTTTATTTTATTTACTGTATTTCTAATTTCTTATTTGTTAAATAATAATTATATTACTTTGTTTATCCCTATTTTTTTAACTATAGCAGGCCCCCCCTTTTTTTATAACTTACAGCCCTCTTTAAAGTATGGGCTTTTTTTCCTGCTGGCCTGTTACACTTTTTTTTAATACTCTGCAGGTTTTGGGCCGGAGACCCCTGGCCCGCTAAGGCTGGCAGCCGCCTGCTGGCCCGCCAGCTGCTTCTCCTTTTTTGTGTATACCCGAATTGGGCCTCTCCCTGGCCTGTTGAAGATAGGCCTGCCTACCATGGCAAGCCAGGAACCGAAGGCAGGCTGTGGCCTACAAAGCCTCTTTTCTTCTTTTTTTTAATTTCTTTTATTATTTTATTTAAATTCTAATTTCCTTCAAAAATCTATAACTTTTTGGTTTTAACTCCGATTTTTCTCAAACCAATTTCATTGGACTCCATGTAACGCCCTCTTCGCAGCGCAACTGACAACGTCAGCATGTGTACTGCACGCGCCGCTTAGGGGCGCGTGGGCCGCTGCGTGTGTGCTACACGTGTCGCCTCCGGGCGCATTTTTCGACGAACTCAACCCATTTCATCCTATTTCCGTGCTATGTGATCTATATCTAAGGCCAAACACACAATTTCCATACCAAAGCATAGAGATTCAGGATAAACATATAAAAGATAGACATGCAGTGATAATCAAATAATTCCCAAAAACAGAATGCGGGGGAATCCAAAGCAATCCGACAGAGGGAAGGGTAACCTACCTCTTGAATGCAACCTCACTGACACAAAAACGACATTGGATTTGATGTGGGTGGCCAACTTTCCTTCCTATTTCTCTTTTCTTCCTTCTCTCTCTGCCTCCCTGACACCTGCGTCTCTTTTTTTTTTCTTCTTTGTTGCTGCAGCCGATTTGGCTGCTATAATGAGGGTTGGGGAAATTTAATAGGGAAGGCTATAATTAAGGGGGTGATTGGGGTGGTTATGGATAAGTGGGGGAAATGGGGTTATGGGTAGTTAATTAGGTTTAATTAATAATAAATTTTTTTTTAAATTTTTTTTTAAAATTCAGATTTTAAACTTAATAATTAATTAATTAATTACTTCTTTTTTTTCTTGTAAAACTTACGGTTACTACATCCTACCCCCTTACAAAAAGTTTCATCCTCGAAACTTGCGTATTAAATAGTCAACACTTAATTTAGTTCTACTTTATTCATTCACTTAGGTAATATTAATCTAAATATTTCTTGTGTTTTCTATCGTGCTAACCACTTCACTTATTTATCACATGCTACAACCTCAAAATCATTCTTTTGTACCCCAATAAGGTATATTTTTTTTATCCATTGCCATTTTACTTATTAAAATCTTTACATCATCTATTCATGATTTACGAATCAACCTTAAGGGTATTGTCACCATAGTAATGGTTCTACAACCCAATCATCGGTCTATAACTTACTTATCTCTACGGTCAGCAGCAACTCTTGTAAATCGATTCTTAGGTGTACTACAATCATTGACTTAACGCCTTATTCACAAGACTCATCTCTTGAATCGTATGTATTTTCAGAATATGCTTTACTCTAGTATGATTCAATTTAGTCATTGCTAGTATCCCACAAGGCGAGCTAGTCCTTATAGAGGTCCATCCTTAATCTTAATTCTCTGTAATTAGTACGTATATACTTACACTTATACCACTTGATGTGTATCATTCAACTTATCGCAATCTACAATTTCGGATTCTTAAACTCATTACATATGATTCATCCCCGTAGAAAAATTATCCAACTAATATCCTTAATGTACGCTAACATGGTACTTGTTACACCAAGCCAAGTCCTCAGCATCAATTCTTATATACTTACGAACTAACTCTATGATCATGCCCTTACCTCTTTGAAAATATCGTCAGCCTAATATACGAACTATGTGTATGGATAATACTTTTCTTCTGGTAAAAACATGACATACGTGGCTATAATTTAAAATATAACTTTAGTTGTTTTAAAATAATACCATTGTTATTATTATTATAATTATTATTATTATTATTTTGGTAAACAAAATTCAAGATAATATACTCATTTCCGCAAAGCGGTGTTTCAAATGACCTCTTATAAAAATTACGATGTAACTTGTATGCAGAGTATTTCGGTAAAATCATGTTAAAACACTTGAAGACTTAATAAGGTAAGGCTTCATAAACGATTTGAATATGGTACCTTTCGTTCTATATATTTTGAAAGCTATTTTTGTTGACTTGGAAAAATTTTAAGTAAGATCATCGCAAGTGGATATATAATTTCGAAAACACTTTATTGGATAAAAAGGCTTGCGATATCGATAGTTGTCAGGTAAAATTAATTTTTGACTAAAATAGATGTAATATAACAAAAATTTGAAATCTTGTGTAAGGAATATGTATAAACATATTGTTTTTGAAGAATATCAGTAGTTTAAAAGTTTTTCTTTTCAAGGTTGTCAGAAGAATTGAAATTTTCATTATATAGGTATACAAATGCAGAAAAGAATTTAGTTTTGTAAAGTTTAGTAGATTATCGAGAAATGAGATTTCAGTAGACAGATTTTTTTAAGTACTTGTTAAAATTTTAGTTATGCATTGGTATACGTGCCTATATAAAATATTTATCTAATTTAAATTATATCTATCTAATATTTAGTATAATTCTATAGGTCATCTCTTTTTCTTTTCCAGATAAGTTCTCCTATGTAAAGTTTCTTATAAGTGTAACGTTTGCCTACTCACGATAAAATCTTTAACTTAAATTGGTCCAATCCTAGCATGGCATGCTAATTATTGATCGACTTATTCACCATGCTTCCGCGCGCCACATTACTCCACTGTACCTCGTTACTTGGTTATTTGAACCACTAAACTTATTCTGCTTCATATGAAAAGTAGTCACTACTTGCTCGTACTCGCCATATTTTAATTCAAGCCTACTAAATTTAAGTCAAATGTCTCGATGTCAACACTTAACTAGAAAGTTGTAACGATTCATCATTCTCATATACTTGTTATAGCAGATTCTCGCCTTTTGCTACTGATCAATATCTCTAATGAAACTAATATTGTCGTCCAACTTAATAACTCTAAATTTCAACATCTTAACCCTAGACTATAATTCCTACGTATGGTTCTCTTACTAAACGCTACTGATTGTACTGCTTATGAATCGTTACTTAGTTCTTCTCATTTCTCTATAAATCGTCTTTTAGTATCTATCATATTATAATAATCCATTTCTTAGGAGCTACTGTCTCAACTTAGACCTAAGTCTGCTCTGATGCTACCGTCCAAGTAGGGTATGGACTCATTTTTATTTTACCTTAATGGTACCGAGTCACATGCTGTTGTTGCGGTGAAGCAGCCTGAGTTACTGCCTGCCCTATTAATATGTCACTACTTGCATTATGGTGTTCTGGTTAACATTTTAATTTATTTAAATTAATTATATAGTATTCGACTAGGGTTACTAAGATCACGACTTAAAGAGTTATGATCAACTTAGATAGGTAGAATTGTATGGGTTACCCTAAGTATACATGTTTCGTAACCGATCGTCTCCTTAAATATAAGGTCATAACTTACTTTTAGGATTCTTCTTAGTATCGTCATTTCTTAAGTCTAAGATCACGTCTTATTTCTAAAATCATGCTTAGTGTATAATTAGGCTTATGACTACCTTCATTACTTATGTCCAAGGTCAACTCTTAATCGAAATCGTTACTTACGTTTAAAATTGTAACTTATGTAGCGCCCCGTCCGAAACCAGAGTTCCGGCTCAGTGCACCCGCCATACTTTACTCCATAGAGTACAAGGCGTCGATACCATACATGTGCATGTCAACATGAATTGTAATCGATATAGCGGAAGCATCTTAAAATAAGCTCACGACATGCATAATATTATTACAAACCATTCAAATCTAGAGCCCAGCTCACTCTTCTCAGCCTCGATAAACATATATACTCTTAATCCTGATCACCTGTGGAGGGGAGGTGGGGGGTGAGTGATGGGAGTCACTCGTAGGTTACCCGTCTCTCCTGAAAAGGGACTGTCACATACTGAGTCGGGCAACAATTAAGCACGTAAAGCAGGTAGCAGATAAATAAAGCAATAAACATAAACATATAATTAATAAAGCAAATAAAGCATAAATAAGAAATATCACATACCCGACCCGATCCGTATCCCAAAACGTAGCACTGAAACAACTTAATAACAAGATAAACAATAATCTCAACGATAACAAATGCAATGCGCAACTTCATGATGCATGCACTTCTATCTCCGTGTCACGCGCAGTCATTTAATATCACATGTTATGCTCTTTCTTTTCCATGATATGCTATGCATGTCCCGGGTCCTATTAGGTGAAGGTAACCATTGTTACCAACACCCATCACATGCCTCGTCAGGCCACACGGCTCATAGGCCAAATGCAATGCTCGTGCCATGAATGCGTCACACTTGCACGCTTCCGGTTGTCCTATGTTGCATGCTCCGTTCTATGTTGCGTATTACTTATATTGCGTAGTTAACCTATGTTGCGTGGGGTTCATTACTGTATTTTATCTTCTACCGTTATTTTATCTTTCTAGACTTTATTTTAAGTTTCTACACTTTATTTTATTTTTCCTAGGCTTTCAAGCATTTCATTCTTTTATTTATTTATTTTTTTCATCTTGCTCTACTATTTTTTTTTTCTTGCTTTAATTTCATTTTCTTCTCTCTCCTTTTTCCTCCCTTTATCCCTTTTTATTTTAGTTCATTTTAATTTATTTCATGAGTTTCTAAGTTTATTGATTATCATATTAATTAAATCTATATACGATTTATTAATTATTATTATTATTATATTATTTATTATTACTTCTAACCTGACTCACGCTAACTTTTCTTTTTTTCTTCTTATTTTATTTTATTTATTTTATTTAATTTACTGTATTTCTAATTTCTTATTTGTTAAATTATTATTAATATTACTTTGTTTATCCCTATTTTTTTTAACTATATCAGGCCCCCCCTTTTTTTATAACTTACAGCCCTCTTTAAAGTATGGGCTTTTTTTTCCTGCTGGCCTGCTGGCCTGTTATACTTTTTTTTAATACTCTGCAGGTTTTGGGCCGGAGACCCCTGGCCCGCTAAGGCTGGCAGCCGCTTGCTGGCCCGCCAGCTGCTTCTCCTTTTTTGTGTATACCCGAATTGAGCCTCTCCCTGGCCTGTTGAAGATAGGCCTGCCTACCATGGCAAGCCAGGAACCGAAGGCAGGCTATGGCCTGCAAAGCCTCTTTTCTTTTTTTTAATTTCTTTTATTATTTTATTTAAATTCTAATTTCCTTCAAAAATCTATAACTTTTTGATTTTAACTCCGATTTTCCCCAAACCAATTTCATTGGACTCCATGTAACGCCCTCTTCGTAGCACAACTGAAAACGTCAGCGCGTGTACTGCACGCGCTGCTTAGGGGCGCGTGGGCCGCCGCGCGTATGCTACGCGCGTCGCCTCCGGGCGTGTTTTTCGACAAACTCAACCCATTTCATCCTATTTCCGTGCTATGTGATCTATATCTAAGGCCAAACACATAATTTCCGTACCAAAGCATAGAGATTCAGGATAAACATATAAAAGATAGACATGCAGTGATAATCAAATAATTCCCAAAACAGAATGCGAGGGAATCCAAAGCAATCCGACAGAGGAGAGGGTAACCTACCTCTTGAATGCAACCTCACTGACACAAAAACGACATTGGATTTGATGTGGGTGGCCAACTTTCCTTCCTATTTCTCTTTTCTTCCTTCTCTCTCTGCCTCCCTGACACCTGCATCTCTTTTTTTTCTTCTTTGTTGCTGCAGCCGATTTGGCTGCTATAATGAGGGTTGGGGAAATTTAATAGGGAAGCTAGAATTAAGGAGGTGATTGGGGTGGTTATGGATAAGTGGGGGAAATGGGGTTATGGGTAGTTAATTAGGTTTAATTAATAATAAATTTTTTTTAAAATTCAGATTTTAAACTTATTAATTAATTAATTAATTACTTCTTTTTTTTCTTGTAAAACTTACGGTTACTACACCTCTAGAGTGTGTTTCGGGCCTAACATCCAACGTCGACAAAAAAAATTATATAGATAGGTAGGTGTAGTTGTATTTTTGACCATGCAGTTCAAAGTGTGTCCCTGCTTGACAGAACACTAACTCTCTGTTACGTGGTCACATAGTGTTTAGAGTTCGGTAATTCTCTGCTAAGTGGCTAAAATGTCTCTAAAACTTACCAAAATACGAGGATGGCGAGAAATCAGATATCCAAATTACTGCATCGGGTTTGATTGATAAGGTGAACTCTTTTGAGTTTGTATTTGTGGGAAAGTTTATGTTGAAAATTTTAGGGAACGACAAGTACACTTTCTAAGATTATACAAGTGAGAGATCAAAACATAGGGTGTGCTCTTAATATGATCAACGGGGTAAAAAAGAGTTTACAAGAATATAGAGAGGTTGGTTAGGATAATTTATTGAAAGAAATCTTTTAGTTTTGTGAAATACATGAAATTGATGTGCCTAATATGGAGGATATTGTCATTGGCCGGTCTAGAAAAAAGCATAAAGCTGGTGAACCGATGACATACTTTCATCATTTTCGTGCAGAAATCTTCATAAAGATACTTCATTTATCTTTATTATGTTGATACATATGACATTGATGATTAATTTGTCTATATCGCAATTAATTTTTATTCATATAAATTCTTAGGTGGTTGACATTATTGATATAGAAATGGATGAACACTTCACAGAGGCAAACATTGATTTACTTAGATGTGTAATGTGTGTTGGTCCTTCAAATTATTTTGCGAACTTTGATCATGGTCAATTGTTGCATCTTGCTGAGTTATATCCAGATGCCTTCACTTCCTTGAAATGAATGGAGCTTGACCATCAACTTGACAATTACATTGTCGATATGAAATCAAATGAAGTATTCTTTAATATAAATAATCTTGATGATCTTGCAAAGAAGATGGTGGAGAAAAATTATCACAATTACTTTCCTTTAGTATATCGACTTATCGAGTTAGCATTGATCTTATCCGTTCGCTAGTGTTGAAAGAACTTTTTCTGCAATGAATATCCTCAAGACTGATCTACGCAACGGGTTGGGGGATGACGTACTATCGGATTGTTTATTGTGTTACTTTTAGCATGAAATTTCTAGCACCATTGAAGATGAAGATATTATGCAACGATTTCAATCAATGTCATCTCGAAGAACCTTTTTGCGTCCCTTGGTAACTCCTTCCCGTCCTACAATAGGCAAATACAAGGTATGCATTGATGTATATTTCTATATTCATTCAATAGTTATGATCCGTAATTTTTTGTTGTGTATTTTTTTATACATTGATTGATAGATGTGTTTTCTTTTACGTATTTTATATTATAATACTAAAATAAGTCTAGAATATTTTGCCGGTTTTTCCGGACCGAAACGGTGGCTGGTGATATTCCTGTGGCAAAGCCTATCAGTGCCCTCCCAAGAAGGGACTTCTGGTTCCGTCACTGCTTGCGGGGACACTTTCTGTGAGTTATCGTGTAAATCTTCACTCAATCTAGGAAGCTGCTAAGTTCCTGATTTGCATCTTCCACAATGCTCCTTAGGACTGGTACGGTGGAGACCCTCGGGGCCAGAAAATGGCCTTTTACTCTAAAAAATGGATCTGAAACCGGCTAATTAACGATGTACCAAGAAGTAGAGGCATATAATACCAACTTAGTATGAACTCATTTTCAAAAGGGGAATGCACGACTTGAGTATAAACGACTTGACTTAACTCGGTTTCCAAGATTGCAACGGACAATGCATCTGAACCGGCCTAAATAAACGAATTACAGCGAAGTATAGGCATATAATATCAATTTTGTTTTAATTCATTTCGCTTATCACGATTGGAGTAGAATTATTCAAGAGAACATTGCAGGCAACCAGCTATATATCCATCTCACCTCTAGTTTATATTGACATGTAAACTTTGTTTAATACCATTTCGCTTGGCTTGTCACATTTCATATGGATTAGAGCCTACGCTATAAAGATACTGGTGAGGTCTTGATTTATACATATTTTTTTATGTATGTAGTTTCTCCGATTTATTTGGTATTGTCTTAAGCTCCTCGTGAAACGATGTGGATAATAAATTGATATTTTGACGACGAGTATGAGCGAGCCATTCGGGCAATACGCAGACCAAGTAGACGCGACTTTTTTGTCTGGCATCTCTGCTGTGTTAGATTTTCCAAATGTTCATTTCTATTTTCTCACCACATACATGAACACAGTCGTTGCATGTTTGTGGCTGTAGTGTTGAGAACGACCTACATGCCGTGCGTATTTGCACTTGGACAAGAATGACTTGGTCATGTATGATACCTTTGATGAAATGGGTCTGCGTAATTGCGGTTGGACAAGAAAGATTTGGTCATCTATCAAACATTCGATGAAATGGGATAGCTTTCTCAGCTTTGTCACATCTGGCGGATGGGTGGAAGAGAACCTCGCTGGGAATTTTGGTGGGCAGTACGGTAGCATTTGCTGACCATAGTTATGTCCTTGACACTGATGTACCTGTGATGAACTCCTAGTCTTTTGTGTAGTCAAATATTAGATCCATTTCAAGCAAATCCTAGTTTACAATAGGACTGCAAACATATCTGGTAGGTTTTACATAAACAACAACATTACTAATCGCCTTAAAGTCTCCTAACCATGGCGGGGTATGAAGGGTCAGATATACGCAACCATATTAATATGTTAGAAAGGCACAGATGTTGTTTCTTGATGGGCCCTAATGAAAATTGCGTCAAACTGTGTCGATCAACTGCTACTTCAAAATATAAAAACCGCAGCCGATTTAGTGAGTCATTTTGTTTTATTCCATCATATTCCAAAGTCAAGAAATGATGTGTCAACAATCCCATTGGAAATGGAAACAGTTTTATAGAAACACAAAATCAATTATTCAGTAAAGCTTCTAAAGCCTAATCTGCAAGAAAATGTTCATGGCCAAAATGGCGCAAAACAAGTCTTCAAAGGTTACAAAGCTCTTGGGTTGGTATGAGGTCATGCAAGGCCCAAATGACATAACTAAAGCAAATCTGGCTAAAAACATTTAGGGGCTATTTGGTACCACTGAAGTCTAAAATCTGAATATATTAAGTATCTTAATAGTGTATGCTATGAATTCACAATACATATGTATGAATCAAAATATTAAATCTCCTTATATATGACATTATTTTCATTTAAAGAACTAAAACATATTAAATTGTTTGTGTATATATGTGTATGTAGATATATGCACACGACATATATACACACACACACATATACACGTAGACACACACACACATATACACACACACACACACATATATATTATATATATATATATATATGTATATATGTATATATGTATATGTATACATATATATAGGGCTGTTCAACGAACCGAACAGTTCGTGAACTATTCGAGTCCGGTTCGTGTTCGTTCGTTAATGGTCAGTAAACGAGACGAATTCGAACAGCTATTCAGAGTTCGTTTACTAACTATTCTCGAACTATTCGGCTCGTTTAAACAGTTAAAGGGTTATCGAGCCGAATTCGAACCAATTTTAAAGTTCGTTCAACTAAACGAGCCAAGCCAAACAGTTCGTTTAGCCAAACAAATCCGAATTTGAAAACCTAGTATTCGATTCGTCTCGGTGTATGTGTGTGCGCGCGCGTGCACGTGCGTGTATTTGTGCACATATATATAGAGACACACACAGATACACACATATATATATACATACATACATACATACATTCATATATATATATATATATATATATATTTGTGCGTGCACGCGCACGCGTGCACTCGCACACGCATTTGTGTATGTGTGACTATATATATGTATGTGTGTGTACGCGCACGCATGTGTGCGGGTGTGTTTGTGTGTGAGAGAGTGTCTGTGTGTATATGTGTACATATATGTGTTAGGATTAGTTTTCAAATTCAGACCTAAGTGGTACTTTCATCATTTAAAATTTTGTAAAGAGAATTCAGATCCATTTAATTAATTAAATGGGTCACAAAGAAAATTATCAAACATCTATGAATGTAATAATCACTTAACATTTAAGAATAAATAATAAGTGGTGTTAACAAAGACACTTAGTCTAGCTCACCTATCATTTCCTCTTCTTTATAAATCTTCATTGATCTTCTTGGACTTCAATTAAATTGATCCACCATGTTCATTATCAGTTTCTAGATGACTTCCCTAAATTGATTTAAATTCAGAAACTGGACGATCCAATGTTGAAGCTCTGTAGATCTAAACCTTGTTACTGGACTTTGGACAAAACCTTGTGGGCACATTTCAATCAACATTGGACATGCCTTGCTGCTCCTTTTCGTTGCTCTTTGAATAAATTTAATTTACAAATAGAGTTCTTATAATTAAGGTAAATGTAGTTTATAATCACATTACAACATAATCTATACAAATGATAACGTATTAAATTATTTTGATAACTTAAGAGATAACGGTATTAAATTTGTCCCATCGGAAGATGGCTGGCTCCACCATTTCGCAACTTGTTTAAACCAAATAGCTGTGTACAACTTCCACATAATTTCATTTGACTAATGTAATCTATGTCATATGAAGAACAATCTAACGTTCCCATGCTCAAATGTCAAAAATATTAATATTTTTTAGAAGAATCTAATATTGCCATGCCCACAAGGCGCGTTTTCGATGCGATAGCCTTCTGCGTTTACACAGGATCCAAAAAGGGACCGGATTGGTTCGTAATCTAATATACGCAGTCTTACCTTACACTTTGTGTAAGAGCCTGTTTCCACGGCTCGCACATCCTTTTCTGGCTCTTCCACCACATTTCCTCACTCCAATCTCATCCTATATAACACAAATACCCTATTATTTACCTTATCACAAGTCCATAACTTAAGCAAAACATTCATCTTTTTCTCTCTGCCCAAAGAAGCATTCATCCTTTCCTTCGTGTAAATTTTCTTAAGCGACTGATTTATAACGGAAGAAAAATGTTTTCGGTGCTTCAGTTTTTGGTATTAATGAGTTGCTTAATGGAAGCCTCAATAGCTGGTAGTTTCTACGAAGATGTAGACATCACCTAGGGTGATGGAAGAGGCAAGATTGACAACGGAGGCCAAGGTATTGCTCTGTCTCTAGATAAAAATTCAGGGTCTGGTTTCCAATCCAAGAATGAGTATTTTTTTGGCAGATTCGACCTTCAAATCAAGCTTGTACCCGGAAATTCAGCTGGGACTGTCACCACTTTCTTTGAAAGTCCTAATTCTTGTAAAATATTTATTAAATTTTTAGAAATTTGGTGAAGGAATTTGCTGATTAATACTCTGTTTTCTCTTTTTCTTTTCTTGAATGCAGTTGTTTATATTTTAATGGAGTCAAAGACACACCCTTTCTTCACTTTGGAATATAATGTAATAAAGCAAAATGATTCACTAAATTGGCTACGCTTGTTATATTGTGAAGTAGCAGTTGATCGACATAGCTTGACGCATCATTATAGGTCATCGGTAAACAATATCTATGTGTTTCTAGCACATATGTATAGTTGCATATATCCGACCCCACATATCCGCCATAGAGTGGAGACTCTAAGGCAATAAGGTAACGTTATTGTCGTTGTTTTCTTGAATGCAGTTATCATCTCAAGGATCTGGCCACGATGAGATCGATTTTGAGTTCTTAGGAAACTTTTCTGGGCAGCCTTACGCAGTTCATACAAATGTTTATGCCCAAGGAAAAGGAGACAAAGAAAAACAATTTCATTTGTGGTTCGACCCAACTGCAGCATTTCACACTTACTCCATTCTTTGGAACCTTCAACGTATTATATAAGCCCACAACAAATTATATAACTTAAGAACATAATATACGTATATTTGATCAATTTCTAACGTTCTGCTGAATCTTTTTTTTTTTTTTTTGGTTTAGCAGATTCTTGATAGATAACAGTCCAATTAGAGTATTCAACAACAACGAAGGGAAGGGGATCCCATTCCCAAAGGATCAGCCCATGAAGATGTATTGCAGCTTGTGGAATGCAGATGACTGGGCAACTCAAGGTGGAAGGGTTAAGACAGATTGGAGTCTTGCTCCTTTTGTTGCATCTTACAGAAACCTTAAGATCAACGGAAATGTTTGCTCTGGTTCATCTTGTGCTTCCAAGATTTCTAATAAAGTTACAAACGCGCAAATATGAAGCATAACTCGCCTATTATTCGGAAATAACTCAAACCGAACACAAAGGTTTCTTCTTACTTCTATAGCCATGGCCGGCCACCACCTTAAATAGACACACTAGTCTAAAGCTAAACATAATCCTAACTAGAACAAATAAAGGTTACTAAAATTTAGGAAATTTGAAACCACAAATTCTATCCTAAGTCCCTACAATCTAGGATCTTAGAAATCTAAATCCAATGAAGAAAATTATCCAACATTCTCCCCCTTAATTTCCAAATGTAACCTTGGAATTTCTTCAACACCTATCAAGCTCCGCATTTCTTTAAATCTCGTGCGCGTCAACGGTTTCGTTAGAATGTCCGCCTTTGCTCATCACCACTTACGTGCTCAACTTCGACCAACCCATTCTCCACGCACTCCCGAATAAAATGATATCGTGTGTATATATGCTTGCTTCTTCCATGAAACACGGGTTCTTCGTAAGTGCTATCGCCGACTTGTTGTCAGCACGTATCATCACCTTTTCTTGCTTCCAACTTGTAATTTCACCCAACATTTCTTGAAGCTATAAGGCTTGACATGCCGCGGCAGTAGCGGCCATAAACTCGGCCTCACATGATGACAACGCCACGGTTCTTTGCTTTTGTGAACACCATGTAATCAGAGAATTATTGAAGTAGAAAATATGTCTCGTAGTACTCTTTCCATAATCTTGGTCTATGTTGTGCTACTATAACTATATCCAACAAGTCGTTTAAAGGTTCCTCGTCTAAACATTATCCCAAGTGTTGTGGTTACTTTTAAGTACCTTAGGATATGTTTAATGGCATCTCTGTGGGACTTTCTCGGATCTTGCATATAGCGGCTAATAACTTCAACCGAATAGGCAAGATCGGGTCTAGTGTGTAACAAGTATCGTAAGTAACCAACTAGTCTACGGTAGCGTGTAGCCTCCACCATGTCTTCATTCTCAGCCTTAGTCGATTTTGCGCCGAAATCCATAGGAACGTGAGATGCATTATAATCATGTAAACCCGCTTCTTTAAGTATCTTCAAGGCATATCTTTATTGCTTCATTGTGATGCCTTCTTGTGCTTGAGACACCTCTATGCCGAGGTATTAGGTTAATTTTCCAAGGTCGGACATTTCAAATTTTGTTGCCATGTCTTGCTTGAACTATTTGATAATGGATGCACTTGTTCTTGTTACGAATAAATCATCAACATACACGACCACAACAAGCAATCTTTTGTCTCTTGACTTCTTGGACACGGATTTTTCTTTGGAGCATCGTACAAAATCCAATCTTTTCAAAATTTCATCTAGCTTCATATTCTAACATCTCGGTGCTTGTCGCAATCCGTACAAGCCCTTTGAAAGCTTGTAGACTTTATTTTCTTCTCCCCTCCTTTCAAAGCCTTCGGGCTGCGTCACATATACTTGTTCTTGTAGTTTACCGTGTAAGAAAGCCATCTTCACGTCAAGATGATGTATCTTCCAACCAAGTGAGGCGGCTAAAGCAACAAGTAACCGAATAGTCTCAATGCGTGCCACAGGCACAAAAACTTCATCGTAGTCAACATCGAATTATTGAACATAGCCCTTTGCAACTAGACGTGCTCTGTACTTATTTATAGAACCGTCGGCATGTTTCTTAATCTTTAATACCCACTTTAACCCTATTGGCTTGATGCCCTCAGGTTTATCAACCGACATCCACGTCTCATTTTTATTGATGGAGTCAATCTCGTTCTTCATAGCAAGCATCCACCCTTTGGAACCTTTAGCTTCTTGAAAATTCCTCGGCTCATTGTTAATCATCATCAATAAATCCTCTTCATTAATATCGGATGTTAGGACATAATCATCAAGATATCGAGGTTTCTGCTTCATTCGGCTTGACTTCCACAATTGAGGTGGTGGTACACCCTCTTCACACTAGGGTGTGATCTCCTCGGGTGGATTGCCCATGTAAGTGCATTGGCGTTCTTGTGCGAGCTCAGACTGGCTTGGCCTGGGCTGATTTGGCACGCCCGGGCTTGGCAAGCTAGTACTTGGCAGTGGCAGTGGTGACCTAAGTTGCACCGGCTCGGTGCCTTCGTCATATGTAAGTCCCCAAACCACTTGAAACATGCCCAGTGGTTTGGACGCTTCAATACCATTCATCTCATATTTCCATCCAATGCTTTCATCAAAAATACATTGCGGCTCACATGTACTTTTCGTGTGTTAGAATCAAAGAGTCGATATCCCTTGGTACCCCTTCTCAATTCCAAGATGCACTAAGGGGTGTGACATGCATATTGGGACATGCATCACGATGTTGCGCATTCTTTACCTGGAGCGATTTACTTTTTCGCATTCTTTCATAGGCTTATGTGATATCATGTTTTATGTGCTATGTGTTATATCATTTTTGGATGCTCGTCTTGTACTAGTTGGAGGCAGGTGCCTACTGGGTGATTTCCCGTCACTCACCCCTACTCCTCCCCCCCCATCAGGTGAGCACGAGGAAGCGTATAACTATATCTTTTCTGAGGACGGGGCTGACACGGTAATATGGGCATACTGACGGTCGCACCTAGGATACGAGGAGACCTTGTGACTGATCGTTATTAGTACATTGGGGTTTCAACCAGACATCACCTTGTTTAGTTCGATAGACTCTAGATGTTAGCATGTTGACGTATGTGTTTTGCCTTATTTATCATTCTACTGAGGATTTTCTTTTACTCAAGTAATTTAATGTTATGGAATTTCGTTTCCGTGCGAAAAAATTCTACGTCTTTTTGGACATGTTGGAAATTGATTCGACGCTTTGTATTCTCCTTAGTGAGATACGGCAGACGTGCTGTTCCCGATGCTATGGTTCGAGAGCGGGGCGCTACAGGTGATATCATAGCCGAGGCTTCAGATCTGCCTCAGAAATGCAGGATTAACTAGATCACTTAGACATAAGCTATGATCTCTTCCCTAGGAATACCGATTATACCCCTAATAAATGAAGTAGACCTAAGTTACGATCGGGTTAAGGAAGGTGTGTGCCGTTTGTGAGCTTTATCTATTTAATTACCGTTGTACCTCTAAACTTTCGCATGAGTACCCTAAATGCTCAAATTCCTCTATTACTCCTGTCAATCCAAATTCTCGTCAAGGTTCGCGCAAAATCCAATAGAATACTGTCGCATCGTGGAAAAAAATGGCAAAAGAGACAACGGTGGTTATGGTAGCGACCACCAGGATCAGGGGATCATCTTCCAAGCATTGGTCGACACCATGGCCACCACTTTGGCGCAACGGCAACTGTAGGCTGCGCAATGCCAGTAGCAGTTGAACTAGCGTCTTCCGCTGCTGGCACCACCGGGACTGAGCTTCTACTACATGAAAATGCAGGATGTCCGAAAGCCGATGTTTAGTATGACCCTTCACCAGGGAGGCATAAATACACGACATGGCCGCTAATAATCACAAGACCGCTCGCTACATACATTCGCGGAGGAGTGCATGGTTACCGCCGCCACCATCTGCTCATTGTGGACGCCACGCTCGGGTCAGAGTAAGGGGAAATTTTTGCAAGTATGAGTACGACAACCATGACGCTTTACGAGAGAGGGCACTAAGTAGAGGCCCGTGTCATCATCACATCAGAATCAGGAGCAGCCTAAAAGGAAGCAAGGATCGGTGCCATATCCACGTGATGACTGATACAAATGTCGGGGAAGCTGACGACGTCATAGCAGGGTTCAACCGCCGGCGACCAAGTACCAATGACGCATCATCACTACAGAGGACGTCGGTCAGAGATAAATGATCAGGGTTGTGCAGCAGAAACGTGGCTTTCTTAAGTCACATAAGTACAAAAGAGGGGACCTCAGTGGATCCGAAAAAGATTAAGGACATCGCTCAGTAGCACTAACCGACCAAGGTGACTGAGCTAAGGAGTTTACTTGGTTTGGCCAGCATCTACATGGGATTCGTTTAAGATTTTCGTCGATACTGGTGCCCCTGAGCAGACGGAAGCATAAGAATGCGAAGATCGAGTGACAGTTGATATCAACAAAGCTTCGCCCAGCAAAAGAAAAAAAACACTTAAACACAAGATCATAATACACAATTGTGTTAATTAACTATATATACACGCGCCACTTAATACAACATACCTTAACGACATACTCCACATATCAAACACGTACAAGAACATCAACATACAAGGTCCAACATAATCACACAGAGAGACATAACACAATACAAAAAAAAGAGATATCACATAACATAATGAACTTGATTATACAACTACATAAGTCAACAAATATATATATATATACATATTTACACATATACTTAAATATATACACATATACATACACATACAAAGCGATCAACATGAAAACACGAAACAATAGGTAAAAGCGCACAATATAGATTTATACATATAATACGATAGCAACGTAGGAGTAGCGAACATGTAAAAGATATACGATAAGTCAAGATTATACATAAACGTTAAGTTGTTAAAAAAACACACATAAAACAAAACCAAACGGCACTGAGTAATATTGCAACAACAAAGAAACATATAGACAAACACAATTTGTTATCACGTTAATGATATAACGTAAATAAGTCGACCTAAGAAAACATACAAATAGATACAAGAAACAAAAGTAACTAAATGATGCTAAGTAAATATGCACTAGTATACACACAACTATTTCAATGACGCCGCAACATAACTAATACAACAAAACAGTAATAAACATCATAATATATAACGACAACAAACAACACAATACAATAGCACAAATACTTTTCGTACAGGACATGTGGTACGAAGTAGGCATACATTTATCGGTTTCTAAAACATATCATTAATCATTCACAATTGAAGTAAAGCCTATTAATTACGAGTTAGGTACGACATAGTACTGCATGAAAACATAGTAATATATTAAAATGTAGATAATTTAATAACATGAAAGCAAAAAAATGTATTATCATACATGAACACCCAAATAAATTCTTTATATATTTTCATTACAGTAAAACTATGCAATTATGCATTTTCTTCAGCATAATATATATGACGATATTATACAACAATAAAATAAGCTAGCACGAAAAAATATAGAGTACATGTAACAAAAATTATTAACGGCTAACAAAAGTGCAAAAAAAAGGGATCACGATAAACAAAGACTAAAATGAACGCGCATAGCGTGTGTACCGCTTAAACTCAACAAAAAAATAAAATAAAATAAAATAATACGTGTGATAAACTGCATGTAACGATTGTGAATTCATGAGCTACATATGATACGTAAGTCATACATGCTGATACACAACATGCTATATGTCTATACCAAACATGTTCAAACAACTTAACCATTAAAACGACGCACATATTAAAATTCACGTATGCTGATGTATATGATAGGTAGAGCTATGTTTGAGTACTGCATTTCGTCCTTAGACCAATGAGTAGTCAGGGAAGACGATACAAACGTTGAAAGACATGTTGAGGGCTTGCGCCATTGACTTCAAGGGGAACTGGGATGGTAGGATCAAGTTGATTGGGTTCTTCTACGACACCAGCAATCATACGCCATCGGCATGGCTCCAGTTGAGACGCTCTACGGACGTAAATGCATATCCCCAGTCCAGAGAAACAAAGTTGGAGAGCGCACTATCATCGGTACGGAGCTGATTGAGCAAACCATGGAGAAGATAAAGTTGATCCTGGAAAGGCTCAAAGTTGCTCAAGGCAGAAGTAAAGGCTGAGGTCTCAGTATAGTAGCCTTACGAGGTGCTCAAAAGGATGGGTTTGCTAAGCTTACCGTTTGGCGTTACCTCCAACGCAAGCCTAAGTGCACAATGTATTCCAGGTTTCTCAGCTAAAAAGGTACATTTCTGACCCGAGTCATGTACTGGACGCACCGTCATTGAGGATCAGACACAATGCATCATATGAAGAGACTCATGTGCGGATTATAGATCGCAAGGGTCAATAACTACGGAGGGAAAGATCATGCCCTATGTTTAGGTGCAATGGAGAAATCCTAAAGGAAACGAAGCGACCCGGGAGCTAGAAGATCAGATGCGCAGGGGGCTACCCATACTTCCTCGAATAAGGTACATCAAGTTTCGAGGACGACACTTCTTGTAAGGTGGGTAGGATGTTATACCCCGAAAATTTTCGAGTTGGCCGTTAGGTAGTAATTTAAAACTAGAGCAGCGGTGGAGGGTATCGACCTCTCAAAATTAAATTAATCGTAGCAAGTTGTGTATGCTTAAGTGATTTATAATCTTAAACATAGTATTAAACATACATAAGGGATAAATATGGGATGGATAAATAAAACAAAATAATAGTCGTAAATAAATATATAGAAATTCAAAAGGTACTATAGGATAAGGATAATGATTAAAGAATATAAAAAAAAAGTCTAAACGAAATAAAGGATAATGATTAAAGAAGAAAAAAGAAAAAAAAAGATCTAAATGAAAATAAAGGAAGGGATAAAGATTTAAAATTAAAAAAAAAAGAAAGAACGTGTAAAAGGGGGGTGTAACCGCCCCCGCCCCTAAATGTCGCTCAGTGGAAATTAAAAAGGGAGGATAGTGGGGATAAAACGGAGGGGAAGCAAAGAAAAAAAATAAATATATAGAGAGGGCAGAGCACAGGTGGCAGAAAAAGGGAAGAAAAAGAGGAGGAAGAAGAGACGAGAGAGAAGAGAGAAGAGAGAAGGAGAAGGAAAAAGGGAAAGAAGCCAACCGGATTTATTTCAATCGCGTAGCTTGTCTGCAATCAGGTAGGTTCCCTTTTCTCCCTCCAATTGGTACAAATTCAAGCATGCGTTGGTGGTATTCTAAGTGTTTTTGTTGTTTTAATTGTTGATTTTCATAGCATGTTGTTCAATCTGTGAAAAACATGAGTTTTGATTGCTTTGGAATGCGTTTGATGACTGTAGAATGAGTATACTGTTTTGCGTGGATTGAATTTAATTTTAGGGAAAAATTTGAGAATCAAAATAGTAAAACTCTTGCATGATTAGAGGTTTTTCGTTTTGTTTTGACCTTAGAATAGGTTCATATAGATTGGAAATAGGCAAAATATAGATCGAAGTCGAAAAACAGACGCCGGAGGCGGCCGAAGCGGCTCACGGGCCGTCGGAGTGGCTGCGCGTGGCCTTCACGCGCGTCTGGGGTGCTGCTGGACGATATGCCTGGAATATTAAAAAAAGGGTTAAAGGTCGGCCTGCCAGCGTAGACCAGTCCAGCCCTTAATGGGCTGCGGTCTGCTGCTGCAGGACCAGCACAAAACCGACAGAATATAAAAAAAGCCAACTGGCGGACCGGGCTGAATGGCCAACGGACCGGGCCAACTGATGGCCGGCCCAATAACACCTGTAAATAAAAAAAAATTCGCGTTGGTAGCGGGCCAACTAGAGCAGAGTGCGGGTTAGACTAGCGGAAATAGGGCCAGCCCAATAGTCTATTTTTTTATTTATTTTAGTATAAATTCTGGAAATTGTATAAATGCTACTTAATTAATTTAAAATAATAATAATTATAGGAAAAATATAAATAAAAATAAGAAAATTATAGATAAATTTCAGAAATTATAAAATGCTGAAATTAAATTATTTCCATTAAATTTCTGTAATTATGATAAATTGTTTTAATTGGATAATTAGGTAATAATAGAAATAAATAGGGAAAAATGAGGAAAAATGTGGAAAAGGTCCGATAAATGTATACGAGCCGTGGGAAATTGGATTTGACGCCGAACAACGCTGAATCAGTACTCGGATAATAAGTGAACCTAGAATTGAATGCAGGAGGATGGTGAGGATGGGCCAGGGGCCTCAGGCGATTGTGTTTTTGCATTCATGGCACGTGCATTGCATTTATGGCGGGTCGTGACGTATGGGTCACGGGCGCTCAGGATGGTGTACGGTGGCGCGGCCACGCACACTCAGTATGGTGACTGTGGGGTGTACGACCTGCAGCCACTCAGTAGGACCCGGGTTCATGCATTGTACGGTATGAATATCGGTATTCTGTGTGACGTGACTTTGTTGCGTGTGACATGCATAGTGGGACATGCATCACGATGTTGCGTATTCTTTACCTGGAGTGATTTACTTTTCCGCATTCTTTCATAGGCTTATGTATATCATGTTTTATGTGCTATGTGTTATATCATTTTTGGATGCTCGTCTTGTACTAGTTGGAGGCAGGTGCCTACTGGGTGATTTCCCGTCACTCACCCCTACTCCTCCCCCCTATCAGGTGAGCACGAGGAAGCGTATAACTATATCTTTTCTGAGCACGGGGCTGACACGGTAGTACGGGCATACTGATGGTCGCACCTAGGATACGAGGAGACCTTGCGACTGACCGTTATTAGTACATTGGGATTTCTACCAGACATCACCTTGTTTAGTTCGATAGACTCTAGATGTTAGCATGTTGACGTACGTGTTTTGCCTTATTTATCATTCTATTGAGGATTTTCTTTTACTCAAGTAATTTAATGTTATGGAATTTCGTTTCCGCACGAAGAATTTCTACGTCTTTTCAGACATGTTGGAAATTGATTCGACGCTTTGTATTCTCCTTCGTGAGATACGGCGGGCGTGCTGTTTCCGATGCTATGATTCGAGAGCGGAGCGCTACAATAATTGTTGGAGATGGATGTGAGGTTTGGTCTGAATTCTCCATTATATCTGACTGGATAGTGCAAAATTTATTGCAAAGGGTTGGGATGGCCTTAGATGTATCAGAGGGAAGTTATGCTAGGGAAGTAAACGTGAACATCTTTGGAAAATTTATTGTTTTGTTTACATGTGCAAATGAGTCGAGCAATTCATCGGTTATTCGTGTTTATGTTTGGCTTATAAAATGCTTCGCCTGAATAATAAGTGAACAATTTCGAGTCAAACTTGACACCACAAAAAAAAGAGACATAGCGACAGACATAATCCGTCGCCATTTCGTCGCTAAAGAAATATAGCGACGACATTGCGACGAAATCTGTAGGTCGTTATACGGCTTGTCGCAAAGTGATTTTTGTCGGCGAAGCGTCGCTATACTGCGACGAGAAAAGGCTCGTCGGTGGTTCGTCGCACAATTGCGACGAAACTCTGTCAGGTCTGCGACCTGTTATTTTCGTCGTCGTTTCGTCGGTATATCTTTTGTCGTTGCTATTTTTAAATTTTTGAATTTTTTTTATTTCCGGTCTGCGACATTTATGTTTCGTCGCAGATTTTCGTCGGTATATCTTTTGTCGTCGCTATTTTAAAATTTTTGATTTTTTTATTTCAGGTCTACGACATTTTTTTTCGTCGCATGTTCGTCGCTATCATTTAAATTAATATTAAATATTAATTTAATATTAAATATTAAATATTAAATATTTATAATTTATTAATAATATGAATATATTATTAATTAAATAGTTTTTATTATTATTTAATTTTTATAATATATTTTATTTTGTATGTTAAATCATTTGTACGAATATTATATAGAAATACGGTATTTGCGTATTGAAGTTCGTATAATTAAACAACACAAAAGAAATGGAATCCGTATAAATGTTTGATAAAATATAAAAGAACAAAGAATATGTCAATACAATAAATGAAATTGTCTGTACAAAAAATCAAAAAATGAAATACTATGCAGAGGAAGATGGAGGGAGATCATGCGGAGAAGAGTGACCATCAGGAGGGCGAGACTGAGGCTGCGAGGAGCTGGAAATGAAAGAGATGATGAGATGCGATAGCTGCGAGATTTGCTGAAATAGTCTGCACCTGCATCGTCTGCTGCTGCGCCTGCTGAACCGACTGTTGCAGCGCCTGCTGGGTCTGAGTCAGCTGCGACCGCAGTGCCTGTACACTCTCCTCATGCTGCGCCCTGATAGTCTCCACCTCATGCTGCAGCGCCGCATGCTCTGATTCCAGGCGCAAAATATCCTCTGGGGCCGCAGAAGGCGCGGAGGTGCTGGCCTCAGAGGAAGCACCTGGATGCAGAACTTCGGGAAAGAATCGCAGCGCTGCTGATCCAACCCCGTACACCTCCCTCTTCTTCTTATTCTGAGGGCCGACTGTCTGAACCGCATCCCAATAAGCGCGGTTCTTGTCGGCCTCTTCTCCCCTATGTGCGAGTAATCTGTTGTACTCGTCCTGAAATGAGAATAAGAATTGTTAGGGTTTAGGGTTTAGAAATAAAACAAACTAAGGAAAAAACAAATGATATCGTAGTCTACTTACACTGATGTCGCGGGCCTTCGCCGTGATCCAGTCCTCCGTCCTGTTGGAGGCTTTCTTCCGATGCGTCTTGTAGAAGAGATCGTAGGAAGCTGGCCACTCCCCCGTCTCCTCGTGCTGAAAGAATGAAATAAAACATGTTAGTGAAATCCATAATTTTAAAAATTTCGGCATGACCTATTCGTTTATCGGAGGTATCCCGGCCTTAAAGGCCTCTCCCAAGTCAAATCAAAAATAAAAAGAAAAAGGCAAATGAACACATATACTACTTAAATTAACCATATACGAATACCAAAAAAACAACAGCGCAACATAAGAAATCAATGAATATAAATAATCCACTTAAGTCAATGAATGTAAATAATCCATTTAAGTCAATGAATCTAAATAATCCAATGAAATCAATGAATCTAAATAATCCAATATTAAAATATTACCATAGAACGCATCGTGGTGGCGTGGGAAACCGAACCACCTGAGTGTGTGGCAGGTGCTAGGCCCTGTAGATTGCCGCTGCGCCGGTTCGCCGCGTTCCAGGCGCTGCGGGCTTGGGTAGCAGGATCCGTCCACCCTTCTATCCACCCCGCCCAGGTGGCCTCGGATACGTAGGCAGGCCTGGCAGAAATGGGGTCACGCTCCCACTTGGTCTTGTGCGAGTTGACGAAGTCCCTATAACGTTTGGCGGCCCTCTGCCGCCAGGCCTGATCCATGTCGTGGGCGATGTCAGCTGTCCAGCTGTACGCCTTCTGCAATTATTATACGGAGGAAAAATAAAAATGTGGCTAGAAAAGTAATGATCGATTACACATCAAAAAATGAAATTCATCAAATTTGAATACCTGAAACTCATCCCAGTAGAACCTACATGTCTGCAGGGTGACACGGGACCAGGCATATCCAGCTGGGTCCTGCCTCAGGTGGAAGGACCGAGTGATGCGATCGGAAATCTGGCCCGAGTCCGGTGCACACCTTAGGAAAAAATAACGCGTGAAATATATTTGAAAACGTGTTAAAAAAATAAATCATTACTTACGTATGGGTATCATGTGACCAAGGGAGGGCACGACGCCCTGGTACGACACCCTCGTCCGATGCCGCATCAGACGCCAGATGAGGTGCTGAACCGGTGGGTGTGGGTGGCGGCGTAGATCTGGGGGGTGCGGACCTATCGGCAGACCCTAAAAGGTCTGCGTCCGCAGCCAGAGCGGCGGTCGAAACCGACCCAAGCAGCTCATGCTGGGAAAGGAACATATTAAACTCTCCTGAGATGGCCTGTGTAGCTGGTGGGTAGGTGGATCGAATTGGTAAACCGTCACTAGCCATCAGATCTGCAAGGGTGAAAAATTTAAAAGGCACATTCAACAAGTTTAGGGTTGGTTGGCCAGACAAATAAGATGTCCAAAAAATGAAAAGTGTTTACATACATTTAATGCAAGATATTAATAATTTTTAAAATTTCGGCATGACCTATTCGTTTATCGGAGGTTTTCCGGCTTTAATGGCCTCTCCAAAGAAAAATCCAAATCCAACAACATGACATGATTAACCAAACTACATAATCAAACTTCATCAACAAATTATTACACTTCAAAGTATACATCACTTGAACTTGATACTTAAAGCATAAATATGCATCACCTCTAAACAAATTACACTTCAAAATATACATCACCTCTACATCCTTATGATACATAACTTGTAACATGAATTATGCATAAAAATAGTAAATTAAAGAGAATTATGGGCTGTCCAAAGTAAACACAATTAAGTTTAACAACAAACAGGTTTCAACCATAAACTAGCAAAACAAAATACAGGTTTCAGCCACCCCCGCCACAGCCACCCCCCGCCTCGCCAACAACCACTCCCGCCCACAGCCCACCCCCGCCCACAGCCCACCCCCGCCAACAGCCACCCCCCGCCCCGCCAACAACCACTCCCGCCCACAGCCCACCCCCGCCAATAGCCACCCCCGCCCCGCCAACAACCACCCTTGCCCACAGCCCCACCCTGCCCACAGCCAACTCCCGCCAACAGCCACCTCCCGCCAATATCTAATCTGCGTTCCACTTTCATTACTCGTCGCAAAATCCACAAATTCTTCGAAACCTTCAACAAATCTAAAACTCCATTCCCCGTTGTTTACTCTATCGTACATCCACTTTCTATCGCTCCTCTTCAGATCCATTTTCTCGTATACCTTCAAAATAACAACAGCTATCTTTTTTCGGTGTGGAAAACCTCAAAATCCCACACAATATTTTTGTTGAAAAGTGATGATTTATGTGTTTGAAATGGGAGAAGAATGGGGGAAGAGTGGAAGAAGAAAGCTGCGTTTTATGGTTCTCAGCCTGCAATATTACCGTCGTTTTAGCGACGCTATAGCTACCGACGACTTAGCGACGCAAATAGCGACGAATTTCATCGTATGGTGTGCGTGTATTAATGTCTGCAATCATTGCTTACCGACGATTTGCCGACGAAATAGCGACGCAAAACGTCTCTTCACACCAATCGATGCATTAGTGTCCGTACGCATTTCGTCGCTGTTTGCGTCGCTACGGCGTTGCTATTTAGTGTTCGTTACCCATTTCGTCGCTGTTTGCGTCTCTAAAGCGTCGCTATTTAGTGTCCATTCAGTGCCCGATTGTTACAACTTACGATGCGTTTACGTCGCTACGGCGTCGCTATGTCGTCGCTGAATTCCTCTATATAAACAGCCAGCCGTGACTGTCATTGTATAAAAAACAAAAAAGACAAATATGGTTCGTACTAAGGCCCAGGCACGACGTGGTAGTGGTTGTACATACCCAAGACGGGGTCTTCAACCACCGGCACCTGCACCGGTTCCTCCACAACCACAAGCACCCCCGCCGACTGTCTCCTCCGAACCCACTGTGCAGGGGCCAAGGCGGCAAGAGGATCGCCAAATTGGTGATCCTCGTGCAGAAATACAAGAGCTGTGGAAAACAGTGGAGAATATGAGGGACTGAGGGAGGTGCTGAACGACCAGGATGAGCGTCTCCAGTACCTGCACACAAGGCAGATGCGCATCAAAGTCAAAGCTGCGCAGCTGAGATGCCTCCTGAAGGCGTGCGCGGAGAGTGTTGCTACTCTCTGTTCGGATGACGAACAGTGAACGGCTCCTCTCCGCTATTCTTTTAGATTTTTTTTCCTTATGTATTTTGTAATTTATAATTCTATGTTAATGAAGTTTTTTTTTTTCCAATCATCGCTTTCGTTTTCTTAATTTAACACGTGTTTAATCCCTTACGAATCTCGACGACGTTAAAATACAGACGAAATGTGGTTCGAAAAAATTGGGACGACTAATTCACCGACTAAACAGCGACTATATAACGACGAAACTTAATACAACGACGAGAACCTGGTAACCCACTGAATATGGCGTTGAATTTAGCGACGCTTTACCGACGAACTAGCGACGCACGACGTCTCTTCACACTATTCGACGCGTTTCGTCGCTACGGCGTCGCTAAGGCGTCGCTATTCTGCAGTGTCCGCACAATTCCTAATGGTTACAACGTACGATGAATTTACGTCGCTAAGTCGTCGCGAATTCGTCGCTAATTCGAACGAAGCGTCACGCCCGCACATATTACGTCGCGAAGTCGTCGCTAATTCGAACGAAGCGTCACACCTGCACATATTCCCATCTTGATTAACGGTCGAAAAATTCGTCGCATGTTCGTCGCTATGTCGTCACTAAATTTACCTATTTATAACCCCACATCCGTACATTACACACATACAAAGTTATAAAACTTCAAAGTATGCCGCGTCGTTATAGAAGAACCCCAAGGCGTGGAGGGGCAAACAGTGCACCTCCACAACGGCCTCCTCCTCAACCACAACCATCGGTTGAGCGGGAGGGTTCAATATCTGTGCATGGTCCAATGCCACCAGAGGATCCTCAAGAAGAAATGCCGGAACCGGATATCGACTACCGTATGCTTATAGCAAAACATGCAGCAGCAGTCGAGGCAACTGCACAGCGTGAACAGAAGGCTGCGCAAGTTGAAATCCAGATATTACAAGCTGAAGCGCCTCCTCAAAGAGTTCGCAGAGAATGTGGCGGCCACTCTTTCTTCGGATGACGAAGAGTGAACGGCCCCTCTCCGCCTCTCTTTTAGATTTCTTTTTTTTAATTTTTCGTCTTCATAATGTAAATTTTTATTACTAAATGAATAAATTTTTTTTCCCAATCACCGCTTCATAGTGTTTATGTTTCTGGAATTTTTGTGACACATTACCGACGATATAGCGACGAAACGTTACAAACTACACAGCGACAAACAAAAGACACAGAGAGTAGCGACGAACCACCGACAAAACAACGACGAAATTGTAACGAAATGATTAATCTGACTACTTTTTTAGCGACAATGTATTTTCATCGTAGTTTCGTCGCAATTAACGATGAAATTCCGTTTATCGCTACGTCGTCGCAAAATACCGACGAAATACCGACGACACGTGGTACGTCGGTGACTTTTCGTCGGAAAACTGAATTCTTTTTGTAGTGTGAACAGCTCATTAAAAAACAAGTCAAACTCGAACATGTATGGCTTGATTCGAATACTTGCGAACATTCTTGGCCATATAAATATGTATTTTGCTTTTAAATGTGGAGGTTTGATGAGTAAAATTTGAATTGTATCTCAAGATTTATTTCGAGCAATCGAATAGTTATTGCGTAAACGTGTTTAAAATTATTCAAACATTCATTAAGCAATCTCAAACGTTTTATTTCATGCTCAAATAATCTCAAATCGAGCTCAAGCATATGCTATTTCAACCTATAAAAATATTTAATTCATCTCAGATGGTTTGTAACATCCTATAAATTTACCATAATGTCCGTGGTGGAAGAGCTCCTCTCTAATACTCTCTCTGCATTCGTATTTGTTAACAGAGATGGATAAGGAATAATATTGTCATACCTTTCTTACCTAACCTTGGACAAAAACGTAAGATATTAATTTTACGGATTATAACGAACCGAATAGTTCGTGAATTGTTTGAGTTTGATTTATATTTGGCTCGAGTATGTTCGTAATTTTGCTTAAACGAACCGAACTCGAACACATATTTTGGTTCGTTTAGTTAAACGAGTAGAAACTGCTCGCGGACTGTTCGGCTCGTTTAAACAGTTATAGGGTTATTGAGCCGAATTCGAACCAATTTTAAATCTCATTTAGCGAAACAAATCGAGCCAAATAGTTCGTTTAGCTAAACGAATTTGAATTCGAAAACCTGGTACTCCGCTCGGCTCGCTTCGTAACACCCATAACCACAACTCATCTATAAACAAAATCGCAACTCTTTTAATTGAAATAAGCACTCTCTTTTCACAGATTTGACTTATTCGATCAAACTGATCCTGCAATTTTCACCATTCTAACTTGATCTAACTTAAAGAAGAATGACTTTATGAACCATTACTTATGCATAAATAAACTAGCAAATGATCCATTTCCATTCTTAAGTAACCCGTTTAACCGTTGTTGAATCAATAATTTTTCTCAGTAATTCATGCTATTACACGTAACTTTTGACGTTGTAAACATAAAAATACTATACGTAAATAATTTTTTATGGTCATAGACTTATAAAGCCATTATATTTTAGCTAAGAAATCGGGATGTAAACTTGCTAATCCAATTAGACGATAATCTTCTTTCAACACTATTCTTTATCCTACCTTTAAATTTAATTTTAATAACCTTGTTTGATAGAAACCTTTATTAGTTTCCAGTTGTGCCAAAAATTACTAGATAGATACATATAAAATAAACGTATTTGGGTCATACTAATTTCTTCCATACGCCCAAAATGGCCATTTCTCCAAGAAATTTAATTTAGTTGAAGTCTTTTCAAATTAAAGAGTTCTTTTGCAGCCTAGCTCTAAGTTCATTAGGAGATGAAATTAGACAATGAAAAAAAAAATGTTATCGTGAATATAAAAAGGACAAGATCAAATCATCAAAACTCACAACCATAAATTTTTATGCATAGCTGCAAGCTGTATCCAGTTCCCGCAGAACAGCTTGTCCGCAGAAGAAAGTTAGGTAAGATCCACGAGTTTTCCCCCTGCTTTCATTTTTATAAGATTTATTTATATATTATAATTAAGATTCAAACAGGCAAAATTATAGTGATAATTAACTTTTGTCCTTCTAATGTTTGGCATAATATCCAATATCCCTTAATGTTTAAAAATACTTGAAAAATACACCCTTACCTCTCTTGATTTAATTAAAAAAATGTTATTCGAATATATAATAATGATTGCCTCTTTTTTCTATACCCTCTTCATCTACTTTCTATCACTCTTGCCCACCAGTGTCGCCCGAGCCCCTCTCCCCTGCCCCGCCCCACTAGTCGCCGCCTTCCATCACCAACAAAAAGATGAATAGTGAAAACCAACAATTGCAACTCGGCGATCTGACTAACATACCGTTGAATTTGTCATTGACTTCTTGATTCTTGGCCGTTGATGTTGATATCTTGCTCTCTTTTTCCGGCAGGGTGACCAGTGGCGGACGCAGCGGCAGATTCTTGGGGGGCAAAATTCACACTATGGGATCACCGTCCACCTTTTCGAACTCAATAGACATTCCATCGAAAATCCGGCAAAAACTCACTTACAATATAGATATATGCAAATATTATAACATAAAATCTAAACCAACACATTCACTAATTAAAATGCAGCAATAATAAGCAACCATCAACAATATCCAACAAAAGTTATTCATAAGCAACATTAACAAGCAGCAATATCCAACAAAAGTTATCAATTTGACGCTCGACATACCTTTTATTTACGAAATGAAGGACGAGCAGCAGGAGGGATTATCGGTGGCCGCAACAAATTTCTTCGAGTTCCCAAAATTTGAAATTGTTGCATAATGTTTTCATTTGAAATGGTTCCAAAAACTTCTTTCTCGAAGTTACACAGTAAACAGTCCGATAGTAAGTCGTCTCCAAATCGGTTGCGCAGATCAGTCTTTATTATATTCATCGCAGAAAAACTTCTTTCCACACTCGCTGTTCCGACAGATAAGATCAGTGCTAACTCGATGAGCCGATATACTAAAAGAAAGTAATTGTGATAATTCAACTCCACCATCTTCTTTGCAAGAACTCCAAGATTAGTAATATGAGAGAATACTTCATTTGATTTCATATCACCAATGTAACTTTTAAGTTCATGGTTGAGCTCAATTCGGTCCATGGTAGTGAAATCGTATGGATATAACTCAGCAAAGTGTAGCAATTGACTATGATCAAAATTTACAAAAGAATTGGAAGGATCAAGGCACATCACACATATAAGTAAATATGTGCTGGCTTCGGTGGAGTGTGTATCCATTTCCGTAGCAATGATGTCAATTACCTAAGATTTTATATGAAAAAAAATCAAGATATAGACAAATCAATGATCGTATCAATTACAATGAATAGAAATTAAGTACCTTTATGAAAATTTCTGCGCGAAAATGATGAAAATATGTCGTCGATTCTCCATCATTGAGTTTTTTTCTAGAACGACCGTTAGCAATATCATCCATCTTAGGCACATCAACTTGATGTTCTTCACAAAACTCAACAACTTCTTTCAACAAAGAATCCCAACCACTTTGCCTATATTCTTGTAATTCATTTTTTGTCACATTGATCATATTAAGAGCACAGTCTATGTGTTGGTCTCTTATTTGTAGATTCTTTGAAAGAGTATTTGTCATTCCCAAAATTTGCAACATAAACTTTCCGATAAATACAAACTCAAAAGAGTCCATCTTATCAACTAATTCTGATGATGTATTTCAAAAGGTGTAATATTTATTTTTTAATTTTCAAAAACCAGTTTGTTTTTTATACAATATATTTTTTAGTTAGTTAAAAAAATACAAATGTATATATCTACTAATCAAAATTTTTCCCCTAGTTCCTAGTAACACACCTATATCACATATCATGAGATAGTTTTGGGATTAAAAAACAGATACCTTAAATTTAGATAATCAAAAATACAACTGTATCCACCTACTACCTAAATTTTTTCCGAGTTGGGGAGCGGCTGCCCCCGTGCCCCCCCCCCTCTGTCCGCCACTGAGGGTGACGGTAAACCGGGGGTGAGGTGTGATGGCCCGAGAGATTCTTTCTCGGACGTAAACTTCAGTGGCTTTGTATATTGATTGCTTCCAAGACCATCGTGTCCTTCGATTATTAACACGATCTCGTTGGAAAAAGATTTAATTAGTATCTGGATGCTGAAGAAAAAGACTGCCAGGGCTCGTAGGGAATCAAATCTCGGCCTATTGATCGCACCACCATTGCAGGTCGTAAGGGCAGTGGCAGGGGGTTCATGGACAGAGGGAGAAAAAGATGAATAGTGACAAGCGACATTATTAATTTTTTCTTAAATTTTTTTAGTTTTATGCTTCAAAATACCATTTTACTTTTTAGTACAAACATAAAAGAGGTAAAAATGTTTTTTTAAAATTTTAAGAAAAGTATTGGTCATTATGTCAAATTTTAGGGAGCAACAGGTAATTATCCCGAAATCATATAGTCATGCAGCTACGTTGAACGAGTTACAGGTACATTGACTAATGTTTTCAAATTTTTTAAGGTGGTGGTCAAAAAATGAGTGGGTGGTCACAAGTGACATCTTTTAAAATATATATATATATATTTTTAATATAGGTATTTGGTCACAAGTGACGTCTTTACAAAACTATATATATATATATATATATATATATATATATATATATATATATGTACTTGGAAACCAGTAATGAAAATGTTATATGAAAAAGAGTCAAAGGTACAGCAGCATTCCGTTCACGAACAATGAGCTGGAATTTGTCATTCATTTCTAGAATTTTTGACTAAATATAAGCTATACAATGTGCATATGTCATTTTTATTCTACTTTCTTGCACTATTTCTAAGACTATTTAGCTATTTTGTAATTGTCAGGCACATGTTTAATGAGGAAAAGATGATCTAATAGCATAGGAAATGAAACTCCATGTTCCAATCTTTTATGTTTCTCATTTTTCTATTATATGTGATAGTAGCTTACCACATGTATTTGATTAATCTAAAAATTGATATAGATAACATGATCGCATGAAAGACACTAATAAGTTAAAGATCATAGAAGTATCCGATCTTTAACTTTTTTGAGTTTGGTTCATGTCTGATTCAATTATTATAATCATGTTTTATAACTCTCTTATATTTGAATTGTATTCATCTGAATGAATTAACTTAATTAATCTGATACAGCAGATTACTAATATTGATAGTATAATGTATTCATTACGATATTCATTTTAATAATTGCATTCTCTTTTTACTACTAACATATTAGGTTTTGTTAATGTTGTCATTCTTTTGCGTGCATGTCGTTTCTTTCTTATGGTAAAATTTATCAGTAGATAGAGAAATGGATTAAATGCTTTCTTAAAAGACATATAATGCAAAAAAACTATAACTATGATCCTCAAATCAGACATAAAAATGTAATGTTTGCTTTATTCTATAATGTAAAGAACACAAAGAGATGTCTTATAAACGAATTAATCTTTTTCAGCGACTTTATAAAAAATTATTACAGAATTATTTTTCATTTTAGATCACTGTTCTGCTACTTCTGTGATTGGTTACTTAATAATTTTTGTTATTTCATTATCATATCATCAAAATCATCATCAAATCTAAATTTTTTACACTTGACATGCTTATTTATATAAATATATGTAGGATGCTTCCATTTTCTTATTCCACCATCAACTTGTCCATTTAACATAGAAAGCAATTTTACTTCAAATATTTGCTTATGACATATTAAATAGAAATGATAAAATGGAAAACCAAAATCAAAAGGTCACGTTTTGATCATCAATGCATTGTGATGTTTTAATTTGCTTAGATGATAATCTTAAAACTAACACGAATTTAACAAATTTATTACTCCTCCCTTTCCACTTTATTGCTCTATTTTTTCATATAATAACTATCTAAAATCATTAATGTAAGAATAAAACAGAAGTACACATATAATATTGAAAATTTCAAACGTGTTGTTTCCGACATCGAGAGAATACATAGGCCCCACAATTTTTGGTTTCTTCACCCCCGCAAGTTTTGGTTGTGATTTGGTACAAGATGTCAATAGTTCGATTACAGGAACAAGCGGTGTGTGTTTCTCTACTGCTAGACCGAAACACTTGTTTACGATGAGACATCTTGTGTGGGTCATTGCATAATATCTCACCAAATCTAAAAAACTGCTGGATTCCTGATCCGATGTATGACTCCCGATAAAAAATTTCAACTTTTGCTACAAGTTTTGGTTTTCTTGGTATGATCAGCCTATGTGGGTCCACAAGTTTTGGTTTCTTGGTACGATCAAGTGCCTATGTAAGCTTTTTAAAGGTTTGATCGATTTTATTTAATCAACATTAAAATATTTAAAATAAATAAATAAATGAAAATATACTATAAATTATTAATGGACGCGGAAACGAGATATCAATGTCTTTCCGAGTGGATGACCAATTGCCAGCTTTGGTTCCATGCCCCATCTCTGCTGCTTCTAATACATTTCCCAAACACTCAAACCTCCTCCCTATATATAATGCTAATGCCGCTCCTTATCTGACCACAAAACAAAGCTTAGAAACCAAACATTCCCTCTAGACTTTCCCCTTTTCTACATCTACACTTTCTTGAATTCTGCTCTTTGAACAAGTAAAGAAAATGCCGTCAACGATTCAGTTTTTGGTATTCATGAGTTGCTTGATGGGAGCCTCAGTAGCGGGTAATTTCTACCAAGATGTAGATATCACCTGGGGTGATGGCAGAGGCAAGATTGATAATGGAGGCCAAGTTCTCACTCTGTCTCTAGATAAAAATTCAGGGTCTGGTTTCCAATCCAAGAATGAGTATCTTTTTGGAAGATTCGACCTTCAAATCAAACTTGTACCAGGGAACTCAGCTGGAACTGTGACCACCTTCTTTGTGAGTCCCAATTCTTGTGAAATCTTTTTTAGTTTTTTTTTTTATAGATTTGGGGCAAGAATTTGCTGATGAATGCTCTGTTTTCCTTTTTTGTTGAATACAGTTATCTTCTCAAGGATCAGGGCATGATGAGATAGATTTTGAGTTCTTAGGGAACGTTTCTGGGCAGCCTTACACAATTCATACAAATGTGTATGCCCAAGGGAAGGGAGACAAAGAAAAACAATTCCACTTGTGGTTCGACCCAACTGCTGCCTTTCACACTTACTCCATTGTTTGGAATCCTCAACGTATCATGTAAGCCCATAACAAATTTTATAACTGTATTTCAGAACTTATTACATGTGTATTTGAGCAATTATCTAAAATTTGTTGTACTTGTGCTGATCTGCAGATTCTTGATAGATGACAGCCCAATTAGAGTGTTTAACAACAATGAAGGGATGGGGATCCCATTCCCAAAGAATCAGCCCATGAAGATGTATTGCAGCTTGTGGAATGCAGATGACTGGGCAACTCAAGGTGGAAGGGTGAAGACAGATTGGAGTCTTGCTCCTTTTGTTGCATCTTACAGAAACCTTAAGATCAATGGGAATGTTTGCTCTGGTTCATCCTGTGCTTCCAAGATTTCTGATCCTTCCAATAATCAAGGGTTGGATGCAAAAGGCAGGAACAGGCTTAGATGGGTGCAATCAAGATTCATGATTTATGATTATTGCAGAGACTCAAAGAGGTTTCCCCAAGGTGTTTCTGCAGAGTGCAAGGGCTCAAGATTCCTCTGATTATTAGGAACTACAATCACCAATGTTTATTCATTTATTATTTACATTACCATTCATAAATGGGACTGAAATTCTTTATTCTTTGGTGAATACATTGTCAATGTGAAATTGGATGCTCATATTTTTCCATGATAATGGAACTTAAATGACTGTTTTGGCTCCTTTTTCTTCACTGCATATATTATAAATATAGAATTCGAAAAGGTTTCCTTATAATCCATTATCATGGACTCAAAGCTCTACATAATAGACACTAAGACAATTAGAGGTGTTCGGTGAACCAAATTATTTGTGAACAGTTCGAATTCGATTCGTATTTGATTCGAGTTCGTTCGTTAATTTTAATTAAACGAACCAAATTTGATCACCTAATTAGATTCGTTTACTAAAACAAGTCAAAGTGTTCACGAACTATTCGGCTCGTTTAAAGTGTTAGAGCGTTTTCAAGTCAAATTCAAACACATTTTGAAGCTCGTTACAGCAAACGAGCTGAGCCAAACTGTTTGTTAAGTTAAACAAATTCGAATTCGAAAACATATTAGAGAAAATGAACTCATAATTCTGGCTCATACGCGCTTGCACTTTTTTTATTGTTCACATGAAATGGCTCTTTGTTATGAATATACTTATTTTGTGGATGTTGATGCACATTATGTTCCTTGAAGGTATAATGTATTTTGATTATGATGAAATTCATCGAAGGAATAAAATATGTCATTTGTGTACAGTCTGGACTAATTGTGTAAATTCTGAACTTTTTGTATATGCAAAGGATTGTAGATTATGATGCAACTCATGTGAGTTTTCAGGTAAGTGTTCATCTTATAGATGAGATGAAGAGACATTGTGACTATCTCTTGAGGGACGGAAGAATTCCCGTACGTATGGCGTATACTGAATGCTTTATAACCACATGCTAGCAAGAAAAGAGACTTACTACTAAAGTGTTAGTGGAAGGGAGACTTACTACTAAAGTGTTAGTGGAAGGTCTCTGTATCGACCCGCCTTATTACTCAAAACGATTCACTCGCCGTATTTCGTTAAAGAAAATACAAGGCATCCAAAACAATACAATTACACGTCAGCAAATTGACACAAATCGATGTCAGCGGAAGTCAAAATTGAAAACTTCGAAATCATCATTAATAACAATAAGTGTGCAAAGGTCTAGATAAAACTAAATAATACAATGTCATAATGAGAATGGAAGAAAACTAAGTCTCCATGATATGTCTAGAAACTGAAATCCATAAACCGCTAAACTAATCATCATCAATGTCCTCAAGACAGCCATGAGCAATCAGCATCCCTACTCCGAGTACTCCTCGACATAAAATAAGTCATACTCCGCATTATCTAAAAAAATAAGAAAGTGTAGTATGAGCGACACTTTGCCCAGCAAATAACTTCACTATATTTACCATGGAATAATACATGGAGAAGCAAGTGCAACAGAAATAAATAACTATATAGAAAATAGCATGCTTCTCATTCGCAAGTAACAATTACTATTTTAGCCCTAACATTCAAAGTCAAAGTCGACAAAATATGATCAACAAAGTCAACTTAACACGGATCAATCAGAAGTTAGTTCAAGTTCAAATCATTATGCAATTTCCTAAAATAATGCAATGCCAAATTTTTCAAAATTCCAAAACCAAATTTCCATATTCGGATTAACCGGTCCAAAATATAAATAACCGAATCCGACTTAACTTTTCCAAAATCCAAAGTCTAAAATTCCAAATCCAATACAATAGCTATAACACTTTTCCTATAAATGACTTATACTGTAAGACTTATGAATTGGTCCCCCAATGTTAATATGCCACAGACACCCTATCCCGGGCTAGGTCGTTACGTTTGTGGTGCTCCAATGGCGGCCAATATGTTCGTGCACCATGTCCTAGACTAGGTAGTTACGTCCGAACACTCTGTTTGTTTGGAACCAATCCAGCTTACAATATATTTCATCTTGTAAGGGAGAATTTCGAAATATGAATGCAACTTTCAAAATTAATTTTCCAAGTCCAATGGTTTCCAGAATTTCCAAATATTTTCCAAAAATTCTCATAATCCAAATGTCAAAGACAATTAGACCAAATCAAAAAGTCCCAAAATACCAATTGATACCTTCAGCCGCCGCAGACATATATAATATACATGCACACGCCCATATATGGGCATATACAAGTATATACGTACCTCTTAACCCACTTTCCCCCAACCCGCTACCCAACTCACCTCACCTCATCTCCTACCTCCTTGGCCCACCCCACTATCCACACACACTCTCACACACACACACACCCCCATATATATATATATGTATATATATATATATATATGTATATATATATATATATATATATGTTATGATCCGAATTTTTGGATCAATGGAAATGCAATAATATAATGAAAAATAGAACGTGAATGCGATGTCGATAAAATTTCGATGGAATTTAAATTTTATTTAGGATTAATAAAGACATCGACAGTAAATATCGGGGTTAGAAACGTTAGGAAAAACAATCGAACGATAAGTTTTGGATATAGCGAGACTTGACGGAACTAGATAACGAACCATTCGGACATAAGATATGATTAAATAAGTTAGTCGGTAGCACCCTAAGTCGGTAGATGTAAATCAAACCAAATAAAAATACCCGATCCGATAATTCTAATACACACTATTATCACATTTTCTTCCATTTTACCCTACATATCATAAAAGACAAATTTCCATCCTCCCCAATAACCCTAGGCCCGCCCCTACCCCCTCACAAGTCAACATCACTTTTTTCTTTTATTGCACCCTCTTACACACATCACCTCCCACCATAATATCTTACAACCAAAAAACTCCCACAACTTTTCTTCCTTTCCCCCTCTTTCTCACCACCCCCACGGTAACCCCTCCCTATTTTCCCCTCTCTCATCCGCAAATATCAAGGGGCAAAAACCCATTTTCACTGCACACTTTCAACTCATTTACACTTCATCTATTTTCTTTTCTCTTTCATCCATCTCACCAACAACTCCATTTTCTTCCAACCCACTTCACTCATTCACCTTCTTTTCTCCTTCTCAAACGTACTTCCTCTTCCTCTCACTCTCCTCATTTTCATTTTCAACTCCCCTCATCTTCTACCTCTTACCCTTTTTATTCTCTTTCCTTCTCCAAACTAAGAAAGTCTCCCATTTATTTTATTTTTCCTTCATGGCCGAATACCCCAAGAGCAACAAGGAGAAACTCTTTTCCCTATACTCATATACTAACAAATTATCCTACACTTTAACAAACATTCTCTTCTTTTCTTCAAGCAACTCAAATCCTCAAACTTCTCCTCTTCTTCATCTATGGCCGTGAGTTTTCCCTATGGCCAAGGAGGAATTTTCTTCTCTTTTCATCTCATCTACACACACCCAAGACTAAACCTCCAACACCTTCTTCCCCCAAGAAAGAAAACAAACTTCTCCAACCTCCATGGATTCTAGAATGGCCGAATTTTAAGGTTTAAAATTCAAGGTATAGCAAGGTAAAGAACACTATCTAAGTTCAACAACCATTTTTCTTCTATTTATCACTTTCCATAACTTGTTCACTAACTCTTTATTTTTGGTGTTAAAAAACCGTGGACTTCAAGAGGAGGAAGAAGGTATTTTTCTTCCAAAACCAAGTGAGGAAACAACATTTTAAGTGTAAGAAAAGTGGTAAAGGCAAGTATTCTTCCTAGATCCTACATGGATTTTCAAGTTAAACATATATGTTGATATTAAAGTTGGATCATCCATATTGTAGATTCAAGTTTTCACCATAGTAATGTGTAAATATATGTTTATGTGACATATATATAGTAAATATATCTTGCAAAAATTTCGTCCATAAGGCCTTTTGAAGTATAAATGGTATATTGTTATGTACAAGTACATGTATAATATGAAATAATATTAAGTTGTCATGTATATATAAATACATATACATATATATATAACACGCTATATATATATATATATATATATATATATATATCTCCTAAACATACACACCTCGGCCACTTTATTGGGTATAAAATGGTTTTTCTTTTGTATATGATATATATGTATATACGTATGTATAGGTGTATAATATATAGTAAGGTATGTAATATGATTATGTATTTACTATATATATATATACACACAAACGGGCTTGTCCCTTTTTATGGTAATAAAATGATTTTTAGTATGTATAGGTATGTATATACATATGTATATATATATGTGTGTTTGTATATGTTAACAAGAAATATATATATATATATATATATATATATATATATATATGTATGTATGTATATATATATATACATATATATATATATATGTATATATATATACATACATATATATATATATATTAAGATGCATTCAAGCACATACACGGCCAATAGGCCTTTTTATGCTATACAAATGACTTTAATACATCTACATATATTTATTTATATAAATAGATATATATTACTATTTAAAATGAGTGAGGCATGTTTGGACTATAATATGCCATAATTTATATTTGCATATAATATGAAAGTATTTACACATGGACATACATACATACATACACACACACACACACACACACACACATATACATATATATATATATATATATATATATATATATATATATATATATAATATGCATATTTCGGTCAATAGGCCTTTATTTTGTAAAATAGTTTAAACCCACTTTATGAATATACATATGTATTGTATATAAATTAATATATAAAAATGACCAAGATATCTATACTAAATAATATGAGAAGAAAGTGCATAAATGTAAGTATACATATACACTTTTTTGGTCATAAAGTATCTAAGTTTAAAATGATATTAAAATATTTATATACACATATGTATGTTAAAGATGAAATGAATAATTTTGGATATTATATAGTATATTATAAATGATTTTATATATGTATACACAATATATACATTTCGGCCATAAGGCCATTTAAATGCTAAAATATGGTTTAATATGTTTTATGTATACATATGTGTATAATATATATGTTAAGATATGAAAATAAATAAGTTTTGACTATTATATAATATATAATAAAATTATTATATATATGTATACACACTACATATATTCGGCCATTAGGCCTTTTATGCTAAAATGACTTTATTATGTTGTATGCATATGTATATATGTAAAATATATATGTTGGAGATTGAAAAAGATAAATTTTAGATATGATATAATATATCACAAAATAATTATGTACATGTATATAATATATATATATATTTTTCGGCCATGAGCCTTTATGGAGGTTAAAAATAACTTTTATATGTATTATGTACACATACAAGTATAATATATATGTTAAGATATGAAAAAGGGTTACTTAGAATGTCTTAGATATATATATGTAAACTTTTACAAGTATACATATATATACATATACTCGGCCATTAGGTCCTTAATGATAAAATGACTTTATCACAATTATACACATGTATATATGTATGATGGATATGCTAAGTTATGAAATTCCTAGATGGTATGTTATATTAATTAGGAATTATATGTTCTATGCACATAAGTTATGAATTATGAGATACAAGTGTAGTTTAGATTCAAGAAAGTACGGTTATGTATTTTCTTAAGTCATGATAAGTAGACTGTAAGTAAGTAAGTGATGTTATTAGTGGTAGTATGACCATGATACCCTCATTTGACGAGTCTCATACCTCATGAAATGAAAGTTCGAAAAGTGATTTTATCGCACTGCATGTTTAAAAATACATATGTATGTGAATAATAAACGCAAGACGATTGATTCCGTCTACACACGATATGTTATGTTATATTTGACAGTGTGACATCGGTACCGGGGTGATAGGTGTCAGGGGCATATGATTATATTCAGGCCGAGTGTAACACCGGATCTGGGACACAGGATCTCTGTCTGATTGTGTTTATGGTCGAGTATAACACCAGGTTTGGGACACGTGATCTCCGTCATAGCGCGTTACCGTTAGTACATGTACATATGTTTATGATGTTTTATGTCGTACATGTACTATATGGGGAATCAATCGGTATGTCGTGTGTTATTATTCTTATGAAAAGTGCTATAGCCAATTATGAAAATGTTATGTCTTCATGTTATGAAAATGTCATGTTATGCAAGTTATGAAAATCACGTCATGTTTATGAAAGTCATGTTTTATGCATCATGTCACGATCATGTCACCTTAGGGTTATGATTAAGAATTTCTTAAGTTTATGATGGCACTACAATGGTCAACGTAGTGTTTACGCATGAAAGTGTAGTACATGTAAGATATGTAAAGATGGTATAAGTTATGTATTAGAAGCTAAGTATGGATACTATATGGTGTTACGGATTAAGTAGCACGGGATGATGTTATGTATGTTGTGAAATTTTTCTTATTTATCTGATTTCAGTTACAGTTATGCTATACTGATTTAAAATGGAGACGTGCTTATTATATTCGATATTCATGGTTATTATATTTTGTCACCCGTCTCTCCATGTATGATCCACATGTCGTATCTAATAATACTACTTGCTGAGCGATTAAAAGTTGGCCATCACTCATACTTACCTTATTTATCACTTTCCAGATAACAGGTGTCACTATACAGACTTGTTGAGGACATGCTAGATAGACCATTGATAACGAAGAGCATACCGAGAGATTTGCTTCGAAGGCGTTAGGTCTCGGTTTATGATGTATTTCAGAAGATTTCAGTATTCTGTATATTATGACTTGTACAGATTATGATGTAGTGCATTGCATGTCGATTATGATTTGTTTATGTTATGTTGCTTCCGCTTATCGATTCATTATTCATGTCGACATGTACATGTATAGTATCGACGCCTTATACTCTTTGGAGTAGAGTACGGCGGATGCACTGAGCCGGAACCCTGGTTTCAGGCGGGGCGCTACAATATATGCATCTACTTTTGTCTTTTTCTTTTAACAAAAGAATCTTTTATAAACTTCTGTATTCTGCATAAAACAAAATCAATAACACTAAAAAACAACCAGACCAACTCAAAAAGATAAAACCCAAATTGTAAAGAGGTCTCGACAGAAAAGAAAATTTTAAAATGCACTTTTGACTTATTCTTTAAATAAATCAATGTCCATAAACTTCTTTCCTGCATAAAATAAAATGCAATCATTCGTCCAACTAAGACCTATTCAATGGAAAAGATAAAAACAACAGCAAACAATAAACCTCTCAACACTAAAAAGCCCGTCAGAAGAAAAAATAATGCTGAAGAGGTACTTCCTTCTTATTCTTTAATTAAATCAGTTCCTTCATAATCTATTGTATTATGCATAAAATAACATAACATAACATAAATAAATGCGCACTAAGTGATTTATACAATAAAAAAAAGGATTAGACGCCAGACAGAGACTCAAGATTAGCATCTAAAGTAGCCTCCAGGGTATAGCTTAGTTGGTATTCGGGTTATGATTTGCTCCAAAAGGTCGAGAGTTCGAACTAAGGACACCAACAATGTGGTGTTTCACTGCTGCTAGGCCTGGTTTGCAGGATCATCTTGTGTGACTCACTACGTAAGTCTTCACCTAACCTGAAAGGCCGCTATGCAATCTGATTTGCATCCTCCACAATGATTCTTAACAATGAGACGGTGGAAGGCCTCTTAGCCGAACGGTCTCTTGCTCCAAGCTTAGCATCGAAAGCACACAGACTTTGGCCGTGGAATAGTGGAGTCCATTGCATTATTTTGCTGGATAGCTGATGATAGGATTTTAAATTATTTTTGTTGAGACAGTTTACCCTTTAGAGGATATGGGAAAGTTTCCGCTGTTAATTTTTTTATTATATAAATAAGAGTAAGTACTGATTTAACAAAATTAATATATTCATTAAAAAATCGAATAGGATTGATCATTACATATATCTGTATGTTTTACTGATTAAAAGATTAACTAAGAATACTCATCTCTGCAATTTATAAAATTTTCAAAGGCTTTTTATACATCTATATGTTCATGTAAACAATATTTCGGTGTCGTGAAACATTGAGAATATTGTCTCATATCGTCTATTTTGGAAAAAAAAATATGTAGTTTATATGAGAATGAGGTACCACCACCCTTTGCCTTAATGTTTTGGGTGAACATGAGTCTCTAAGTTTCAACATGGTACCAGAGCAAGTTTAAGATGCGGACTGACACATTGTCTGGCCCATGGTTGACCATTTATTGTCTTCTCTCACCAAGTACAGATATTAATGCCTAGCACGTGGTTTGTGATTGGGGACGAGTTCTAAGATGAGTGTTGATAATATTATCACACATCGTCCACTTTGAAATGTCTTAATGTTTTGAGTGGATATATGTCTCACTTATGTAAGCCTAAGCTTCAAACATGACAAAATTTCGATCTTGTTAGCTGTATAACATTTTCTTACATAGGTTACTTTTTAAATAAAAGTTTTTATACCTTGAAATAACAGTGAAACAGAATAAATATTTAACGCATTATAAACTCTCTCATAAATATCTAATTATAAAATCATATTTCTCGATTTGTCTGTCAGAGTAAGTGAGCAAATGACCGAGTTTAAAATTAGCCAACGCGTAAAGTTAAAAGGCATACATCTGTCTTGAAGACGAAATGAGCAAATGACAGCTTTGGTTCCATTGGCACATTCTCTGCTACTTCCACTGCCTTTCCCAAACACCAGTCTCCAACTTGTCAACGCGACAACCGTCTTCCTATATATCCCTCTCTCACCTCACCACAACATATCACATCATATTTACAATTTCCTTCTTTCTTTTCTACATCATACTTTTTTTAAGGTCTTAAAGAAGCCCCAAAAGGGATCAAACAGAGAGGAAGAAAAATTATGTCGTCAATGTTACAAACTTTTGTTAGTAATGTGTTGCTTAATGGCAGCCTCAGTAGCAGGTAACTTCTACCAAGATGTAGATATCACCTGGGGTGATGGCAGAGGCAAGATTGATAATGGAGGCCAACTTCTCACTCTGTCTTTAGATAAAAATTCAGGGTCTGGTTTCCAATCCAAGAATGAGTATCTTTTTGGAAGATTCGACCTTCAAATCAAGCTTGTAGCTGGAAATTCAGCTGGAACTGTCACTACATTCTTTGTGAGTCCAAATTCCATTCAGTTTTCTAGCCAATTGATTCACTTTTCTAGAAATATGCTTAAAGATTTTGCTGACAAATGTTTTGTTTATTTCTCTTGATTTCAGTTGTCATCACAAGGATCAGGGCATGATGAGATTGATTTTGAGTTCTTAGGAAATGTTTCGGGGCAGCCTTACACAATTCACACAAATGTGTATGCCCAGGGGAAAGGTGACAAAGAAAAACAATTCCATTTGTGGTTCGACCCAACAGCTGCCTTTCACACTTACTCCATTGTTTGGAGCCCTCAACGTATCATGTAAGCCCATAACAATTTATAGATCTGTATTTCATAATATATATGCATTCATGTGTCTATGTACTTGAGCAATATCTAAACTTCTGCTGGATCTTGTTTTTGTTGTTGTGCAGATTCTTGATAGATGACAGTCCAATTAGAGTGTTTAACAACAATGAAGGGATGGGGATCCCATTCCCAAAGAATCAGCCCATGAAGATGTATTGCAGCTTATGGAACGCAGATGACTGGGCAACTCAAGGTGGAAGGGTTAAGACAGATTGGAGTCTTGCTCCTTTTGTTGCATCTTACAGAAACCTTAAGATCAACGGAAATGTTTGCTCTGGTTCATCTTGTGCTTCCAAGATTTCTGATCGTACCAGTAATCAAGGGCTGGATGCAAATGGCAGGAATAGACTCAGATGGGTACAATCAAGATTCATGATTTATGATTACTGCAAAGATTTGAAGAGGTTTCCTCAAGGGTTTTCTGCTGAGTGCAAGGGTTCAAGGTTCCTCTGATGAAAGGAAGGGATTCATCCTTCAGGCACCAATATTCATTTGTTTCTAGTGTAGATTCGGATTGAAATTATTTATTCTTTGCTAGTTAAAATAGTCAATAAAATTGATTCTTTTTGGATTGATGATTTGGTAATTATGAGTGGTAGCAATAGCATGGAGGAGGGAAATTTGAGCAATTTCATTTACATATTTATGAGCTTATACTCCATTTCCAGGATACATTCTTCTTTAACTTTGGAATATGATGGAATAAAGCAAAATAAATCTTTAACTTTGGAATATGATGGAATAAAGCAAAATAATTCATTAAATTAGCTGCACTTCTTGTCTTGTAAAGTAGTAGTTGATCGACATAGCTTAACGCAATTTTCATGATGGATCATCGGTAAACAACCTATGTGCTAACACATGGGTATGGTTACGTATATCCGACCCCTATATTTCGCCATAGACGAGAGTTTCTAACGCAATGGATAATGGAGTTGTTGTACATTTCTGAACTTACTATTGCTCTCCGAATCTAAGACAGAGTAGTATCATCTGTAATCAAACTATATTATGTCAATTTATATTATGACCAATACATAGGTAATCGAAGCGGGATATACAAGGGTGAATTTGAAACAAACAAGACAAATGAACAAACACGGATAATTTACCTTTTTTTTGCGAACAAGGATCATTTTACATAAGGCTTCGTGTTTTGGCATGATTACATCTCAAATCATCATCTACACATGATCATGGCATGGACGGATGTGTTTCACAACTGGAGTAAACATGCAAGAATTATCTAAATGCGTAGGATTCCTTAATCAGTCTTCATTAAGAACCTAGCGTATAGGAACTATTATAGACTTGCAAAGTTCATACATCTGATACTTTACATGACAGTTACATTAGCTTATGAAATCTGCCAATCTTTGAGCTGTTACAAATTTAATGTGATAAAGTAGTGATGAAGCAATAATACCATTGGATTAATGATTTCTAAATGCATCAAGCCCTATAACATGTAAAACAAACTCATTCATGAGATTTGCTTTACCTATATGAAAACCGGATTTACATAAGCCAGAAAACATATTCAAACCACTAGTATTAAAGGAAAAGGAAAAAGAAAAAGAAAATATAAAAATGAAATGCTATAGTTATTGAATATAGGATAAGAATTATCCTATATTATTTCGATTGTGTTGGAAAAAGTACGTTAAAGTACATTTTCATGTGCTCCAAACTTATATAGAGCGTGTATGAGGTCGGTCGAGAGATTGGAATGGAGCGTAGAAAGCTGGGATAAGCCTCAGTTGGACTTCGATCTCTCACTTCGATCGATCGATGCACATCGATCGATCGACGTTAGAGATCGACGTGGATCTGAGGCTTGCTGAGTTTACTGTCCAACTTCGATCGATCGAAGTAACATCGATCGATCGAAGTGATCGATCGATGTAGTCTGTTCGACTTCGATCGATCACATCGATCGATCGAAGTGACATCGATCGATCGATGTATCGATCGATCTGCCAACGAACAGAACTGTTCATCAGAAGTTGCAGCTTTTAATCCAAGAATCATCTCTCTTCGCATTTGAACGGTAATCAACGGCTCTTGGAGGTTAGAATAAGGTTGAGACTGATTTCAAAGAGGGTTTTAAAACACTTCTAAGGTCTATATATAGAAGATCTTGCTACTTCCAACAAATACAATTAACTTTTGCAAAGTTTGAGTATTCTCAGCACTATTTGATCCTTTTTCTTCTCTTTCTCTACCTTCAACAAGCAAGTTCATTCTTTCTCCTCTAGAGCAAAGGGAAGAAAGATAGCCGTTATATCCTGGGAAGCATTTGCTTGAATACTGCCTTGCTCTCCGGTAGAAGCAAAATTGCTTTAAGGACAGTGACAAGCGTGTCACGTCTCGGCTTTGATTCCTTGTGATTTCCATATTCTCATTCCATATTTCTAACATTCTTAAAGCAATTTTGTTGAGAATATGGCAACAAGACAAGCACCAGTTCCTGATATGTCAAAGATGGAGCCATTCGATGGAAAGTTCTTCAAACGTTGAGCGGCTAAGGTGCTATTCTTTTTGGAGATGATTTCTGTTTCGTATGTGCTTACTAAAGACAGACCAACAGATGAAACAGAAGGCAAAAAGTATGATGCTGACAATACTACGTGTAGAGGACATATTCTGCACTTCCTCTCCAACTCTCTATTTGACATTTATGTCAAATTCACGTCAGCAAAGGATATTTGGGTAGCACTTCAGAGCAAATACGGTTCTGAAGATGTTGGCAAAAGAAAGTATGTGGTCAGCGAGTTTCTGAAGTTCCAAATGGTGGACCACATACCGATCAATGATCAAATCCACCAATACCAACAATTGGTGGATAACATGGAGCAAGAAGGCATCAAAGTTGATGAAACTTTTCAAGCAGCCTCCTTGTTGGAAAAGCTACCTTCTTCTTGGAGTAAATACAAGAAGAGAGGCAAGCATGATGATGCCAAGTTGACCTTGGATGCAGTCATCAAGCACATTCGCATTGAAGAGAATAATCGACTTGATGACATTGGACGTGATGAAAGGAACTCCCAAGCCAATATGGTGGAGCACAAACCCAAGAGGCAAAAGACTCAGCGCAATGGCAAAGGTAAGACATTTGTGCAGGGACAAGGACAGAAGAAGATGAAAGGTGCTTGCTGGGTGTGCGGAAAGCTGGGACATAGAGCAGCCAAGTGCAACCAGCGGAAAGGCCAATCTAGCAATCAAGCACATCTTGTGGAGTCTACAAGGTCAAGCGACGAAGTCATTGCTGCAGTCGTCTTATCTGAGGTAAACCTTGTCGGTGGTGCTTTGGAATGTGTGGTAGACACAGGGGCTACCAAACACATTGCAACCAGTAAAGATCTATTTTTTGAATATCAAGAAATAGATGATGGCGAGCAAGTCTTCTTGGGAGATGCACATGGTATCAAGGTTCTTGGTAAAGGAAAGGTGCTCCTCAAGTTGACTTCTGGCAAGAGACTGGAGTTGAACAATGTGTTGCATGTTCCTGCGATGCGTAGGAACTTGATTTCCGGAGTGCTACTGAACAAGACTAACATTAAACTTGTTCTTGAGTCTGATAAGCTTATACTTTCTAGAAATGGGGAGTTTGTCAGGAAAGGTTATTGCTCCGGGGGTTTACTTGTATTAGATGCTGTGTGTATTATGAATAATAAGAATGCATCTAGTTCTGCTTACGTTGTTGACTCTTTGGATATTTGGCATGCAAGATTAGGACATGTTAATAAAGATGCATTAAAAAGACTAAAGTTCACTAATCTAATCTCGTATGTATGTGAAGATGACTTTGAAAAGTGTGAGTTTTGTGTAGAAGCAAAACATCACAAGAAGTCGTTTAAATCTGTTGAAAGAATAACAGATAAGTTGGAACTCATACATAGTGATCTTGGTGACTTTAGAGGTTATACAAGCAAAGGTGGTAAAAAATATTACATAACTTTTATTGATGACTTCTCGAGATATACTAGAGTTTACTTGTTAGCACATAAAGATGAAGCTGAAAGAATGTTCATCAGGTACAAAAATGAGGTTGAGAATCAATTAGATAGAAAGATTAAGAGATTGAGAACAGATAGGGGTGGTGAGTATAATGTATTATCTTTACAAAGGTTTTGTAAAGATAATGGAATTATACATGAGTTTACTCCACCTTACACACCTCAATTTAACGGAGTCGCTGAAAGGAAAAATAGAACTCTTAAGGAAATGATGAATGCCATGTTAATAAGTTCAGGTTTGCCTAATAATATGTGGGGAGAAGCAATCCTGTCGGCATGTCATATATTGAATAGAATTCCACATAAGAAGACCAATAAAACTCCTTATGAACTTTGGAGAGGTTATACACCTAACTTGAATTATTTCAAGGTGTGGGGGTGTTTAGCCAAGGTTGGTGTGCCAGAGTTCAAAAGAAGTAAAATTGGTCCTAAGACTGATGATTGTGTTTTCATAAGATATGCTCAAAATAGTGCCGCATATAGATTCATGTTAGTTGATAATGGTTCTATCGTTGAATCTAAGAATGCTGAGTTTTTTGAGCATATTTTTCCTATGAAGAAAGAATCATTAGTTAGTCCTAAATTTGAAAAAGGTGAGTCTAGCAAAACGTCTAGTAATGACACGTCACCTAGAAGAAGTAAGAGAAAAAGAGTAGAAAAGTCTTTTGGAAATGACTTTGTTACTGCATTCATTATAGAAAATGACCCGACTACGTATCAAGAAGCGGTAATGTCTATAGATTCTAAGTTTTGGAAAGAGGCTATCAATAGCGAACTTGAATCTATACTTAGCAACAATACTTGGGAGCTTGTAGACTTGCCTAGAGGTTGTAAACCTATCAGTTGTAAATGGGTCTTTAGAAAGAAACTAAAGGCAGACAATACAATAGATAAGTTTAAGGCAAGGCTTGTGGCTAAAGGATTTACCCAACAAGAAGGAATAGATTTCTTTGACACCTATTCTCCTGTTGCTAGGATTACCTCCATTAGAGTGTTAATAGCTTTAGCCTCCATTTATAAGTTAGTTGTACATCAAATGGATGTTAAAACAGCGTTTTTAAATGAAGATTTAGAAGAAGAAATATACATGAAACAACCCGAAGGTATGATAGCAAAAGGCCAAGAGCATAAAGTCTGTAGGTTGAAGAAATCATTGTATGGATTAAAACAAGCGCCTAAGCAATGGCATGAGAAGTTTGACAATGCCATGGTGTCTAATGGATATGTTGTAAATGAAAGTGATAGGTGCATTTACAGTAAATTTGAGAATCTTGATGGTGTTATTGTTTGTTTATACGTTGATGATTTGATAATCTTTGGTACGAGTCTTGATGTTGTAAATGGTACTAAATTATTTTTATCATCTGTTTTTGAAATGAAAGACATGGGGAAAGCAGATTTAATTCTTGGTCTTAGATTGATAGAAAAATGTGGGGGTTATATGATTTCTCAATCTCATTATGTTGAAAAGATTTTGAGGAAGTTTAATCATTATGATGTTAAGCCTGTTAGTACTCCATATGATGCATCTATTAGGCTAGAGAAGAATAAACATGATGGTGTTTCACAATGTGAGTATGCTAAAATCATTGGCAGTGTCATGTATCTCATGAATTGTACTAGGCCAGATATTGCATATTCTGTTAATCGGTTGGCTAGATATACTCATAGTCCAAGTAAAGAGCATTGGGATGCTTTGAAACGGCTATTGAGATATCTTCGAGGTACTATGCACTTAGGACTTACTTTTACTGGAAGTCCTGTAGTTCTAGAAGGTTATTGTGACGCTAATTGGGTCATAGATAACGATGAAATTAATTCCACCAGTGGGTTTGTTTTTACTTTGGGTGGTGGTGCCATTTCATAGAAATCCTCTAAACAAACTTGTAAAGCTAAATCAACAATGGAGTCTGAATTTGTTGCTTTAGAACTTGCTTGTTCAGAGGCGGAATGATTAAGGAATTTATTAGTTGATATTCCTTTGTGGACTAAGCCTATGCCGTCTGTTTTTGTTCATTGCGACTCACAGGCAGCTATTGCACGAGCAAGGAACAAAATATATAATGGAAAGAGCCGGCATATCCGCTTGAGGCACAATATTGTGCGTGACTTGATTAGTTCTGGGGTGGTTAACTTGGAATACATTAAAACCGAGTTGAACCTGGCTGATCCCTTAACTAAAGGTTTGAACCGAAAAATGATTCTTAAAACATCGAGAGGAATGGGACTTGTTCCATTGGTTGTGAATTCTCTATGACAGGAACCCAACTCACTATTAGTAGAGATCGTGCAAACGGAGTTCAATGTGGTAAGAACACGTCATAGAAGAATTCTATAAAGTACTATTTTGTTTGTTCTTTCCTATGATGATGTATACGTGGATAGTACTTACTGCACGTTTGAGGGTGAGATTTAAGTCTCTTAATGGATAATTCATAGCCATTATAAATGGTGGTGTGTTGCAGTACACACTTGATGAATATCACCTATATAAGTGTGGAAGTGGGGCCGCTTCCTATGAGAGCCTGGAAAACTCTCTAGAGCGCTTATGAATTCTGGGATTGGGTGCAGGGCCACTAATGCACCACACCGCGAACTTGTATGAAGCTAGATGTTGACATGTCATTTGTATGATCATATAAACAGTAGTGAAATATGTGGTTCAAGACGGTCGTCACCCTATTTTCGTTTATATATCTTCAGATGTACTATCGGATAGTTCAAGACGTTTGTCACTACTCCGTTATGTGTCTTCATCTTATTGTGATTGAGAAGAAATCCGTTGATTATCATGTGAAAGGTTCATATATAAGTTTGGATCATGTGGGGGATTGTTGGAAAAAGTACGTTAAAGTACATTTTCATGTGCTCCAAACTTATATAGAGCGTGTATGAGGTTGGTCGAGAGATTGGAATGGAGCGTAGAAAGCTGGGATAGCCTCAGTTGGACTTCGATCTCTCACTTCGATCCATCGATGTACATCGATCGATCGACGTTAGAGATCGACGTGGATCTGAGGCTTGCTGAGTTTACTGTCCAACTTTGATCGATGACTTCGATCGATCGAAGTGATCGATCGATGTAGTCTGTTCGACTTCGATCGAGCACATCGATCGATCGAAGTGACATCGATCGATCGATGTATCGATCGATGTGCCAACGAACAGAACTGTTCATCAGAAGTTGCAGCTTTTAATCCAAGAATCATCTCTCTTCGCATTTGAACGGTAATCAACGGCTCTTGGAGGTTAGAATAAGGCTGAGACTGATTTCAAAGAGGGTTTTAAAACACTTCTAAGGTCTATATATAGAAGATCTTGCTACTTCCAACAAATACAATTAACTTTTGCAAAGTTTGAGTATTCTCAGCACTATTTGATCCTTTTTCTTCTCTTTCTCTACCTTCAACAAGCAAGTTCATTCTTTCTCCTCTAGAGCAAAGGGAAGAAAGATAGCCGTTATATCCTGGGAAACATTTGCTTGAATACTGCCTTGCTCTCCGGTAGAAGCAAAATTGCTTTAAGGACAGTGACAAGCTTGTCACGTCTCGGCTTTGATTCCTTGTGATTTTCATATTCTCATTCCATATTTCTAACAGATTGGAATAGGAGAGATGGGATACAATTAAACTCTAGATTAACCTAAGTATATTTCCTATACCTATTAGGGATCATCTACCTAATTACCTATATATATACACACACACGCACAACCTAAACCCTACATCCCATAACACCCAAAAATCGGCAGCCATCTCCACTCCCTTATCTCAAGCCTTCGGCAGCCACCACCTAGCAGAAGGGATATTATTTTTCCCCAATAAACCCTGATTATATCTCCTACATCAATTAAGAACCCTAATTCTCTATATATATAACCATCCCCTAATCCTACATACACTCACACAAAGTCGGCCATCCACACTCCCAACACCAACTATTCGGCGACCTATACCTAGGAGAAGAAAAGTGGGATTTTCATCCAACCAAGCCATAGTTCAATCAATTCAGTACAGTAAATACGCATAAAAGGTAAGTACACTATCTGTATTCGTTATGATTTTACGAACCACGTAATTATATTTTCATATAAACGTGAGGATCATGCATGTGTATATTTGATTGCGAAGATGGATGTATATGCGTGTGTGTATAACCGGGTATGTATGTATATGAATATGTATGCAAAGTTTTGATATTTTATGTGAGAGAGCCGAGTGTATATACATATATATACTAATTTGTGTATCTTGGCCGAAACCGACTTTTGGTATAAATATTAGTATAATTTGCTTATGTATATGATATATGTATGATTATGTATGTGAAATTGTGAATTGCTATGGATTTCGAATGAATTTGATGGTGGAATAAATTGGGATTTTGCATGATTTGAGGATGGAATAAAGTGGAAAATTGTATAAAATGAATTTTGGTGGAAGGCGACGCCGCCAATAGTGGTGCGTGGGCCACACACGTCGGTGAAGTGGCGGCGCATGAGGCACGTGCGTGGGTGCAGTGTTTTAGACATGAATTGTACTTGTTGTTTATGGTATTTAGTGTGTGAAAATATAGGTGGTGTGTGTTTTGGAAGGAGGCGAAGGGGTAGAGAATGGTGGTGTAGGAAATTAGAGCTTTGGTGAATGGTGAGAGAGGGGGGTGGGGAACAGGCGAGGGCCAGTGAAGGGGAGCCGAGGGTGAGGGGTGAATTGGGGAAAAATGGGCCGAGGGATGTAAGTGTATGTATGTACATGTATATGAACATCTATGGGTGTGGACATACACACACACACGGAAGTTGGGAATCATTTGGTATTTGAGAATATTTGATGATTTGATATTTGAAATTATTTGAGGATTGAATATTTGGAATTGTTTTAGAAAACATTTGATATTTGGAAATTTGGTAATTGGAAATGAGAAATTGTTTTGGAAAATCGTGCGTTGCATTTTGCGAAATTCACCCTTACAAGGGAAATAAATCGGTAAGCTATTTTTATCCCAAACAAATGGAGCGTCCAGACATATTTGACTATCTGCGATAGAGCACCTGGACATATTAGACCGCCAATTAGAGCGACCATGCATATTTGACTATTTCGATAGAGCGTCTGAGCATATTTGAATATTGGAATGATCAATTCGTAAGCCTTGCGGTATAAGTCACTTGTAAAGAAAGTGCTATAGCCATTGCGTTGAAATTGGATTTCGATTTGTATCGTACCGATTTTGAATCAGAAATTGGAAATTGGATTGGTATTGATCTGGAATCGAGAAATTGGAATCTTGAAATCGGACTCGAAAGTTGATTTTGAACTTTACATCGCATTGATTTGTAACTTACATAATTGGATTTTGACTTCGACTAACATATGATTGGATGTTTCATGGATGATCGAATTGGTTGATTTTGGTGGTTGTTTGACTATAAGGATAGTACAGTAATTTTATTTGCGAATGGGAAACTCGATATTTTCCTAAAATATTAAATTATGTACTAACACTTGTTTCCCTGTGTATAATCCCATAGTGGGTATAAACATGCTACTTACTGGACGATGTTTTATCGCTCATACTATGCACTAATGTTGTTTTGCAGAGAACCAAAGATATGATCTAGTGTACGTCGAGGACGAGCATTAGTTGGGTTATCGCTGATTCGAGGATTTCATGAGGAGATTCACTTATGAAGTTAGTTGAGACATTTATTTGTGGATTCGAGATTTATTGTTTTGAGACTTAGAAATTTTGGCTTAAGTTTACGATTTATGTAATGGATTTTTGGATATTTCCTAGATTTATATAATGATGATTGAGGATTATTTTAATGATTTTAATTTTATGACTTCTGTTGACATTAGTGTACGTCACTTCGGTGACGTGTATTTGATTTGGTATCGGCGCCTTTTATTTCTCGTAACAAAATTCGGCAGGTGAACCATTTCGAGTACTAGGACTCAGGACGAGTCGCTACAAAACCTTTCACATCAGATTGAACAGTTCCAATCAGCCGAAAAAAAAAGTCCTCAAACAAAGCCAAAACACCATACCCACCATAATAACCCCAACCAACAGAAACGGAAAAGGAAAACGTCCTCTGGAACTCAGACAAATTCATCACTGTTCCAGTTATACTTTTCCAGCCAAATAGCAAAGAGCAGCATAATCTTCACCTGCAATAAATCAACCCACAATGTCAGGAGATGGTGAAATTAAAGCGGATAACAATGATGTAGGTTTTACAACTGGTCAACTTGCTCCGAAATAGCCTCAACCTTCAAGTGTCCAACACAGATATTGATAATATATCACTCGAAATTAAATTAAATAGTGATAATATCAATTATAGGCTACGATGATTAAAAAGGCAGTAGGAGGTCACGAGCGGAGTCATCACCTCGTCCGTGTGCCTCCAACTCCAACATCTATAGAACCAAATTTTCCACAGTGGGAGACAAATGATCACTGCGTGTTCACCTGGCTCATTCAAAATATTGACCCTAATTTGGTGAACAATGTACCGCAGTAACCAACGACGAAAGCCCATAAGACGGATTGGTAGTGACCTGTGGCACGAGAACGGACTCACTGCAAGTATTCGACCTACACAAGTGGGCTAATTTGATCCGACAGGGTGGAAACACATTGGAAGACCTCTAGAATAGGCTTCATCGTTTGTTGATGGAAATAGATCGAAGGGAACCCAAACCCATGAAGGACCCCAACAACATCACCATATACAACAACAAGGTCCAGGAGCAGCTCATGTTCCAGCTTCTCATGGCAGTGGATGAAAAGTTTGAGGCTGCCAAGACAGATCTTTTAAAAAGGGAGCCGCTTGCCGCCACCGGAGGTGGCTTACGCTGCCATAAGGAGGGAGGAAGCTAGGATGACCATTTTAAAAGGGGGTTCCATGAGAGCACGTTTACTCAAGAATTGGGTCAGGACTTTGAACTCGAACCAAGTCCGACGGGAAGAGACCGAACCACCTCGCTCACTAAAATCATCGCGAAAAGGTGATAGAGATGAAAGATTGAAGCTTTTTTGTATCCATCATGGCAAACGTAAGCACACAAGTAAAGAGTGCTTTGAGCTAGTAGGATACCCCGACTGGTGCAGGGAAGCACCCAGGAGGTGCCAAAACAGGAAGAGCGACAGACAGTAAAGACACTAGGCCGCATGGCAGTGGCAGTGGACACCAGTAAAGGAGCCAGCACCAGCCCCAGCACAAAGGAGGCAGCGTCTGCCAGCTAAGACAGAAGGAAGAAGGAGGAGATGAAGAAGGAGGAGGCCGCCTGAAGGAAGGAGGTAGGTTTGAGGGTTTTATACCCAACCCATCTTCTGTTTTTCCTTTTTTACCCCTAAGTCCAACTGTTGATTCTATTAATTCCTACAAAATGACAGATCTGTCATTCAAAAATTCTCAAAATAGTGTCTCAGACGAAACATATTCCTAAAATAGAGTCTCAGCCCAAATAAATTTCCAATGATAGAGCAAATAAACTACTAAAGTGTGTCTCCTGTCCCTACTATTTTCCAAATTACCCCTAACCAAGGAAAACAAATTACAACGACCGGTAAAGGACATCACACATGCCCCGTCCCTCGTTCACATCCAAACAAACACCCAATTCTCGATTACGGAGTCGCGGATACTATGACTTATGACTCACATAACTTTATCGACCTGTCGAACTCCACTATACATAAAACCCATATCGAAATTGCCATTGGCGAGTTAGTACCTGTCCAAGGAGGCGGCACAATTGAAATCTCCCCTGACCTACGATTAAAAAGCTGCCATTATGTTCCCACACAGTCATCTAAATTATTGTCACTTAGCCAAGTCATAAAACAGCTCAATTGTGTTGTACTTGTCTATCCTGATTTTTGCCTCTTGCAAGACATTCATTCGAAGGAGATCATTGGACGCGACATTGAACGTGGAGGACTATACTACGTGGAGGAGGTAGCTCAATAGGACCGGTCTGTGCTTGTCCATGGGACGTCTCATCAACAACTGTAGTTGTGGCACCGTCGACGGGGTCAACCATCCTGGTTACCTTCGCACTTGATTTCCTACTATATTTACTAAGTCAGATAACCACATCTCCTGTGATACATGTATTCTTGCTGAACATCATAGGGGCACATTTCACCCTAATAAGATAAGAGTCGATCATTGTTTTTCACTGGTTCACTCTGACGTATGGGCGCACGATCTGGTATGCCTCAGGGTTTCCAATACTTGTTGTCTTTGTAGATGATTATTCTTGGATAACTTGTGTTTATTTTCTAAAACACAAGTCGGAAGTTCACACCAAATTTATTTACTTCTTCTGCATGGTGCAGACCCAGTTTACAAACAACTTCGATCTGACAATAGGTGCGAGTACATGTCCCACTATTTAAATACCTTCTTCCGACTCAAGAGATCATCCATCAAACATCCTGCCCAAATACTTTTCAACAAAATGACATTGCATAACAAAAAAATCGTCTGCTTCTCGAAATGACTAGGGCAATGATGATCGAAGCCTTTGTAACGAAAATTTTCTGGCTTGAAGCTATGACTACATCTACATATTTCCTAAATCGACTGTTCACTCGCATTCTTGACCATAGAACTCCGCTCCAAACATTAGCCACTCAAGCAAGTATTCCTTTCGATGGGTAAAAACCTTTTTGTTGTGATATCAAGATTTCGATCTTGTTAGCTATAAAATTTTCTTACATAAGTTACTTTTTAAATATAAGTTTTTATACCTTGAAATACCAACGAAACCGAATAAAATTTTTACGTATGTCTAATTACTAAATTATATTTCTCCATTTGTCTCTGAAAGCAAGTGAGCAAATGACCGAGTTTAAAATTAGCCAACGCGTAAAGTTAAAGGCATACATCTGTCTTGAAGAGGAAATGAGCAAATGACAGCTTTGGTTCCATTGGCACATTATCTGCTACTTCCACCGCATTTCCCAAACACCAGTCTCCAACTTGTCAACGCGACAACCGTCTTCCTATATATCCCTCTCTCACCTCACCACAACATATCACATCATATTTACAATTCTCTTCTTTCTTTTCTATATCCACTTCTTCTTTTTTTAAGCCCCTTTTGGGATCAAACAGAGAGGAAGAAAAATTATGTCGTCAATGTTACAACTTTTGTTAGTAATGTGTTGCTTAATGGCAGCCTCAGTAGCAGGTAACTTCTACCAAGATGTAGATATCACCTGGGGTGATGGCAGAGGCAAGATTGATAATGGAGGCCAACTTCTCACTCTGTCTTTAGATAAAAATTCAGGGTCTGGTTTCCAATCCAAGAACGAGTATCTTTTTGGAAGATTCGACCTTCAAATCAAGCTTGTAGCTGGAAATTCAGCTGGAACAGTCACTACATTCTTTGTGAGTTCAAATTCCTTTCAGTTTGATGGTCAATTGATTCACTTTTGTATAAATATGCTGAAAGATTTTGCTGACAAATATTTTGTTTATTTCTCTTGATTTCAGTTGTCATCTCAAGGATCAGGGCATGATGAGATTGATTTCGAGTTCTTAGGAAATGTTTCTGGGCAGCCTTACACAATTCACACAAATGTGTATGCCCAGGGGAAAGGTGACAAAGAAAAACAATTCCATTTGTGGTTCGACCCAACTGCTGCCTTTCACACTTACTCCATTGTTTGGAGCCCTCAACGTATCATGTAAGCCCATAACAATTTATAGATCTGTTTTTAATAATATATATGTATTCATGTGTCTATGTACTTGAGCAATATCTAAACTTCTGCTGGATCTTGTTTTTTTTGTTGTGCAGATTCTTGATAGATGACAGTCCAATTAGAGTGTTTAACAACAATGAAGGGATGGGGATCCCATTCCCAAAGAATCAGCCCATGAAGATGTATTGCAGCTTATGGAACGCAGATGACTGGGCAACTCAAGGTGGAAGGGTGAAGACAGATTGGAGTCTTGCTCCTTTTGTTGCATCTTACAGAAACCTTAAGATCAACGGAAATGTTTGCTCTGGTTCATCTTGTGCTTCCAAGATTTCTGATCCTACCAGTAATCAAGGGCTGGATGCAAATGGCAGGAATAGACTCAGATGGGTACAATCAAGATTCATGATTTATGATTACTGCAAAGATTTGAAGAGGTTTCCTCAAGGTTTTTCTGCTGAGTGCAAGGGTTCAAGGTTCCTCTGATGAAAGGAAGGGATTAAGCCTTAAGGCACCAATATTCATTTGTTTCTACTGTAGATTCAGATTGAAATTATTTATTCTTTGCTAGTGAAAAATACTCAATAAAATTGATTCTTTTTAGCTTGATGATTTGGTACTTACGAGTTATAGCCTCAAAATGCTATTGTCTTGCATGGCTTTAATTACCGAAGCCATTGCCTATCTCCATAGGTAGAAGATAAATCATCATAAGAAATAGAATGACATATAGAGGTGGCATAGTTTGAGAGAGAAGAGTAGAGAAAGATGAGTGTTGTGTTTGAAGTGGAGAATCATTTACCTAGAATCAAGATGGATGGGATGAATATCTGGAATAGGAACAGGCAATGTGGGAGAGCTCATGTCTAATGATAAACAATGTTTTAGTGACATAGTCCAGCAATTGATATCCTCTTGTGGTTCTACCTAGGATACCCAAAAATATGCATTTGTTGCCTCTTGTATCATTTTCCTAACTTTACTGGATAGGCAAATATCAAACATCAAAAAGTTCAAGAGACTTGTAAACAGTAGCTAATTGGAGAGCTCTTCATAAGGAATAATGTTGAAGCAAAGAAATAGAAGTGATGTTGATCAAATAGATTACATGCTGGTGTCTTTTTCTTTTGTTTCTTCTTTTTCTTTTTGGTACAATCCTGTTGTTTTGTGTTATGCCCCGCACCCTCCGTAGGGTAATTAAAAGACAAAGAAGGAGTTCACGGAAATTAATGACGGTCAACCGTACTAATGACAATTAAATAATAGGATTAATGAGAATTAAATGAAGGGTTAAATATTAGAAATTAATTTGTATTCAATTTTTAATATTTAATATTAGGATTATCTTTTAAGATAAATAAGATAATAGATATAATTTAGAAACACCAAATTCCACCCTGGCCATATAAAAACCTGACAAACGTCAGTTTCCTCATTACGCAGAGAAAACTGACGTAGCCTCCTTCCTCCCCCATACACGATTTTGAGACTCTTCAACCCTAGGAGAAGAATCTCTCCAGAAAGCCATCCAATCTTCCTTCGTTCTTCAATCCGTTCTCGAGTAATCAAAGGCAAGTAACTTTCTTATAAGTTCCTACGATTTGTGAAAGAAAACTGGCCTACTTTGATATCAAATTGGATCACCATGCAGTAGTTTCGTTTTGTGATTAATTGTATCTGACTTATGTGTTTTGGTTTTGAGATTTGGCCGCTGTATATGAAAAAGTATTCGTTGTTGTTGTTGATTATGTGAAATTATGCAAATCCCTACCCCGAAACCCCGTTGGATGTGCTTTCATGGCTGGATAGGTTTGGGAATGGGAAAAGGAGGGATCTTTTGGGTGCGATGTGAGGAACAATGTGCGTTTAGGATTGAACGTATGATGGGTTCCGAGAGGGTTTTGCGTTGATGAATTATGCTTAGATTGATAGGGTGGTTAGGCTTGGAATGAGGGGTTGGAAATGGGGGAAACGTTGGTTGAAGATTGCAACTTCTGCAGAAATTCGCAGAACAAAGGTTACAGGAAACGCTGACATCGATCGATCGATGTCAGAGATCGATGTCCCCTGCTGGACATCGATCGATCGATGTGGGGTGAACTGAGAGATCGATGTCCTCTGATTGGACATCGATCGATCGAAGTGGAAAAGGCTGAGAGATCGATGTTCTCTGATGGACATTGATCGATCGATGTGAGGGTATGATGTCACATCGATCGATCGAAATAAGGGGATGATGTTTATCAGTTTTGTGAGAAAATAGAGGAAGAAAGAGGGAAGCTCGGGGAGTCTTTGGGTGACCTTAGAGACTTCTTAAGATCTGATTTAAGGTAGCCTAAGTCTCGGGAACATGACTTAGGAAGGTGAATCAATTTGGAGAGTTCGAAAGGGGTTTTCGAATCGAATTTCAGTGTGTACGACGTAGAAGGGTTAGGAGATGAACGTACGAGGTGTTTGAGGGTTCAATGAAGGATGGTTAGGGATATTGCCTTAGGTGGTGAATCTTAGAGTCAAGACTAAGTGTTGACAAGATGGTTGGAGCCTAAGTTATTACGTGTAAGTTAGTGAAAGCTTGTGTGTTGCTTATACTTGCGCATGTGTACATGAATTATTTATGTGAATGTGAACTGTATACGAGAACGAGAAATGAGAACGAAATGACAGGTCTTGCATCATGGCACGTGCATTTGCATATTGATTTGAAAAGAAAGTTGCTTCGGCACAGATTTGCGAAGGTGACCTGCAATGTTAACCGGGATGGAAATTTAAGCCGGGGTGCATTGCAAGGCACAAAAGACTGTAACGTAAACCGGGATGGAAATATAAGCCGGGGCGCGTTACAGGGTATAAAGTTGTCTGTAATGCTAATCGGGATGGAAATATAAGCCGAGGTGCATTACAGGGTATAAAGTTGGCTGTAACGTAAACCGGGATGGAAATATAAGCCGGAGCACGTTACAGGGTATAAAGTTATGTGATGTGGCCGGACATTGTGACATGCATTGCACTGTTTAAAAGAGAAAGTGTTCATGCATATGTGAATGTGTAGTGCAGTGCATATTTTGACATGCATCACGAGAGTCAATGTGGTATGAATGCGAGTGGTATCTGATTGCCCATGAATTGTTAATTGTGTGCAAATTGCTGTACTTGCTTTGTTAAGTTATTCGCTTATATATTTGGAAGTTTACAAGACATGTGCCCCACAACTCCCTTGAATTATATATACTATCATGTCTTGCCATGTGGTGATCCCGTGTGTCTTATAAGCGGGTTACTTGCTAGCGTTTCGCTAAGGGTACTGCCTTTGTCTTTGTAGATGAGCCTAGTTACGATATGATTTTCATTGAGGACGACGGCGAGTGGGCAGAATGGGATGCCTAGATTTGATGGAGAGAATTGATTAAATAGTTTCGGTTATTTCTGTTTCTTAATTCATTTGAGGTTTTAGATGGCTGCGACCATATACAGTTTTTGAGATTCACATTGTCTGTTGACGTACTGCATTGATGGTTTCCTAAGTTACGAGATATGTTTCCGCTCTTATTTCTCTTACGTCATAGATGATGTGAAATCGAGAGATGAGACGTCTTGTAGTCTTCTCAGTAAGCTACGACGGGTGTACCAGTTCGAATTCCGCTATCCGGGTCGGGGCGCTACAGGTGGTATCAGAGCCTAGGCTTCAGATCTACCTCGGAGACCTAGGTTATGATATATAGAGTCTTAAGTTATGATTTTCACCTTAAGTTGATCCTTAAGTCTAAGTATGCAATCTTAGGTGTAAGTTTGATTGGGATGGGTGTGTGTACGAGCGCGATTAAGTGTAATCAATAATTGTAGTTATTTTAATTTACGAATTCCGCCTTGTATCACATTATGGACCCCAAGTACTTATTTTGGAACTGCTAGATACTAATAAGCGTGATCTTGCAGAAAAATGCCTCCTAGACGTGACAATCAAGGGAACGGTGGCAACGGGGACAATAACCCTCCACCACCACCACCAGTCCTAGTCCCACAAGCATTGATAGACGCTATCACAGTGATAGCGCAAGGGGTTGCTCAGCAGCAGCAACAACCACAACAACCTCCTCCACCACCTCCCCAGCAAGGCATCATATATTACATTGGGGAGATGCGGAAAATGCATGCCCCTAATTTCGAAGGGACCACTGACCCAGAGGTGGTTGGGTTTTGGCTCGATGAGGTAGAAAAGTGCTTCAGGCTTGTGCAAGTGCATGAAGATCTAAAGGTGGACGTAGCCACGCCGTTTCTGACTGGCAAGGCCAATGCCTGGTGGAGCGGCATCCTGCCCAAAATGACCCTTCCTATCCAGTGGAGTCAGTTTGTGAAGGCCTATAAAGATTATTATGTGCCTGAGACTGCCATTTTGGAGAAAATGAGGCAATTTGACAAGTTTGAGCAGGGAAGGATGTCCGTCTCTGACTACGCAGATAGGTTCCATGCCTTGGGCAAATTCACACCCATGGTACTGGAAAACAACCGAATGAAAATGCTGAAATTTGAGGAAGGATTGAATCCTTGCATACGTACAGCGATAGCGGGGTCAAGCTTGAAAACATTTGAGGAAATGCTGGACGCGTGTTACCGAGTGGAGAGTGACATGCGCAGATCAAAACCAAGAGAGGCTCGTGAGGAATCGAGCAAGAGGCCGAGAGTAGAGCAAGGTGGAGGTAGACCCAGACGTTGGGTCAAGATTTCCAGAAAGGGACAAGCGGGGCCAGTTCAAAGGGCACCGCAGCCAAATCAACCTGATCGCTAAGCACCTGCAGAATGCCACACTGCCATAAAAGACACGTGGGCGAATGTTGGAAGATAACAGGTGCGTGCTTCAGATGTGGAAAGACGGGCCATAGGATCAAGGACTGCCCGGAATGGAACCCTAAGCCACAGGCAGGTGCAGGGACGGCCCAACAGCAGAGAGGCAGGCCTAATGCGAGAGTCCACATGATGACGGACGCTGAAGTCCAGGAGGACGCAAACGTGGTGACAGGTATGCCTTAAGTTAAATAATAGTTGCTTAAGCTGAATTTTAGTCCTTTAAGTGATGATTAATTATGTGACATGTGAAAACCTTTTTGTGCTACCCTTTCATGTTTAGGTGTGATCCTAGTTAACAAAGTACCTGCCAACATGTTATTTGATAGTGGAGCTAGCCACTCCTTCATTTCTAAGCGATTCGCCAAAGGGCTCGGCTGTTTACCCGAATGGCTTGAGAACCTGTTTAGAGTGCAAGAAGCCGGCGAACAAGTACTGATTTCTCACCACCAGTACAAAGATTGTGACTTGGAGTTGGATGGAAAATTATTTTCAGTGACACTAGTCCCAATTCCGATGGAGGATTTTGATGTAATATTGGGCATGGATTGGCTGACCAAGAATCATGCCAATATTGACTGCAAACTCAAATAAGTGACCATTAAGGACTCCGAGATGAATGACATAAAGGTCCAAGGAAACGTCAAGTTATCAAAAGCCCCAAAGAAGATATACTTGACAGCGATTAAGGCCCTTAAAGCCTTACAGAAAGGAGCAGAGGGATTTATGGTGTATGCGTTAGATGCGAAGCAGGAGGTTCCTTCTATGGATCAAATACCGGTGATCAAAGAGTTCAAGGACGTATTCTCGGACGATTTACCGAGAGTTCCGCCATCAAGAGAAGTGGAGTTCGAGATCAATTTGATACCAGGAGCCGAACCTATATCTAAGACGCCCTACAGGATGGCTCCAGCTGAACTTAAGGAACTTAAAGGACAACTTCAGGAGTTGTTGGACAAGAAGTTGATTCGCCCCAGTGTATCACCTTGGGGAGCTCCTGTATTATTTGTGAAGAAGAAAGATGGCAGCATGCGGTTGTGTATTGATTACCGCGAGTTGAACAAGATCACCATAAAGAATAAATATCCTCTGCCAAGGATAGAGGACTTATTTGACCAACTAAAAGGAGCCCGATGGTTCTCAAAGATCGACCTTCGTCAAGGGTACCATCAGTTGCTTGTGAAAGCGGGAGACGTCCCTAAGACTGCTTTTCAGACTAGATACGGGCATTATGAATTTTTAGTGATGCCTTTTGGATTAACTAATGCCCCAGCTGCCTTCATGGACTTGATGAACACCGTATTTCGAGAGCAGTTGGATCAATTTGTGGTGGTGTTCATTGATGACATCCTAGTCTACTCTCCAGACGAGCAAGCACACGCTGAACACTTAAGAGTGATGTTGCAAATCCTGAGACAACAGCAGCTTTATGCCAAATTCAGCAAGTGTGAATTTTGGCTAAGAAGTGTAGCTTTTCTCGGTCACGTGATTTCGGAAGATGAGATCTCTGTGGATCCTAAGAAGATAGAAGCCATCACGGAATGGCCAAGACCTACCAATGTGACCGAAGTCAGAAGCTTCCTAGGCTTGGCAGGCTACTATAGGAAGTTTGTTGAGGGATTCTCGACGATAGCAGTACCATTGAGTCGACTTACGCAGAAGAAGACTAAGTTCGAATGGACTGCTGAATGCGAGCAGAGCTTCACCGAGCTCAAGAAGAGATTGACCACAGCCCCGGTGTTGGCACAACCTTCCAGCACCGACGGTTTCGTGATCTATAGCGACGCGTCCAAGAAAGGACTAGGTATGTACATCATTGCAATTTAATGCATTACATATACTTATGCAAGTCCTGAATTGACTCTCGGTTTATAGGGTGTGTCTTGATGTAAAATGAACGAGTCATATCGTACGCGTCAAGACAACTGAAACCATATGAGCAGAACTATCCGACGCATGACTTGGAACTCGCAGCGGTGGTATTTGCTCTTAAGATCTGGAGACACTACCTATATGGAGAAAAATGTGCCGTGTTCACAGATCATAAGAGTTTGAAATATCTATTCTCGCAGAAGGAGTTAAATATGAGACAGAGAAGATAGTTGGAGTTACTTAAGGATTATGACCTGACCATCAATTACCATCCGGGTAAGGCCAACAAAGTGGCGGACGCATTGAGCAGAAAGTCTAGCCACGCAAGACAGTCTCCATTGGAAAGAGAGATTGAGGAGTTTGACCTTGAATTGGTAGACTCAGTGGCGAATGTTCTACGGCATTATCCATCAGCCCAAACTTGGTGGACAGGATCAAAGAGGCGCAGTATGGAGACGCAACACTGAAAGAAATTCGCGACAAACTAGCTGCGGGACCAGTACAGGATTTCCAATTGCGAGAAGATGGAAGTCTATGGTTTCAGAATAGATTGTGTGTACCTAACCATGATGAGCTTCGAAAGGAGTTGTTACGAGAAGCTCATAACTCTAGATTATCCATCCATCCCGGCAGCACAAAGATGTATAAGGACCTCAAAAGGAACTATTGGTGGATAGGGATGAAGAGATCTATAACGGAGTATGTTGAAAGGTGTTTGGTATGCCAACAAGTCAAAGCGGAACATCAACGACCTGGTGGTCTAATGAAACCACTGGAGATTCTGGAATGGAAGTGGGAGCACGTGACGATGGACTACCCAAGACACGAAATGGAAACAAGATGATCTGGGTGATAGTAGACCGATTAACAAAGACGGCTCATTTCATAGCCATGCCGCATGGTACTTCATATGAAAAGTTATCCAATATCTATGTGGATAACATTGTGAGCCTACATGGAGTCTCAGTCAGCATTGTGTCAGACCGTGATCCTAAATTTACTTCTAAGTTTTGGAGGGCATTCCAGAAAGCTATGGGAACAGAGTTAAGAATGAGTACTGCATACCACCCGCAAACGGATGGACAATCCGAGAGGACCATCCAAACCTTGGAGGATATGTTGAGAGCGTGCGCTTTAGATTTCAGGGGAAACTGGGATAGCATGCTGAAGTTGATGGAGTTTTCATACAATAATAGCTATCACAGTGCAATTGGCATGGCGCCATTTGAAGCGTTATATGGGCGCAAGTGCAGATCCCCGATTTGTTGGGACGAAGTTAGAGAAAGGACAATTACTGCACCAGAGTTGGTTGAACAAACGGTTGAAAAGGTGAAGGTGATAAGAGAGAAACTCAAAGTGGCTCAAGATCACAGCAAGAGTTGGGCTGACACCAAGAGACGACCCTTAGAGTTCTAGGAAGGTGAGAAGGTTTATTTACGAGTTTCACCAACCAAGGGAGTCGCAAGATTTGGAGTGAAGGGCAAGTTAAGCCCTTGATACATAGGCCCGTACGAAGCCCTTGGTAAAGTTGGTGAAAGAGCATACCGGCTAGCCTTACCACCAAATTTATCTCAAGTCCATAACGTATTTCATGTATCTCAACTAAGAAAATACGTATCGGACCCGAGCCATGTCCTTGAAGCTCAACCATTGGACGTTAAGGAGGATGTCACCTATGAAGAGCATCCAATAAAGATTGTGGATAGAAAAGATCAAGTCCTACGCCGACGCGTCATTCTGTATGTCAAAGTTCAGTGGAGTAACCATACGGAGCGCGAAGCCACGTGGGAGCTTGAGGACTAAATGAAGGAGCTATATCTACATCTCTTCCAATAAGGTACGCCAGTTTCGAGGACGAAACTTTTTGTAAGGGGGGTGAAATGTTATGCCCCGCACCCTCCGTAGGCTAATTAAAAGACAAAGAAAGAGTTCACAGAAATTAATGACGGTCAACCGTACTAATGACAATTAAATAATAGGATTAATGAGAATTAAATGAAGGGTTAAATATTAGAAATTAATTTGTATTCAATTTTTAATATTTAATATTAGGATTATCTTTTAAGATAAATAAGATAATAGATATAATTTAGAAACACCAAATTCCACCCTGCCCATATAAAAACCTGACAAACGTCAGTTTCCTCATTACGCAGAGAAAACTGACGCATCCTCCTTCCTCCCCCATGCACGATTTTGAGACTCTTCAACCCTAGGAGAAGAATCTCTCCAGAAAGCCATCCAATCTTCCTTCGTTCTTCAATCCGTTCTCGAGTAATTAAAGGCAAGTAACTTTCTTATAAGTTCCTACGATTTGTGTAAGAAAACTGGCCTACTTTGATATCAAATTGGATCACAATGCAGTAGTTTCATTTTGTGATTAATTGTATCTGACTTATGTGTTTTGGTTTTGAGATTTGGCTGCTGTATATGAAAAAGTATTCGTTGTTGCTGTTGATTATGTGAAATCATGCAAATCCCTACCCCGAAACCCCGTTGGATGTGCCTTCATGGCTGGATAGGTTTGGGAATGGGAAAAGGAGGGATCTTTTGGGTGCGATGTGAGGAACAATGTACGTTTATGATTGAACATATGATGGGTTCCGAGAGGGTTTTGCATTGATGAATTATGCTTGGATTGATAGGGTGGTTAGGCTTGGAATGAGGGGTTGGAAATGGGGGAAACGTTGGTTGAAGATTGCAACTTCTGCAGAAATTCGTAGAACAAAGGTTACAGGAAACGCTGACATCGATCGATGGATGTCAGAGATCGATGTCCCCTGCTGGACATCGATCGATTGATGTGGGGTGAACTGAGAGATCGATGTCCTCTGATTGGACATCGATCGATCGAAGTTGAAACGGCTGAGAGATCAATGTCCTCTGATTGGACATCGATCGATCGAAGTGGAAAAGGCTAAGAGATCGATGTTCTCTGATGGACATCGATCGATCGATGTGAGGGTATGATGTCACATCGATCGATCGAAGTAAGGGGATGATGTCCATCATTTTTGTGAGAAAATAGAGGAAGAAAGAGGGAAGCTCGGGGAGTCTTTGGGTGACCTTAGAGACTTCTTAAGATCTGATTTAAGGTAGCCTAAGTCTCGGGAACATGACTTAGGAAGGTGAATCAATTTGGAGAGTTCGAAAGGGGTTTTCGAATCGCATTTCAGTGTGTACGACGTAGAAGGGTTAGAAGATGAACGTACGAGGTGTTTGAGGGTTCAATGAAGGATGGTTAGGGATATTGCCTTAGGTGGTGAATCTTAGAGTCAAGACTAAGTGTTGACAAGATGGTTGGAGCCTAAGTTATTACGTGTAAGTTAGTGAAAGCTTGTGTGTTGCTTATACTTGCGCATGTGTACATGAATAATTTATGTGAATGTGAACTGCATACGAGAACGAGAAATGAGAATGAAATGACGGGTCTTGCATCATGGCACGTGCATTTGCATATTGATTTGAAAAGAAAGGTGCTTCGGCACAGATTTGCGAAGGTGACCTGCAATGTTAACCGGGATGGAAATTTAAGCCGGGGTGCATTGCAAGGCACAAAAGACTGTAACGTAAACCGGGATGGAAATATAAGCCGGGGCGCGTTACAGGGTATAAAGTTGTCTGTAATGCTAATCGGGATGGAAATATAAGCCGAGGTGCATTACAGGGTATAAAGTTGGCTGTAACGTAAACCGAGATGGAAATATAAGCCGGAGCGCGTTACAGGGTATAAAGTTATGTGATGTGGCCGGACATTGTGACATGCATTGCACTGTTTAAAAGAGAAAGTGTTCATGCATATGTGAATGTGTAGTGTAGTGCATATTTTGACATGCATCACGAGAGTCAATGTGGTATGAATGCGAGTGGTATCTGATTGCCCATGAATTGTTAATTGTGTGCAAATTGCTGTACTTGCTTTGTTAAGTTATTCGCTTATATATTTGGAAGTTTACAAGACATGTTCCCCACAACTCCCTTGAATTATATATACTACTCATGTCTTGCCATGTGTTGATCCCGTGTGTCTTATAAGCGGGTTACTTGCTAGCGTTTCGCTAAGGGTACTGCCTTTGTCTTTGCAGATGAGCCTAGTTACGATATGATTTTCATTGAGGACGACGGCGAGTGGGCAGAATGGGATGTCTAGATTTGATGGAGAGAATTGATTAGATAGTTTCGGTTATTTCTGTTTCTTAATTCATTTGAGGTTTTAGATGGCTGCGACCATATACAGTTTTTGAGATTCACATTGTCTGTTGACGTACTGCATTGATGGTTTTCTAAGTTACGAGATATGTTTTCGCTCTTATTTCTCTTACGTCATAGATGATGTGAAATCAAGAGATGAGACGTCTTGTAGTCTTCTCAGTAAGCTACGACGGGTATACCGGTTCGGATTCCGCTGTCTGGGTCGGGGCGCTACATTTTGGGTGCACCAACACATAAGTTTGATAGATGATGCTTGTAGATTGATGCCTACATGTAGGATATGGATCCATTTGATCACCAGATTGGGAATATATTTGCTGAGATGTCCGAGTTGGAAGAGATTATGCCTTATGAGAACAGCCAGAGCACATTATTCAGGGGGACTCTGAGATGCCTGAGGACAGGGGCGGAGGGAAGGGGGGGCCTGGGGGGCACGTGCCCCCCCAACGTCGACGAAAAAAATTATATACATAGATATGTGTATTTGTATTTTTTGCCATTCAGTTCAAAGTGTGCCCCTCCTTTACAGAACGCTAACTCTCTGTTACGTGGTCACATAGTGTTTAGCATTCGTTAATTCTCTGCTAAATGACTAAAATGTGTCTAAAACTTACCAAAATACGAGGATAGTGAGAAATCAGATATCCAAAATACTGCGTCGGGTTTGATCGATAAGATGAACTCTTTTGAGTTTGTATTTGTTGGAAAGTTTATGTTGAAAATTTTAGGAATGACAAGTGCATTTTCTAAGATTCTACAAGTGAGAGATCAAAACATAGGGTGTGCTCTTAAAACGATCAACTGGGTAAAAAAGAACTTACAAGAATATAGAGTGGATAATGGGGATAATTTGTTGAAAGAACTCTTTGAGTTTTATAAAATACATGAAATTGATGTGCCTAATATGGAGGATGTTGTCATTGGCCGGTCTAGAAAAAAGCGTAAAGGTAGTGAACCGATGACATACTTTCATCATTTTCGTGCAGAAATCTTTATAAATGTACTTCATTTATCTTTATTGTGTCGATACATATGACATTGATGATTAATTTGTCTATATCACAATTAATTTTTTTTCATATAAATTCTTAGGTGATTGACATTATTGCTATGGAAATGGATGAACACTTCACAGAGGCAAATACGGATTTACTTAGATGTGTAATGTGTCTTGATCCTTCAAATTCTTTTGCGAACTTTAATCATGGTGAATTTTTGCATCTTGCTAAGTTATATCCAGATGACTTTGCTTCCTTTGAACGAATAGAGCTTGATCATCAACTTGACAATTACATTGTCGATATGAAATCAAATGAAGTATTCTCTAATATAAATAATCTTGGAGATCTTGCAAAGAAGATGGTGGAGAAAAATTATCACAATTATTTTCCTTTAGTATATCGACTTATCGAGTTAGCATTGATCTTACCCGTTGGAACGGCTAGTGTTGAAAGAACTTTTTCTGCAATTAATATCGTCAAGACTGATCTACGCAACCGGTTGGGGGATGACGTATTATCGGATTGTTTATTGTGTTACTTTGATCATGAAATTTTTAGCACCATTTAAGATGAAGATATTATACAACAATTTCAATTAATGTCATCTCGAAGAGCCTTTTTGCGTCCTTTCGGAACTCCTTCTCGTCTTACAATAGGCAAATAAAGGGTATGTATTGATGTATATTACTATATTCACTTAATAATTATTATCCGCATATTGTTTGTTGTGTATTTTTTTTGTACATTGGTTGGTAGATTTGTTTTCTTTTACGTAATTTATGTTATAATGCAAAAATATGTCTAGAAGATTTTGTCGTTTTTTCCGGTCTAAAACGGTGACCGGTGATATTCCTGTGGCGAAGCCTATTAGTGTCCTCCCAAGAAGGGACTTCTGGCTCCGCCACTGCCTGAGGAGATTGTTCCTGATGAGATACCGCCTGCGCAGTTCAGGAGGATGCCACATCACAGGGTTATAACACACACACATACTTTTATATCGTGTAATAAAAACGGTTTTTCTGTGCCGCAAGTGGGGATCATCAATAAAATAAAATAAATAATACTATGTGTTCGTTATAAAAAAAATACACTCTTTCTCTCTTTGGCTGCTACGATCCCGACGCTCGCCGTCGTCATTCCTATGCCTTGGTCACCCAGCGCCGTCTTTCGCCGCCATTCTCCAAGGGAATTCTCCTCCTACCATTAGACCGAAGTTTCCATCTCGTTTCAAGGGGGTTCCTTCTACACGTTTCGAGGATGAAGAGATCGACGCATTGCTTGTCCCATTCTAGCACACCCTCGTCGGCTCTTTCCGACATGGCCGCCCAAGTATGGCCGCACTCAAATAGGCTTTTGACAAGGTAGGTTTTTCTGGTCCTGTCACTCTCGGATTGATGGATCAATCTCACATCTTGATCCGTTTTTCGAATGATTCTAATTACAACCGGTGCTTTTGCCGTCGATGATGGAATTTTCTTGGTTTTCCAATGAGGGTCACGAAATACACGCATGATTTTGATTCCCATTATGATGCGTCTATGGTTCCGGTGTGTTTCTTTCCTGGGGCTGCCACCATATCTGCATTTGGCCACTGCTCTCTTTGCGGTTGCGGGCCTGCTTGGCTTCGATCCGTCTTGATGCCGCCACACAAAATCTTCTCCGTCCATCCGTTATCCGAGTTTGCGTTGAATTAGAAGTGTCTCAAGACTTGCCCTCACGGATTCACATTCAAGGCAAATCACATCAATTCTTTCAACAAGTTGTTTACCAAGATATTCCACTTTTTTGCGGTACATGCCGCGTGTTAGGACACAAAATCGGCGACTGTCCCAAGCAGGCGCCGCCCTATGTTGCTTCTGCTCATGTTCCGGAGATTAACCAGGTTTGGAGAGCGAAGCCTTCATTTCCTAAAGACAAGGACCTTGCTGTAGATTTGCCCGACCCCGTACAGGATCATGCAGAGTCGTCGCATATCCGGGAGGTGGAGTGCAACCAATGGAATCTGGTCAGCCCTCTCGTTCTCAAAATTTGGAGATCTTAGGCCGTGTTTCAGATGATGTATAGCCTACCCTGTGTTCAGCAGAGGAGGTCCCAATTGCCGCTATAAACTCTGACACGGAGTTGTATGTTCCTCATCATCATGTTCATCCAAGTGACAGATGAGAGCTCTTGAGCCGTGAGTTCCGTGAGATTTCAGGGGAGGTAGCGCGTCGCATGCTATGCTTTACTAAGCAAGCTTCTGATGAGGACTTGCTTAATCAAATCCTGCATCCTCTAGATGCGTCCGAAGATCAGGGATTTGTGACTTTTGTCAGGAAATGTCATTGCCGGCCTTGTAGTCAAATGCTTCGCCCCCTGGCCGAATGTTTACATACAGCCTTACACGTTCTTTACACTCCACATCCCAGGTTTCTTAATGCATATTTTAACATGAAATATTAGAGGTTTACGTACGTCATTATCTCCTTTAAGATTGTTGTTGCAGCAGTTTTCAGTTACTTTCTTGTTGTTATTGAGCCCCAGCAACTGTCCTCTCGAATGGAGAGGGCTAAAATTCTGCTTGGATTTTCTTTTGCTATGTCTTTGTGTGATGATCGGATATGGTGTTTTTGGAGGGGAGACATGTTAGGCTTTCTGGAATTTCGTATGGGAGGGCAGGTTGCTCATTTGTATATGCGTTTACTCTCAAATAATATTTCCTTTTGGCATTCTTATGTCTACGGTCGACATACAGTTGTGGAACAACGAGACTTATGGGCTGACTTAAAATCATTTAGTGATGCCATCCGCGTGCCGTGGATTATATCATGCGATTTTAATGATTTTTTATCCCTTCAGGATCCAGCTTTATCTTCATTGTCTAATTTTAATTCAGTGGTTGATTGTTGCTAGTGGCACATTCCATCTCATGTGGGCTCTAGATGTACATGGCTTGGAGGGCGTGGACTTGGCCACGTCTGGAGACGGTTAGACTGGGTGTTCTGTAATGAGGCAATCTATGACATCTTTCCTAAGTTTAAGCTATCTCATTTGAGTCGGACCTCATCAGATCACTGTCCGTTGCTGATGGAGTGTTGTTTGCGGAATGCGTCTGGCCCTCGTCAGTTTCGGTTTCTTACATTTTGGCTATCTCATTCGGATTTCTATACCTACATGCATGAGAAATGGGAGTCCTATCCTACTACGGGTGGTATGTGAGGATTATGTGCTAAACTACGCTTGTTTAAGCGTGATGTATCCAAGTGGAACAAAGAAGTATTTGAAAATATTTTTTATCGGGTGGAATATGCTGAGCGTCGAGTTCAGCGAGCTGAAGTTGCGTACGATTTGAGTCCTACAGATGGTGCTCGGAAGGAACTCTGCTGCCCAGACCGATTTAAGGATGGCTATGTCTCATGAGATGGAATTTTGTAGTCAAAAGGCCCAGGTGAAATGGCTTAAGGAGGGTGAGGAGAATACACGTTATTATCATGCCTTAGTTCCCGATCGACGTCGTCGGCAGAGCATCCAACAAATAGAGGGGGGGACGACATCTCATATGATACACATGATTCTATTCAGCAGGCTGCCATCTTTTTCTACACACATTTATTTTTAGGCCAGCCTACATCTGATTCTTCGGACTTGCTTGATTGTATTCCTACATTATTATCACCTGCAAATAGTGACCCACTCACTATGATGCCATCGGAGGAGGAGGTCCACAGGGCGGTTTGGGAGCTGGATCCTGACAGTGCGACTGGACCAGATGGGTACAACAGCCGTTTCTATCGAGCCTGTTGAGAGGTCATTCATTTTCAGATGTGTATAAGGCAGTACAAGAGTTCCTTTTAAATTTTCCGCTGCCTAAGGCTATGGCGCATACCATGATTATTCTTTTACCTAAGGGAGCCTCTTAGCAGACATACGGTGATTACAGGCCTATTGCATTCTCCACTTTCATGAGTAAGATTCAGACTCAGATTCTTGCCACCCGATTAAGCGTTATTCTCCCACGTATTATTTCATCTGAACAGGCAAGTTTTCAAAAAAGAAGGGCATCTCAGAGCAAGTCTTATTGGAAATAAGATGGTCTATAGGCTGGACAGGAGTTCGCATTGCATTATTAAGCTGGACAGGACAAAGGCATTTGTTCGCGTCAGTTGGACATTCTTATGTTCCGTCCTCTGCCGATTTGGTTTCTCTGAATTTTTTATCACGCTTGTACTCATTTGAGCATCACTTACTTTTCTATCTTGATAAATGGTGTTCCTAGTGGCTTTTTAGACCTTCTGTGGGGTGAAGCAGGGGGACCCTTTGTCCCATTTATTGTTTATTTTGACGGTTGAATGCTTCAGTTGTGGCTGAATTCTCTGATTACGCGTGGCCTTATCTCTACATTTTCCTTGGGTCGGCTACCATTTACCATTTCACTTGTCATATGCGGATAACCTTTTGGTCTTTTTGTCCGCCAATCATCGGACTCTTAGCAGATTTAAGCAATTCCTAACTCAATATGAACAAATCTCTAGTCAGACAGTTAATTGGCATAAGAACAATGTGGTTATCTCATCCTAGATTTATTGGGGATGCAGCAATCTCACTTGCCGATAAATATTTGGGATCTTGTTTGCATAAAGGAATCACACGTATAGTTCATTTTTCTGACCTCATTCGACACGTTGATATCTGGCTCGGTAGTTGGCAGCAACAGCTCTTGGGGCAAGCAGGCTGATTGGCGCTTATTCGTGCTATGCTTAAATATCTGCCTCTTCACTTTATTGTTGATGCACGCCTTTTGTGTAGCATCATTCGGGCTCTTGAGCAGCGTTTTGCGTTGTTTCTCTGGAGGCCAAACCGCTATCATTGGATATCATGGCGCCATTTATTCCTACCTACACAGGAAGGAGCACTTGACATTCGAGACCTGGACACGATACAGCAGGCTTATGCATGTAAGCTTTGGAGTCGATATCATACCAGTGACACTTTGTGGGGCCGTTATATGAAAGCTCGTTATGGGGGTCGAGGTGAATTTCGGCCACGATTATATGATTCAGTGGGTTGGCAATGCATTTGTGCTATACATTCACTCTGTTTGGAGTATGCAGTTATGATTCCGCCTGTCCCACGTGGCCGACTCTATCTGGTGAGTTTATTTTACGCGATATTTATGCTCTTGTCTGTCCCTCTCGGGCAACACTACTATCGCGTACGTATATATGGTGTAACACTCAGCAGCCTGCCATTAATCTTTTTCTTTGGAAGTTATATCATGGTGTAGTTCCCCTCTTCGATAGACTTCAGCGCTTTTCGGTGATTCACCCCTCTCGCTGTCGGCGACTGCCTCTATAGCATATTTATTCTTTTTTCCCCAGAGATACATATCTTTGGTGCTACTTTGGTGCTTTATTAGATGTCCCGCTGCCTAGTGGCGGGAGCTATCGCTTGTACTTATTACGGCTTTGTTGTAAAGCCTCACACACATTTTTAGGTGGGGTGCAGATTATCTATCTAGGCGTGCTCCTGTGGAATATTTGGAAACAATATGCGTCTATTACCTTTAATGGCACGCATTGGGTTTGGTGCTTTATTAGATGTCCCGCTTATTCGTCTGCTCCGCATAGATTTATTTTTGTGGGCTAAATCTGTGTCTGGAAAAAAAGATAGCCGCCAGTATACACTCTCTTATTCAGTCTAGTCTCTCACCACCACTTCGTTTGTGTCGCAGTCAAATTTTCCGTTGGTCTCTTCCCCCTGTCGGATGATTGAAGCTTAACAATGATGTTACGGTTGGTCGTTGCTCTGCTAGTGGAGGTGCCATTTTGCGCTCTTCAGACAGTTGTTTTGTTCATGCGATTGCTTATCCTTTGCGTCATGATTTTCCTTTGCATGTGGAAGCACAGGCTGCCTAACTGGCAATGCAGTATTACATTTTTTGATATGATCCTTTCATTTTGGAGTTTGACTGCATGGAGTTGCTTCGCACTCTTGGTTCATCTTCATTGCTATTGGCACCTAATTTACGTCGACTACAGTCTATATTACATGCACAAGATCTGACACTTGCTCACACTCCTCGCGAGACGAATATGCCAGCACATCTGCTTGCACAGTTGGACCTTTCCACTCAGACTTTTACAGCATTTTCTGCGCTCCCCTGACTCCCCTCATCTATTCGATGATATGTACTTACTGATGTATCTTTAGCTTCATTTCGTCACCCTATCATTTATGTGTATCATGGCTCACCTAATAATACATGGGCCATCGACTCTTTGATCAAAAAATGTATACATACATATATATATATATATATATATATATATATATATATATATATATATATATATATATGCGCATGTATGTATGTATGTATGTATGTATGTATGTATGTATGTATGTGTATGTATGTATATATGCGTGTGTTCGGCTCTGGGGATCCTGGGTAGAAGTTTGTTTACTTCACGGTTATTAGATATAAGTGATTAATGTTCGTTTTATTGTTGACTCTTATTGGAATGCATGTAGTCATTGCATGGTAATTAAATTATGGATGATTGTACCAGTTGAATAAAGGCACAAGGCTACTCGACTAGAAACCTCTTTTTTACTTGAATAAGTCTGAGCCTGCATGAATTTGCAAATGCTAAAAGGCAAGACATATGCATTGGTCGATTTGCTTTTTCTAGTAATCAAGTATCAATAATAAAATTTTAATTTATTAAATATGCATACTATGATTAGTCGTAACTATAATTCTGTAAATACAAAATTATGATATTGGCATTATTTGTTTGATAGGATATGCATACTGATTATAAAAAATTGAGACTCTAAGTGTATGTACTCTCTCTATATATATGATCACAAATTATGTGGTAACTATATCTAGTTAAGCCTTGATGTTTTAGTACTTATAAAATATGTTATGTGATGGTTTAGTTGTTGTGTAATGGGTTATATGCTTCTGTATGTTATTCAATTAATGTTATTGACAAAAATACAGTTTAGTTTATGTGTTTAAGGACTAAAAAAAGTAAAGATTAGAAATTAATAGGTTTTGCAGCTAAGTGGTTTAGTACGAAAACATACATATGGTTTGTAATGGACTATAGTATGGTACGTGGTTCGGGTTATAGAAGAGTGTGGTCCCCGTGCTATGTAGGAGCCTTGTTTTTGGGCTATTGGAGGATCTGGTGTAGCGAACTATTCTCAGCCCTAGTATCCGAAACGATTTACCTGCTGTATTTCAATAGGAAAAATACAAGGCGTCGATACAAATCAATTACACATCGACAAAGTGACGTAAATCAATGTCATCGGAAGTCATAAAAATAAAACATCGAAATAATCATCATCATTATTATATGTCTAGACAAATCTAATTCGATACAAATATCAGACGTAGATAATAAATACTAAACCTCCAAATACATAAACCTCGGATATCACAAACATCTATCTCAACTAAGTCCTTAACGAGTCTCATCAGAATGCCCTCGAACCTCAATATCTCCACTCCTGATCATCCCCGGTGTATACTAACTCATATTCATGGTTGTTTGCAAAACAACATTAGGTATAGTATGAGCGACAAAACATCGCTCAGTATGTAACCTCGCTGTACTTATCAAGGGACCATACACGAGGAAACAATTGTTATCAAATAAATATCAACATATAAAATAGCATGTTTTTCATTTGCAAATAAAATTACAATTAACCCTTATAACAATCAAACAACAAAGCTCACGATCCCAATCATCAGTTCAAACCAATCGATAGTCAATCAAGTGTTAGTACGATCAAAATCGATGATGAATTTCTCCAAATCGATGCGATGCAATTTCCAAAATAACCAATTATGATTTTCCAATCCCATTTCCAAAATATCAATTTTCGATGCGATGCGATGTTCGATACAATACGAGTAGTTATTTTGATACGATGCGATTCGATATTTCGATACGATACGATGTTCCAATGTTCGATAAGTGATACCAAATATGATTCCGATGCGATGACCATGACACTTTTCCTTACAAGTGACCTATATCGCCAGACTTACAAATTGATCCCCATGGTCAAATGTGTCCAGGTGGCCTATCAAAATAGTCAAATGTGCTTGGACAACCCATTTGTTCGGAACTAGTCCAGCTTAACATTATATTTCATTGTAAGGGTGAATTTCAAAACATACGATGCACGATTGCCAAAACTATTTTCAAATATCGCTACGATTTTTCAAATACGATCTCAAATGTCGATTTTCCAAAAACAATTTCCAAATGTTCGATATTTCAAGTATTTCCCAAATGATTGATTTTGATCAAATCAAATACCAATCGATTCCAATCACATTCAAATACAAATTTTTGATGTCAAATGATCGATTTTGATCAAATCCTAATAACCACCATTTACATACACGTATATACATATACATGCCATTCCCATACATGTGCATATACACGTATATACATACACGCACCTCCCTCGATCTACTTTACTCCCAACCCACTACCCAACTCACCTCACCCCTCACCCTAATACCCTTGGCCTATATTGCCCAGCCCCTATCAGAGCCCTGCTAACCCCCACTTCTTCAGCCCAGCTCCTCCCCACTCTCCCAAAACCCTAACTCTACTCAACCCACTTCCTACCTCTCATTCTCCCTCCAAAACACACACTACCTACATTTTCTCACATATAATACCTCAGACGGAAAGCATAATTCATGCCTAACACACTGCCCCAAAAATCTCCGTCACACGCGCCTCCATGCACCCACACGTGCACCCACACGCAGCCACTCGCCGGTGCGTGTGGCTCTTGCGCTGCCGCTGTCCGCCGGCTCCAACTACCAGAGTTCTCTTTTTTCGATTTTCAACCTATTCCCATCATCAAATCATACCAAATCTTCTCTTACACCACTATCAAATTCTCTCAAAATCAATACTGATTCAGCAATTTACATATACATATCCATATATGTGTCATCAATTATAATTCATAGATATGAAAATTTATAATTGGTCATCTTCCAAAATCACTAGGGCCGAATGTATGTACATCCATATACAATTATATTTCTTCGACTTTTATACATATACGATACAAAATTTACAGTTTTTATATACATATATAAACATGGCCAAACATGTATACATCCAACTATGCAATCAATTACTTATGTATGATCCATCATTTTGTACGAAAATATATAATTACGGATTTCACAACTTCATAATAAACACAAGGAGGATACTTGTATTAACTCATAATTACTATACCGAATATCGATTAGGGTTGTTGTTGATGCAAAAGTCTCCTTCCTACTTCCTAGTGGTGGTAGCCGATTTTTGATGGTGAGTAGGGAGGGTGGCTGGTTGTGCTTGGTGGTGGGATGGTGGGATTTGTGTCTTGTGTGTAGGTATATGTATATGTGTGTGTATGTATGTATATATGTATATATATATGTATATATATATATACATATATACATACATACACACACATATAAAGTTAGGGTTTTGTAGAAAGATTTTCTTCCTTCTTCTTCCTTGGAGTGGCAGCCGATTCTTGGTGTTATGGAGGTGAGGCTACAGTATATTTTTGTAAGGGTTGTAGGATTTGATTTTTGATTAAGCTATGTATATATGCATATATATATATATATATATATATATATGATAACAATTTGGTTCAAGCAGGCCTTTCGCCAATTATGCCATCTCCACGTTGTCAGGTAGTTCGTTGGACCCTTCCTCTTTCTGGACGTCATAAATTAAATGTAGATGCTGATCATAGGAGGATGTCAGCGGCAGCAGGAGCAATACTTCGTGACAGTAAGGGTGTCTTTATGGACTATTTCATTTCACTTGCCACTTTCGACTCCGGATAAGGCAGAGCTTCAGGTTACTATGTTAGCAGTATTATATTTTGCTAGATTTGGTTTCCTTATTGATGTTGACAAATCGGCACACTACTTGGCTCAATACGGTCAGACTTGCCAGACACTGACAGTATTCTCTCGACTCTCAGACCTTCCTCCATTGGTTCGCGCTATTGTAAAGACTGATAACATTCCAAATCTACGCCGTGGATAACATCTTCTCTACTGATTGTTGCCTATATCATTCCTTGATATGAGCAACCAGGGTACGGACGTTTATTACTAATGCTTACAATTTAGCTATTGACATAAAATTGCGGAATCAACATTTTCAATGCTGTTTGTTGTCTGTATCTACGGATGCAGACAAAGAGGGTATTAGCTTTTCATTATTTGGGATTTATCTCTCCTTCATTATCTTTTATTGGTTGCTACTTACTGTATTCTCCTGTTTCGATTGCATGGTTTTGCGTTGGATAAAATGGCAGAGATTTTCCTGGCGGTTGTCATTTTTGCAATCTACATCGCAAGTTATTAGGCTGGGGGCAAGCACATTACATTTGGCGACACTGGCTTCTCCAATGCTACCATAATATTGGGACGTATATTACACGCCAATATACTTATCAACTTTTTCCTTCGGCATGGACTACTATTTTGGCTTGTTCTCCACAACGTCAACATAAATTAGCTAGACAATCTCATCGTATAAATATGTATGCTTTTGTCTTCGTCAAGGTTGATTTTACTTGGCAAGGTTTTAATGCGGCATATCATATATGATTGGAGATTACAGATACTCAGGGCTTTACATTCACATTTTTCATATGATGATTAGCTATTGTACAATGGTATTCCTCCTCCATAAGTGAGGCTGAATTCAATAAAAATTTCCTTTTCGGTTGTGTGTGTGTGTATATATATATAGGTAATTAGAGTTAAATATAATATGTATTTTCCTAATATATATAGGTAACTTGATGTTAATTCTTTTAGGGAATTTAGTTGCTATCTATATATTCCTTTCCTATTCAATCTCCTTATGGTAGGTATTTAATCCATCCTGTGTATATCTCTTCCTTTATAAATATTTCATACTTATTTATTTGGTTTAACTATGTGTATTATTTTATTTATTTTTTTTCTCTTCCTTTGCCCGCGGTTGCGGGGCCGTAAAATCCGGTCTCCAGTAGGAGATGCATTTGTCTAAAAACAATCGATAAATAATAGAAGAAAAACAAAAGGTATAAAAAGACGTTGTGCTATATGTACTCATGTTATGTCAAATTAGCAATTCTAATAACAAATTCAACATTAAACGAATTGTAGAGATGAGATCAAGCTAAAAACACAAAGGAATGGAGAGGAAAATTGTTTTTATCATTCCTCCAAACAATTAAACTCAAACTACATATATACAGATTTTCGTCTAGGGAAGAAAAAGGAAAATAACGCAAAAAGACCATTCTATGCTTACTAATAACATTCCTCTAACTGAATTACAAGGGGTATAAATGTTATTTCCTGTGTTTAAACTGCTCCCGCCATCCAGCCTTCTTCTCCATCGAACCTCTTCCACCTTCTGCACTTCCTGCGCGTCTTGATCCCGTAAAATGCGGATATCCCACGTGAATTCCGTCCAAGACTCCCACAGCATTCTCCAACCTGGCATCTTGCAATCTTGACCTTCAGTTTGTGATTTGATCCAACAGCCTCTATTCATTTCATGGTACAATCATCGGATTGTGCTTCTTCCATTTTTGTAATGACTGCAACACCCCCTCTCAAACCTGACTTACTAAAGATATTGCACACTCCCATAGCTGAAGTCAGGTTCTGTAGTGTAACTGAATCTAAAGATTTTGTAAGAACATCAGCCAGCTGGGATTCAGATCTAACAGGCATAAGACGAATTACTCCATGCTGATATTTATCTCTAACTATGTGACAGTCGATTTCAATGTGCTTAGTCCTCTCATGAAACACAGGGTTCTCCACAATATATATTGCACTTTTGTTATCGCAAAACAACTCAACTGGACATGATTGCTTGAATCCCAGATCTTCCAACAAATACAAAAGCCATTGGATCTCACATGTTGCCATTGTCAAAGCCCTGTACTCAGCTTCTGAGGAAGACTTCGACACAGTGCCTTGCTTCTTAGCCTTCCATGACACCAATGAATTCCCAAGAAACATGTAGTATCCAGTCACAGATTTCCTAGTCTCTATGCATCCACCCCAATCAGAGTCAGCAAATCCTTTTAGCTCCGATTTGCCACTGCTAGGATAACACAATCCCTGGCCTGCAGTACATTTCAAGTATCTTAGTAACCTGTGTGCTGATCTTAAATGCATCTATGTAGGTTTGTCTAGAAACTGACTTAATTGATGAACCACAAATGATATGTCTGGCCTTGTTATAATAAGATATATCAGTTTGCCAATAAGCCTCCTATAATTTGGCACATCTGTTATTAAGTTTGAATCACCATAGGCTAGCTTAGTATTCTGTTCCATAAGAGTTTTCGCAGGCTTTGCTCCCAAAAGGCCTGACTGATCCACCACCTCCAATGCATACTTCCTCTGGCAAAGCATGAACCCGCCTGTGACCGTGCCACTTCAATGCCAAGGAAGTATTTCAAATGCCCTAAGCCTTTAATCTGGAAAGTCTAATGTAATGAGTCCTTGAGAGCTTGAATCTATGTGAGGGAGTCACTAGCCACTATGATGTTATCCACATATACTAGGAGAACCAGAAAAGAGTTGGAAGCCCGTTTAATAAACATGGTGTAGTCATGTTTTGACTGCACACAGCCCTGACTAATCAAGAAATTGGTTAACTTGATATTCCATTCATGACTGGCCTGTTTTAACCCATACAAGGATTTGTGAAGCTTACACACCATACTATCTGTAGGAGCACTTATGCATTCAGGTAATGCCATATAAATTTCCTGGCTAATGTCACCATGTAAAAATGCATTATTCACGTCCAAATGATGCACATGCCAATGTTTCAAGGAAGGCACAGCAAGGAGTAAAATAACCGTGGTCAGTTTGGCAACAGGTGAGAAAGTGTCAGTATAGTCAACGCCTAGTTGCTGAGTAAAACCCTTTGCTACAAGTCTGGCCTTGTACCTCTCTATACTGCCATCAGACTTGTACTTAATCTTATACCCATTTGCAACCAATAGGCTGTTTACCAGGTGGTAATGGGACAAGTGACCAAGTATGATTAGCTTCTAGTGCAACCAACTTAAGTTGCATTGCCTTTTGCCAGTTAACAGAGGTGACTGCCTCTTGATAAGATGTTGGTTCCTGTTGCAAACTAATATTAAGAGCATAGGATCTATATTTAGAGGTTAAAGCATCAAATGACATATAATCCTCAATTGGGTATAGAGAACGAGCATATATGGAGAAGGTACAGACTGAAGAGATGAGCTGTGTATCAGGCCACAGTAGTAATCTTGTAGATAGCTAGGGGGATGTTTGGTTCTGGTAGGTCTGAAACTTTCAGGTCTATTCATTTGGATTGAAGGCAAATGTATTTCTATTCCAGTACATGGTTGAACTTCATGCTGAGAAGAAGTAGATGGTTGACATTCAGACTAATGTAAGGTAGGCATAGAAGAAGAAGTACATGGTTGAAACTCAGGCTGATGTGAAGTGGATAGATTAGAGTTGGATTCATCCAGTCCCTCCTGTGACATATGAGGAACTTCTCTGTGTGGTAAAGCGGTATGTTGAAATGGAGCTAATGAAGAATGTAGTGGTTAGTCAGGTGTCTGAGCTGATGCATCAGAACCATTGGAGAGTGGTTGTATGCCATGTGGCAACAATGAAGGATGCATTGCCATATCTAGTGACTTGTCAGTAGCAAAAGGAAAAATGTGTTCATGAAAGTGAACATCCCTAGAAATAAAAATTTTCTTTGTGTCAATACTTAACAACATATATCCTTTAGTATGATATGGAAAACCAAGGTAAACAGAAGGGATGGCTCTGGACTCAAATTTGGTTTTCTGTACAGAAATGTTGTTGGCAAATGCCAAACAACCAAAGACTCTGAGACTACTGTATGAAGGTGTAGTTTGGAATAAAAGTTGGTGAGGTGACTGATGGTGAAGCAGTGGTGTAGGCAAAACGTTGATTATATAAACTGCATATTGTATATAGGATCCCCAATAACATATAGGCATGTTTGCCTGAAACTTAAGGAATCTTGCAATATTGAGGATATGTTGGTGTTTACGTTCAACAATGCCATTTTGTTGAGGGGTGTAGGCACAACTAGTTTGATGTATAATGCCCTTAGACATAAAGAATTGGTTCATTTGGAATTCTTGGCCATTGTCTGTTCTGATGCATTTGATATTTTTATCAAACCAAGTTTCAACATATTGGCAAAAGCTTTGAACAATGTTTCTGGCTTCTGATTTTTGCTTCATAAGATACAACCAAGTATATCTAGTATGATCATCAACAAGGGTAAGAAAATAACGATGACCATGTACAGTTGGATGTTTATGGGGACCCCAAATATCAATGTGGACTAGATCAAAAGAGAATGTAGACAAAGACTTGGATACAGGAAATGGAGTTCTTTTCATTTTAGTCAACAGGCATACAATACATTTGCTTGAAACATCATTAGCACATACAGAGTCATCAAATTTTTGCAACTCCTTTATTCTAGGAACTGAAGCATGGCCTAGTCTATAGTGCCATAGAAGTGAACTATCTTAGAAACATCATGAAGATAATACAATCCATTATGTAATTCAGCTGAACCAATTGTCTTCAGGGACACACGTTCCTGAATGACACAGTAATTTCCCAAGAATTGAACAAACAAAGAAGGAATAGAAAGCAACTTTCTAAGTGAGAGAAGATTATAAGAAAAAGATGGAACATAGAGTACATTATGTATGGTTAGACATGGATTTATAACAACAGAACCAATGTGGCTGGCTGAGACTGAGAGATTATTAGGTAGTTTTATAGAGACGCATTCAACAGGCTTGAAGAAATGAAATAAATTGAGGTTACATACTATATGATCAGTAGTCCTTGAATCTAGAATCCATATGTTCATATTATTAGATTACCTTGATCATTATCCAAAAATACAGACATCACTGCTCCCTGGCTTCCAGCAACAGACTTTCCTTGTGGCATCACATGCATTTTCTTATCATCCATGCTTAACATTGCCATCAACCTCTGAGTCTATTCAGGTGTAAGCAAAGGTGCCTGATATGATTTATCACTCTGATCCACAGGAGCAGTCTCAACCTCTCCATTCATAACCTCTGCTATATTGGCTTGGCTCTTAAACTTAAAGCCCGATGGATACCCATGCTTTTTGTAGCATCTTTGCTCAACATGCCCAATCATTCCACAATGTGTGCATATTGGTCTCTTAGAACTATCGGAGAAGAACCTACCACTCCCTCTTCTGAAACCATTACCTCCTCCTGTACATACATATGCACTAGCACTAACAATCATAGCCTCTGAGTTTTCAACTATAAGCACAGTAGGATTATTACTAAAACTTCCTTGAGAGGCTAAACCATTTATCTTCCTTTCATAATTCAAAACCATTGCAAACACAACATCAATCTTAGGCAATGTGTCATCACAAACACTTGTGATTTTACAGCATCAAATTCCTTATTTAGTCCCTTCAAAAACTTTATAACGTAATCAGTTTCAACAAACTCATGCATTCTGCCTCCTAGATCACACCTACATCCACGGCATGTACAAGTTAGAATAGGTCTCAATGCCATCATTTCCTCCCACAACACCTTGACTTTGGTAAAATAATCCTTTACGGAATCAGTTTCTTGCCTTATTGCATAAAAATTCTCCAACAAATCCGACAGCCTAAATGCATAACCAGTACCATACCTTCGTTTAAGGTCATCCAAAACTTCTACAACACTATCATACCACATGACACTTTGTGTAATTGAAGTAATTACACTATTCATAGTCCAGGAATGTATCATAGAGTTACCTGCCTCCAGACTGGATACTGTGGATCATTAAGAGTTGGCTGCTGAATTTATCCATCTATGAAGCCAATTTTATTCTTGACAATCAGTTCCATCTGAAACATCCTACTCCACGAGTGGCAATTATGAGGATTTAAAGGAGGTTGCGCCAAAATGATAGCAGGACTATCATTTGGATGAAGGTAAAAAAGACTGTTGATTGGATTCTCAGAAGTCTGAGATCCACCCGTTCTTTGAGTATTCAATGATGAATCCATCAAACAGACTTTGAGGTTTCATTCACAAACAAAAAAGCAATCAACAAAAACGAAATTAGAATTGCTATCTCAAACAGTCAATCGCAATCTCTTTGATAACATGTCAAATTAGCAATTCTGATAACAAATTCAATACAAATGAATTGGAGAGCTGAGATCAAGCTAAAAACGCAAAGGAATGAGAGGAAAACCGTTTTTTCTCATTCCTCCAAACAATCAAACTCAAACTACATATATACAGATTTTTGCCTAAGGAAGAACAAGGAAAATAACACGAAAAGACCATTCTGCCCTTACTAATAACATTCCTCTAACCGAATTACAAAGGGTATAAACGTCATTTCCTGTGTTTAAACTGCTCCCGCCATCCAGCCTTCTTCTCCATCGAACCTCTTCCACCTTCTGCAGTTCCTGCGCGTCTTGATCCCGCAAAGTGCGGATATCCCACGTGACTTCCGTCCAAGACTCCCAAAGTATTCTCCAACCTGGCATCTTGCAATCTTGACCTTCAATTTGTGATTTGATCCAACAGCCTCTATTGATTTCATGCTACAATCATCGGATTGTGCGTCTTCCATTTTTGTACTGACTGCAACATGTTGGGTGCTTCATTTGAAACTAGAAAGATGTTATGAGAGCTGTTATGTTCATTAGTAAACTTGTTGAAGAGATATGCACAATTTATTTGGTATCAAAATTTAGTATGCTTTATAGGAAATGGATGATTTATGTGCTGATGTGTGGCCTATAAGATACATGAGCTTTTATTTAAAAAAATTAGAAAAGTATTTTTTATTGTGCGTGTGTTAACTTAATCTATCAGTTTTTGCAATAATGTACACAATTATCTATGATAGGTCAAGTACGAGAGAGTAGCTAGGATATTTATAAAGTTATTAGATTTCTATGTATTCGTTTTATTTGCTCATTCGATGTATTTTACCTCCAAAAATTTCATTGTACCCATTAATCACCACAAAAATAATTTCGATTACCGACGAAAACCTCACCGACGAAACGAGGTGCGATGGTCTTTCGTCGTTAATTTACGACGCAATAGCGATAAAAACAGTTTCGTCGTTAATTGCGACGAAACTACGATGAAATACATTGTCGCTAACAAAAAAGTAGTCAGGTTAATCCTTTCGTTACAATTTCGTCGGTGTTTTGTCGGTGGTTCGTCGCTACTCTAAGTCTTTTGTTTGTCACTATTTAGTTTGTAGCCTTTCGTCGCTATATCGTCGCTAATGTGTCGCTAAAATTCCAGAAACATAAACACGGATAAACAAGGAAATAAATTCGTCGGTTAGTAGGTTCTCGGCGTTGTATTAAGTTTCGTCGGTATATCGTCGGTGTTTAGTCGATGAATTAGTCGTCGCAAATGTTTCGTTTTACTTTTCGTTCGTATTTTATATATTCCGATTCGTCGCAGATTCGTCGAGGATTAAACACGTGTATGAATTAAGAAAAAAGAAAGCGATGATTGGGAAAAAAATTTATTCATTTAGAAATAAAAATTTACATTATAAAGACGAAAAATTAAAAAAAGAAATCTAAAAGAGAAGCGGAGAGGGGCCGTTCACTCTTCGTCATCGGAAGAAAGAGTGGCCACCACATTCTCCGCGAACTCTTTGAGGAGGCACTTCAGATTGTAATATCTGGCTTTCAACTTGCGCAGCCTTCTGTTCACGATGTGCAATTGCCTCGACTGCTGCTGCATGTTTGCTATAAGCGTACTGTAGTTGATCTGCGGTTCCGGCATTTCTTGTTGAGGATCCTCTGGCGGCATTGGGCCATCCACAGATATTGAATCCTCCCGCAGAACCGATGGTTGTGGTTGAGGAGGAGGCCGTTGTGGAGGTGCACTGTTTGCCCCTCCACACCTTGGGGTTCTTCTATAACGACGGGGCATACTTTGTATTTTGTTTAGGAAGTTTTATAACTTTGTTTATGTGAAATGTAAGGCTGTGGGGTTATATATAGGAAAAATAGCGACGACATAGCGACGTATCTGCGACGAATTTATCGTCCGTTACTCAACATCGGAAGATGTGCGGGCGTGACACTTTGTTTGAAAAAGCGACGAATTAGCGACGACTTAGCGACGTAAGGTCATCGTACGTTGTAACACTCGTGTACTGTGCGGACACTGCCGTTGGGTGAATAGCGACGCCGTAGCGACGCCTATAGCGACGAAACGCATCGTATGGTGTGAAGATACTGTGTGCGTCGCTATTGCGTCGGTAAATCGTCGCTAAATTCCCAGAAACATAAACACGGATAATCAAGGAAATAAATTCGTCGGTTATTAGGTTCTCGTCGTTGTATTAAGTTTTGTCGGTATATAGTCGCTGTTTAGTCGGTGAATTAGTCGTCGCAAATTTTTTCGATTTACATTTCGTTTGTATTTTAGCTTCGTCTGTATTTTAGCATCGTCGAGATTTGTAAGGGATTAAACACGTGTTTAAATTAAGAAAAAGTAAAATTACAAAATACATAAAGAAAAAACTGAAAAAAAATCTAAAAGAAGAGCGGAGGGAGCCGTTCACTGTTCGTCATCCGAACAGAGAGTAGCAACACTCTCTGCGCACGCCTTCAGGAGGCGTCTCAGCTGCGCAGCCTTGGCTTTGATCTGCATCTGCCTTCTGTCCAGGTACTCGAGACGCTGAGCCTGTTGCTTAAGCACCTCCCTCATCTCCTCTACTGTGTTCCACAGCTCCTTTATTTCTACACGAGGATCGCCAATTTGGCGATCCTCTTGCCGCCTTGGCCCCTCCACAGAAGCTTCGGAGGTGTCAGCCGGTGAGGGTGGTTGTGGTTGTGGAGGAACCGGTGCGGGTGCGGATGGTTGAAGAGCCCGTCCTGGGTTCGTACGACCTCTACCACGGCGTGCCTGTGCCTTAGTACGAACCATATTTGTCTCATTTTGTATGATTAAAAAGAAGATTTTGTTTTTTTATATTATTAGCGACACGGCAGTTTGCTGTTTATATTGGGAAACCAGCGACGACATAGCGACGACTTAACGACGTAAGGTCATCGTATGTTGTAACACTCGGGCACTGTGCGGACACAGCCGTTGGGTAAATAGCGACGCCGTAGCGACGAAAATCATCGTATGGTGTGAAGATACATGCGTTGCTATTTCGTCGGTAAATCGTCGGTAAGCAATGAATGCAGACATTAATACACGCACACCATACGACGTGTTTCATCGCTCAAAGCGTCACTAAGTCGTCGGTATTTGTGTTTCTTTGTTTCTTTGTAAGCGTCGGTATTTGTGTTTCTTTGTTCGTCGCTATGGCATCGCTAAGTCGTCGGTAAAGTTGCAGGCAGAGAACCATAAAACCATCTTTCTTCTTCCACTCTTCTCCCATTCTTCTCCCATTTCAAACACATAAATCATCACCTTTCAACGAAAATGTAGAAGGAATATATCTTATTGTGTGGGATTTTGAGGTTTTTCACACCGAAAAAAGATAGCTTCTGTTATTTTGAAGGTATATCGAGAAAATGGATCTGAGGAGGAGCGATAGAAAGTGGATGTACGAGAGAGTAAACAACAGGGAGTGGAATCTTAGATTTGTTGGAGGTCTCGAAGAATTTGTGGATTTTGCGACGAGTAATGAAAGTGGAACGCATATTAGATGTCTGTGTAAGAAATGCAAGAACCGTAAATATATGGATCCGGGTGACGTGAGAGTTCACTTATTGAAACAAGGTTTCGTGCACAATTACCATACACGGTACTGCCACGGCGAATGCGACCGTAGTTGCATCCTGTTGGCACATCCTACATGCCGAAGTCCTCGTACACGCTGATTGCGGAGCAGGTCGGTGCGTTGTTAGCGTGGCTGGGGACAGCTAGATTTCCTGACAGCCATGTTTCGAACCTGTCGAAGAACATCGACGTGAATAACCGTAGTTTGCACGGGATGAAGAGCCACAACTGTCACGTGTTCATGCAACGATTGATGACCATTACATTCCGCGAGCTGCTTCCAACCAATGTATGGGAAGCACTTACCGAGATGAGTCTGTTCTTCAGATGTCTTACATCCACGAGACTCAAGGCGGATGATATGTCAAGGCTGGAGGGCAAAATCCCAGTGATCATATGCAAGCTGGAAACTGTATTCCCTCTGGCCTTCTTTGATTCAATGGAACACCTGCCAGTTTATCTACTATACGAGGCACGCGTTGGTGGTCCTGTTCAGTACAGGTGGATGTATCCGTTCGAGAGGTACTCTTATTTATTACGTGACGTTCTTATGTGTCTAAGCGCGAGCATGCTTACCAATTTGTTTCATCATGTGACATTGGAGTATTCACTATATGAACAGATATCTCAGGCATTTGAAGCTGAACATCAGGAACAAGGCGAAAGTCGAGGCCTCGATGTGCAATGCCTACCTGACGGAGGAAGCCTCGACCTTCGTATCTCATTACTTCGAGCCAGATGTCCCGTCGAGGTGCAGATATGTTCCCCAGAACAACGACGGCATTTCCAGATCCGGTGTCCTCCCGATATTCACACATCCGATCAGATTTCACGGACAGGGAAAGGAAATGATATTGGGGGACAGTGATCTAAAGATTGCTCATTCTTATGTTGTGCGCAACTGCCGTCAAGTTGACCGTTTCCAGAGGTATAAACGATATCAAATTTTAATTTGTGAATACCTTGCACTACTCTATCCATTATATTACAAAGGTATACAGGGTACTCATTAGTAATTTGCTTCAGCTTGTTCGTTGATTTATTGTAAGACCGTTCACCGGGTATATCGAGCGATGCAATAAACAATGAGTTAGATGCCAAGTTTTCTGATTGGTTCAAGTGGCATGTAAGTTTACATATTTGCTGGTTACGTGTACGTCATGTGATACGCATTTATTGCCCCGCTAATGTACACTTACTTGTCGTTTTACAGGCGAGCAAAGGTCATCTGGCTGATGAAGAGTACGGTTACATTCTGACACCAGTAGCCGAGGGTCCATTGAACAGAGTCACACGCTACGACATGTGTTTTGTGAACGGTTATAGATTCCACACAGTCTCCCATGCCAGCCGAAAATCGTCGGAGAACAGCGGAGTGTGTGTCAAGCGGTATGACAATAGCCCGGACGAGGATGACTTCTACGGCTACCTTACTGACATCATTGAGCTCGAATATCCTGCATTGCCTATAAAGCGGGTGGTGCTATTCAAATGCGAATGGTACGATCCAACTCGGGAAGGTTATCGCGCTGGCACAAAGGTTCACGACCGATATAAGTTGGTAGACATACACCAAGGGCGACGGTACATAAAGTACGATCCATTCGTTTTGGCTAGTCAAGCGTCCCAGGTGTATTATCTATCGTATCCGACGACGAGGATGAATGCGAGCTCAAAAGACTGGCGAGCCGTGTGCAAAGTGAAATCGAGCAAGTTTGATGTCAGTATCCAGCCAGGTTCAGATGGCATGGATGCTGCATTTCAAGAAGAAAACCCGCGCGTTGTGGATACGACACATGTTGAACTGCACAATCTCCCTCTAAATGACCCCAACGACGGTTTCATCGAAATTCATCTCAACATACAACCGACTGACAATATTGAAGATGTAAGCGAAGACGAATACGAGGATGAAGAGGACGACGAGCATGTAGATGAAGATGAAAATGAAGATGCGTATGAGGATGCAGATGAAAATGAAGATTGACGTTAGTCAAAACTTTTATGTACCTCTTTATGTGAAAGTGTGTATGTATTGATGTACTTATACACATGTATATGCATAATGTGTGTCTGTAAGTACTTTATATTTTCTATTATTTTTTTTTACAATACTGAAGAGCGCCGACGATTTACCGACGAAACGTGTCGTCGCACGTTTGGAATAACGACGACACAAGAAATAGCGACCCGTCGCTATTTCGTCGCAAAATTTCGAAATTAAACCAGAAATCCCCCTTCTTCTTCCCCATTTCAGCCCCCGCCCATTTCCCTCCCCCGCGACTTCTCCCTCCCCCCGCGAAATCTCCCTCCCCGGCGACTTCTCCCTCCCCCGCGAAATCTCTCCACCGCCGCTCCTCCAGCTTCCGCCATTCTCCGGTGACCTCCTTACCCGGTTAGTTTTTCTTCCTATTTCGTTTTTAATGCTTTTAATTAGTTATAGATTCAATTCTTTGTTTAAGGTTTGGGTTGTGGGTGTTGGTGGTGGGTTGGGGACTATGGGGAGGGCTGTGGGGCGGGGCAGTGGCGGTTGAGGGGCAGTGGTGGTTGGGGGTGGCTGTGGGCGGGGCGGTGGTGGTTGGGGGGCAGTGGTGGTTGGGGGTGGCTGTGGGCGGGGCAGTAGTGGTTGAGGGGCAGTGGTGGTTGGGGGTGGCTGTGGGTGGGGCAGTGGTGGTTGGGGGGGCAGTGGTGGTTGGGGGTGGCTGTGGGCGGGGCAGTGGTGGTTGGGGGGCAGTAGTGGTTGGGGGTGGCTGTGGCTATGGGGCTGGGTGGTGCAGGGTGGGGCTGGGTGGGGTGAGGTGGGGCTGGATGGTGCAGGGTGGGGTTGGGTGGGGCTGGGCAGGTGCTGGGTGGGGCTAGGTGGGGCGGGGGTGGGGCTGGGTGGGCTGGGTGGGGCTGGGTGGTGCGGGGTTGGGTTTCCATGTCCGACGACATATGAAGCAAGCATGTTGGTGATCATGTGACTAAGGTATGTTCAAAGGCAGCCCCTAATGCTCTTAAATTCTCAATTTTTATGCCTATTTTATGTTACAAGTGATGTATTAAGTAGCTTTTATTTATTTTTCAAGTTTGAAGCTCAAATGATGTATATTATTGAAGCCATGTATTTTGTTTAGCTAGTTTATGGTTGAAGCCTGTTTGTTGTTAAACTGAATTGTGTTTACTTTGGGCAGCCCATAATTCTCTTAAATTTACCATTTTTATGCATAATTCATGTTACAAGTGATGTATCATAAGGATGTAAAGGTGATGTATATTTTGAAGTGTAATTTGTTTAGAGGTGATGCATATTTATGCTTTAAGTATCAAGTTCAAGTGATGTATACTTTGAAGTGTAATTTGATGATGAAGTTTGATTATGTAGTTTGGTTAATCATGTCATGTTGTTTGGATTTGGATTTGTCTTGGGAGAGGCCATTAAGGCCGGGAAACCTCTGATAAACGAATAGGTCATGCCCAAATTTTCAAAATTATTAATATCTTGCATTAATGTATGTAAACACTTGTCATTTTTTGGACATCTTATTTGTTTGGCCAACCAACCCTAAACTTGTTGAATGTGCCTTTTAAATTTTTCACCCTTGCAGATCTGATGGCTAGTGAGGGTTTACCTACTCGACCCACCTACCCACCAGCCAGACAGGCCCTCTCAGGAGAGTTCGATCTGTTCGTTTCTCAGCATGAGCTGCTTGGTTCAGTGTTGACCGCCGCTCTGGCTGCAGACGCGGACCTTTTAGGGCCTGCCGATAGGTCCGCACCCCCCAGATCTTCGACGCCACCCACACCCACCGGTTCAGCCCATCATCCGGCATCTGATGCGGCATCGGACGAGGGTGTCATACCAGGGCGTCGTGCCCTCCCTTGGTCACATGCTACCCATACGTAAATAATGATTTATTTTTTTAACACGTTTCAAATATATTTCATGAGTTATTTTTTCCTAACAACTTCACCTCTTTCAGGTTTGCATCGGACTCGGGCCAGATTTCCGGTTGCATCACTCGGTCCTTCCACCTGAGGCAGGACCCTGCTGGATATGCCTGGTCCTGTGTCACCCCACAGACACGTAGGTTCTACTGGGATGAGTTTCGGGTATTCAAATTTGATGAATTTCACTTTTTGATGCGTAATCGATCATTACTTTTCTAACCACATTTTTATTTTTCCTCCGTATAATAATTGCAGAAGACGTACAGCTGGCTAGCCGACATCGCCCACGACGTGGAGCAGGCCTGGCGCCAGAGGGCCGCCAAACGCTACAGGGACTTCGTCAACTCGCTCAAGACCAAAGGGAGCGTGACCCCATTTCTGCGAGGCCTCCCTACGTATCCGAGGCCACCTGGGCGGGATGGATAGAAGGGTGGCTGGACCCTGCTAACCAAGTCCGCAGCGCCCGGAACGTGGCGAACCAACGCAGCGGCAATCTACAGGCCCCAGCACCTGCCACACACTCAGGTGGTTCGGTTTCCCACGCCACCACGATGCGTGCTATGGTAAGTATTTTAATATTGGATTATTTAGATTCATTGATTTCATTGGATTATTTAGATTCATTGACTTAAGTGGATTATTTAGATTCATTGATTTCTTATTTTCCGCTGCTGTTGTTTTTTTGGTATTCATATATGGTTAATGTAGGTAGTATATGTGTTCATTTGCCTTTTTCTTTTTATTTTTGATTTGACTTGGGAGAGACCTTTAAGGCCGGGATACCTCCGATAAACGAATAGGTCATGCCGAAATTTTTAAAATTCTGGATTTCACTAAAATATTTTATTTCATTCTTTCAGCACGCGGAGACGTGGGAGTGGCCAGCCTCCTACGATCTCTTCTACAAGACGCATCGGAAGAAAGCCTCCTACGGGACGGAGGACTGGATCACGGCGAAGGCCCGCGACATCAGTGTAAGTAGTCTACGATATTATTTTCCTTAGTTTGTTTTATTTCTAAACCCTAAACCCTAACAATTCTTATTCTCATTTCAGGACGAGTACAACAGATTACTGGCAGAGAGGGGAGAACAGGCCGACAAGAATCGTGCTTATTGGGATGCGGTTCGGACCATCGGCCCTCAGAATAAGAAGAAGAGGGAGGTGTACGGGGTTGGATCAGCAGCGCCGCGATTCTTCTCCGAAGTTCTACATCCAGGTGCTTCCTCCAAGGCCAGCACCTCCGCTCCTTCTGCAACGCCAGAGGATATTTCGCGCCTGGACGCAGATCATGCGACGCTGCAGCATGAGATGGATACCATCAGGGCGCAGCATGAGGAGAGTGTACATGCACTGCGGTCGCAGCTCATTCAGACCCAGCAGGCGCTGCAGCAGGCGCTTCAGCAGGCGTAGCAGGAGACGAAGCAGGCGCAGCAGGAGACGAAGCAGGAAATCTCGCAGCTATCGCAGATCCTCCTCTCTTTCCTTTCCAGCTCCTCGCAGCCTCAGCCTCGCCCTCAGGATGGTCAGCTTTCTCCGCATGATCCCCCTCCAACTTTCTCTGCATAGTATTTCATTTTTTGATTTTTCGTACTGACTATTTCATTTATTGTATTGACATATTCTTTGTTCTTTTGTATTTTATCTGACATTTATACGGATTCCATTTCATTTGTGTTGTTTAATTATACGAATTTCAATACGCAAATACCGTATTTCTGTATAATATTCGTAAAAATGATTTTATATACAAAATAAAATATATTATAAAAATTAAATAACAATAAAAACTATTTAATTAATAATATATTGATATTATTAATAAATTATAAATATTTAATATTTAATATTTAATATTAATTTAAATAATAGCGACGAACCTGCGACGAAACATAAATGTCGCATACCGGGCATATAAAAAAATCAAAAATTTTAAAATAGCGACGACAAAAGTTGTACCAACGAACCGACGACAGAAAAAACAAGTCGCAGACCTGACAGATTTACGTCGCAATTTTACGACGAACCGCCGATGACCTTTCTCTCGTTGCAATATAACAATGCTGTACCGACGAAAATCACTTTGCGACAAGCCGTATAGCGACATACATATTTTGTCGCCATTTCGTCGCTATATACCATTAGCGACGAAATGGCGATGAAATATGTCTGTCGCTATATGGCTTTTTTTGTGGTGAGTAGTTCTTTTCGTACGCAGTCTAAAATGTCAAACTTGGCCAAGAGTAAAAAGTGGGTCATGACAAGTATATATAAATGACTCCAGCCTGGAAGTGTGTTGAGGAATAGTACGTGTCAGCTGCCTACATGGCAGTTGAGTAAGTAGAGGAGTTAGGTGGTTAGAGTCTGTTAGCAGACTTATTTTTAGGGTTAATTACCTTTAACGTCCTTCAAGTATATCATAATCTCCCTTTGCCCCCTAATGTTTTAAAATACACCCTTAGGTACCTTCAAGTTTAGGTTAAAGTGGGAAATAGCGTAAGAAAGTGACACCTGACAATGAAACCCCATTCAACGGTCATATTATCCTTCCCTCCATAATTATGCACAAAATGGACTAATTTACCCTCCCCTACAAGGTCATTTTATATTCATAGTAGAACACCTATTTTTTCTTAGTCAGAAGACTCACAAAACCATCCTCAGAAGATTCACGTGGGGAATATCAAATTATAGGAAGAGGGGACAATATCTTCCAGCTTCTTCCCATTGAAGATATCAATGCCAAAAAAGTGACATTTGGTATGACCGTGCTTGCCAGTCTTGGAAGTTGAAACTTCAACAACCTTGCAAGCTCTGCCATTGATGACGATGTACCTGTTCTTACGGATGGTACCAGCTTGCTGAGGGTAAGTCTTCGAAGCTCCGGCGTCGGCCTTTGATTCAAAGTGATGCTCCTCGCCCGACATGCTTTCGCCTCAAAGCGGATAAAGAAAAAAAAGGGTAAGAGGTTACTCCGACGAGGTTATAGAGAGAGAAGTGGCGGTATAGAGCTAGAGAACAAAGACCTGAACACCTATTTTTTTGAGTTCGTAGCCTTGAAAGAAAATAACGAAGGCAACAAGGTTGTCTTGGAGAGTAAAGAAGGTGATGGCGGCGACGGCGGAGAGGGAGGTGGCGGAGATGGAGGTGGGAATGAGAAGAACTTGGAGAAGGATTCTGGGGTTTTGCCAGAATGGTTGAAGTTTACTCCTGATGATAGAAAAACGATTCTTGCAGCAGTGTTTGCATCGTTTGCTTTTAGACAATTTATTGCTGAGCCCAGATTTATTCCTTCTTTGTCTATGTTTCCCACATTTGATGTTGGAGATCGCATTATGGCAGAAAAGGTAGTAATTTTGAGGTTTCTGTCTTTGTGATTATCTTTGACTGCAGAGTTTGTCATTGTGGGCTTTGTTGATCGTTTAAACTTTAATTGGTTAGTCATAACACATCAGCATCAAACATCAACTGAAAGAGGAAGAATACCAGCGTAGTTTCCAATCTTGCATTTGTTTGATGGTAAACAGGAAGAATGAAGCGTGGGAGTTCGTGTTTACATACTCCCAGGTGTGTTAATGTTAGCCAAGGGAGTAATAATGCGTTTATGTCGTTAACTTTAAGCTGCTTCAGCAGGGGCAATTTTGCCATTTCAGTCTCATGTCAATTTCATTGCCAGGTGTCACTTTCTTATGTCATTTCTCACTTTGACCCAAACTTGAAAGTATCTAAGGGTGTATTTTAAAAGATTAGGCAAAGGAAGATTATACTATACTTGAAGGGTTAAAGGTAATTCTTTTTAGTTCTTAAAGAAGTTATTTTGCCCTTTTCTTTCTTCGGCTGGAATATATATATATATATAGGGCGTTTTAGTACACTGGGCTCAAGGTGCGAAAAGAGACCGGATCGCTGCACGATCTGATATACACAGTCTTACCCTACACTTTGTGCAAGAGGTTGTTTTCGCGTTTGCGCAAGGTCTGAATAAGGAACGGATCACTTCACGATCTGATATACGCAGTCTTACCTTACACTTTATGCATGCAAGAGACTGATTCAACGGCTCAAACCTATGACCTCAGGATCACAAAACAGTAAACTTATCAGTTGCTCCAAGGCCCGCCCTCTCTTTCTCTATATATGTATATGTATGTATGTATGTACACATACAATGTGTGTGTGTATGTGTGTATGTAATCTGATGGAAAGGAGAAGTATTTATTGGAGTTTTCCTTTCCTCAAAACTGTTGTGTTAGCGTCACATTGTTTCTTGCTTGCTGGATTGAGCTCCGGATGGAGATCTAGAACTTGGTTAAACTATCAACAAGTTGCAACATGTAGCAAAAGATACGGAGAAAGCATTGCTCCATAATTAGATTCCTATTTCCAAAACCAGGGTCATTTTGCATCAAACTATGCGTAGCTTAAACTCCTTGAAGACTAAATTATAATTTTATTATATTATATAATTTAAGAAGCAACTTACAACTAACTTTACGCAAAACCTAAACCAAGTTAGTTAATTTATTGTATGTTTTCAGAAGGTCAACGCTCGAAGTGTGCATGGATGTGAATAATCGGCTATTTTAACTAAGTAATAAATGCAGCACATCAACGTTCTGAGCAGGCTCCAGAACCCTAGATTCAAAATGTTATTCAAGTGAAGACTTTTTTTCTAAGAAAAATGTAGATCTTATAATAATTCAGATCCCCTTTTGTGCAACTGCTCTTAAATCTAATCGTGGATTATAGTTCATATCTGAAATACAGCACACCATAAACGGGAGCCTTTAAGGCAATAAAGTAATATTGTTATTATTGTGATATACATTTTAGGTAGTTAAGTAGAAAGACAACACATCTCACGGATTTTTGTGAACCGATTTTTGTGAAGGGCTTATGTGTTAAACTTGAATAAAATTAAAGACAGCGAATGCTTTAAGGTATTTGATCTGAATAAATCGGAAAACATCTGTGTATTTCTAACACATATGTATGTTTGCGTACATCCGACCTCTATACCCGTTATAGGCGGGAGCCTCATGAGATAATGTTATTGTTGATATGAATAAATGGGTTCTGAAAGTACAGCAGTCCCAGCTCATTTTATTGCCCCTCCAGCTGTTTCCCTCCTTAATCTGCATCTTCTTTTACTAAGCAAACTTCAAGGCATGCTTTATTCTTATACATACATATATAGAGACACACACATATATATATACTAGTCAGCGTAGCCTCTTGCAAAAATAAAAGAGAACTTCCCATCTCACTTGATTAATCTCCAGAAAGATGGAGAAGTTCTCATACCCTTTTGGGCTAGCATTGTCTATAATTATCACAATAAGCATTAGCCCTCTTGTGACAGCCATACCTTTCAATTTCAATAAAGATGTTGATGTTTCATGGGGAAAAAGGCTCGTCCATACATCAAAAAACGGCCAGTCTCTACGGCTAGGACTCGATAATGTCACGGGTTCGAGCTTCCAATCGAAGAATCCGTATCTCTATGGAAGATTCGACATGCAAATCAAGCTTGTTGCTAACAACTCAGCTGGCACTGTCGCAACATTTTACGTAAGATCTATATAAACATATATATGTATGTATATATTTCCCAGTTGTCCTTAACCAAAGGTAATTGATGTGTTGTATTATTTTCACAGTTATCTTCACTTGGGACTAAACATGATGAGCTTGATTTCGAGTTCTTGGGGAATTCGTCTGGAGAACCTTATACTGTTCATACCAATGTTTATGTTGATGGAGAAGGTGGCAGAGAGCAACAGTTCCGGCTATGGTTTGATCCTTCAATATCGTTTCATACTTACTCATTTGTTTGGAATCCTCAATCCATCATGTAATTCCCAAACTTTGTTTCATTTTTTTTCTTATTATAGTCCAAAATGCATCAATATCTTATTTTATTGTCTATACTGCTACTCAAATGAGTTGAGGAATCTTAAAAGTTGTTTCACTAGAGTTAGTACTCATCTTCCACACTATGTAATATGATGGAATAAAGCAAAATGACTCACTAAATTGGTTAGGTTTCTTATATTGTGAAGTAGGCAGCTTGAGAAAAAAACACTAGAGCTAGTGCTCGTTGCAAAGTCGAACCGACACGAGTTAGAACTGGAATTCTTCTTTTCTTTTTTGTTGCTTGTACATTTATCTCACATTTCATTATTTGAATGTGAGCTCAAACTCCTCAAACTTATCAGCTTGAATTCACCTATAGGCTTAGTTGAACCTATATAAACCAAAAAACGAAAAATAAAATTTATTTACAAGCTCAAGAACCAGCATCTCATTGCTCGAAAGTTCTTGTCCCAAGGTTGGGCATTCATAAGGGTAAACTTAACTTGATTTACACGGGTATAGCTCAGCTCCCAATAGCAGACATCTAATGGGTTTGATTTGTCTTTACTACCTAGTAAATATGTATTTCTATTTCCAAATGGAGTTAAGTACACAATATTCTTTGACTTTAGAATATGATGAAATAAAGTAAAATGACCCAATAAATCGGTTGCGCTTCTTATATTGTGAAATAGCAGTTGATCGACATAGTCTGGCGCATTATTATGGGATCATCGGAAAACAACATATGTGTTTTCTAACACATGAGTATAGTTGCGTACATCCAACCTCCCATACCCCGTCATATGCGGGAGCCTCTAAGGCAATAGGGTATGTTGTTGTTTTACCTAGTAAACATGTAACGTCAGATCAATTATTTACATTCTCCATTACAGATTTCTTGTGGATAATATCCCCCTCAGGGTATTCTACAACAACATGACGGCTGGAGTTCCCTTCCCTACAAGCCAACCCATGTGGATTTATGGAAGTTTGTGGAATGCAGATGATTGGGCAACACAAGGAGGTCGAGTAAAAACCAATTGGACACATTCTCCTTTTTCTGCATCCTACAGAAATTGTAACGTAACTGCTTGTGTTCCCACATGGTATGGATCAGCAGCTTGCCCAACAAATTATATTGCATCCCAGCAACCATGGGAAGGACATGAACTTGATTTGTTGGCGACAAGAAGGCTCAAATGGGTGCAAAAGACCCTTATGATTTATAATTATTGTACTGATTTCAAGAGGTTCCCTAAAAGTCTACCTGCTGAATGCAAGCCTAGAAAACACAAAAGACGAGTGGGTTTGTTGTAAATGGGTCAAGTGGATATTATGTAATATTTTCTACGTTCAATTTGTAGCTAGAATCATATTAATAGAAAGATATGAACTGTATTTCGGATTTATATAGTGATTGGAGCTTCTGGATGAAATTTTGAAGATGTTCTGATTTAGGTAGAATGCGTAAACGTCTAGTGAATGAGAACTTATGGCGAACAACAACATTACCCCTTAGATGCTTCTGGCTATGACAGGATATGAAGGGTCGGATTTACGCAACCATACTCATGTGTTAAAAATCACATAGATGTTGTTTTTCGATGGCACATGATACATGAAAATAGCATCAACTTGTGTCGATCAACTCATACTTCACAATTTAAGAAGTACAGCTAATTTAGTGGTCATTTTGGTTTGTTCCATCATATTCTAATGGTTTATTTAAGGATGTTCGTGGTACTCTTGTATTGAAGTGAATGATGGTTGTTTAGTTAAGGTTGTAGTAATTTTATGGTGTTTTGTAATGTGACTCGGTTTTAGTTGTAGCAGACTTAGACTACCTTCCTTATAAACACTTGCGTGATAAAATCCTGTGTAGTGTCTTTCGTCATTAACACAACCAGGATATACCTAGTGACTAACTTATCATGGCACATGTATCGGAGACTGACTAGTATGCATGAAGGGATAGTATGCTCATCTGGCACTTGATACACATTAAATTATAATGCATAGACTGTTCTGTGTATCACATTAATGTCATACCATAATATTTATATAAAGATAAACAGAACTAATTGCATCATTTGGCAACTCATTTGTAAAGCTAGTGCCAAACCATCTACAAACAAATCAGACTACAAAGTCCGGAAAAATATATTGAACATCAGCAGAATTCTCAAAATGATGCACAACCGAAGCTGTAAAGTATCATGATGCACGCTTTACTAATTAAAGCGTCAAAGGACAATATAGTCTGTGAAAATTCAAGCTACTACAGCTTGAATTCTAATCAATTCGTTCGATCATAAATAAAGAACAATCAAACAATATACACAATAGACATCAATCAAAAATGAATGATTGGAATTGAGAGAGGGAGAACGAAAGCTTGAAACAATACAGATCCAAGGAGAGGAATCAAAAACTGAACTTAGCAGCTCAAAAACTGAACTTAGCAGCGGTTGCATCGCTGCTTAAGAAGAAGAAAACAGAACATTGTAATGACTAAAGAGCCCCTCAGTTACATCACCCTACATCAATGTTCATAAGGCTAAAATAGTCATTTCCCTCATTTAAACAGTTACGTGCGCATTCCTTTCTTCTTCTTCCCAGGCTTCCTCCTCGCTGCGATGCTACTCCCTTCAATTCTTGCGGGTCCATCCAGTAACCGTCACTCCTGCACAGCACCAACTCACTATCTAGATCTTTTAATCTCTGATTGGTTCTCAGCAATCAGCAAATTACGCTTACTCTGCTCCTGATCATTGCGTTGTGCATCAACGCATGCTTTAACACCCCCCCAAGCTCAACCTGCTGAGCTTGGATTAATGTACAGATTATTGACTCCAAGGGCTTTAATTAACTGCATTGACCTTCTACAATCCAAAGCCTTGGTGAATAGATCCGCAAGCTGCATTTTAATACGTATGGGCATAAGCTTCAATGTGCCATCTTGTACCTTATCTCTTACTACATGACAATCTATCTCTATGTGTTTCGTTCTCTCATGAAAGACTGGATTCTCTGCAATGTAAATTGCACTCTTGCAGTCACAGAAAACCTCTACGGGTCTCTGATCTCCTAGACTTAATTCCTTCATCAAGTACAAGAGCCATTGTATTTCGCAAGCCACCATTGCCATGGCCCTGTACTCAGCCTCTGCAGATGACCTGGACACTGTGGTTTGTTTCTTAGCTTTCTAAGAAATCAGTGCCCCTCCAAGAAAAACACAGTAGCCAGTGATTGACTACCTTAGTCTCATGGCATCCTCCCCAGTCAGCATCAACAAATGCCTTCAGCTTCATTTCACCAGTCCTATGAAACAGTAGCCCCTGACCAACTGTTCCCTTTAAATATCTAAGCACTCTGTGTGCTGCTTTTAAGTGATTCTCAGTAGGACAATCAACAAACTGACTAAGATGCTGCACTGAGAATGCGACATTAAGTCTAGTGATTGTGAGGTAAATCAATTTGCCTACCAGCCTTCTGTACTGTGTAGTGTCCTTCAGTGGTGATGAGTCTTGATGCGTAAGACATGTGGCTTTCCATTAGCATCTTAGCAGGCTTTGTATCCATGAAACCAGTCTGATCCAACAATTCTAGGGTGTACTTCCTTTGGTTGATATGAATGCCTCTCCTTGCTTGTGCTACCTCTATGTCTAAGAAAAATTTCAAATGTCCTAGGTCCTTGATCTTGAATTCGTTGTGCAGTGCTTGCTTAATATCTGTGATGGCGCCCTCATTGTCACAAATGACAATGATGTCATCTACATAAACTAAAAGGACTAGTAAGGACTGACCAATGAACTTGGTGAACATAGTGTAATCACATTTGGACTGCTGAAATCCATGAGAAATCAGAAATTTAGTCAAAGTAGCATTCCATTCTCTACTTGCTTGTTTGAGTCCATATAATGACTTATGCAGCTTGCACACCATCTTGGAACCCACAGTACTTAGCCTGGAGGAGGCAGCATATAAATGTCCTCATGGAGATCCTCATGCAGGAATCCGTTGTTAACATCGAGTTGATGAATTGGCCATTGAAACTTTACTGCCATGGCTAAGATTATCCTTATTGTGGTCATTTTGGCAACGAGTGAGAATGTATCTTGATAATCAATGCCATACTGCTGGGTATAGCCCTTTTCCACAAGCCTTGCCTTATGTCTCTCTACCGTGCCATCAGCTTTCAACTTCACTTTATACACCCACCTGTAGCCTATAGGGTGCTTGCCCTTAGGCAAAGGTACCAAGCTCCATGTATGATTGACCTCCAGTGCTGCCAACTCAGCTGCGCTGCTTGCCATACAGCAGAACCAGCAGCTTCTGCATAGTTATTAGGCTCTGTATGTACATTTAAACTTGAAATATATGCTTTATACTTTAGATCCAATGATGCATAAGACATGTATTTATGAATAGAGTGAGGTGAAGTATGAACAGGATTTAGGATATCTTGATAGGAGGTCAAATAATTATAGTGATAGTATTGAAGGTATGGTGAAGGTTTTCAGGCACGTTGGGACCTCTTATTAGGCAGATCCCCTTGGGCAATGGGCAACTCAATAATAATGTTTCCAGGTTGCAAAGGAGTAGATGGTGGTACTTGATTGGTAATGGGCTCATCTGAGGCATTGGGAGAGTATGCATCTGGCTCGTGAGAGAGAGGATGTGACTGAGATGGATCCAAGGAAGAGTCATCTGGATTTGGATGGTTTATGGGCAGGTTAGAAGACTCTGTATGGTAGGATGGAATGAATAATGGACAAGTCCATTGCGCAGGTGACTGAGCATTTGTGGGAGAATTGGTCTGTTGATCAGGACAAAAGGGAAAGATTGATTCAAAGAATGAGACGTCTCTTGAGATATATATTGCTTAGTGGACAGGTTCTGCAATATATATCCCTTCGTGGTATATGAGAGTCCCATGAACACACTTCTATATGCCCTGACAGCAAATTTTTCCTTGTGATTCTGAGTATTGCTACCAAAGGCCAGACATCCGAAGACTTTAAGATTAAAGTAGACAGGTAAGGATTTATACAGCAGCTCATGAGGTGTTTTATGTTGAAGGATGGGTGAAGGAGTGATATTAATGAAATACACTGAGTGTAGTATACAGAAGCCCCAGTACGGAGAAGGTAAGTGAGACTGAAATCTAAGGGCCCTTGCTACATTGAGAATATGTTGGTGTTTTCTCTCAGCAATTCCATTTTGTTGTAGTGTATTGATGCAGCTAGTTTGATGCAAGATGCCATGAGTAGCAAAGAACTCAGTCATTCTAAACTCTGGTCCATTATCAGTCCGGATGGTTTTTATCTTAGCATCAAAGTGAACAGAATCAATCTGACAAAAGCTCTTAACCATGGACCTGGTTTCTCCTTTATTTTTCATCAAATACACCCAGCAATATCTACTGTATTCATCAATCACAGTAAGAAAATAATATTGTTTGTACAATGTTGGGTACTTATATGGACCCCAAATATCCATGTGTACAAGAGAAAAAGGGCTGTAGGAAACAGAACTAGAAATAGAAAAAGGGTGTTCTTCTTTGTTTGGCTAAAGGGCATATTGTACATGTGTGTAAAGATTCAGGAATGGTCACAAGTGGTTCAACCTTCTGAATTTCTTTTAGTCTTGGTGTAGACAGATGCTCAAGCCTCGAGTGCCATAGCAATGTATCTGATAAGTTAACAGCATATGCTTGAGGTTTAGTGTGACAGGAAGGAAATTTTGGCGTCCCATGGAGATAATACAAGCCTTGATCTACCTCAGTTGAACCAATCATGCTCTTGGTTCTGAGGTCCTGAATCGGGCAAACATTAGAACAAAATACAATGGCAAACATATCTGACTGGGTAAGTTTACTGAGTGAGAGCAAATTGAAGGCAAAAGATGGTACATAGAATACATTGGTGAGGGCAAGGTTGGATTGATCAGGCATCTTTACTGATATGGTGTCAACAGGATGATAAGAGGCAAACAGATGAATGCTAGAACAGATATGATCACTAGCTTTAGAGTGTAAAATCCATATATTCATGTTTTGATGCAATGCATAATCTAAGAACTTACCAGAAGACGTGGTCTGTTGTGCTGACATAGCAACATGGTGTGTGTTTACAGCACCTACAGAATCAGTAACTCCCTTTCTTCCTCCATCTTGATGCTCTTGTAACAAATTCATCAGCTGAGCATACTGCTCCTGTGTCAAGCTAGGTGCCATTTGAGGCATATAATTCTGAGAGTTACTCACTGCTGTGTTCAGAACTTCATATGCACCATATCCTTCCATTTCGTCCTGGTTCAGACTATCCTCAAGGACTGCATTATCTCCATCATTGCTCACCATATTAATCTGACTCCTACGCTTATAGCCTGGGGGTACCCATGCTTCTTATAGCATTTCTCAACTGTATGGCCAGTCATATTACAATAACCACAAACTGGTAGTTTAGAACCACCTTGCTGGGATCTTGGCATGTCTCGCCTAACTCCCCTGCCACGCTGCTTCTGCCAGGATGTACTCCCTCTCCCTGCATTGTTAACACTCATCACCACTATTGGATTATTGTTAAACTGTCCTTGTCCTCCTGTATAATTCATCTTCCTCTCCAAATTTACTACCATAGCAAAGGCAGTTTTCAAGTCTGACATGGAGTAGACAACAGGACTTGTGATTTCACAGCCTCAAACTCATCATTTAATCCTTTGAGAAACTTTATCACACAATCATTTTCCACAAATTTATTGATCTCAGTTGTCAGGCTACATGTACATCTTCGACATGTACATATGGGGACAGATCTTAAGACCATCAATTCCTCCCATACACTCTTTAACTTGGTATAATATTCAGTCACATTACTACTTTCTTGTCCAATAGAGTAAAATTCTTCTTGAAGATCAGATGACCTAAAAGAGTCAGCATTCCCATACCTGGACTTTAGGTCACTCCAGATATCAACTGCAGAATCTAGCCATATGATGCTTTGGCCAATGCTAAGAATCAGGGAGTTAACCAGCCAAGAAGCAACCATATTATTGTCCTTCATCCAGGAATTGTATCGCCTAGCTCCCTCCGCAGGCTTCTCAATAGAACCATCAATAAAACCTATCTTATTCTTGGACTCCAACGCCCTCCTTACATACCTACTACATCCATGATAATTGTTTCCATCCAATAATGGTTGTACCAGTACCATGGACGGATTATCACTAGGATGTATATAAAACGGATCATCAGAAGGATCAAAATGAATAGAATGAGGAGCGGATGAGGAAGAACCAGGATTATTATTCAACGCCATGAATGTGCCAAAATTCATGAAATTATCTCTGATACCATGTGAAAATTCAAGCTACTGCAGCTTGAATTCTAATCAATTCGTTCGATCAAAAACGAAGAACAACCAAACAATATACACAATAGACATCAATCAAAAATGAATGATTGGAATTGAGAGAGAGAGAGAGAGAGAAAACGAAAGCTTGAAACAATACTGATCCAAGGAGAGGAATCAAAAACTGAAGTTAGCAGCGGTTACATCGCTGCTTAAGAAGAGAAAACAGAACATTGTAATGACTAAAGAGCCCCTCAGTTACATCACCCTACATCAATGTTCATAAGGCTAAAATAGTCATTTCTCTCATTTAAATAGTTACGCGCGCATTCCTTTCTTCTTCTTCCCAGGCTTCCTCCCGCTGCGATGCTACTCCCTTCAATTCTTGCGGGTCCACCCAGTAACCGTCACTCCTACACAACACCAACTCACCTACGTGATACCTAGACCTTTTAATCTCTGATTGGTTCTCAGCAATCAGCAAATTACGCTTGCTCTGCTCCTGATCATTGCATTGTGCATCAACGCATGCTTTAACATAGTCCATTTGAATAACAGACCAAGCTGAGGACATATTTTTTTTCTTCCTAGTATCGTAATAGGAAGTGTTTACGTACTACCGCAAAAAAAAAAAAATAGAATTTTAAATTAGAGTAGAACGAAAATTTATTTAACACATAAGATATAAGACAAATAGGATAGCCATAATATTTTCCAACAAGATAATTTCATTATTTTCCCCTCTCCTACTTTTACAAACCATATAACGTTTTCATAGAATAATTTATTAAGAAACTAATTATTTTTTATTAAAATGTACATTTCAATGATTAACATAAATAGCATATTGAATAATTTATGACATTCATATTGTTTATTTATTGCATCAAATTATAGACATAGATCATTTAAATCAATTACCTCTAAAGATCAACGATACTGATTATCATTAGAGAGGTATTTTAGTCTTTTTGATATATACTTAAAAGGGTTTAATGTTAATTAAGGAAAGAGGTCAGAGGTTACTTTTATAATGTTACGACAGGTTCAAAGCAAAAAGGAGAAAAGGAGTGCTAGTTTTTCACAAACTCCAAGGCTTTTCAAAGGGAACTTTGAAAAGGCTGATTTCAAATCCGAAAACGGGTTAAATTGAGGTAAAAATTTTTAGTGTGAAGACCCGAATAAAATGGTTCTGAATGAACTTTTGTGTGAAATCATACACATTTGACCCTAGAACCATAACTTATTGGATATGTTATGATTTTGTTTAAAATTATGTCGAGACATTGGGTATGTGCTTTAGATCAGAAGATAAAGAAATTTTCGTATTTGGACACACACGATATGTCCATGGCTATAATTGATAGCCAATTGGTGAGTTTTGTAAAGTTAAAAAATCATGTATTTGCATGTGTCTATGTGTTTGGTAATCAATTTGTGCCTTAGGAGGAAACCAAAACGGGCACAGGGTAAACTACATGGAGTATTGGGTGAAAAGGTAGAGAGTCTAGAAAATCGATGATTCAAACACCTACGGTCGGCCGCGAGTTTCTCCTTGTCGACCGGGAGTCACAGAGACTAACCAGTGTCTTTTCTGGGTCCAGACGGTCAACCACCATGTATTGGCTGTTAGTGTGTTGGTTATATCTTCATATTTGTAATTTCAATTTTAGGTGTTTCAAAAAGTTTAAAAATTCTTCTTGAAGACCTATAACTTATATTTTTTATACCAAGATCAAGTTTAGCTTTTAAATCGTAATCTTTTTTGGAAGTTTACCTTCTTTTGTCATGCTTAACATTTCCTTTTATGTCTTTTACGACTTTTTGAAGCCTCTTTGTGAAAATTTCATCCTAATAAAGATGTTTAAGGGTTTTAGTTGATGAGTCTAGACAAATGAGAAAAGAAGAGGAAAAAAATAGAAGACTTGTTTTTTTGTTGGTGGCATACCAACTTTGACAAATACAAAGTAGCCACCATATAAATAGTAAAACACATGTGTTTATTGATCTTTGCTTTCCTATAAATAGGCATGTTTTAGTATAAGGAAGATACACCAAAAATCAAAGCAAGAAGCATTTCAAAAACTTCTTGAGAGAGAAGCGAGTGAAAGAAAATAGAGAGAGGAAAAGAGAGTTGTGAGATTATACCAATCCGATATAAGAAAAAATTGAGTGTTTTGATTCTCTTGTTGTAGCGCCCCGCCCGAAACTAGGGTTCCGGCCGGGTGCACACGCCGTACTCTGGTACGAAGAGTACAAGGCGTCGATACTATACATGTGCATGTCGACATGAATAATAAATCCATAAGCAGAAGCATCATAATATAAACTAATCATCACCGACATGCAGTACATTTCATCATTTAATCCGTACAAGTCATAATTTACAAAGTACTGATATATTCTAAAAAAATCGTGTGTCAGGACTTAACATCTTCAAGGCGATCTCGCAGCACACTTCGTCATTATCAGTGACTATCTGACATGTCCTCGATAATTCTGTATAGTAGTACCTGCTATCTGTATTGTGATGAGACAAGTATGAGCGATAGCCACTTTTAATCGCTCAGCAAGTCTATCTGCCTAGGTTTGTCATGCGGATCATGCATGGTGAACATTAATGCAACATGGATAATGATATGAAAAGCTATGCAATGTCAGATAAATACAGTAGAGCATATATCAGACAAATACGTAAAGCGGTAACTCATGACAATCAACGTACCATAGCTAAATCATATCATGGATAATTACATCAGGTAACTTAACATGCATTAACAGGCAGTGACCGCAGCACTAATACATAAAACAGACATCGCTAAAGTACATGTCATCCCATGCACATCAGGACAAAAGAGAACAATAATGACAAGGCACATAACGACTACCGATTAAGATAGAATAAAGTGTCTGTCTAGTCCCCTTGGAACTGCTTCGTTCAACTTATCTTAGAGGCCACATCAGAACTTATTCTTACTTTTTTGAAGGCATTACCATAACCCATATCATAACTTAGGCACTTTCAATCTTGATACTACATACCGGTAATGGCATCCACTCAGGGGTTAGTAACAATGCATAAAACGTGATCATAAAATGCTAAAGTTTTCTTTTCATAAATCACGCAAAACATGGCGGAGATCATTAACTCCGGAATGTAAATCATGAGCTTTTTTTTGTAAACATCTCTTTTCTGCAAACATGTAATGGTCATCTTACATAAGAAATAGTATCCAATGATATCGGGAATAATTCCAATAAAAGCATATATACGATAATCCGTACATCAATCTGTATATGTACTTAAATGATGACTCGTAGGCCAGTGAACCCAAGCTCTTCACAAGGTATTCAGGGCACGTATGCCGTCAGTAAACCCGAGTTCTTCACAAGGTATTCACGACCATAAAAAGGGGTTGGTGAACCCAAGCTCTTCACAAGGTATTCACACAACTCGTAATACATAACATGTTTGGGAGCCCAAGTTCTTCACGAGGTACTCGCCTGATACCCAACATATATACGTCGTTTTAGAATCATCCATCTCGTTGATACGATTCATTACGTAATAACTTTGCTTTCGCAATATCTCGTAAAATCGTACTAAAAATCATGGATCATTCTTTGAAACTTATGTCACTTTATGACATTTCAAATGTTTCTTTTTCATCATAAAATCCTTGTTTTCTCTTTTAAAACATGAAAAGCGTAAAAGTATCACTGTTTGTTTGTTCATAACACATTTGAAACATCATGCTATGCATATGAAACGTGAACATGCCAAATCATAACATCACTGCTAGAGTGTGTTAGATATTCTCAACTTATAAATTCTCAACTCAAGCACAACTGCACCATAAACATCATATCTAACGGAATTCCGCATTTCACCTCTCAAATGGCCATGGTTTTAAATCTCTCCAAAACAGCCACGTAACGCTCCAATAACATACATCATCATCTTACAACATTCTATGAATCCACCCTTAAGAAATATCAACATACATGCTAACTAAGCAAATTACATGACTTCCGAACAATACACAACTTGATCATGAAACATAACGCATAAATAAAGGCAACATAATACATCTCTTATAAGCATAATATAGGCATAAAAATATGCTTGACATACTTGAGTATCGATATGTTGAAAACATCATCACTCACAATCAGGCCATTTGGCCGAGACAGCATACATGCACACACTTATGCACATTACCACTTGTTACTTTATGACTACAAGTATATACATACGCATTTAGCCATTCATGAAACTAGCATTATCTCATATTAAGGCCATTTGGCCTAAGGTTATTATCAAAATGGCCCTTCGGCCGAAACCTTGAACCTTCACACACAAGTGTACATACACACTTTTCTATCACCACTTGTTAACTCCATGATTACTACAATTTATTTAAATATGCATTTAATAATAATTAAAGATGCCATCATCATAATTTAAGGCCATAGGGCCGAAAAATACACATGCACACATATTACACATATTTCTTGTCTCCACTTGTTAATTTTATGATTACCACAAGTTTTAATTAATTGTACACAAAATTCCTTAATATATCAAAATGACACAAGTTAAGGCCATTTGGCCGATTTCTATACACATATGCATATACAATTTTAATTCTTTCAACACATATAAGGCACTTCCATGTATGTCCTTTTACACATACTACTTTATATATCTTCTAAATATAGTTTACCTACATGTATAAATGCAATTAAATTCACACACCTTTTTCCTTTTTCCTTTCTTTATAATCATAAACATACTCATATGCAAGAATGCCATCAAATCCTAAGATGGTGAACATGCAAGTGCATTTTCTTTATGTTCTTAACATGGACATACTCAACCATGTGCATGTATGATCCAACTTTAACTTCTAGCATAAATGACTCCACTTCCTAGCATTCATGAAGAAACTAGGAAGATTTACTTGCCTCTTGATCTTGAACTTGAAGAATATATGAAGAAATCCCTTTAAGCTTGCTTCTTGGGTCAAGATAGAAGAAATCTCCATCTTAACACCCTTAAGAGGGGACGGTTTTGGCATCTAAGAGGGGGAAGAGGAAATCAACCACATGCATGGTAATTTAAGGGAGAATCTTGAAGAAATTAAGAAGAATTTCGTAACCTTTTAAATTTATTTGAACCTTGAATGATGGAGATCTTGAAGCTTGGCTTGCATGTTGAAGAATCGCCTCCACCATCACCTCTATAGGGGCGGTCAACTTGGAGGCTAAGAGGGAGAGGATTTCAAGCTTCAAACAAGGTGATTTAGAGCAAATCTTGAATGAACTTAAGAAGAATTTCTCATCATTTGAGCTTGAATGAAGATAAGTCATTAGTTGAAGCTAGTTTTTGAACAACATGAAAGAATCATTTGCTCCTCATCTTGGATGTGTATGGTTTTGACCAAGAAAAGAAAAGAGGAGATGAGCTTTTATTGGAAGAAAGTAAGATAAGAATAACTTGAGAAGATTTTTACCTTGGATACTTGTTTGATTAACATCTTTTTGAGTTGAAGAACTTGCCTCCTATCCATATGGTTGCTCACGTTTTTAGCCATGAAAAAGGAGTTAGAAAACTATGTTTGAATGAGAGAGAGATGAAAGATATTGTTGAAGATTTTATCTTCCTTTTTCCATTGCCAACCGAAAATCTCTATGGAGAGGGAGTGATGATATAGCTTTGTCTTGAAACAAGATGTCTTCCTCCTTCTCTCATGGTGTAACCAGTTGTGGCTTGGTGGAGAGATGAAGATGATTGAACTTTTTGTCTTGGTTGAGGAAATGGTCTTGAGAAAGTAAAAAAGCTATGACACAAGAAAAAGGATTGATGAGAGAATAGTCTAAAGGACTTACAAGTTGTCTTCTCAAGCAAAAAGAGTGAGACTTTTGTGTGCTTCAAGATAGGGGGCCGGCCAAGGCCTTGGAGGGGTGGTTGGGTTATTATTATTATTTTTTATTTGAGAAATATACATTTGTGTTTATATTATATATGTTGCATAATTATTTGTTACATCCATGTTTACTTTGGTTTTCTTGTGACAATAATAAGTAAAACAAAGCTCTATGTAATATGAAAACCATTTATTATATATATGTTTTCTGATTATTTACTTAATATAAACCATCATTAATACGGTATTCGATATCTTACAAAGACAGTTGAAACGCGTCTCCTGATAAACTACCAAGCACGGGGCGGGTCTTAACGCTTGTATTTCTCAAGTTTAAGTCTAAACTTGAGTTGTCTATTGTATTCTTATTATTTCGCATAGTGGAAATTGTTCTCACTATCCATGGTTTTTTCTCTCCGCAGAGAGATGGTTTCCACGTAAATCTTGGTGTCCTTATTTTATCTAGGATTTACGGTGAATTATGATAAATACATCGTGCACGTAATTTCTATCTAAGGAAGTCGGATATTAAGAGGGACCGTGTGTGACCCCTCCGGCTAAACCTGGGATTTTACGTGGAATGGTAATACTGTCTAGGAGGTCATTGTGATCTTTTCTAGGTATTACCGAATCGGTTTACTTCACTTTTGCTGCTATTTATCTCGTTTTCATACTCGACGATTCTAGTGAGTAGTAAATTACTATCCACGGCTTTATTCTGCTTAGAACCGGGTTGTTATTCCCAACAAGTGGTATCAGAGCTTGGTTATTCGGTTCTTGATTTTCTTGAATATGGCAGTGACGAAATTTAATGTGGCAAAATTCAACGGAGATGATGGATTTTCCACGTGGCATAAAAGGATGAAGGAAAACCTTATCCAACAAGGTGTTCACAAAGCTCTTTATGGCAAAGAAAAAAGTCAGAAGCCATAAAAGATGATTATTGGCAAGACATGGATGATAAAGCCGCAAGTGCAATCCGTGTGCACTTGTCTGACGAAGTCGTAAAAAATGTAGACAGAAACGACTCAGCTATGGAAATATGGACAAAGCTAGAAAGCTTGTACATGTCCAAAATTATGACAAATAAATTGTATCTTAAGAAAAAACTCTACACACTCCAAATGAGCGAAGGTACAAATTTTTTGTATCATCTAAATGATTTCAATGACATTATATCCCAAATGGCGGGTCTTGGTGTTACTATAGAGGACGAGGATAAGGCGATCATGCTTTTAAGTTCATTTCAACCTTCCTTTAATGTTTTGACGAACACTTTATTTCATGGTAAAGAAACAATCACATTGAAAGAGGTCACATCATCTTTGTTGTTTCATATTAAGATGATGCAATTAGAGAAGCAAGGACATGCTCTTTTTACACAAGAAAGAAGAAGGAGCCGAAATAGAAACTTCAACAATCATGATAAATCAAAAGATTATGACAAGTCCATAGTCGTTCCAAATCGAAAAGCAGATTAAAGTGCTGGAACTGTGGTAAGAATGGCCACCTTAAAAGGAACTACATGTCTTTGAAGCAAGACAAAGATCGAGATCAAAAGAAGGTGGGAGATAACAACACAGCAGCAATAGCTTCAAGTGATTACGGAGAGACAACATTGGTTTGTCACCAAAATGAATGTTGTTATGTCTCAGATATAAACCTTGAATGGATCGTAGATACAGGTGCTTCGTATCATTGTGCTACTAGCAAAGAATACTTCTCTACATACAAAGATGGAGACTTTGGTGTGCTGAAGATGGGAAACAAAAGCACATCATCAATCATAGGAATAGTTGAGAATACTGTGGAAACTTCACTTGGTTGCACATTTACATTACGAAATGTGCGACATGTTCCAGGTATGAGATTCAATCTTTTATCTGCAAGCGCACTAGACAAGGAAGATTATGAGCATTTCTTTGGTAGTACGACATGGAAACTTGCCAAAGGTTCTCTGGTGGTAGCAAAAGCAAAGTTATGTTGCAATTTGTACTAGACACACTTTAAGGTGTGTGAAGGTTAAATAAATGCATTAGAAGACGGTGATTCCTCAAATATATGGCAAAGAAGTTTGGGACACATTGGGCAGAACGGGTTGCAGTTACTGGAAGCAATCCTTGATACCGTTAGACAAAGATAAATCACTAGACCTATGTGATTACTGCTTATTTGGAAAACAACACCGTGCCTCTTTTCAGAAGAACTTCAGAATAAAAGAAAACAAATTGGAGTTGGTTCACTCTGACGTGTGTGGTCCCATTAAGGTAGAATCTCTAGATGAAAACAAATACTTTGTTACTTTTATTCACGATTTTTATAGAAAAACATGGATCTACTTGATAAGAAATAAAAGTCAAGTATTCAAATGTTTTCAAAAGTTTCACGCAATAGTGGAAAGAGAGACTGGAGAAATGTTGAAACGCCTTCGCACTGACAATGGCGGCGAGTACATGTCAATAGAATTTGAATAGTACTGCATAAAACATGGTATAAGGCATGAGAAGACAGTTCCTGCTACTCCACGGTATAACGAAGTTACAAAACGGATGAATAAAATCATTATAGAAAAATTACGATGCATGCTCAAAATGGCTAAATTGTCTAAGTCATTTTGGGGGAGGCTGTCAATACAGCTGTCTACTTGATCAACTGATCGCCTTCGGTTCCACTAAACTTTGATGTTCCACAAGTAGTATGGAGCAGAAGAGAAGTAAGCTACGTCACCAAAAAGTATTTGGATGTAAAGTCTTCATGCATATTCCAAGAGCCAATAGGTTAAAGTTGGATGACAAAGCTATTCCTTGTATCTCTGTGGGATACAGAAATGAGGAATACGTTTTTAGGCTATGGGGTCCAGAAAAGAAAAAAATTGTCAGAAGTAGAAATGTCGTATTCCAAGAACACGAAATGTTCAACAATATAGAAAAGAAGTCTATTGCAGAAAATGTTACAGAGGTAACATTTATTCCTTTATTGAACAATGACGCAAATGGAGGAAATATAGAAGAAACTAAACCATGTGATGATTCTTGTGGTGTTGAGCAGGGGGAGAAAACCCCTGCTTCTCTTGAAATGCAAAATGTTGATCCTCAACTGAGAAGGTCTGACAGAGAACATGCACTTTCTACTAGGTATCCTAGTTCTCAATAAATTCTTATAATAGACGATGGAGAACCAGATAATTTTCAAGAAGTACAATCGCACAGAGATAAAGATTGCTGGACAAAAGTCATGCAAGAAGAGATGGATTCATTGAAAAAGAAACTGACTTATGATCTAGTTCAACTTCCAAAAGGAAAGAAAGCTCTAAAAAACAAATGGATCTTCAAGTTAAAGAAAGACGGCGATAAGATGCTAAAGTACAAAGCTCAATTGGTGGTGAAAGGTTTTGGTCAAAAGAAAGGTACCGATTTTGATGAAATCGTCTCACCAGTTGTTAAAATGAGTTCGATTCGACTTGTACTTGGTTTGGAAGCTAGCTTGAATTTAGAGCTAGAACAACTAGTTGAAAAATAGCTTTCTTGCATGGAGATCTGGACGAAGAAATCTACATGGAACAACCAGAAGGCTTCACAGTTAAAGGCAAAGAAGACATGGTCTGCAAGTTGAAAAAGAGTTTGTACGGATTGAAGCAAGCACCGCGACAATGGTACAAGAAATTTGACTCATTTATGCCGAGTCAGAAATTCAAGAGAACAGTTGCTGATCCTTATGTATATATTCAAAGAAACCCTGATGGTAAATTTATCATTCTTCTCTTGTATTTGATGACATGCTAATTGTTGGAGAAGATGGCAACATGATCTGAATACTAAAAAAAATTTGTCAGAAACATTCGACATGAAAGATTTGAGTGTTGTAAAACGTATCTTGGGAACGAATATCATTCGAGATCGGGCAACAGGAAAGCTTTGGTTATTACAGGAAGGATATATTGAACGAATACTTCAGCGGTTCAATATGGACAAAGCTAAGCCAGTTACAACTCCACTTGCTGATCATTTCAAGCTAACCAACAGAGATTGTCCTTTAACAGAGAAGGAAGAAGAAGAGATGTCATCAATTCTATATTCTTCTGCAATATGAAGCTTGATGTATGCTATTGTCTGCACAAGGCCAGACATTGCTCATGCGGCAGGAGTAGAGAGCAGGTTTCTATCAAATCCAGGAAAGACGCATTGGAAAGCAGTGAAATGGATCTTTCGATACCTTAGAGGAACTTCAAAATTATGCTTAACTTTTGGAGTTTCCGGACCAATGCTTGATGGATACACTGATTCAGATATGGATGGAGATCTAGATGGCAGAAAATGTACTTCTGGTTACTTGTTTACATTTGTAGGAGGCTATATCTTGGCAGTCAAAACTTTAAAAGTGTGTATCATTATCGACTACCGAAGCAGAGTACATTGCAGCTACAGAAGCTGGCACGGAGATGCTTTAGATGAAACGATTTTTGCAGGAGTTGGGGTTCAAACAACAACAATATATAGTATACTGTGATAGTCAAAGTGTTATTGACTTAAGCAAAATTACGATGTCTCATGCAAGAACCAAACATATCGATGTGCGATATCGTTGGATTCAGGATGCCACTGAGGAAGAACAATTCCAAATCAAGAAGATCCACACAGACAATAACCCTGCTGATGTAATAACAAAAGTCATTACAAAAGAGAAGTTTAATTGGTGCATCAAGCAAGACGGGATGGACTCTCAATGAGAGTCGGAGTATGCCTCTAATCCAGAGGGGGAGATTTGATGAGTCCAGACAAATGAGAAAAGAAGAAAAAAATAGAAGACTTCTTTGTTGTGTTTTTCTTTGGTTGGTGGCATACCAATTTTGACAAATGCAAAGTAGACAACATATGAATAGTAAAACACATGTGTTTATTGATCTTTGCTTGCAAATAAATAGACATGTTTTAGTAGAAGGAAGATACACCAAAAAGCAAAGCAAGAATCATTTCAAAAGCTTCTTGAGAGAGAAGCGAGTGAAAGAAAATAGAGAGAAAAAAAGAGAGTTGTGAGATTATACCAATCCGGTATAAGAAAATATTGAGTGTTTCGATTTTTTTGTATTTCTCAAGTTTAAGTCTAAACTTGAGTTGTCTATTGTATTCCTATTATTTCGAATAGTGAAAGTTGTTCTCACTGTCTGTAGTTTTTTCCCTCCACAGAGAGAGGGTTTCCACGTAAATCTTGGTGTCCTTATTTTATCTGGAATTTACGGTAAATTGTGATAAATACACCGTGCACGTAATTTCTATCTAAGGAAGTCAGATCTTAAGAGAAACCGTGTGTGACCCATCCGGCTAAACCTGGGATTTTACGTGGAATGGTAACACTGTCTAGGAGGTCATTGTGATCTTTCTTGGGTATTACCGAATCGGTTCACTTCACTCTTACTGCTATTTATCTCGTTGACATACTCGACGATTCTATTGAGTAGTAAATTACTATCCACGGTTTTTATTCCGTTTAGAACCGAATCGTTGTTCCCAACATTAGTAAGCTGTGGGAAGGTAGATATGGATTTTACCTCTCAAGAATCATGTGCTATGTTGCAAGTGTCAAATCTAAGTCACGTTAAACTAAGATAAAATGGTAAATAATAAATATAATGTACGTGTGACATGTGTAAGAAAAACCTCATGTCATGTTTGAAATCATGTCAAGTCTAACGAAAAAATCTCTTAATATACATAGGTCAATGTAGATTATGGGTAACAGTAAAACTTCATATGAGTAACGACATTATCATATGACGTGTAGGTAAACATGTTAGAAATAAATGCACAATGTGTAGCGGCAAAATCCCATGTCATGTAATGATATGTCAAGTGTGCGAAGTCATGCGGAACAGGAAAAAAACACATGATTAACATATGCTATATTATGTTAAAGGTAAAGACATGTGATCATGTTATGTTTTGTTATGTCAGAAATATATATATGGCATGTCATGTTATGTTAAATGTCATGTTATACCGAAATATATTATGTAATCATGTTTATAATATAGTACTTACATGTCAAAAGAAAAGATCATGGCCAAGTAAAGGTCACACATAATTACATGGTTTGAGAGCAAAAGTGTGTCAATATTATATGTGAAAACCTCTTAAATATCATGCCTCGAGTACTTAAAAGTACATAAATATGTTATGTGTTTTTAAACACGACTGTTCACTCGTAATCTTTTTCCATATGAGTAGATTCGAACTAAGGCTCAGATTTATGTACTTGTGCAGTTTAATTTTCTTCTTGTGTATGCTTAGGAATAACTAGTAGTTTTATTTACTTGGAAATATATATTAAGTACGGATTTTTATGTAGGACACTCTTACAATATGGGATGTGTAGTTGAGTTGGGATTGATGTTTTATTGAGATCTTCCCCTATACTACAACAACAATATTACTCTATTATCTTAGAGGCTCTGACCTATGGCATGGTATGTAGGGGTTGGATGTACGCAACGATATCCATATGTTGGAAATACATAGAGTTTGTTTTTTCGATGACCCATAATGAAAATTGCGTCAAGCTATGTTAATCAACTGGTAATTCACAATATAAGAAGTACAATCAATTTAATGAATTATTTTGTTTTATTCCATCATATACTGGACTGAAATGAGGTATCGTTATTGTTGAGCTAACAGACCTTTTAAGTCACAGTAGATCATGCCTCTGTTGTAAATAAAATAACCTTTTTACTCTTATTGTTTTGTTTTATGAAAATTTTGATAGGCAAACAAAATCCTAGAAAAAAGAAATATATTTTTTATATCAATGACATATTCGCTCTGATCAATAATTGGGTTTTAAAATACAATTTAACGTTCTTTGATTTTTATTGTCTACGTTTCCTTTGATTTTTTTTTTTAAGAATGGAATCTTATTATTCAACGTAAAAAGTTCAAGATTACAAGCAAACCTACATCTCTCGACTAGCTATTTACATCCGATTCGAAATCTATAGAATGAACACGATTAGCTAACAACAACTTATGTACACGACAAACTATTTCATCTCTAATACATGTAGGAGTGGGAAATTGAGTAATGCAGTCATGGACTTTCTGATTTCTCCAATACCAGATACTCATCAATGCTTCCCGAAAAACATACCGTCATTCGTCCAACCCCTCCGTGTAACTCCAAGACGCCTTCAAGTTAGCTGCTACCCCAGTTGAACGGATCATTATAACTACAAAATCGTATAAAATCCTGTCGATGCACCAATAATGACCAAACTCGTCTGGCCCGACTACAGTCCCGCAGTGTGTGTAAAGTATCTTCTACCGCGTAACCACACACCTTGCAGACACTACTTGTGGCAACATGATTATCCTGCAAGTTCTTACCAACCGGGATTGCATTATGACATATTTGCCACAATAAAAAGTTTAACCGGCAAGGTCCTTTCATAGCCCATATATTGTCCCATGTGGAATCAGTCGTGGGGGTAGATTCATTACCTTGTAATCGGTATGCACTGGCAACAGAAAATGCTCCCGAGGAAGAGCACTGCCAAGTCGGACGCTGCGAAGAATCTGAACTTCGGATATTACATGTTTCTAGGCCGGATCGAAGCAGCAGGACAACACTACGAATGTGTCGCCACAGGGAGGATGTATTGGATTTAGACCCTTCTGAAGGACATCACCACACTTACATCTTAGAACTTTAACCCATAACTTATCCGGATTTAGTATTAATGCCCAACCGAGCTTGGCCAATATTGCTTGATTCATGTCACGAAGACGCTTTATTCACAAACCACCTAACGACTTATCATGGCAGAGTTTATTCCATGAAACCCAATGCAAGCGACGACTTGTTGCCGTCTCACCCCAAAAGAATTTCCACACAATTTTCTCTATTTCATCCACCAAGTCAAATGGAATACGCACCGTTTGCATAGCATAAGAAGGAATCAGAGGCAACACACTTCTAATCAAGACATACCTGGCTGCATGAGATAAAATCTTTGTTTTCCATGCTCCCAATTTTGTAGGTACTTTATCAACTATAAAATTATACATGAGCTTACCACTGCGACCGTGAATGAGAGGCATGCCCAAATAAGTACCAAAATCATTTGTCCGGCTAATTCCCATCCAACCAAATGTGTGTGGCAAAAAAGCAGCAGGCACATTCTTAGACATAAGCACGCGGGATTTAGATATGCTAACCGCATGTCCTGTACGGTTGCAGAATGCTCGGATAATGTCCTCCATGGTGTTTTCCTGCCGTGACGAAGCCTCACCAAATTGCAGCAGATCATCTGCAAAGAAGAGATGCAATATACTTGGTCTTCGCACCGAGGATTGCATTGGCCGTCAACTGCCGTCACCTTCGGCCAGTTGAATATTCTGTGATAGTGTTTCCATGCAGAGCAAGAACAAGCAGGGAGCAAGCGGGTCACCTTGATGAATCCCACGCTGAGGCCGAAATGCCTCCAAATGCTTTCCGTTCCATAGGATAGATAGTGTAGAAGATGTGATTGTAAACATGATTAGATTAGTAAGCTCCCGATTGAAACCCACCTTAAGTAACACTGCTTCAAGGAAGTCCCAACGCACCTTATCATAGGCCTTCTCCAAGTCTAGTTTGATTGCCATATAACCCTTGTGCCCCTTTTTAGTGCGCATGGTATGAATCAACTCTTGCGCGATGATAATATTGTCAGTAGCTTGTCGCCCTGGAACAAAAGCACACTGCGTTGGCGAGATAACTTTCCCAATAATAACTTTGAGGCGGTTGGCGATAACTTTGGTAATAATCTTTACAATCATATTCATCAATGCAATGGGGCAGAACTGCGATGCTCGTTCTGGATAAGCACCATACGGAGTCAATGATATCAATGTCGCATTCATTTCATGCGGATAAGTTTGGTTGCGAAAGGCCGCCAAAACAAATCCAGTAACCTCCTTCCCAACAATCAGCCAGTTTCGCTGATAAAACACTGGTGGAAGACTGTCCGGACCGGGGGCATTACACGCCCCCATTTGAAAGATAGCTTGGTCAACTTCCGTAGCATGAACAGGGCGATTCAACCACCGCCGATCCAAATGAGTAAAAGATGGAATGTGGATATCATCCAGTGAGAACATGTCTCCATCAACATTTGTAAATAGATCCTTGTAATGAAGTAAAATTATATTTTCCATACCTTGGGGGGTCATCGATCCATGCACCTCGCCACTCTTCAACCGAGTGATGTGATGTCTCTGGCACACTGCTACTGATAAATGAAAGTACTTACTGTTACGTTCGCCGTCGATAAGCCATTGTAGGTTACTCTTTTTCTGCCAGTACGTATCTTCCTGTGTGAGAATATCGTGAACTTCGGTGCGAAGATTCTTTTCTAGTGTAGTCAAGTAGGAGGAGGATTTTTGTGTCAAATCTTTTTGAATTCTGGCTATTCTAGCTATGCAACGTCGACGTTGGTATGATAGATTTCCAAAAACATTTTTCCGCCATGCTTCCATGCGAACCTTAAACTCCTCCACAGTTCGACAATAATCTCCAATGATCGCCTTCCAAGCGGAAACCATGAACGAGGCGAAGTCTTTATGGTCCATCCAATTCGCTTGGAACCTAAAATAACACTGTAAATTGGGTTCCTTCTGGGGCATATATGTGGTTAAGAGTAAGGGGCAGTGATCCGAATATATACGAGGGAGATGTTGCAATGAGGCCGAAGTGAACTTGAGAAACCATTCCCTATTCCCCAATGACTGATCAAGTCTTTGTTCAATTAACTAGTGGTCGGACCTCCCGTTGGACCAAGTAAAACGCGGTCCTGAGAAATCATGCTCCATGAAGTTACAATTTTCTATCATGCTTAACATTCGGTCTACACCAGTACCTCCAATGGGCCGACCCCCTCTCTTATCTTCCTGCCTTACAACCATATTAAAATCCCCCAATAATATCCAAGGAATGTTAACATGGCAGGCCATTTGCTCGACATATTCATATAAGTGCTCCCTAATCCCTCCGTTGGCGATGCATAAAGAAGTGAGATGAGACTTGATATTGAGGACTTTGTGATAATGGCAAGATTCAAGATTTGGGCTGTGTAAGAGATAACCCGTACTCGAATATCTTCATCATGCCAGAAACACCATAGACCACCTACAAAACCTCTTGCTTCAACTGCATCAAGATGTGTGAAATGGGTACCATGCAAAATACGATGTGCCTGAGCACTTGGAACATGAGTTTCCATGAGAAAGAGAATATTAGGCTCATAATCTCCTGCCATTCTTTTAACATATCTGATTGTTTTCGGTGATCCCGCACTGCTACAATTCCATGATAAAATCCTCATAAGAAACAAGGTTAATTAGACTCACCCGCCTTGCTGCAAGGAACTGATGATGAACTACCAATATCTATGTCGGATTGAGCGTGCTGCAGAGGGTCTATTTCATCAATCACCATTTGAGCTTCACAGGGGGACATCTGGTGGATGTTGCTTTATCTGTTCTCCCAATGAGATGTCAGAGTGTTTCATCCGAAAAATAGCTGGAGTAGGCCGAGATACCTCCACACCCTCCGGATGAGCGTTTTGTTATGTCCAGTGATGGCATGTGCGTCATCATATCTGTCGGTGTCGGACAAGGAATCTGCACTTTCACCCGAGATGTATCTTTCACGGCTACGCCTTTACTCTTACGCTCCCGTGATTTTCCCATTGAGACTTACTTGTGTGCGAAATTTAGCCAATGGGCCAAAATCTCGGATCGCGTCAAATACTCTCTCTAAGCCATTGGCCAAATTATTTGGGTTGAACTCCTACTCTTCTTTAGAGATGGGAGCAAACCGCGAGCCCCCTACAGTAGAAAGCCTGGACTGTTGTGGCACATTACTGCCAGCCCTCGAATTGCTAATGTTGTGGATGTTAGCCTCGGTATTGTTGGGAGCAGACCGAGTGCTTTCTCCTCTGCGGCGATTGTTATTGCATGATATCATCCATGGCCCAAATGTGTCCTCCGGAGAATCACGTGTCAAAGATGTACCATTCTGCAGATTGTCGATTGCAGGCTCCTCCGTATTTCCAAAAGAACAATTTTCCATCCGGTGTCCATACTTACCGCACTTGAAACAGATTTGGTGAAGGCTCTCATATTCAATCTTCAGACATTGCCCATTAACATAGACAGTAGATATAAGCGGCTTTTGTAGGTCCACTTCCCACACACACGCTTTCCCCGTGACTCCGTTGTTGTATTTTTGTCAATCTTCAACAGCTTTCCCCAGTTGATCTCCTATACGCATCAGAACGGACTCATCAAAAAACTCCAGTGGAAACCTGGGGATTCTAACCCACACCATGGTGGAGGACAAGTTATTTGCAGATGGTAGGAAGCCTGGACGAAATTTTGACACAGTTAGATAGTGTCCCTGTATAGTCCACGGTCCATCCTCTAAGACATGCGCATAATCATCCTTCAAATAAAATCTCACGACAAAGAACCCATCCTCAAGGTCAATGATATCGAATCTTCGACTGAGAGCCCACATATCCGTCAACCGCCGCGACAAAACCCCAAAGAAACATTACGACCAAGTGGCTTGACAATAAGAGCTCTCCGCCACGGACGCCATAGACGTTTACATTCATCCAACGATATCTCAACCATCACTTTTCCCGGACCAGCATCACTGCAATGATGCAGTGCACGATCATACATGTAGAGATCAGCATCATCATCGCTATCATCAGGTTCACCATAGCCAAAGTATAGATCTCCTCCAGGCAACAAGTTAGCCGGTATTGGTTCCCGAACAATATCTGCCCACTTCGGTGCTGTCCATTGTTGATCCACAATTCTTGGCGGATCCATGGGTGCAGGTCTCTTATACTTCTTTACGCTTCGATGGATCTTATCCGATTCTTCAGTATTCTGTTCTGGATTTGTCTCTTCCATTTGTAGGTCGGGTTCCGGCTGGAGGGCCGGCGCCCTGTGCGGTTACAATGGTGAAGTAACGGTTTTGGCAGGGAGGTTATTTCGGGGTCCTCCAGAGCAAATGTATTAGGTTTCTTAGAGAGAGTATTATTCGTCTATGTTTCCTTGATTGATGTTGCAAGTTATATGATATAATATATGAATTTATGAAGGACGAAAAAATTAAAATATTTAGAGACAAGGTTATCTCGGCGACATCAGATCCACTAGTTGAAGATACAATCAGATGTGGGAGGCTATGGCGACTACCATCACTCACGCGGCAAGGGAAACTCTTGGGGTAACAACAGGAAAGACAACCGCACAAAAAGGTCGTGGTGGTGGAAACGAGAATGTGCAATGAAAAATAAAGAATAAACAAAAGAGCTTTAGAAAGGTGTTAAGCTGCACAGACGGGGAGAAGAAAGTGAGAGTGAAGAAGAAATACAAAATTGCTAGAAAGGAGGCGAAGAAGGCAGTAACGGAGGCAAATAACACAGCTTATAAAAGGATGTGCGAAAGATTAAAAAACAAAAGACGGAGAGCGTGATATGTTCAAGATTGCCAAAGCAAGAGATAGAAAGAGGCAAGATCTAGGCGTCATAAAGTTTATAAAGGGAGAAGATGGACATGTTTTAGCCAAAGATCAAGGCATTAAGGGACAATGGCAAACATACTTTCACAACCTCTTTAACAGTGTAAGAGTCGAACACGAAGAAAGAGAAAGCATCACTACCCAAAAACGACAATGCAATACCTACGAGTGTTGTAGCATCACACAAGGAGAGGTGAAGATAGCACTTAAGAAGATGAGAAGAGCTAAGGCAGTTGGCTTGGATACATACCTATTGAGGCATGGAAGTGTTTGGGAGAGGAAGGGGTTCAATGGCTAACTATTATATTCAACCTTATTTCAAACAGGAAACATTGCCAGATGAGTGGAGAAGAAGCGTAGTGGTCCCTCTATATAAGAAAAAAGGAGACGCGCAGTATTGTGGGAATTATAGGGGGATTAAATTGCTAAGTCATACTATGAAGTTATGGGAGAGAGTAATCGACACTAGAATTAGAGGAGTAACTCAAGTTACGGTAAACCAATTTGGTTTTATGCCAGGACGATACACATTTTAAGGAGATTGATAGAGAAGTACAAGGAGAAGAAGCGTGATCTACATATGGTTTTCATTGATCTTGAAAAAGCGTATGATAGTGTGCCACGCAAACTGATATGGGATAGTCTGGAGGCAAGATGGGTTCAACAAGAGGGGTTCGTATGAAGTATATAGACATAATCAGGGATATGTATGTTAGGACGAAAACAACCGTTCTTACGCCTGTAGGGAATACAGACTTCTTCCCAGTGGAGGTAGGCCTCCATCAGGGTCTGTTTTGAGTCCATTCCTTTTTACATTTGTCCTAGATGAGTTTTCAAAGTCGATCCAAGAGACAGTTCCATGGTGTATGCTTTTGATGACGATATTGTATTGGTCGCAGAAAGTAGACAATCTGAGTATGAGATTAGAATAGTGGCGAGGTGCTCTAGAGAGAAAAGGGCTAAGTATTAGTCGTTCTAAAGACTGAGTACATGCACTGTCAATTTAGCGGCACAGCCGACGATGAGAATAGCCAACTTACCATCGAGGATCAGTGGTCCCAAAGGTAAGTAAGTTCAAGTACCTAGGATCATTTGTACAGAATGATGGGGACATAGAGAGTGACGTAGCACACCAAGTGCATGCAGGTTGGTGTAAGTGGAGGACGGCCTCAGAGGTGCTGTGTGACAGGAATTTTTCAATTAAATTAAAAAGAAAATTTATAGGGTGGCAGTGTGGCCGACAATGTTATATGGAACAGACTGCTGGACTATCAGAGGACACAGTCTCATAAGATGGAAGTGGTAGAGATGAAGATGCTGAAATGGATGTGTGGACATACAAGGCTAGACAAGATAAGAAATGAGGTGTATAGAGAAAGGTTAGGGGTGACTAGTATAACAGATAAGATAAGAGAGGGAAGACTGAGATGGTTTGGGCATGTCAAGAGGAGACAGACAACGGCGTCTGTCAGAGCAATTGAAAGCCTCATTGTAGAAGGGAAGAGGGGTAAATGCAGATCCAAACTGACGTGGGATGAACAGATTACGCATGACTTACTAGAGTTACACCCTTTCTGAAGACATGGTCCATGATAGGAGTTCATGGAGGCAGATGATTAAGAGTAAGGAGAGGTAGACATGATATAGGACACCTTAGAGCATACTTAGAGGATTAGATAGTATTTACACTTTAATTTGATTTTGCATATTTTATTTCGGTCTTTTTCTTTCAATTATTTATGCATGTTCACTATTATGACTATTTTAATATCGGAAGACTGTTGTATATGTTTAATAAAATAGCTCAACTAGTATATATTACTATTATTATGATATATGTGCAGGTACGTATAGAGCCGGGACATTCACTGGAAGCAAACTCCCTATTCTTTGGGATAGGGGTATTGTTAGCCTGCCTCTCATCCTCCCCAGACCCCAACGATAGCTGGCTATCCTTAGCATATACTGGGTATGATTGATTGATTGATGTGAATTTATTGTCTGGAAGCATCTTTTTCATGTCGTATCACTGAAAATTTTTTTAAAAAAAAAAAACTGCAGAACAAAGAAACCAGCTATAAACGTGTACATGGATCTGATTCACTATTTGCCTTGAAATTCTAAAATTTTTTAAATGAATCCGTACTCGTTTATTAGAGCTACCTCAAACAACCTAAATGGTCAGTTTAAGTGAGCTAAATTTGATGATAATAGATATACAATTTTTACATATGGTGATTTATAAATTGGATCATATCCAACATTATTCTCTAAATGACGATTCCTATTTCATGAGGTCTATTACAACCAGAATAACCTATTAGCCACAAACCGAACATTGCATGAATTACACTTTAAATTTTTAAGATCATTAGTATTACAAATTTAAGTTATATGCCTTCCACCTTATGGACATTCAGTAGACAAATTGATGCTAAGGTCAATCATCAAAAGCCACCAAACATTCTAATCTTCTAAAATAATAGTAAAAAGTACCCTTTTGTGTATGATTTATTGGGCCCTTGGTTGAAGATTATTCGGCATCTAATTACGCTGATATCTTTAAGATAGTCTTCATGATGTTCATCACAGGTCAGTGCTAGACCCCTTCATCTTTTCTTTTTCTTTAAAATCATTAGGCAACGATATCAAAAACTATTGTTAGATTCTGAGGAAGGTAAGAGACAGTCAAACAATATATAAATCTCACAGGAGAAAGAGTTAGCTTTTAGTGAGACATCCAACTCTAATTAAAAAATATCTGAAGCTAGAGATGAAGACAGTTGAATCATCCCTTAAAATGGCACTTAACTTTGTCCATGCGTCTTGTCTTTCACTTGTTAACATTTTAACTATTACATGTCGTTATGTTTGATAACGACTATAGTAAGTATATATATACTAACAAAAGACGCCTCTCAATCTTGAGAGACAACAAGAATAGTCTTTAATGTTAGGCCAAAATAAATAGCGGAAGCAGAAAGGTTACCTCCGGCCATTGTCGTTTGTAGAAGCCTTCTTCGCGTTGATGTAGTCCTTAGGGTAGTCTTCTAGCCTTGTTCCTCTTGGCTTGAATGAGATGGTTTGATGGACAACCATAGGCTCTTATTTATAGGCTAGGCTAGGGACCCCCTAATCCTGTCTTGATTAGAGTCCGTACCATCACAAACTCTACTGTATGGTGACAAACCCTTACCACCAAGGAGTTGTAGTCAAATACAAGTCTAGGAGATAAGATGACATGGTGATCCACACTATATGTGATTTAAATTAATAAATCACGGGATAAATCTTAAAGATAAACATTACGTCTAATATTTATCCAACATTCTCCCACTTGAATCAAATGTCAACACTAGACAACGCTACACAAGTGACTAAGTAACTTGGCCAAAACAAAAATGTCACTCGAACAACTTGACTACCTCGATCGAAAATATAACACATACGAATCAAGACGGTTGCGCTCTTAGATTAAACAACGAGCACTCCCTTCCAAGTATTACCATGCATTATACAAACAATCAAACAAAATGAATGATTTACTATAAATCATCTCAAAATGGGTCCTCGTCCATGGATCAAATAGATCCTACAACTTTAATTGCGCATATTCAAAGTCAACAAATGTCTAGACAAAATAAGATCAAAGTACAACAAATCAAGGAGAATTAAGAAGTCCCACATCAGCAGCATGATCCCTGAAAACTTTAACCGGTAATTCTTTAGTCATAGGATCAGCTACCATTGACTCCGTACTAATGTGTTCAATCTTTATTTCTCCTTGTTTGACATGATCTCTGACCTTCAAAATACTTTATGTCGATATGTTTACTGCGACTCCCACCTTTATTATTTTTCGTAAAGAACACAGCAGCTGAATTGTCGCAGAAAATCTTTATGGGTCTATTAACAATATCGACAACCTTTTAGACCACTGAGGAAATTTCTCATCCATAGGCCTGTGACGTAGCTTCATAGCATGCAATGGTCTCAGCCTCCATTGACAATAGGTGACACACAATTCTGCATAGCAAATTTCTCAAGTACTTTGATGATGTAGGCCTCCTGAGAAAGACCAGTATTTTACTTGTTCTATCTCTGTGAATCTCTATGCCAAATATATAAGAGGCTTCACCTATATCCTTCTTATCAAAGTTCAAAGCGAGAAATCGCTTAGTCTCATGCAATAACCCAAGATCACTGCTTGCTAGTAGAATATCATCCACATATAGGACTAAGAAAATGTATTTGCTCCCACTCGTCTTGAGGTATATACATTGATCAACAATGTTCTCTACGAAACCGAATGAAGAGATTACCTCATGAAACCTGATGTTCCATTGACGTGAAGCCTGTTTAAGCCCATATATGGATTTATTCAATTTGCAAACCAGTTGATCATTATCAGAATTGACAAAGCCTTCAGGTTGACGCATGTATACCTCTTCATCAAGAACCCCACTTAAAAACGCAGTTTTCACATCCATTTGATGTAGCTCGAGATCAAAATGAGCTACATGAATCCTTCTTTGAGACTGGAGAGAAGGTTTCATGGTAATCAATGCCTTCTTTCTGAGTGAAACCTTTGGCTACAAGTCTGGCTTTATATCGTTCAATGTTACCAAACGAGTCTCTTTTGGTCTTAAAGACCCATTTGCATCCCACCACAGAGGCTCTGTTTGGTAACGGAACAAGTTCCCAGACGTTGTTTTTAGCCATTGATTCCATCTCCTCTTTCATGGCATCATACCATAGTGACGATTTGTCACAATTCATGGCTTGTGAAAACGAGATAGGGTCATGATTTAGTCCAATGTCATAATCGGACTCTTGAAGATATACAACATAATCGCTAGAAATTGCTGGCCTTTTAGTTCTTGAGGATCTTCGTACTCCCACTGGTTCAGTAGATGTGGGATTAGTGGGTTCAGTTTGTTCTTGATGTGATTCTTCAATTTGAGGTTGTACAATTGGTGGCTCTTCATTTGTTGAATAGCAACCGAATTGTCCACATATAAATACATATGTGTATCCCTTATTTCCTCAAAATTGAATTCTCGATTCGAATCACTCCCACTGACTTCATGATCCTCTAGAAACTTAGCATTTCTAGCTTCAACCACTTTAGGAGTATGTGAGGGACAGTAAAATCTATATCCTTTGGAGTTAACTGCATATCCAATAAAATAACCGCTTTTCGTTCGTTCATCCAGTTTCTTTATGCTTGGGTTGTATACCCTAACTTCAACTGGACAACCCCATATGTGTAAATGTTTTAAACTTGGTTTCCAACCATTCCACAACTCGAAAGGTGTTTTAGGAACGGCCTTAGATGGAACCCTATTTAAAACATACACAGCGGTTTTTAGAGCTTCACTCCAAAAGGATATAGGTAAATTCGTTGTGCTAATCATGCTCCTGACCATGTCCATAAGAGTCCGATTCCTTCTTTCAGCAACACCATTTTGTTGTGGTGTGCCAGGCATGGTGTATTGAGCAACAATACCCTCCTTTTGAAGGAATTCGGCAAATGGACCAATCATTTGCCCCTTCTCTGTGTAACGTCCATAATATTCACCACCTCTATCAGATCGGACAATTTTGATTGTCTTCTCCTTTTGTTTCTCTACTTCTAATTTGAAGATTTTGAACGCATCAAGTGCTTCAGATTTTTCAAATAGAAGATAGAGATACATGAACCTTGAATGGTCGTCGATAAATGAAATAAAGTATTTCTGACCATTCAAGCAAGGTGTATGAAAAGGTCCACAGATATCCGTGTGTATGATTTAAGAGGATGAGACTCCTTTTGGCACCCTTAATGGTCTTGTTGGTTTGCTTGCCCTTTATGCATCCCACACAAGTACCTAAATCAGTGAAGTCTAGAGTTTGTAAAACTCCTTCATTCACTAATCTTTTCATTCTTTCGATTGAGATATGTCCCAATTTTATGCCAAAGACTTGATGAGTTCTCATTGATAATACAACGCTTTGTAAGAGTATGCTCGTAAATGGGATCTAGCTCAAGTTGAAACAAAAAACCATTCAATTTCGCAGAACCAATAACTTTATTCTCTTTCAATACATTCATTACAAAAAGATGTGAATAAATCATATCCAATAATCGAAAGTCTTGAAAGAGAAACTAAATTTTGGAAAAAGAAGGTACATAAAAGGTGTTTTCCAAATCAAGTTGAAAACCAGTTTTCAAAATGAGCCTATAAGATCCCACTCCTTCAACAGTAGAGCGCATCCGGTTTCCAGAATAGATGCATTGCTCACTTTCATTTGGCTTCCTCAGGTTTAGAAAGCCCTGCATGGTTTTCGCAATGTGAATTGTAGAACCACAATCAATCCACCATGTATTATCAGAAACCTCAGTAAAATTAGATTCATGACACACAAAGGAAAAATTACCTTTCTTCTCCAGCCATCCCTTGTATTTCAGGCAATCTTTCTTCCAGTGTCCCTTTTTCTTACAAAACCGACATGTGTCTTTATTGCCGGTTTTC